>CM066731.1:14290000-14890000 GCA_033961575.1 Aselliscus stoliczkanus | reverse complement strand
AGCAGCTGTACCTTTCTGAGGCCTGAATTATTGAACTGCAGTTGCATTCAATTGGTGTGGTGATCTTCCTAAGAGCCAGACAGTCGTTTTGATGTTCTAAGGGCTTTGCTAGAAAGAAAGACAGATGTTCCTGTCTGGGAAACTCACTGCAGGAAACAGCAGCCAAGCCAGAAACAATGAACCTGGGACGGAGACTATCTCACCTGTAGGCGATCACACCACAGTCTCCCACGGAATGTACTGTGCTCAAGCTGCTCAAGTTCCAGCCAAACAGCACCAACCACCAGCTCTTGACCACGTGCTGGTACCCTAAAGCCAAGAGTGATGGAGCATGGCATCCCACTGCATTCTTTGATTCTCTCCCATTGAGAGGTGGGGTCAATTTCTCTTCCGTTGGAATGCTTGTTCTGGGCGGTGCCAGCAGACAGGTAAGAAGTCCAGCTATCTGAGCTCACCATGTTGTGGGGAAGTCCAAGCCAGCCACAGGGAGAGGCTGCAGAGAGAGAGAGCTACTCAAAGACTCCTCAGTTGACCCATCCACCAGGCCATGTTGCAGACATGTGATTAAAGCCTTTAGATATTTCACAATTGGACTGCAACTGTACGGAGGAACCAAAAAAAAAAAAAAAAAAAGAACTGCTCAGCTGAGCATATCAAACCCCTGAATTGTAAGAGAGAATAGTGCTTTTTTTTGGATAGCTGTTACACAAATAACAGACAACCAGTATATATAAAATGCCTAGCAGAATGCTCAATATATTCCTAATATCTGATATTATTATTATGTGATTTTCCTGCACTCACATAGCAAATTCATTTTGGGGCAGGGCCTAGAACATAGGCAGGTCTGCACTGTTAACCCGGGGCGCTGTCTACTACACCAAGTTGTTCCCACTAACCATTGGGCAGTTGGTTATCATCAGCCACCGTATTTGGTGGGAAACATTTCCATGCACCCTAGCTGTTATTTCTATCATGAAATGTATCTCCCTTCCTACCAGTGTATGTCTACAACTATTTCAATATTTAACTCTACAGTAATCACTTTTGGAATGACTTTCCTATTAATTGTGAATTGCCGGATGGCTTTTCTTCCCAATAAACACTGATCCTGGTGATAGGATTGACACAAACAGACAAGAGAAACAACAACCATTCACTTTATAGAGAGTGAGGTGAGAGTGCATGTCCCCCTTAACTTCCTTTATCTCATTCCCTCCATCCACCACTGCTTTTCTGATGTGAGCCATGCCTAACCATAGAGTTATTCCTGTGTCTGATTTTGAGTGCTTACTGAAAAATTGGATCTTCTAACAAGTGAGTCTTCAGTATTAAAACAGAGACTATAAATCCTACATGCAGAAAATACCTCCTAAAATACAGACTCTTAACTATGAAACCATCTAACTTAAATGGACCGTGCTTATTTTCTTAAGCAGTTTATTTCTGGTACCAATCTTCATTCACATTTAAATTTATCTGGGGAATGAGAAAGACAGGCAGAGACATGGAATAATGATCTTAGAACTTTAACAGAGAGAATCACTTTGGATCGACTATTTCCAGATTGTTCTCTCAATGGGAGGATGGGAGGGTGACAGAAGTCATTCTGTGAGGAGGTCAGGCAGATTTGACAGCTCAGTGACGTTGGAGCTGTGGCTGGAATAGAATGGGGCCAGCAGCCCAATATCCCCAAGAAAGGAAACGGCTCTGTCCCAGAGGGAGGTGAACAAGGTTTTGGGAAAAGAGAAAGGCCCAGGGACCCAGTCAAAAATTAGAATCTCAGAATCTGGAGAATGAGATAAAAGAAGATCAGAATTTATGGAACGAAAGCAAACCCTGGGTGGTGTTCTCCTTCAGTTTCCATCATTTCTGTTCTCCAAAGAGTGGAGAAACAATTATGCTTCAGGAACATGCACCTGAAAACTATATGTTGCTGTATGAAAATAAGAAAAGGACAGATTTAGGGAGAAATGTCTAAGTAGTTTCTTCTCCATTGGATCACAAGTGTTTTTTAATTTCTTTGCTAAGAAAGTGAATCAAATTAAGGTTATGTAAATGTAAGTGGATATGCTTGCGTTTCTTTAGAGCGAGTCACTCAGTTGGGACTGCAGAAGCCCTTAACTGGTTTCTGTCTTCTTCCCAGTCATGGTCAGATCAACAATCTGACTTGCAAACAATGGGGAAAACATGCTTAAAACAAAATAAAACCACACCTTCTTTTCTTTGAAACTTAAGTCCAAACACAGAGCTTTAATCAAGCTCCCCAAGCAAGTTTACCACAGAATTTAGCCCTTCTAGCAGAAATCTTCCAAAATTTGCTTTTCTCAGTTCTGTTGGGAAACAATGTTACAATACATGTCCTATCTCTGTCCTACATATGTCCTGTCAAGAACCCTCTGAGATATGAGGTTAGATATATATATATATATATATATATATATATATATATATATATCAGGCAGATCAATATCTCTCAGCATCCAATACCACTAGAATCAATGATGATAAAAGCAGGATGGAAAACATCCCAAATTGTGTGTGCCTGTGACAGGACAGAGGAGAGAACAGGCCTTAAACTGATAGACTGAGGGCCGGAGCAAGAATGGAAGTTCTCTACTCTAAAGCTGCGATCAACAACATTTATTCAAGGTTGGAGGGGCCCTTGGAGGGAATGAGGAAAGAAGAAAGAGGAAGGGGGCTGTAAAAAAAGACACTGCCGGGCCTGCCAAGTGGCACGGTGGTTAAGAGCTGGCTTGGGACGCCAGTGGCCCTGGTTCGGATCCCGCATATGAGGGCCAGTGACACTGCCCTCAAAAAAAAAAAACACAAAAAAACCAAAAATACCCTATGATACAGCATGGCATGTGCAGAGGGAAAAATGATTACAGCCAATATCTACTGCGTGATTCCTCTCTGCCAGTTCATGATAACTTTACATTGATCTCGTTTAATATTCCAAAGCACCCTATGATGTAGGTACTACGGTCATTGAGGAAACTGAAAAAAGAGTGGCTTGCTCAAGCAAATGCAATTTCTCAAGATCATTAATATAAGTAAGGGGCAGGGCTGGGCTTTAAAGCCACATGTTCTGGATTCAGGGCCATCTTCTTTTAATAGCTATGTGATGTCTCTGTATAATTTGCTGTGAGAAAAAAACTAACATTTACTGGAAACAGTGCCATTTTGTTTAACCCCCTCAATGAGTCTATGAAGGTGGCCCTGTGTTGATGTTATAGAGGAGGCCTGTGAGAGTCAGAGCGGAATGGATTCTCAAGATCTGTTTGGTGTAACTCCGAAACCCATGTTCTTTTTAGTGAGCCATACTCCAGGTAAAAGGATGAAGCCACCAACTAAATTGGGAGGTCTCAGAAGACTTGATAAAAGGGAAGAGAGGTGAACGGAATCTAAAAGGAAGAGTAGGATGTGACCTGTTGTAAAAGAACATCCCAGATGGTGTGACTCGCAGGTGTGATGATAGAGAGGCATTCCCGATCAGGTCCTAGGAGGACACTGTCAGACACTTGGTGTGGCTACAGAGGGGCTTATCACGGGGATACACCCAGGATATACAGGACCACATGACTATGCCATGTTTAAGGGGATGGCTGTGATCCTCTGGATCTGGGGGGATCACACCTCCTTTTGAAGGAGGACAGTGGCACAGCCAGATCTGTATTTAGACAGATCTCCCTGGCAGCCATGTGGAGTGGCGAGTGGAGAGGAGGCAGTAACTGGATTCACAGACATCTAGGCAGTAGAACATGATGAGTGAGAGAAAGGAGTGTAGGACGAATATAAGGCTTCTAGCTTGGGAGCCTGGCAGCCGATTAGCTTGGGAGCCTGGCAGCCGATTATGAAAACTGAAGAGGAAGAACAGGTTTCTAGGGGAAAATGGTACGTTCAGTCTCAGCATGTTGAGTTTGAAAAGTCTTTGACACATTGATTGGGTAGTGCTAGCCACAAGGCAGCTCAAAGATAATTCCAGAACTCCAGGGAAATGTAGAGTTAAACTTTTGTCATATTGCACTTGTTTAAAACCCAAAGGAAAAGAAATAAGGACAGAACAAGGCAGGTGAATAGTCACTCTGGCTTACTTGGTCTTTTTTGTGTTTTGGGGAGAAGAAGAGGGTTGCTTGTTTGTGTGTTCTTTTCCTCTCTTCCTCATCTACTTGGGACTTACTGAGAAAAACTGGTTACAGGCTTTGAGTCCAACTGATACTAGTTCTGCGAGAGGCTAACCGCATCCTGGACGATCCCAGCTCCAGGGAGAACACGTGGCCGTAAGCTCAGCACTGTGGTGAAGTCCTGCTCTGGCCCCAGGCAAGACAGTCAAGATCAAAGCGCACAACACAAATATTGTTCTGATTAAAACCGAATGTTCTGCTTTTGATGTGGGCCAACCTCTACTGTTGATAGGAACAATGGGGTAGTGTAGCAAGAAGATACGGCAGGAAGTATAAACCAGGATGTACCCATTTTAACAAGGGAGGGAGGAAGGGAGGGAGGCGAAGGAGGGAGGGAGAGAGGGAGGGAGGGAGGGAGGGAGAGAGAGAGAGAAAGGAAGAAAGGAAGGAAGGAGGGAAGGAGGGAGGGGGTAGGTAGGTAGGTAAAGAAAAAAAGAAACAAGTCAGCCTATGTCCCAGGGAGTGATGATGGTGCAGGGGACCAGGGAGCAAGGTGAAGTTCAGTATCTTCTGTTGAGGGTCCCATTTTACGGAAGAAAGGGTGGAGCACATTAGATTAAGAAACCTCCATTCTAGTCTCACTGTGCCATAAACTGCCTGTGGGACTTATAGGTGTCCCACATCTTTTCAGGTCTATTCTCCTAACACAAAAAGGAGCAAATAGAGGCTGTCTTTGGCCTGTTCCAACATTTACATTCTACAGAGATGCTCTTTCATCCAGGCATACGACGTTCTTTCTCTCTCTGATCTCCTATGGTGTCATGAGACACAGGGAGGGTATCTTAGCTAGTTCTACAAACTCGCAAAGGTATGGGGCCCAGATCACTCCCACTTTTGAAACGGCCAGTATGTTATGAAATTAAGAACTACCAAATCTGGATTACCAAAACTCTCGTATATTTTTACATGTTTATATTTCACCGATTGCCTTTACTTACAACCAAAATAGAATTGCATTTGGGAACAATGTCAAGAGTCTCAATGGGAGGCCTTTTATGAGTAGAAAACCTAGGGCCAAATAGCTCACCACTCTTCCCTCATAAGCCTGGTCATTCTCTAACCCCTAGGAGCTTTTAGCGCATTGTTGTCACATGTGGATACTAAAGAAGTACAGTAAAACCTTGGATTGCGAGTAACTTGGTTTGCGAGTGTTCCACAAGACAAGCAAATATTTCTAATACATTTTAACTTGGTGAACGAGCAATGTCTTGCAATACGAGTAGTTTGTTTCTGGAACAAATTATGCTCACAAACCAAGGTATTACTGTACTTGCTAAATGAATAAATGCATACATGGATGACTAAACAATCCTTGGGCTCTGCATACTTCATTAGGAAAATAATAAGATGGCAGTATGCTTTCCAAGAGGCATGTCGATTAAACTCGGGTCCTATGACTGGGCAGATCCTCAGAAATCACCCTTTATCTGTAGAGCTAAGGAGAAGAAATGAGACTCTTAACTAAGAGTAGGTATAATATTGCAGTTTCAGCTATGAGCATCCAATACCAATCTTCAACTAGGATATATTTCTACCATTTAGATTTAGAACGAGGAAGGAAAGAACTTTCCAGAAGCCAGAGACTGGACCCCTTGAAGGAGCACCTGCCATGGTTTTATTCATAAATGTTTCTGAGGGAATTAAAAGAAAACAGTTGGTTAAGAAAACCCTTATTCCATGGATAAGAAGGAAACTCAAAAAACTAACAAGTTGAATTTGAAAAAACCCCAAGATCCTGTCTCGATGTTATAAGTATTGATTTCCCACCCAACTGAGCAGTTGCTATTGCTCTCCAAATTTTATTTTCAGCCAATGTTTTCTGCTAGGTTTACCCATGATGGCTTTGATTGGCGGCTGTAGAGTGGAAGCCATCTTGGAGTTATGGGGGGAAAATAAAATAAAAAAGAATAAGCTGCTACATGTTGGTTTCAGACACCTCAAAATGGTAGGGTCACTTCCCAGGATTTGCCATGGATATGCCCAAACAGCCTGTGCAAATCTGTGCTTCAAATTCACAGCCCTTGGAAGGAAGAAGACACGACTTGACATCTGCCTTCCTCACACGGTTCATGGAGAGGATTAATTACTTAATAAGCATTAAGGACTCTGCAAGCCACAGGTGACTGGCAAACACTATTAGGACTATATTTTTTCTACCAACGTGGTTCAGACTTTGCACAGAAGGTTAAATCCCAGGAGAAAAATCTACTCCTCATAGAGGAAACTAGATGCCAACTCTCAGGTAATAGGCTTGCCTGTTAAAAAGTCCTGGCTTGTCCAGTCACTGGTGGCAGGGACAGATTTAGGCAATGAAGGCAACGGTATCCCCCAAAGCACTATTGAAAGTAAGTGAAGTAATAAGCAATTCCAATCAACAGTGGCGTCTGCAGCAGCAGCAGAAACACTTCCATTAGACTGGAGTTTCTCTCCACTCCCTCCATTTCTCAACTCCATAACTTATTTAGCCGCTTTGCAAATTCCAGCTCCATTAACAATGTCTGATCACCAGCTTCCGCCATATCCAGACTTTCTGTGCACATGACTGTAACCCAGGCAAACTGCAATGATTGTATTTATTTGATACAACTCAGGTGGTTTCCAAGACTCCTGTTAGCAGGGAAAATACAGAGTTATTAAGTTCATTTTAGGCTTAGACATGTCTCCTTCCCATTGCCAGAACATTTCTTCCTAATTCCAGATTTACTGTCAAAGAACAAATACCGTGAAATAGAGCAGAAGCTAAAATGTATTGAAAGATCGTCTGGACCCCACCAAATGATACTCTATTTATTTTGCAACCTAGGATGCCTAAAACTGTAAAATGATCAGCGTCACTAAAAAAGGGAAAATTTCAGATCTTAAAGAAGGCAAACATTCTTTAAATCAGGAGGCCCTAATTTCATCTGTGTTTTGGCATTTCTGCAAACTTCTCATTTTTCAGGACAAAAGGGCTAATTAATCCAGCAGGGCTATGAAGAGTGGATTTTAGAATGAGAGACAGGAGGTGGGGAAAACACTTATGAAGCTGTTGTAGAACTTCAGGAGAAATATAATGAGACTCTGAAAGAAATGAGAGGTGGCAAGAGCTCAAGCATGGATTGATTTCCTATGTGTGTCAGGCTTTGTGTTAGGGGCTGAATCTTCATTGTCATAAAGGGTCCCAATCTCTTTGAACACCCAGCACACATGTAAATAACCATGACATATTATCAACTGCCATGACTGTGGGGTGAATAGAATGTCCCAAAGTCACAAATTGAGAGGAAATTGAGGTTGGATAGTCATGAAAAACTTCACAAAAATGACATTTTAAATAGGATTTCACCTCTTTCAGGAGGGAAATAGCTTTCCTGGCAGCATGAGACCTGCATATGTTTGGTAGGCTCAATACCTCTTGAGTCATTTGTTCATTTCTTCATTCAATCATTTCTTTATTCATTATTCATTTATTCATCAGCCCTCTACTGTGTGCCAGGCTCCACATGGGCTTCTTGATATATTATACAGAATGAAACCCAGTGGGGACAGACGTCAAAGTGGCAGATGTCAGGCTAGGAAGTTTCGGTTGTATACTGATAGTCACTAGGAATCTAGCCAAGAATTTCTGAGCAAGCAAATGCTATGATCACAATTTCTAGTAAGTAAAATATAATAGTTCTGGCCCAAAATAAAATGTAAAAAATGGAGCATTAGAGAAGCTGGTGACTGACAGCTCAGTTATAAAGACCTTACTACAGCCTACAAACAGGATGGTAAGACCTAGGACAAGAGAGCACAGAGAGAGACAGAAGCATTTCCACACTGTAGGGGGTGAATGAACGCACTCGGAGAGGTGGGTGGGCACAGGGCCCAAGCCTCAGTTTTCTGGCTTGGGTAAGTGGATAGGGAGGTGACTCTTTTACCCATTTGAGGGGCACTGGGAGTGCAGAAGAGTGAAAGATGATGATTTTGGTGGACACGCTTGAAGTTCAGGACAGAGACAATCGCTAGAGAAAGAGATTTGAGTGTTGTGTGCAAATAAGTGATCACTGTAAAGTGTGGAAGTTGAAAAGTAGATTCCAGTTGGGACCTTACCAAAGTCCATTAAAGACATACAGGGCAGGATGATGTGGTAACAAAAGATATGTGGCAGAACAGAAGATCCAGGAAAAGGTGCTATTATGAAGCCAACAAGGTCAGAGAGTTCCCAGAAAGAGGGCTGGTCAGTAGCAAAAGGTGCTGACACCCAACCCTTTCTACATGTCTTTTCACCCCACTGCTACATTGGTTTGTCCCATTAGCAGACACATCCTTTAAGATCTCCTCTTAAGCTATGCCTTAGTATTTATCTGTGGCTAGGATATATATAAAAGTTAAATCTGAAACTCCATTCACATCAGGGTTTTCTGTCTTTACTTTGGTAATCATCCAATGTGATCAGTAGTTAAAAATGAGCAGCAGACGTGTGTCAGATTCTTTGAATGGGCTCAAAGGCTCCCCATATGGTCAACATGAAAACCTTTGTCAAATATGTTTGATTGCCATCATGGATGATAAAGCAGTTTTCTAAATTGGGAATCAAAGTCATTTACTTAATAGCATTTCCAGAAAAATCTGAATTGCAGAAATTATGTTTCCAAGAAACAGTAATGGTTTCTTCAGCTCTGTGTCTTACTCTTTGGATAACCAATGGCAATTTTCTAGAAGGAAAAAGCTGCAAAACCAAATCAAGCTAGTGTCACAGATGAACATCGGTTGACATCCTCATAGCAGTTTGGTTAGTATTTGAGATGAAAGAATAAAGCATCTTGCCTGTTAATCTCTCTCTCTCTCTCTTTTTTTTTTTTTTAAGTTATGAGCTAACAAAATAGATATTTTTCCTTTTTATAAAAGGAACATGCAATATTTTAAATTCAGTCTTCGTTTTATATTATTTCATTTAAAATAAATATACACAGGCAGAAAAATAGAAAAGAGTATAAACAGAACAACCCTGGCCCAATTTGAGCTTGAGTAATTAAACCAAACTTTTTCCCACTCTCTTGCGCTATGCCCTGTGGAAATCATCTAATCCCTGTCTCCCTGTGACTGAAGCCAGAGCTCTGTTCTCAAATTAGATTCATAGAGTGAGATGCCTTAAGAAGCCAGTTGACCTACAGGCTATCAGCGATGTCTGCTGAATCAGTGATTCTTCATTTTAAATCTAGTAAGTGGTAGGGAGTGACGGACGAGATAATGTCTAGAGTAGATCATCAAGGAAATGTAGCATAAGCATATTATTAAAGTTAGGGCGGTAACCACTAAAAGAGCTAAATATATTAAATGTAGTTTCCTCTGAGAAATGAACTGGGGATTGAGGAGGGTGGGGATGGCTGAGGCAAAAGACTGTACTTTTCATTATAAGGCATTCTGTATTTTGCAATGTATTTTAACCAACGGCATTTTTATTTGGATAAGATGAAAGTGGAAAAAGCAATTAAATGTTCTTAAGACATGTATGCTTACTTTGTCTTATGTAATATGGATTTTTGAATTTACATTCACAAAGTCAAGAAAGCATACAGAATATCTTCTAGTTTGCAAACAAAGACTGAGGCTCAGATAAGTTAAGTGACCTTCCCCAGACAATGGAGCATAGAACCAAAGCCGGAGTTAGCTTCTCTACTGGGTCTGAACTCCATCCACATACTCCCAAGCTCCTTCTTTTTATGAATTTCACAAAACAAGGAATGGGTTCATTCTTATTCAGGGTTTTTCAGACTATACAACAGGCCTTCCTGGAAAATTATACCACAACTCAACCTCATCAGACATTATAAATGTCTCATGTTCTAGAGAAGAAGAAAACAGAAAGTACCAGGAGGTGTGGTATGGAATTGAAAGTTCCAAAATGAAAGTCAGCCCCCAAGGAGGGAGGAACCATAGCAGGCTATATATCTACCACTACTGATTGTGATTACATAGCCAGGTGAATTAGTTAGCTAGAGCTACCATAACAAAGTATCAAAAACTGGGAGGCTTAAGCAACAAAAATGTATTGTCTCTCAGTTCTGGAGACCGGAAGTTCAACTTCAAGGTGCTGGCAGGGTTGGTTCCCTGTGAGGGTTGTGGGGACTTGCTCCCTGGCAGATAACTGCCTTCTCCCTAAGTCTCTTATACAGTCTTCCTTCAATGCAAGGCTGCATGTTTAGTAAATTTCCACTTTTTATAAGGATACCAGTGATACTGGATTATAAACTCATCCTACTCCAGTATGATCTCAACTAATTACATATGCAATAACTCAATTTCCAAATAAGGTCACCTTTGGAAGTACTGGGGGGTTAGGACTTTAGTGTATGAACTTGGAGGCGGGGGACACAATTCAACCTATAACACCAGGAGATGATCAAATCCTTAAAGCCATCCCCCAAACATTTACAATTTATTGAAGATTTTCTTTGCCTGGGAATAGTCCCTCTAAAAGTTAAAATCAACTGGAAAACAAGGTTGGTTGTTTAAAAATTCACTTTACATTTAACTATTTTTAAATCCTCTACTAAATGAAATGGAGAATGCTAAACATACATAACATTATCTCCTCTAAATGATTATATACTCCAGGATGCTTTAGGATCAAAGGAAGTAATAATAAGTTAAATGATAAATAAGTATGTATACATTTATATATATATATCTATATATTATCTATATATATACATATATATATAATGTTATAAGCAGAGCAAATATTATACAACAGAGCCATTATTCAATAATGTAAAATTATTCACCCAATAGCTACATCAAAAGGTTCAACCCTTGGGCCGGCCGAGTGGTGCGGTGGTTAAGAGCTGGCTTGGGATGCCAGCGGCCCCAGTTCGGATCCCACATATGAGGGACAGTGACACTGCCCTCAAAAAAAAACAAAAACAAAAATGTTCAACCCTCAAGCGGCCATGCCATATTTTAAGGGGTCTTATCAATTATAATTATACAGTTGAATGAAGTCCTAACACCTCAAACTGGGAAACACACATAAAAATTTAAAATCCAATGTACTTTTCCATTCGACCCTGATATTTACCTTTCGCTTTTCACTCAGAAAGAAAAGCAAAGATAACAGGTTTCCTTTTGATTTTCAGTCAACTCTTCTTGTATTGGTCTTTATAGTAAGGACACTGTATAGGAAGTTGAAAAGTGGAAATTTTCCTCTCTTTAGGCCTATATAATCAATAGTCCTGTTATAATATGAAATTGTGTATTAGCCTAAAAACTTTTGCAAATGCATTTATCTAACATGGGACAACTATTCTGGGTTAATTTTGAAAACAAGTTCTGGCAACAAACTAATAGAGAATAGCAAATATTCCTCATGAAAGTAAATGACATGAAGCTGATAGTTTTTTAAATGCACTGACTTCTCTTAGTGTTCACTAACTCATTCATTCACTCACTCTCTTTTCAAGGAGTCATTCAACAATCATGGGTAAATCCCAACCTAAGAGTAGGTTTCTTTCCTTAAATGTATAATAATACTGTTTGGAATTGAAATGCATCATTTAAAATAAAAGTAATGTTGGGCCGGCCGAGTGGCGCATTGGTTAAGAGCTGGCTTGGGATGCCAGCGGCCCCGGTTCAGATCCCACGTATGAGGGCCAGTGACACTGCCCTCAACAGCTAACAACAGCTCCACCTGGAGCTGGGCTGTGCGAGCCCCGGCGATGGTGTAGGCTGCAGCCCCTGCTGCAGTGGACTGCCATAGGCTACAGTAAGCGGCTGGCAGCCAGCATGAGCTGCCAATAGCCGCGATAAGCGACCATCCAGAGGTGGGAGACTGATCTGCCTCATCCGGGAAGAGCGCAATGACGATACCAACATGAGCCAGTGAAGCAAAGTACGTCTTCCACAACTAGACTGAAGAACAAAAAGACAGCAACTTGTCTGTTCCCCTCCCTCAATTCCCCAATAGAAAATCTAAAAAATAAAATAAAAGTAATGTTGCACACTTGGACTTGGTTTTGGGTGTTTAATACATGTCTAACTAATTATAATGAGATAATGAGAAATAATTATGGCAGTACCCATAATTAAAGCATAAAGTAAAATGAATTATGTTTACTTATGAAAAAAATTCTTTCGCCTTATCTTTAATCTTTTTTCAAACACTCCTTCTTTCTCCTACTTGTCCTGACGAAGGCCTGGCTTTCCCCTGAAAATACCACTTTCTTTGTAACTCTTTCCAATTTTGGCCACTCCTTCATCTCTGTCCAATTTCAAGGGCAAAAAAGGAAAATCAGCAAACTCCCTGTTCCCTTCTGCCCCTTCCAGATACTTGATCCCCTACAATTGTTCAGTAAACTCTGTTCCTTAAGATATTCAGCGTTACGGCAGGTCACACTCATAACACCCTTCACAGAGTGCTCAGAATCCCTGTGGAGTGAGCATCAGGCCATTTGTTCTGATTTCTTGGACACAGCTAACTGGACAAAGGAGAGACACCTGACCCCAAGTCACAGCAGGAAGTTGGAATTAAAATATTCTTGGCATAGAATGCTATGAAAATAATGATAAAAATAGCATGAAAGCTTGTATGTATGCATAGGCCACACTGTATTTATCCATTCATCAGTTGATGGACATTTGGATTATTTCCACTTTTCATGAATAATGCTGTTATGAACATTCATGTACAAGTTTTTTATATGAATATATAAATAGATGTTAAAAAATAGCATGAAAGAGGAAATACATGCTTTCATATTCATTCATTCATTCATTCATTCACTCATTCATTCTCCAAATATTTACTAATTACCAGCTACTAGCCAAGTATTATGGCAGGTCACATATGATACAGCATTTTCAGGAGGCAAGAAGTCAAATAATTTACCTAAAGCTTAATGTTTATGTGGGAAGAAGAAACATAGGTTGAGGCTAAAACTGTTGCAGGTTCTGATGGCAGACCACTGATCTAAGGTTTTATCCTGTAGTTAAAATAAAAAGGTAGCTGGTTTTACAATGTGTTTCTTAACTGTTTCACATCAAGACGTCCTCTGCTTCTCTATTACGTGCCTTTCAAGACCCATACTTTGGATGTGACCAGAATTGACTAAGATACAATTCCAACCCACCCGTTTTATTACTAGGATTAAAGTAGCTGTTATGCCGTGGTTCTTCTTGACTCAATGCATGGCAAACTCATAATGGAGGGAAAAAGAATATGGCCACCCTGTGGGTCTTCTGCCCCAGTGGGCTGTGAGCACCTTGAGGAGGTACTTTGTTCATATGCTTCCATCTCTGGAACCTGCTCTAGTGCCTGGTATGTAGGAGATGTACAATACGTGTGGACTAGAACCAACTAGGCACATGCATCGTGAGCCCGGAGGATGCAACTGGGGTGAAATGAGTTAAACAAAAAAAGTCCCCCATGCTTTCTTAAGAATACCTTGTTGGGTGTGGAGAGTAAGTCTGGGAAATGTGCCTTCTTTGGCATAAAGAAGGGGTGGGAGGCAAGAGAGGTGGAATGAGAGCCAAATACTTTCAAAGAACAACATTATGTCCTAAGGATAGAGTGATTTAACAGTATGCAACACACCTGTGCTTGCCCAGCGGCACAGTGATTAAGAAACACTGTTATCACCTTCAAAAGGAAGTTTTCTGAAACATTAAATATGATAACCTCGTGGTAAATTTTTCCAAAGCAACTGCACCAACCACTTCTAATCATGCTGCTAAAAAGATAAGACAAGTTGAGACCTAAGAGAGAGGACACAGGCTGCCCATGAAGAAATGCTATTCCCAAATCAGCATATAATCTATCAAGTGTTCTGCTCAAGGGACCAAGTCCAGTTCAAAACCTTTTTTTTTATTTCCAGAGTTTTGGGCTTCCAATAACTGGAATTATGAAGATTTGGGCGGTTTAGGTCCACGGAATTGCGCAACTGCAAATCCACCCATTTAACTTGAAAGCTCACATTGTTTTAACTAGTCAAATACAGATTTTTCTAAGGTGATTTAAAAAATCCTATTTACAAAGTTCTAGAACATATTAACAATCAAGGATTAAATCTGAATTTTAATGCTGCTGCCAAAGAAGCAAGCTGTATTAGAGTTTTTTATTATTATTATTTATTTTCATATATTTGTTATTTGGAGCACATGAAACAACTTTGGTGAGCGTGACTAGCTCATAGTGTCTTCCTCAGTGATAAATGCATGCTTCAATTTATTTTTAATATAAGTCAAGCATGATACATTTTTTTTTTATGCTGTAGAAAGGAAAAAATCTTGCAACTGGTTTAGTGGTGACAATAATAGGGTAGAATCCAGGAAATGAAGCTTTCTTCCCATGTGTCTTTGTTCCCCTTCATTAATCACCCAGGAAGAATGAGCAAACAGCTGGTGAATTCAGGAATCAAGAAGGCTAACTTCATGACCAAATAGCAAGAAAGTGGTCTTTGAGAAGTTCTTTAGATCATACAATGTCCTGAAGTCTGATAGCACTCAATAACTTTGAACAGAATGCTGGGAATTTTGGCAAAAAAAAATAAAAAAAAGGATCTTTCCCTCTGTCTTCCACCACTGCCCTCGGCCCAAGTTCATTTACAACAGCAGAAATGTCTCAGACCTTCACATAGAAAGCTCAGAGTGTAAGACCTTTCACACTGACTAACTAGAGGTTCTTCTGTAAAGATTTAGGTTATTCAAAGAAAGCTATTCATTTATCCATTCATTCATTCAGCAATATTTATTGAGTGCCCACTAAGTTCCAGGTAATCTTCTAGGCATTGGGAATATAGCCACGAACAGAAGGTAACAGACAGGAAGCCAACAAACAATATATAGGATATATATATATATATGAAAATATAATAAATATAATATCATATGTACTCTGATGTGCTAGAAGGAAAGCAGGGTAAAGATATAAAGGAGAAGCTGTTATTAGTAACAATTGTGCTAATCAGTTTTACAACTAGATGTCAACTCATCAGTTTTCATATGATAACTAGTTCAGGTCACGTTGGTAGTATTAGTTTTTATTAGCATTTCAGTCAGTGCTGATTCTAGATTCACAGTCACCTTAGTCCTTGCCCCGACCCCCATTTCTTAATTGCTGATCTAAACTCTGGTCCTGCTAAAACTGGGGACCAGGAGCAGGGTCTTCAGAAAAGGAGGCCACACCCCCATCCGCTGCTCTTTTCTTCTGAGAAGGGCCCAAGAAGGGCCACAGCTACACCCTCTGAGCAGCTTCTTCATTTAATTTTATTTTTATTATACAAAACTGTTTTCCAGTGATCCACCCTCTGCTTTGTCTATCTCTAGCGACACAAGGTTTTGTCACTGGCTGGCTGCAGGTTACCACTTGGAAAACCATGTAAATAGACTTGCCAGCTTTAGCAAATAAAAACGCAGGACGCCTGGTTAAATTTGACTTTCAGATAAATGACAAATATTTTTTTGCGTAAGTTTGCCCCACGCAATATTTAGGACATACTTAGAAACAGCATTTGTATCCAATACCTCTATGTTATGGAGCAACCCTACATGTTAAGGTTTGGGAGCTGCATTAATGATTTCAGTAGCATGGATATCAGGTTCTGACTTACCCAGGAAGTAGAGAAATTGCTCCCAAGTAATAGTCCGCATGGCAAGACTAACACGCAGGAAAGCAAAATTTAGCGATATGCACGGTGATGGAAAGCCAGTCTCTACCTATGTCACCAATGCAGACCAACCTGCAACAAACTTTGCCATTGCGCAGGCCTCTGGGTGCAGACTCACACACCCAGGGTGATGAGGAATCTGTTTGAACACTTAGTAAACACAAATGGTGGCATTAGACATTTGTCAAAGAAGAAAAAAAATGTGCTAGAATTCAATTACTATGCACTCACTCCTTAAACTCCTTGCCAAATTTCAATGAAGTCTGTTCTCAGACCTCCCAGAGGAAATGTATTGGTTTGCGAGGGCTGCTATCACAAAGCAGCAGGACACACTGGGTGGCTTAAATAACAGAAACGTATTGCCTCACAGTTCTGGAGGCCAGAAGTCTGAAACCAAGGTGTCAGCAGGGTTGGTTCCTTCTGAGGGCGGTGAGGGACAGCCAGCCCTGGGCCTCTCTGTACCTTCTGGGGTTTCCGGGCAGTCTTTGTAGGTTCTTGGCTGTAGAAGCATGACCCGGATCTCTGCCTCCATGTTCACACCATATTCTCTCTTGTGTGTGTGTCTGTGTCCAAATTTTCCCTTTTCATGAGGACACAAGTCATACTAGAAGAGGGGCTTACCCTACTCCAGTTTGACCTCATCTTAACGAATTACATTTGTGATGACCCTATTTCCAAATGTCATATCCTGAGGTATCCTGGGGTTAGGACTTCAATATATGAATTGGGAGAGGAACACGTTCAACTTACAAGAACAGGTCATCTGTAATTATGTTGGAAAGACGAGCCGAAAACCCCAAAATCAATAAAACAGCTCTGGATATGAACACTGACAGGAAAAAATATGTGAAGTGGGAGGCTCCAGGGACCTAAGAGCCTTTCCCCAGTGGGAAAGGGCTGGTGAGGAGACCCAGGTTACAAGCTGCTCAGCATGGCAGCCATGCTGTTTTTACACAGCGCGGAAGCAGGCAGTGAGTGGCAGGCAAGAAGGAATCACTCCGTGTCCAGGTTCGGCCCTAGCTTTACAAAAGCAGGCTCCCAGCTTCCAGGATCCCTCCCTCTGTATAGGTGGAGCATGTACTCCCTGTAACGCTCATTTAGCAAAGCTGTCATAGAGTGTCAGGTGCGTTTTCCATGTCTGTTCTGTCACTACAACTACGTCAGGAAAACTTTCGGTTTTCCCAAAGTATAGTCTGTGTGCATACCTTACAGTACATGCGTGCAAAGGTATAAATATGAATACCGAAAAATATGAAGTAACTGGGAATGGCATTTTACAAATCAGTGTCCTGAGATGCAGTCTTTAAAAGGTTGCTTCTTCCAGATAATTCTTACAGGCCTTGTGGGTTCAAATGATACACAACTTATTCAGTTATAAAGTTATATTCATTTTTTTCCCCTGATAAATACAGATTGATAAGCATACCATACTGGGAATATGGTCTCCTGTCACTTCATAATTATTGAGGCAAAGATGAATTTTTGGACAGTACATTTTCCAGCAGAAATGAGGAATAATGAATCTGGGACACAAGCTATAATGTAAAATAAAATCTACCCATATAAAAAATTTGAAGTGTTTAAAATATTTGAATCCCAGTAAATCCATTTCAAAATCCTATTTTTCAAGTATTAGAAATAAGGATCAAAATAGTACATCTGACCTTGTTAATTTAGGTCCTCTTTTAACCAGAGGTTGATCTAATAAAGGTCTATGGCTTAGAGACATTCTTGGGTAGTTGTTGACCCAATGCCATGTAATACACTATTTTATAGTCAGTAAATCTCACCAACTGAATCTACTTGTTTCTTACTTTTGCCCAAATCCTGCTGTGCCGGAGCTAATGGCCAACGGATATTTGCAATGGATCAATTCTGTTTAGTTCACTGAAGATTTTAAGATGGATAAGACTTGGTTGCTTCTCTTAGGATTATATAATCTAGAGCAGGAAGACAAATATATCCTAATAATAACCAACACACTTTACACTGTTAGTGCTGAGTGCTGTATTAACTCTTTTAATCTCACAGCAACCCTATAAAGACAGTACTATTCTTATCCTCCTGTTATCAAGGAGAAAGCTGAGTTCCAGACGGGTAAAGCTATTGCCCAAGGTCACAAAGCTAGTTTGTCCACTTGGCTCAGGCCTCGTCCAAGCTTTTGCCTGTCACTCCACAATTCAATAGTTTCTTTGTTGCCATAACAGGAATAGTGCTATCAAGAGAGTGGTGCTGTCAATGTCCTTTGTGTGCTCCAAAGCACAAACAAAGAAAAATCGGTCTACGAGATCCAGAGACTCAAACAGAGACGAGATCTCTTCCATATGGCAACCAGAGCTCTTCTTACATGAGATCCAGTCATTCCAGTTCACCATGACTCCACCACTCCTGATGGTCCTACACTTAGGATGTTTCACTACTTTACTGTTAATGACAAGATGTTTTTGGCCAGTGGTTCTCAGCCTTGATTGTACTTCAGAATCACTGGGAGAGCTTGTGAACTAACTGATACCCAGAACAAACCCCTGACTAAATAAAATCAGGATGTCTGGGGTATCAGGAGTGTTTCTAAAGCTTCCCAAGTATGTTGAATGCATGGTCAAGTTTGTGACCCAGTGCGACAGGCTGTACACCAGGGCCTCTCAACTGCAGACGATTTTGTCCCCCAGGGGACATTTGCCTATGTCTGCAGACATTTCTGGTTATTACAACCAGGGAGAAAGCATGCTACTTGCATCTAGTGGATAGAGACCAGGGATAGTGTTAAACATTCTACATTACGAAAAGACAGGCCCATCTCCCCCAGCAAAGATTACTTAGTCCAAAATGTCAATAGCACTGAGGTTGAGAAACACACTATTCCCCTTCACTTTAGTTAATCTAATTTGTGCATAACCTACCGATAGGAAATGTGTAATCAACTAACTGGATCTGCAAGACTCGGCTAACCCCACATTCAAGGAAATGAAAAATCAGGCATAAGTGGCCAAAATTTTGCCCTGCAAGGCTTCCCAAAGATCATATACTCAATCTTGATTGTGTCTAAACCAGACTTAACAAAAGATTTGGGATGCAAAGTGTCAGCCTGAGTGCACTGCATCTTTCACCACAGTTTTAAATTAGGAAACACTTTAAAATTAGGAAATATGGTTCTAATGAAGTTAAGGTAGCATTATTATTACTATTATTATTATTAGAGATTTTACTGGGAATTGTGAGAGGGGAACAGTGTCGGGGAATTGGGGAAGGGGAACAGCCATTTTGTTGTCCTTCAGTCTTAGTTGTGGGGGACACAGCAAGCTCAGCTCCAAGCCCAGTTGCCATTTGGCTACCCATTGGCAGCTCATGATAGCGCAAATCAAGGTGCCATGTTCGATTTTAGTTGTAGGGAGATGCAGCCCACCATCCCATGCAGGAGTTGAACCGGCAACCTTGTTGTTAGGAGCACATGCTCTCACCAGCTGAGCCATCCTGCTGCCTATTGGCAGCTCAGCAGCAGCTGAGCTCGGGCGCAGCTCAGTGGCCCGTGTGGAAATCGAACCAGCAACCCTGTTGCTCAGAGCTCCCGCTCTTAAACAACTGAGCCACTTGGCCGGCCCCCAAGGTAGCATTATCGTCTGCTCTGTAGTCAGCTCTACATGCAGAAAGCTGCTTACAGGGAAGACCTTATAGTTGTCAGCCTCAGCACATCTTTTTGGCAGGGGAGTACTCAGGACCCTCACAGTGATGCCAGCCGAAAGTACCAGAGAGGTGATGTCCCTAGCAGTAGCCCTTAATAGAATGATGGATGGAGAACTAGAGAATAAGTCTTACCCATGTCTTCAGTCCTCAGTGGGGATATGCTAAGCTCCAGAGTGACTAAGTGGCTCACAGTGGGGCCTATTGGTTCATTTCCTTCACCATCTCTTGTTCCCACTCCACTACCAATGTTTCCTGGGATTATATCCCAAATAAACTTCCTACACTGAGATGCTCATCTCAGGTCCTGCCTCTGGGGGAACACAAAACTGGAACAAATCTCAAAATAGATGAAATGACCAGAAATGCATAATATGCTGAAAAATGAAGTTGCGAGTAAGGAGCTTGGAGACATCTGAGTCAATACTGATGCAAAAATACATTTTAAGAAACTATTATTAGTATATTCAGAAAGATTGGCAAAGATATTGCATTCACAAAATAAGAGGATGCCATAAAAAATGAACAGTGAGAACAAGAGAATGTTCTTGGAACTTAGTGATAAGGCAGGTAAATGAAAAAAAATCAATATTAGAATTGTAGGTCAAAATCTAGTAATTCTCATGGAAAAGAACAAAAATAAAAAGGACAACTGGAGGAAAAAATAAGACAACAACAAAAATTAGGTTATTCCAATGTCATTGCAGAGTGTCATCCAACTAAAAGGATTTCTACACACAGAGAACAAAGAAAATGGAGGAGAGGAATTGTCAAAGAAATAATACAAGAAAATGTTCCAGAACTTAAGTGGAAGAGACTTCAGACCACAGGTCCCAACCTACTCAGTAAATGGCACCCTTAAAGTCTCAGTTATTTTTTTTCATGATACCCCTAGGCCCCCCAAAATACCTACAATTAAGTTTATTAAGTAGTTAACTCCAAACCACATAGTATGTCTTCATGTCCTAAACACTTCTCTGTTGGATGCTATACAACTTCTCAAATCCTGAAATCACAGTGGATACCGCCACCCTCATTTCGTATTCCATGCTAGTTTTCATGTGGTACATTTTTTAAAAATCACAGTAACTGCAGAAAACTCAGCTTTGCAAAAACATTGATATCACTGAAGGAATGTAGCAATCTAATGTTAAACTTGAGTTAATGTTTTGCCTGGTGTCAAACAGATGTTGCTATGTTTTCCCTGAACTTTAAAAACATTCCATGGCACCCTATGAGTTTATGAGGGCACCCCTTAGCGCACAGTTTAAGAATCATGGCTTTAGCCATTTAGTGTCCATGCAATGCTTAGAAACTTGATTAACAAAAGATCCACGTCACTACACACAACTAAGAATATGAGGGATTCTAAAGAAGTTATTATACGTTTCCAGAAAGAAGAAACGGGTCACACACAAAAGAAAGAGAAAGAATGACATCAAACTTCCCACCAGTAACTCTGAACATGGCTGAGGGAAAATGACAGCTTCCTTAGACTACTAAACATAAAGTATCAATACAGTAAGAGAATGGATATTTTCACACACTGACCACCCAAATATTCTTCCTGAGTAAGTTGCTGAAGAATGTGCTCCAGCAAAACTAGGGAGCAAACCAAAAGTGAAAGTGAGAGCAGATCCAGAAAAACAGACCTAGGAAAAAACCAAGGGCAGCCTGAGGAAGAAGGCCAAGCACCAGGCCAAAATAGAACAGTCCAGAGGGGCAGGGCTCCAGGAAAAAGAATAACTGCATGGGTAAATTATTTGTTATATATCAGTATTTGGAAAAAAAACAACACATTGCTAGAAATTTGATAAACTCAGTATTGCATTTTGAAAACAAAATTGAGATAGGTATAAGAAAACTAAGAAAATGCAAAGTAAGAAACGTTGTTTGTAACTGCAAGAAACCTGATCATAGAATATTACTTGGTGGAAAATGGAACAATATTGACATAATCATAATTTTGTAAACACAGACCGAATTTAGTCAATAATGGTTAAACCTGATATATAAAGATAGCAGTGTAGGCATATTATTAGAATATTGGAATACATTCTAATATATAAATATATATAAATAAGCATTAGATATTGTATAATATTTAATATGATAAATATGCCTATACTGCCATTACAATATATTTTTTAACATTAAAATATATATTCTAATATTCTGGAAAACAGGAGAGATGGTAAGGGAAAGGGTAGGCAATGGAATGCTATAAGCATATATTATTTTTATTTAGGGATATTAGAAAACAGGACAATATATGAACATCACAAGCTAAAAAGAAAAAACCATTAACCTTGGTTTTCATTGCTGATGAAAGGATGTCTCAGATGAAAGCATTTGAAATGCAGGGCCCGAAATAGCCAAATAACCACCTATATTTTAAATTTCACTTTGCTTATGTCACCCTCCTATACAAGTCACGTCTTCTGTGGAGCATGCCTTTCCACTTCATATATCCTTAGTGCCTTCAGATAGTCCCTACATTCTTTTTTTGTTGTTCTGCTTTTTTTAATTTTTTTTTTTATTCTTTATCTTTTTTTTTTTTAATTGTTTGATTCTTTTTAGATGGTCCGTAAGTTTTGTTACAGAATTGCCTGCTTTATAATTGACTATTACTGGGGTGGCCGGTTAGGTCAGTTGGTTAGAGCGCAGTGCTCATATCATCAAGATTGCCAGTTCAATCCCCACATGAGTTACAGAGATGCGCCCTCCAGAGCTAGATTGAAACAACTACTTGACATGGAGCTGATGGGTCCTAGAAAAACTCACTGTTCCCAATAAAATTTTTTAAAAAAATTGACTGTTACTATTATTATTATAACAAAACAGATTTGTAATTTATAAAAATGTAATTTATTACGCTACATTTGTCTCCCCTCTGGACTGCTGTATTTTCGAAGAACAGGAATTTCATCTCATTCCTGTACAGATTTTTGTTTCAATGTACAAACAGGTCTGATCTCACAAACATTAAAAGAAAAATTGTTTTAATAACTACTGGTATAACTATTATACACCATATCTCATCAATTCAAACTGTCCATCTTTTTTCATATTTTCTCTTTTCCGATGTGGGGAATGTGTCGTAATATCGCCGGAGGCCTGGATGGAAGCAGAGTTCTTGCAGTGTCTTTACAACTATCATTCATCTGGACCCTCCCAACCTGAGACCACTTCAGATTAAATTATCTGCCTAAGTATTTTTTTAAACTTATATTGACATTGGAAATTCTGACCTAAATATTTATTAGAACTGACTTGTAATTCAAAACCGTAGGGGATATATTTTTTTCTTCCTTCTACCTGTATCAAATTTGAGATGCGTGAGTTCCTTGGTTGGTCCTTTCTTTGTGATGGGTTTGTTTTTCATTTATCCCTACACAGAAGGGACAGCCCTTTGTTGTCCTAACTTTAAGCAGGTATCCTATTAGACTCCCCATCTTAGAAGCTTTTTTCTTCCTTAAGGGTATATAAATAATGTTATATCTTCCACTGGATTCCACTTGAATTCCATGAAATATCGGACTAAATAATAGAAGAAAAAACTAAAATATAATTCTGGCTTAGTAACAGTTATGAAAATATTTTACATTTTTAATAGAAGAAACAGCTGGGCTTCTTTTGGCTAGTAAGGTCTCCACATTCCTACAATTACTAGAAAATGTTTCAAAGAATTTGAATTTTGCTTTGTAGGTTAAATCCTGACTGGCTGGCTTTCCCTTCATAAAACAATTTTTTTGTATGTTCCTGCATATCAACATTTTAAGACATAGTTCACATTTGCCCACCAAAAACCACAACAGCCTACACTGTGGTTTGGTTGATGGGAAACTTCTGATGTTACTAATAAATCATGAATGAAATACACCCTCGTAAGATCATCATTCACTTCTACAAGACAAACAACCTCGGGGGGTGACCATTTAGCTCAATTGGTTAGAGCTCCATGCTGATAACACCAACGTTGCCAGTTCGATCCCCGCATAGGCCACTGTGAGCTGCGCCTTCCTTAAAAAGTCAACTATGCCACTGTAGCATGAAAGCAATGTGTAACCAATGACCATGGTTGTTCCCCAATTTAAAAAACAAAAAACAAAAAAAACTCGACCTCTCCTAGGCCATCAGTTCTATCATTCGGTTCCCTAACATGGCATATCCCAAACCACCCCTTGTGCCCCCAAAAAGATTTCCTATAACATATGGTGGAGCCCTTCATTTAACTTATATGATTGAACACACCCCTCCAAAAAATAATATTTAGCTAAGCATGGGATGTGACATAGTATGCAGTTAATAATTATGTAGTGCTTACTGTGTTCCAGACAATGAGCTAAGCACTTTGTGTACATAATCACTTTACTCCTCACAATGAGCCTACTGGTTAAGAAATTGAGGCTCATAATTAAGGAACTTGCACAAGGTTGCGCAGATAGAAAGAGGCAGGACAAGAATTTAGGCCCCAACAGAGTAAATCCAAGGCCTACCCTTTACACCACTGCATGATTCTGCTTTGAGAAAAAAAATTGCAATGGGAAGAAACATTGGCAGTTTGAACCGCAGGGCATAATAAATGGGGATATCAATCGCGGCGATGCTCAGCAACCAAAGTTTAGATAGATTTTGCACATTTATCCACATGCTAAAAATGATGCTTCAAAACACAGGGAGGATAAACAGTTTTAAAAAGTACTGGGTCGTCATTTTAATTTCCATTATAATCATGTTTTTTATTAATATATATTTTTATTGGTTGCAGATGTACAAAACAATGTAATAGTTAGACATTTACACTCCTCACAAAGTGATAACCGCCCCCAATCTACTACCCCACTTACGTTGTATATAGCTGTCACAATATCATTGACTATATTCCCTATGCTGTACTTTACATCTCGTGAATATATATATATATATATATATATATATATATATATATATATAGATATATCGGGGGTGCCAAAACAATGTATGCAAGTGGGCATTTTGGTCAATGTTGCTCAAGCAGTAGTTCGCCATAATCAGAAGTGTCTGGATACTGATGGTAACCACTTTGAGCACCTCTTGTAATTGCAGAAGTCAAATGTGACTTGTATTTATCTTTTGTTACCAGTATATATTATTACAATTTTAATAGTTTCTTCCTTTCTTAAATTATGTATACAATTTTTTGGCACCGTGTGTGTGTGTGTGTGTGTGTGTGTGTGTGTGTGTATAAACGTATTTAATTATAGTTGACATTCAATATTATTCTACTTCAGCTGTATATTATTCAGCTTCAGTTGTATAGCGCAGTGGTCAGGCATCTACTAAAGTATGGGTTATCTTTTTAATTTCCATTATAATCACTCTTAATCGTGACCATTTCTGCCTTGTCTCTCCCACTCTGGGAGTGAGGCTCATTTCCATGAGCCTGTTAGGACATTTACTTTGTGGTGCGTATTACATATTTTCTCTTAAGTCTCACTCTGCAGGCCAGAGCTGAAGGCAAGCCTTATTATAGATCAAAGCCAGTGAAGTGGGTAATGAGGTTTGGTATATAAAATACTTGGTATAAATGCAGGGTAAATTCTGGCTTTTCTTTAACATTAACTGCTTGGAAATGCATCATTTGAAATAGAATTCTTAGGGCCACTAGCTGCCAGAGAATAATTCCCCTTCACCAAACAGACCACCGGGTAGCTAGATGCTTTTCACAAATGTGGAGCCCCGTGCAGTGAGTTATTTTTAATACATACTCCATGGGGTGACTGCTAAAATGCACCACTGAACGTGAAGAGCATTACCCATCCCAGCAGAAATAAGGAACTGGGGGACCGTTCACATCAGCTCCACTTAAGGAATATGGTCTGAATGCTTGGGCTGCTATATATGCTTAAAAGAGAAACAATTAAAATGTCTAAGCAGATAGTTTTCATCTCTCAGGTAGAAAGTGTTCTTACAGAGTCAGACTTGTCGGCCCCAGAGCCATGGGGGCGGGGGGCCCAGAGCCACGGGGCGGAGGGGGAGGCAAAGAAAAGGTTATATATATAAGAGTAAAAGGATAATTACATTGTCCAATAACTTTTCAAATCATGTCTGGCTCCTCTTTTGTCAATTGTCTTTCAAAACTGGTGCTTCCTAGGTCTATAATGTCACTTCTGTATTTCTCATCTCTACAGAGCAAAGTACAGTTTTCACTACTGATGCCAAGTGTTTACCACCACAGTCCAACAGTATGAGTGGCTGAGGGTGGAAGTCCTAAAAAAAGTCACTAAATCCCCCAATTCTTTCCTTCCCTCCCTTCTTTCTTCCTCTGTCCCTTCCTCCCCATCTTTCCTTCCTCCTTTCCTTTGGTGTATCCTTCCATTTTTTTCCTTTCTATCACATTTTAACAGTCTAATATGTGCCAGGTACTATGCTCTATATGTTGGGGTGAAAAATCATACTATTCACATTACTAATCTTAAATACTTCACAATCAGCCAGAAGTGCTCTACTGCGATAATTACCGTCAGCTCCCTGAAATCAGAGGCCATGCCTGAAACCTCTTGCTTGGAACATGATATCTTGAGTTTGTGTCATATACAACAGGAAGAGCTTTTAGCTAATCTGATGTCTAGCTCCCTCATTCAAGGTAACTTCAGATGCATCACTTAATCTCTGGCATTTCCATTTCCTTCTGTACAAAATGGGGATCATAACATCAGTCCAACCATCCACAGAGGGTGGACCCGGTGACAAAACTCTTAATGCAAGTAAAGCCACTTGACAAACCTAAGCCTTTCTCAGAAAGGCTCTCCTTAGTATAATTCAGGGTCAAGTGCTTGAGTATTAGGGCTGCTGTGGGGGTGCAGAGAGCCAGGTCATTTTACTAGAGCCTTGCCAACCTCACTCTTGCCCCTCAGAAAGGTTTGAAGGTCACATTCTGTCCGCTGAGCCACACTAGGCCACAGTGCGTGATAAGTGCACTGCCCTCATGGCACTGTGATGTAAAGTGTTAGGCTACTATTGATTGACCTTCTGACAGTATGTCCGAAGGAGAATCATCAAACCATGACAAAGTCATGTCTTCCACCCACAAATTTAATTCCTCTTCCATCTTAATGAAGCACTTATCACACATTGTGGCTGTAACCTTTGCCATTTGAGGGGCGACAGCAAAACTAGCATGAATTTCTCTTTCCTTCTTCACAATTTCACGGATAGAAGATTCATCCTTACCGTAGATCTTAGCCACTTCAGCATACGATTGTTTTTCTTTCCTTATTAAATGGAGAACTTTCACCCTTTCACTTAAAGAAAGCAGTTTAAGGTTTCCCTTTGCCCTTTGGAATGTCTGAATTGCCAGTATCTCTACGCTTGTGCTTTGGCACCGTTACTAAGTAAAATAAGAGTGACTTGAACACAAGCAGTGTGATACCACCACAGTTGATCTAATGACAGATGACTGAATACTGAGTGTTAATGGGGCAAGGAACATCTATAGTGTGGAGGTACTGGACAAAGGGAGGATTCATGTCCTGGGTGGGAAGAAGCAGATATCACGAGATTTCATCATGCTACTCAGAATGGTATGCAATTTACAACTTCTGGGTTGTTTATTTCCGGAATTTTCCATTTAGTATTTTTGGACCATGGTTGACCATGGGTAATTGAAACCATGAAAAGGGAAACTGCAGATAAGGCGAACTACTGTAATTGTTAAAAAGACTTTTTTTCCTCATCATATGTACTGAGGGAACAAATATTATCATGGGTCACCTTCCAAGAGGGGAAGAAAGCAGAGTTTGGAGAGTAAAGATCTGGGTCTAGTCATACCCACCACTCATTATATCTTTGCACTTCTCTCCTATGTTTCCCTTTTTGAGTTGGGTTATTGTCAAATACAACTAAAAGTCCTGACTCATATACTGACCATAAATAGGTCACCATTTCTGTGAGCCATGAGTTTCTTATGCCCTATAAAATAGGGATCATGATGATGATGAAAGTGATGATGATTATAATGAAGGTGATAATAGTAACCTTCACAGGGTTACCTGAGCACCAAACAAGATCATAATTGTGAAAGTGCTTTGTGACTTGTAAATCCTGATGTTAGTAGTTGTCATTCATGCTACTCAGAACAGCATGCAATTGAAAACTTATGAGTTGTTATTTCTGGAATTTTCCATTTAATATTTTCAGACCTCAGTTGACTGTAGGTAACTGAAACCATGGGAAATGAAATCACAGATAAGGGGAGAACTACTGTAATTTGTTATAATAGTAATAGCAATCTCATATTCCAATTAGGACATAGTATTCTACTCCTTGGAGCTTCACTTTCCTAATCCACAAACTGAGGCTAAGTATCTCTATTGTGCTTATTTTATAAGGCTGTTTGTGAGGATCAAAAGCTTTCGGGCCTGTGCTTGAATCTCAACCTCAGCACTTCTTCACTGCATTTCTTTGGCAAGTGACTTAACCAATGTGTGCCTTACTTTTCTCACCTGTAAAATAGACATACTGATGGTATCGGGTTATTATGAGAATCAATGATTTTGTCCATGTGAAGTGCTTAGAAAGGCATCTGGCACAATGTTAAGCAAATGTTAGCTATTGTTACATATGTAAAAAGAGTTTGCAAAAGGTTAGACATTATTAAAGAGTAACATAGAATTAGCATTTGTATAGGACACTGGTTCCCAAGAGGGTGGAGGGTCAATACACCCCTCTCCAACAGCAGTGCAAAAATGTATGGAGACGTTTTAGAGGTCAATGGGAGTACTACTGGTATAATACTAGTATTTAGTGATAGGAGCCAGGGATTCTAGACATTTTGCAACATCTTAGGGAGTCCTTTAGATGTTGGAATGCGAGATTTTACCAGATCCCAAAGGGCAGAGCACACTCCTACCCATCTTCATCTGCAGTTGTGCGTTGAAGGTGATTTCACACGCAGGTACTTAGCATCTGCCTCCTTTGTTATGGCCTCTTGTGTAGTTGTGCCATGCATTATCTACTAAAGTTTTTAAGGAATAATTTACTTCATTTCTCTATCATGTTAATATTAATAATAATAATAGGGCATGATATTGTTTTTTAAATTTTAAATTAGAGTTAGGTTATATGATTTATGAAATTCATTTGATGATCATAAAAGGGGAATTGGACAAAATAGTTATTGAAAGTGTGCTGGGTCTGAGTTGATGGGATTTGAGGTGAAATAAGATTTAGAGATGGCCTAACCTACTTCCCTAGCTTCTTAATGAAGAAAATCAAAGCCCAAAGAGATAAAGCATCTTGTAAAAAGAAGAGTAACTGTTGGTTAAAAGATAATAAATAACTCAAGTTTCAAGACTCTAATTCTGGAGTTCTTGGGTATTCTTTAAGATAATCTGTTGATCCTGAAAAGAATAAGATTCTTTAAAGGTCAAATTTTCATTCAATCCTGAGATTTTTATGCCAGCAAAATCACTGCCCCTTTTTCACACCTCATGTCCCTACCCTGCCATCCCCATTTTCACCACTGGACAAAGTGATTGTGAAAGTGGATATCAAAGCATCTCAATAGCCAAGCATTAATGGGAGTAGTACAGAGGGAGAAGATTTGATGGAGAGGGTTATTGTCAACAATTGTCTCTGACTTTCTCCTTTCACTTTCCACTTTCAGTTCCAAAGGAGACCTTTGGGACCCAGGGGTGATTCTGTCTGCCCCCCCACCTCTACACCCCAATATGAGTTCTTCCCGAACATTCTGTACTCCTCCATCTAGACAAACTAATTGGAAAATTAATTTATTATAGAATCAGTTACAAAAAGGTTGACATTTTTCAAAGCACTCTTTTGCTATTAATCTAAGAGCAAAAAAACTCTTCCCTGCTCCTACCCGGAGCTGCTAAAGCTGTCTATGTAGAAGTATCCCACCCCTACCCACCATCTCCCCACCCAGGCCAGCTCCAGAAGGTGCCATTCACATCATGCACTATGTGAATGGTGCCCCCTGGAGTTATGGGGTTCATTATTCACATGACTGCATGCAAGGTCTCTGTTCCCACTCCCTAAAATGAAAAATGAGTTCATGGTATAAAGATTTTTGATATTTGCTTTGTTGAGTATTTAGTTAAACGCTGACTTACCTGACATGGTGTATTCACTATTTTAAGTCTGAATTACAATTTAGTCTTCTTGCTGGCCATGTGTTCAAGTACAGGCCCTGCAGGACCTCAGCAGCTCCCTTTTGATAGCCAGACACTTGGTGAGTTAGGGTTTTAAGACCAGTTCCCCTCCCCCATCCCTCTCTTTTTGAGTAGCCCACACAATTTCTTTTTCCAGCTCAGGGTTGGCCCAAGCACTTCAGCGTCTTTGAGGAGTGAGAAAGAAGGTCTTGAGCTCAAGAACGGATGAAGCATCCACTAACTCAAGTACACAGTTTCCACCTAGAAGCTCAGAGCGTCAGTTTCACCAAGACGTTACAGATAGGAGCTTTTAAGTCAGAGAGGCCTGAAAGCCTCTTGGTTATGTTGCTTTAAGCAAATAAACTACAGACTGTAAATTTTAGTTTCCTCATCAGTTAAAAGAACAATAGTGTGAGCCTCGTGGAGTTAATGGGAGTGTAACATGAACATATGTGAAGTAAAGCTGAGCACATGCGTGCTCAAGGAATGTTAGCTATTGTAATGACTCCTTCCCCAGGGGAGTGGTCTCTTAACATAAAAGTTTCATAGTACAAAATAAAGTATAAAAACAAGAAATACAAACTCTAGTAAAGAAAAAGGGAAGGATTATTCCTCAGAAGAGGCAATTTCATCTTCATTTCATTTAAACCGTAGAAATAACTAATCGCAGCAGGCATTTGATACATGCTTTTTTTTTTCCTTTTATTCTTAGAGTGCTCCTCCATACGGCAGCCCTGTAATGTAAGCGTGTCCAGCCAGCTTCTTTATTCCCATTTTGCAGACGGAGACGTTGAGGCTCAGGGAGGTTAAGATAATTCCATGGCTGAATCTAAGACTTCAAGGCAGGCATTGAAATTTGCTACTCAGCGTTTCATTTCACTGGGTGTTCCACAAGTAGAGGCAGTGACTCTCCACTAGGGGGCGCATGTCATGTAATGGGGGGAGGGCCTAAGGGCAGTGATGAAGGGACTACATTAATCTCCATCAGCTCCCCCAAAATAAGCAAACCAAAAAAAGCAATCCAATGAAAAAAAAAATAACAAAAAACCCCAGCGTATTTTTCACATAAGCAGATCTTTAAAACATCTTCCTTAGTCCTCTTGTCCAATGAAATTATATCTGCAAAGCCTTTCCTTTGTAGAAATTCTGGAATCAAGGCAGTGTTTCAGAATATGAACAAGTAGGTACGTGTTTTAAAAAGCCCTTCCAGTGATTCTGATAAGCCCCTTCAACAGGGAATTTCTGCACTAGGCTAAGCTACAAACGAGAGGATGTATGCTATTTGATTTGATGACATATGATCATCCCTACCACATCTAGGACCAATAATCCTCAGAATAAGAGACACTCTTTTCAGTGGGGCCTCTACTTGCTTCTCTTAATAGCAGTCAATTTCTGAAACCTCAGGCTGGAAATAAGACTGCTGCCTTGAGCCCGCGTGGTTCTTGTCTAGAAGGCCCAGAAGTCTTCCTCTCCACCCCATGTGCTGTCTGCAACACATGACAGTGTACTCTGAAATATCATGTTAGAGGTCTTTACAAAACTCACTTTTCATGTGCTACATCAATAAAGTCACATAAGTGGTTGATTGGTTTTTTGTTTGTTTATTTTCCACTGCAGGGAGTCCCCTTTTTTTCCTCTTTTTGGGTGGGAGTTGTTTTTATTTTTTTTTATTTTTAGTTCTTTGCAAAGTCATTATTCATTAAAATGAAATCAAGAAGGAGAAAAGACAGGACATAATGAAGGGCAGTGCCTCAAATAAAAATAACATGCCTTTGTCTCCACTGATGTTTTACAGTAAATACTGCAGGCTGAACCAGTGTCCAGCAGTTTATAGCTTAAACCATGCTTACCCCACGTCCCACCTGTCCCTTGTCACGCAAACCAACACACGCTGGAGTCAAGAAAACTTTTTTTCTGTTTACTTATGTTAATCATCAAGCCAAAGCAAATAGCCTTCCACTTTCTAGATCCAGGACAGCAATTAAATATGAAGACATCACGAGTCCTCTAGACAAATAAGAGGGGGGAAAACCCTCTCTATTCTAGGTCAGGAAGTAGGCAAGGGGTTATATCTGCTGTCGCACATAACAAAGTTGGTTTCCCAATTTTGAACTTTCTCAGTTTCACATACCAGCACCACCATTGAACAGAAAATTGACTGAAGTCCTAACTTCGGACTTAAATTAACCACCACTTTACAAGGTCTCAGTAGAACATGCTGTTTCAATAGATATGGGTGTATTTATTCATTCACTCAACAAGTCTGTCATGGAGCACCTAAGCTCAAGGGAGATGACCCATGACTCAATAAAAGACCCCAGACAGCTCAATCTACAGTAGGGGGAAGCTGGGTAAATATATGAAACAACTACACAATATTAGCGCTGACAGAGGTATGTACAAAGCCAGCTAAGTGGCAGAGAGGTAGATATCAGGTGAAAAATGCAGCGGTGGTGGGAACGGAGAACCCATTATTGGCTTACTATTATACTTAACTGCCCTTCTCCCCACATGCCACCACATAACCACCAACGGACACAAAGAGCATTACCTATATTATTCACGTTCAATAATTAGGATACTATTCTCAAGAGAGTAGTTTTTAAGATGCCTCACTGGCAGGGGCAACTGTCGACAAATACGAAGTTGTTTTCACACCCCTCGGGAAAACTCCCCGGAAAATACAGGCAGAAAAGCCACTTCGCCAGCTCTCCACCCAGAGCAACTTGGAATCCAGACTGACCGGCCAGACGCCTGGCAGCACGAGTGAACTTTTGCATAAAGCCGCGACTCACTTCCCAGCCCTTGGCATCATTCTACAGCCATAACCCCAGTTTCCAATCTGAAAGGAGGGAAGTGGAGAAGCGTTGTGGGAGTTCTAGCATTCAAACACTATCACCCCTTTCTGGGGCCATTACCATTCAACCCTTTGCGCGGGGTTGAGCAGGAAATTCTGACAAAGCTGAAAAGTATCTGAGTTGAGATTACTCAGGGAGCTGGCTTCCTCCAGTGGGTATGGTGACTCTCTAAGTCTACACTTCATTTCCAGTGCCACCTCCCAGTCCCTACACTACACTTGGATTATTATCTGCAGATGAAAAGGAAACGATGTGCATTTAGCATGCTACCCCTTGCTTGGCGCACGGTAGGAGCTCAGGACACCCTGCTGGCTTTGCCTTGTTCACGCACCTCTGCTGGGGCAAAGCCTGTAAGGACGCCAGGGTGGGGACAAGTTACCCCTAGGTGGGTAAAAGTTGTCAAAACTGCATGCCACCCGCGACCCCCCAGCTCTCTGGGGTGTGACAGCACGTGGGTGAGAGTGCGCGCGAGCAGCGCCGTGGGCGGGTGAGTGGGCGTGCGCGCCTGGCGCGGCCTTAACCCCTTACCTTCCAGCAGCACCTCCTTGCCAGCGCGCTTCAGCGCCTGCACTGCCTCGTCGTGGGTGGCGTCCCGCAGGTCGGCCCCGTTCACCGACAGGATGGCGTCGCCCACGTACAGGGCTTGGGTCTGGTCGGCCGCCAGCCCCTTGAAGATCTTGCTGATGAGAATGGGCATCTTGTTCTCCTTGCCCCCCTTGATGCTGATGCCCAGCCCGCCCAGCTCCTGCTTCAGCACCTTCACGCCACGCTTCTGGTTCGAGATGGACTCGGGCACCTGCTCCGGCAGGTCGGTGAAGGCGGTGCGGACCCCGGCGCCGGCGGGCGAGTCGGGGGGCTGCGCGCTGCCCGCGCCCGGGGGCCCGCTGCCCCTGCAGAACGAGCCATGGGTCCCGACGCCGTTGTACGCCGCGGCGCTCTCCTCGCAGCTCAGAACCAGGGCGTCCTCGCTCAAGTTCACCAGAACTTTGTGCCAGCGATCCCGCACCAAAACTTCCAGCAGCCCGCTGCGCTGCGCCCGGCTGCCTCCCGCGCTGGCCGGCCCCGCGGCCCCCGCTGCTGCTACCGCCATCTTTCCGGCATTCTTAAAATACCAGGATGGCCAAAGGGGAGAAAAGTGGGGAAGGGTTGCGGGGGGCCCGGGGGCCAGAGGAGAGCGCGCCCCGAGCGGGGGGGAAAGGGCAGCCGGCGGGGACTCCACTCCGGGAGTTCGCTGACGCGCTGGGCGCGAGTTGGCAGCCGCAGCCCAGCTGGTTTCCCCCCTCGCCTGATCCTGGGCGGGGTGGAGCAATCTAAAAGAAGGAGAGACAGAAACAGGGGAGGGGAGAGGGAAAAAAAAAAAGCCAGCTGCCAGTTGCAAAACCCCAAACCCAGGGCAGCCGCGGCGCAGCGCAGCGCGCAGGAGAGCCGCTAGGAGGCACGCCGGCTGCCAGGCGCAGGGCGGGGACGCGGCGCTCACCTGTTCCAGCTGCCGCAGCCTCAGACCCTCCCCGCCTCCCTTCTGGGAGCTCCGGTCGCCGCAGGGACAGCTTCCCTAGCGCCTTCTCTCCACACCGCCCCAGCACTCTCCTCTTGGCTCTCCCTTCCCCGCGGGCTGTCACACCGCACCTTGGCCGGGTCTGTGGGTCCTGCCCTGGTCCCCTGGCTGCATGCTCCTGAGCCCCCTTCCCGTTCACTCACGGCGTTGAATTGCCTCCTAGTCCTAACCCCCCCAAATTGTATCTAGATCCACTCTAGCGTCCTCACGCCAAGGCTTAGCTTCTCCCGCTGAGCTCTTTCTCACCTGTCACTCCTTACCGCAGGGACTCGTTGGTAAACTCAGACCGAGGCCCAGAGTTCTCCGAGAGGAGAGGGCAGCAGGCTGTCCCCAGAACCCAGAAGGAAACAAAGGTCAGCATAACCCAAGTGCCCCCCAAACTTCCTCTCTTTAAATGCAGGACCTCTTTCTGCCCGGTCTCTGGAGAGGAGTCTGTGCTGGCAGGGTTTTCAGCAGGTTAGTGCCTGCCTCAGACCCCAGCCACCAAGGTTCTTCCAGCTCCTACACATTATATGCTCTATGCTTCTCAATCTTTATGATTTTCTCAAATGCTTCCTGGGTCTTTCTTTCCAAGATTTACTCTAGGAAGCCCACCATTTAGGAACTCAGTGGCAATGGATTGTATCTCAAAGTTGCTTACCTGGAGCTCAAGTTGTATTTGTCCCTGGGAATGATATTATAATTGTTGGTTACTTTTCCAGGTCAATCCGGAAATGCCAACCGAACCCATGTCATCGTTTTCCCAGAGGCCTCCTGGTCCTTGAACTTCTCAAGTTCTCCCTGCCACCTTCAGCAGAACTGATGGGCCTCTCCAAGTATTTCACATTCTCACTTACCTCCCCTTTCCACCTTTTCCTCCCTTCTCGCCAAAAACAACTCAAAAATCTATGAATTCCTAAAGGTAAACCCAATCCAGCAAGGTGTCAGGAAGAAAGAAATATTGAACACATTTCCACTGATGTGTATCATTGAAAGTTCTGTAACTCTTCTTGAATGACTCACACGTTTAATTGAGAAGGCTTTAAAACTCAGACACATCCCTAAAGGGTCGTTGGTATTCCAGGCAGGGTCACAGAATGAAATGAAAACATTTGGACACTTTTTTTTTTTTTTTCCCTGAGGAGGAAAAGTCACTGCGGACAGGTCACTGGGAACACCTTGGATTAATGCATCTAGTTGCAGTGTCCTCCTTTTCTTATTTTTAACCCACCAGTGTTCCAAAAGCTCTTTCATGTGAAGGTCCTCATGGCAGGGACAGCAGCTGCTGTGAACAGTGTCAGACAGGGAGCTGACACAGGTGGTACCACTGTTGGGTGGGAAAGGCAGCTGGGCCTCCCCTCTGCTTTAAGCACTGAGGACTCGCACACTTCACTCTTCAGGGAGATCAGAACCTGAGTGTCTGCCTTCTAACCCAAGCACCCTAAGGTGGAGAGAGGCATTAGAATGTCGGCATGACAATTTAGAGAGTAAAACAGATCTGCTCCTGGACAGAGGCAAAATCCTCCATTTGCATCGCACCTGTATCTTTTGCCTCTGTGGTCAAGCAAAGTGGGAGGCCCTGGCATAAAGAGAAATAATTTATCAGTCTGCCATAAGATATTGCAGGCGTTGCGGTGGGAATTGCTCAGAATCTCTGTAATAAGCATGTTTTTGTTTTTCTGTGTAAGCAAACCTCCATGGAAAGGAATAGGTTGCTCATTGTAAATGGCATCAGAAGGAGGGGAGACAAATATTTAATATCATTAGGCCTGAGACATGCGTGAAAACTATAGATGGTTTTGTTTATGGAATTATAATAACAACCCCTGTTCTACATGCTTTACACATACTAACTTAATCCTCCTAGGAATTTGGGGGGATACTTACTATTATCATTACTCCTACTTTACAGGTGGAAAAGTAGAGATACTTGTTTGAAAACTGTTTCATGTAGTTCTAGTCATGTAACTAGTAAATGGCAGTCAGAGTTTGAAGTCAGCTATAAAGAGTCTGGACTCAACCATTGCCCCACACTCTCCTGAAAATATTCACAGCCTGTTAACTACAGTGTCCATCTTACCCTGAGGCCAGACTTTCCACAGGGAGGCAAGCCCTAAGGGTGACGTCCCTTCTCCTAACCCACAGATAGAAGGGTCCTGCCAGCTTTCTCTCTGGCCCCTCCTTCTTTCCAAGGTTAGGGAACACCCTGCCCTCCCCTGATTGATTCCTTTTTTAAGTTTTTTATTCAGACATGTTACTATGTTGAGACTGGCCACTGCTAGGGTATGAAAGGCCTAGAAGCCCAATCTTATCCCTCAGCTAACTTGCTCTGCACCCCAGGCCTCTGATTATTAATGTTGGCTCTCAAATGTAAACCTTACTGACCTCCTTTCTTAGGGGGGACTACGGCACTGCAGCCCCTTAATGCTCGGATCAAAGGGACTTCTAGTTTTAGAAGTGTAGCATTGGAAGCTCAGAGTAGAGCGACGGCAGACCAGAGGCCAGCCACACAGAGAGGGTGCAGCAAAGCCACAACTGGGTTACTATGACTAACAGCCTAACTTCAGTATTCCAGGCATTACATCTGAAGGCCCCCCGTCTTTTTTTAAAACCAGATTTCTTTTGCTTAGCTGTCTCCTGTTTTGTTTCCTCCTTCTGTCCTAAACGGTTGAGTCCCATTTTCCAGCCAGCCAAAATTGGGGTCCTCTGGTGTGTACCCCTTTCCCATGGAAGGTATATTTTCCTACAGATGTTTGGGTGGACTTAGCCTTGCAAGAGCAGGTCACACAATCCTCAGCTCCACATGAGTGAGCAGCGGCAGCGTGTGGCAGAAGGGGCAGTGTTCATCGGTCCATTCCACAAAGTGTCATTGTGCATCTGCCTCCATGTCCCAGGCCTGTTGTAGATGCCATGTATGGGAGCAGACAAACTGGCAAAGAAGCGCCCTGTGAGGCTTACATTGTAGTGGGTGGGAGGGTGGAGGTGGGAAAAGACTGCAGAAACTTTTGAGGAGAAGTAACTGCTGGGAAGAAAATAAAGCAGAGTAATGGGATCAGGAGGGACTAGGGGCAAGGGACATCCTGGGGGCAATGGCTATTGAGGAAAGCCTTTGTGAGAAGGTGACCTTGGGGCTGAGACATGGATGATAAGAGGGGGAGTCTTGCAAAGATCTAAGGAAGAGGGTCCCAGGGAGAAGGAAGTACCAGGGCAAAGCACCTGAGACAGAACCAAGCTTGTCTGGTTCAAGGGACCGAAAGGAGGTCAGCGTGGCTGGGGCAAGCTGTGGGAGGAAGAGAGAGGCAGGAGATCAGAGAGATAGGTTGGACTGGATCACAGGTAGGGCCCTGGAGGATTATGACACAGACCATCCTCCTTGTCTCCTATGAGCTTCAACAACCATACCTTTTGGATAGTCAGAGACGGTCTGGATTTCAAGTGTTACTTTCTATTACTGAGTAAACTTCTACTAGTTAGAGCATGTGTTCCAAAGTTTAGGTTTGGAAAATATGATCATTGTACATTTGGCACTGTTTCCTAAACAGTAGGTGGAGCATCTTTAGGGGGATTATTCCCTATCCAGGATGGACAGGGGATTCAAGGTGAATAGTGTCAAGGAGGAAATGGAGACCTCCTGCATATCTGAGGGGAAATTAGAGACCAGACTGTGAGAGGAGCAGGAGGGGTGCTGGAAATGTGAAACTACCGAGTCCTTATGTAAATATATACTGACTGAATGCTTATTGACTGCCTACTCCTATCCAATCATCATGTTGGGTTAGTGATTCTTACGTTAAAGATGGAGCACTGAGACTGGGGGTTGACATGTGAGCAGAAGGCTGAGCACGTACTTCATCCATTTTAAACAGGTTGGCAAACAGTTCTATTGCACGTACCTGGCATTTACCTGGGCGGGTCCTTGGCAAACTAGATAGACCACCACCTATGCTCTCAGCCAGCCAGTCAGTCAGGTGAGAGTTATTTGATTGCTCCCTCTGTTTATAATGTTTTTGCAGACTTTTTCTAGCAGCAGACCAGCCCAAGGCAGGATTGAAAGTACTTAGATGTTTATGGTCCACCCTCTCATACTGAGTCGCACTTCCTTTTCTTCCCTTCCGTGACAATCTGCTGTTGAAACAAACCTTATATCAATCTTTTAATATCTATGATATAAAGTAAAGTTATTTTTCCTAGAGATTTATATATTTCGATCCTTTTTTAGAACTGTGGAATGCTGTAGGGTTGTCACAAAAGTCGTGACGTAGTTTTTCAAAGGTCATTTATTTATATAAAGAACAAAGATCAATCAATGATATATTGCCCGTTTTGCTCGATAACCTTATGCCATCTTTCAGTGGGCTTCATAATACCTCATTCATAGAAGAACCTGTGTTTATCGGCGAAAAACTGAACAAGGTGTTGATATACAGCCTCATCTGTAAAGCCTTACACCACACAAGGTGTTTTGAAGAGAGCAAATCAAGTGGAAGTCTGACGGCTCAAGGTCAGGCGAGTATGGTGGGTATGGCAACACATCCCATCCAAGCTCCAATAATTTCTGACGGGTGATCAAACTTGTGTGTGGTCTTGCATTGTCAGGATGGAACACAACTCCTTTACAGTTAAAAAGCTCTGGACGTTTCTGGATGATGGATTCATTCAAACTGTCCAATTGCCAACAGTACATATTCAAATTGATTGTTTGGTTCCTTGGTAGGTAGGAGCTCGAAAAACACGATACCTTTAAAATCACACCACACTGAGAGCATAACCTTCCTCTGATGAATGTCTGCTTTCGATGTTGTTTGAGGTGAATCATCATGTCAGGACCAAGACCGTTTGTGCACCACATTGTTGTAAACAATCCACTTCTCATCACCAGTTATCAGTCACCTCAAAAAAGGATCGATTTTCTCATGCTTAATGAGCATATTGCAGATGTTTATACGCATCGTCAAATGAACTTCTTTGAGTTCATGCAGAACCCAAATATCGAGTTGGCTTACATATCCCAGCTTCTTCAGGTGGTCGTGAAGGCTTGAATGATGGATGCTCAATGTTTCTGCAATATCTCGTGTCGTGTAACATGGGTTTATCAATGCCTTTATTTTGTCGTCATCAACCTTGGTGGGCCTCCCTGACCGAGGAGCATTGTTGAGATCAAAATCACCAGCACGGAATTTCGTGAACCATCGTTGGCACTGACGTTCTTGTAGAGCATTGTCACTGTAAACTTTATGCAACTTTTCACAAGCTTGATGTGCATTCTTCCCTTCATGGAAGTAAAACAGTAAAATATGGTAAAAATGCACAGTTCAGTCTTCCGTCTTCAACTTGTAAAATCTCCAAAACTCAACTGAATTGCTCAATTTTTTTTTTAGAATGAAGGTAGAACTGTCAGCTCTCAAATGACATAGCAATAACATAGATGCAAATGACACTGGTACTTCCAAAAATGAACTAACTCTATCTGTTGCAAAAATGTTTCATAACTTTTCCGACAACCCAATAGGTGAGACCCCATATTAAAGTCATTGAACAACATGGCTCTTTGAAGTCCTGGTAAGCAAGGCATCCCACCACATTCTAAGAACTTTTTAGTAACTTGGTCTAAGTAGGAATACAAGATGTCTTGGTGCGAAGGTAAAGAGGAATAAGAAATCAAAATTTTATGGGGGTGACCGGTTAGCTCAATTGATTAGAGCGTGGCGCTGACCCACCAATGTTGCCAGTTCGATCCCTGAATGGGCCACTGTGAGCTGCACCCTCCCTAAAAAAGGCAATTATGCCATTGTAACATGAAAGCAATGTGTAACCAATGATCATGGCTGTCCCCCCCCCAAAAAAAAAATTCTTCCATACACATCTTTAACATCATATGAAATGAAACAGACATGAAATTTTAAGTAAACATTTCAGGATCTTGCTAAGCTACCCTTCAGATCCCAAAAGAGGTTGCTTGTTAACTTACTTTTGGAAACTTCAGAAGTAGAGGTCTAGATGTGAGGGAAATGCTAACTCTTTTTCATACCATCTCCACTTCCTTTATGTATTCATGCCTGCATACTCTCCCTTGATCCATGAGAAAATTCCTCCCATACTGTTTCACTACCTGGTAGCCTATTTTTATTGCACCCAATTTATTCCCTCCCACTGTAGCACTTTTTGCCCAGATAATCTTTCCATAACTGTTTGTACTGAACTCTTAGTCCCTCAGTATAGCTATGTACAGATCCTCTTTTATCCTAGATTGAGTTTTCATTTATTTCTTCTAGTCCCTAACTCTAACTGAAACTTGCACTAATTCCCAAATACCACATCTCCCGCCCTACTGCATTCTCTGGCAAGAACCTCACCTTCTTTGACTTCTCTGGAGGTCTCTCAAAGATTACACCAACGTTTTTAATGCCTTGCTATCCTTGCAGATCATAGGATGTTTACAGTCTTCCATTTTTCATCATTTAGCAAACTCTAGCACTTTCTTCAAATTATGTTTTATCTTTTTCCCCAAACCTCTAACAATCTAGACAGTTTTGGATGATTTAAGCTCCTGGCTCATGTTTTCCCTTTTCAATGCATTCCTCCACTATCATCGGTCAGACATGAGTATTTTTAAGGAAATGTCAATGCATTCTGCTTCTAATTGGGTTTGTGACTTGGAACTAGTCCCTTCACTTCTAGGCCTTAGTTGAGCTTGGGATTTTTATTCCAGTTTGGTAGATTGGTAGGAAATAATAAGAATTAATGACCCAATTAGTAAATAAGTATCAGATGCCTTTAGGTTTTAAAATCTAAACGTTAAATGTGAAGCTAAGGGAACTTGTGCTAGTGGAGGACAAAACCGAGCTTCATGAAAGAGGAAGGTTTTGAGCTGAGTCTTCAGGAAGTACAGACCTTGGAGATAAGAGGGAACAAACATCCCTAGCAGGGGAAACAACTTGGTCAAAGCAGGAAGAAAGGGAGGAGCAGATTATCTTCATTGAGCAGCAGGTTTATCAGCTTGGATGGGTTGGGGAAAGAAGAAATAAAACAGGGATCTGGTGAAAAGAGTATTATTAGTTAGAATGCTTTGCTCCCAGATGATAGAATCTTAACTGAGACTAAACACTAAGAGGGAATTGCATGAGTTCACATTGCCATTCCGTGAAGGGCAAGAGAAAGGTTAGCCTCAAGTACAGCTGCAATTGATATTAACATTCTCTCAATTGCACAGGGCCAAACCATGGCCACTGGGACCTCCAAGGATCATGGTGCCCAGCTTGGCTTCTAGGAAGGAAACGGTTCTTTCCCATCTCAACTGGAAAAACAGCTAAAGTAAGAAAGAACTCAGATGGCTTAGTTTGGTTCACATATTTATCCTGGTGGCTATAGACAGATACCATGATTAGCAGTTCTTTATAGAGTCCCATCAGTGAAATGGAGATAATAAGCAAGTCATCAAAAGAAATATATCTATATACCAGAACAAGGCAGGAAAGACAGTTAGGCCAGACCAAATGATAATAATCTACTTCATACAAGTTGGAACCTTTCTACCCTATTTGTGGAATTTGTCCTAAAGGCACTGAGGAGCCACTGATTTTTCCTAATCAAGGGAGAGTTGTGATAAAAAAAGAAAAAGATACTGGGGAAGATACATCTTTTGACAGAATAAGGAACGAATTACTTGGGAAAGACTGAAGTGCCTTAGCATGATTTCCTGCATACAATAAGAACACAAGCTTTTGGGGTTACTGAAGACAGGAAAATAACAGGAAGATTGTTCAGTAGCCTGTGGGGGGGGGGAAGGGAATAATAAAGAATCTGTATTTGTGTGGACATAAAAGAGATGGTTTCAAGAAAGACTGAACAGATTGTGATAACTTACTAGATAGAGAACTAGGAAGAGGAGGTGAAGCCAAAGAAATAATAATTCACTTTTGTTAAATCTTTATGTTACGTTAGGCCCTGTATGTAAGAAACATGTCACTGGTTACAGACTGAGACTATTTGACATAAGGAATGTCATCCCCATATGACAAAGAAGAATGCTGAGCTCAACAAGGTCACACTGCTTACAAGCACTTGAGTTGGGATTCAAGCCTACTTCTTAGTTCTGTTTGACTTCAAAGTTCATGCTTTTTCATTGTTACAGTATAATAGGTATAAGCTGAGCTGGCCAGGAAGACGGTGGCAGAACTCGTCCAGAGGTGGCATGGGCTGCTTTTCGATTTGTTGAGTTTGAGGAAATGGTAGAGAAAGCAACAGGCAGTGTCCTAAAGGCTCTGACATCCAGGAGCCTGAGTGTCATTTGTTTAGATTAATGTGATCAAAAGGAGAAACTTAGGTATCAAACAGCGCTGGCTCTTTGGTAATGACAGCAAGAAAATGGAAAGACAAAGGACGATGCTTAAGAAGCGTTGAAAGCAGAATTGACAGGGCCTGGCAATAGATTTGGAGGCAGGGAGCAAAGCAAAGCTTGATTATGGGGAGAGTAATTCATAACTACGCTAGTGTTTGAATTGCTTCTTTGCATAATTAAACAAGAACTATATAAAAATAGCCCAAATGAACTGCAAAACATGGAAGCCCCGAGGCAGAACACACATTTAAAGGCAAAAGGCTATACTGCCCTACTTCTGGAGTGAAAAATTCAAGCCCTCCGAGGCATTGCAAAACATTGTATTTACATACAGTGTCCACTGGACTAAACTGCAAAGAGGCGATCGATGCCTCAAAGCTCCAGTCTGCCTGGTGAAAGGAGACACAGAAACCAGAGCACGCAAAAGGCAGAGTCTGGTGACAATCTGGGCATCTATTTGTCAGATTACTTTTTCCCATCTCCATGGGTGTAAATACTTTGCCATGCAGGGCAGAAGATGTTGGTGGGAAAAAAGGAGGAAGAATTCTCCAGGACCACACTAGATTAGAAGATTCAGGAGTAGCCTGACGGACTGGTGTAGAAAACAATGAGGAAAAATATTTTTTCGGAAGTATTATATTTTAAAGGAGAAAACACATCATCTCAAGCTGACTAGAATTTCATTTTCCATGTATTTCTATGAAATATTAGCATCTCCAAGGCAGGGGCTATGTTGAAGATGCTATAGCTATAATATTATTAAAGAGCTTCAAGGGAACATCTAGTAGTTAGTTGTTCCTCAACTTTGGAAGGAATTAGAACTACCTAGGGTGCATGTTAAAAAGAAATAACCCTTGGGCCCGCCGAGTGGCGCGGTGGTTGGGTGCTGGCTTGGGAAGCCAGCGGCCCCGGTTCGGTCCCACATGTGAGGGCTAGTGACACTGCCCTCAAAAAAAAAAAGAAATAACCCTTTCTACATTTATGAGCAGACATACATCTAACTAGGGAACTTTGTTCTGTATAAAATTATTTTTGTTGCTGTTGCTTTTTTAAAAAGATTTTTACTGGGGAATTCAAGAAGGGAACAGTGTTGGGGAATTGGGGAAGGGAACATTGTGTTTTTCCAGGACCCATCAACTCCAAGTCAACTGGTAACCTTGTTGTTAAGAGCACACCCTTTCACCAGCAGAATCATCCGACAGCTCAGCTCGGGTGCAGCTCACTGGCCCATGCGGGAATTGAACCACTGATCCTGCTGCTCAGAGCTTGAGCTCTAACCAGCTGTGCCACCTGGTCAGCCTTGCTATTGCTTTTCAAATGCACCATGATATATATTGTAATTTGTTTGGTTTTCTTGAGGGCAGTGTCACTGGCCCTCATACATGGGACCCAAACCAGAGCCGCTGGCTTCCGAAGCCAGCGCTTAACCACCGCGCCACTGGGCCTGCCTTATATTGTAATTTAAAGTGCTATGATCCACCACTATCACTATTTTGTTTTCTGCTTAGATAGATCCACTGTGGCCAATATGAGCCTCTTCAGGCTGACTCCTGGGCTCTTTTGACAGGTTTCTATTGCCTTCAAGCACAGTTTTTGTTTTCTTTTTGCTTCCTGGCATAACAAGCTATTCCAGAATCAACATGTATCTGCCTGTCCCTGGGACCCACCATTCCTTAAGGAACCCTGGTTTCTTTTAGTGTGAAATGTTATTCAAAAACCAGGACCTGGAGATGAGATGCACTTATTGCTACTATGATAATAGAGTTCAGAGTCATATTCCCAATTCAAATTCAACGCCGTAAGATATTTCCTTCCTTTTCCTTATTCCATATTTGTCTCTCGAAATGTGAGAAATCTGGTATTCAAAGATGTCATTATATGTGTTCATATCCTACAATATAGAAAGAAATGTTTTCAGAATTCCCATTTTGATTGCACTAGCAATACCAAACCAACTTAGTAAGTTCAAAATGTCTTTGCAATTCATTTTGTCCTTAGATTATATTCCTATAAAGGTATACAGAGTGTCATAGATGCTTGATGCCATCTACCATCTAAATATCTAGATATGGGAAAACAGGCAGATCCAGATGGTGGGCTTTCTACAAAACAAGTGGCCTGGGCTTCTCAAAAATGTCAACTCATGAAAGACAAAAGAAAAAACAGTGCCGAATTTTCTACACAAAAGGAAGGTAAAGAGACATAAAAAGGAATAGAATGCAAGATCTTGGATTGGATCATCAAAGAAAAACTACAAGGACATTTTTTTTTTGTGGCACTTAAACATCAGTGTCAGTTAAATTCCTTGGGTGTGATAATGGTATTGTCGTTATAGACTATCTTTGTTCTTAGGAGATAAGTAGTGATATGTTTAGAGGTGAAATGATGCCTATAAATGACTTTCAAATGGAGAAAGTGAGGAATCATCAAGTAAATGTGGCAAACTATGAACTGACTTTCAAATATAGAGAGGAAAAGAAAGCAAGAGTAAGAGGTCAATGAAACAAACATGGAAAAATTAACAATAAGTTAATCTAGTAAAAGCTAAATGGGAGTTTGTGACATGATTCTTTCAACATTTGATAAGTTTAATCCTTTTTTTTTTCAAAATGGAATTGGGGATAATGCAGAAACCTAGGCCCCACCCCAAAAGATTTTGATGATTCTGCTGTTGGAAAAGGTCTGGAAATGTACATTTTATCAAGGGGTTTTTTGATACAGATAAGATAGCACTTAATAAAGGCTGAACAGATACTTGTCATTTTATAGATAGATGTGGAAACCCAAAGACTTCCTATGGTCACATATCTTTGGGGGCAAAGCCAAAACTAAAACTTTTTCTCCTAGGAATCAGTGGTTCGAGATCTGTCAAATCTGAAAAAATAGTGGGCACTTGATAAACATTCAATAATTGCAGGATACTCACAAATGGCAGGGTAGAGAAATAAAAAGGAATTGAGTTAGTGTTCCATGATTCTGACCCAGACACTTTCAGATACTTTCACTGTCATAATCTTTCCGAGAAACCAAAGTGTAAATGGATAATCTATTTTTTATGTATAAAGAAACCAAGGCTTATAGGATAAGCAATTATGAGGTTAAAGCCCCTCGATTTAAGTCCAAGCTCTCTAATTTACTGGCTCTGTGACACCAGAGAAAGTATTTAACTCTTCTACACTTCAGTTTAACCGCCTGAAAAATATGTATTTAAAAATTATTTTTATCTCTCAGCATTATCATAAGAATTAAATAAAATAGTCATGTAAGGCACTTGACACAAAGCTCACACTGAGTAAAAATAGGTGATCAATAAATGTTAAGTAGTCATGAGAGAGATGATGACAGAACTAGAAAATGGTAATAAATGTTCTAGTTAAGGTGTATAGCTTAAGACAAAAAGAAGAAGAATCTTCTCTGTGTTTAGTTACGTATAATAATGTCCAGCATATAAATTCACTTTACATTCTGTTTCTTTCCTCCTTTTCTCTTTGCCTCCCTTCCTCATGCCTAAAACAAACTGAAATTTTAACTATACCTTAGGAGAGCAAGATCTATGTATAGGATGCTGAAGATATATAGTCAAGCCAAAAGTTGGCAAACTATGGCCCCTAGCTCAGCTGGTTTCTTTTGTAAATAAAGTTTTATTGGAACACTGCCACACACATTTGTCTACACATAGTTTATGGAAGCTTTTATACTATACTGGTAGGTGGAGTTGAGTAATTGTGACAGAGACTGTAGAGTCCTCTGACCTTTGAGACCTTTGACGCTAGAGATAGTCAAAAATATTAAAGTATTTCTAACCTGGCCCTGTACTGAAAAAGAATGACCCCTGGCCCTGTGTATTAAAACGCTGGGAAAAGGATTAGAGCAATTTTAAAAATGAGAAAACTGGAAGTCAGGTTGAGAGTCTCTGGTCTGACAAATAGTAAGCAGTCCGGTTCATGGTAGTTGCCATTATTATAAAGGACACAAACAAATAAAAAAAAAATAAAGACCAACATTTGAAAGTGCTTGCAAAGGGCCTGTTTGTATCTTCTCATGTAATGTTCACTTTGTGAATCAGAAGTCATCCAAGTTCCATGAATGGAAACTGGAAACATAGAGAAATAAAGAAACCCACTCAAGGACACATGAATTTGAGGAATTCAGACTGAAATTTGACAAACTCCATCCACGTCATGTTCTCCTGAGTCACCCTGCCTCTTTCACCACATTTTAGGCTTCAGTTGATTGAAACTCAGATTTTACATCCATGGTCCTCTGAGTGAGGGCCTTGAAAATGATTTTTAAAGGGAAGCCCTCAGGAGGATCAACCTCTCTTCCGAAGGGCGAGTCTTCAGCAGCCCTAACATTGCTGTTTTAAACTGTGTCCCACAGGCTTTCTGAAAGGTTAAAACACTGTGGTTGTTCCTCTCAGAGTTGCCAACACCAGTGCTCCCAAGTAAAAAACAGATTTAGATTGCAGTCAGAGCAACGGCGTCCTATGTTTGCAAGAATGCAAAAACATGTTGTTGCCATTTATTTTCTTTCCAGAAAGTCAAGCAACTGAAACATTTGTTTTGAGATCATTGGGATTTCTTTTTCTTTTTTTTTCTTCCTTCTTTTTCTTTTCTTTTTTTTAAAAAAGAGAATTCTGTTTTTCCCAATAAAATCTATGAAGAGTGAATCACTATGTTATACACCTGAAACTAATATCATGTTGTATGCCAACTATACTTTAAAAAACAAAAATTCTAAAAGCATCTACTTAGAATGAATTTAGATTCTGTCACAAAAAGATCCATTATAATTCAAGAGTTATTAAATTCTTTCAAAGCTAAAGTTATTGTGATTCTACTTGGGGGAAGGAAGAAGCTTATGATACTAGGGGATGATGATGATGATGATGATGATGATGATGATGATGATGATATATCAATTTTCTTGAAATACTCTGCCCCCTAGTTGTCCATTCAGTTTTCCAAATTTTGATAGAGATATAAGTATGGAAGAGATATTACAAAAACAGAGTACAAGTGCTATGATCAGTGGCCCCAGTGTTGGGTAGTAATCAGTGGTGAGACAGATATATAAATATGGAGTACTCAAATGTCCCGTAAAGGGTCAGCACTTCGCAGCAACAGGCAGTGATTGATGATTGGAGAAAGCTTAGAAGTCGGGTCTTCTGATTTTCCAAGACAATCAAGGAATATACCTTTAAATGACTTTTTTAAAAAGTTTGGCTTAGCCTGTTAGAATGCCTATTATCAAAAAGACAGGAGCTAACAAGTGCTAGTAGATGTAGAGAAAGGGGGATACTTGGGCCCTGTGGCTGGAAATGTAAATTGGTATAGCCACTCTGAAATACAGTATGGAGGCTCCTCAAATTTAAAAATAGAACTCTCATAGGATCCAGCAATCTTGCTTCTGGGTATTTATCTAAAGAAGATGAAATCATCTGTATTTCCACATTCATTGCAGCATTACTCAAAATAGCCAAGATATGGAAACAATCTAAGTGTCGAAAGATAAAGAAAATGTGGAGTACAGGATAAAATGGAATACTATTCAGCCATAAAAATAAGGAAATCTTGCCACTTGCTACAGCACGAAAACATTACGTGAGCGAAATAAGTCAGACAGAGAAAGACTATGTGATCTGTCTTACATGTGGAATCTAAAAACACCCAAACCTGTAGAAACATAAAGTAGATTGGCGTTGGCCAGATTATTGGGGGAATGAGGAATGGGAGAAGGTGGTCAAAGGGTACAAACTTTCAGATATAAGATGAGCAAGTTCTGAGGACCTAATATATTGCCTGGTGACTCTGTTAGCAATGCTGTATTTTATATTTGAAAGTTGCTAAGACAGTCTTCAAAGTTCCCACCATAAAAAAAAGGTAACTATGTAAAGTTACCCTTATTGTGATAATCATTTTGCAATATATTGTACACCTTAAACTTATACAATGTTATATATCAATAATATCTCAATGAGGCTGAAAAAATAATTTGGTTCATCTTTATATGAAATATCATTTGTCCCCATAAATAAAATAAAAGACCAGCAAACCAAAGACTCATGCAGGCCAGATTTGGTTTTTAGATCATGACTTTGTACTACCCAATGTAAGGAACTGAATTGGGAGGTCTGGTTTTCTTTATAAGTCTCTGGGATGTTTGCTGATGGTAAGTCTATTCTCAGTACGCTGATACAATCTCAGGTTCTAATAAAATCAAATCTCTGAGTCTCAAAGACTACCAATCCCTGTTCTTCCAATAAAGGTCATGCTACAAGATAGTTTTTTTGGCCTTTTTGTTGCTGGCCTTTTTTCTACTTCGTGGTATATTCTTTCAACCTACACCAGTGCCCAAACGATAGCCAGAAATAAGATGGTAGACATTTTGTTTTTACTGTATGATTCAACACCAGACGAGATGCCTTTATAGCAGGTTCCTGTAAAAAAAAAAAAAAAGGCACAGAACAGCTACCAGATGGTAATTTTCCACCTTTTTCCAAACTCTGTTATCAAGAGGCAAACACTTCCACACAGCAAAAACAAATGAAAATAAACCCATAGCACGTGATTCCAACAGTGCTAAAAATGGGACATATATAGAGATGACGTTTGGGTGTATTTGAATCTATAGGAGTTCCAGAATTCTCTGGACTTTATATTCTCTGTAAACATGGTCAACCCAGAAAACATTTCTGGGTAAGTAGCTGGACTTTGTTCTCCATAAATGCCCCTACTATTTTAGAAATTAGCTTTAGCCACCACAGGCTTAATCCAGGTACAGGGCAGAGTTTAAGGAGCAAGCGGATGTGGCTCTGAGCAGCCTTGGGGAGTATAGCCTGACCTTCCATCATGCAGGGGAGGATCAAATTATGCACACATTTCAAGGCTGCAAATTGTAACAATGGTCAGAGATCGGGCAGTTTCCAGGGGAAATAGCCTGCCTCTTTCTTCCTTTTCCAGGTAATCATAACAAGCCTAATTTACCCAGCCATTCTCAGGTCTTTCATTTTTATATTATTGTCTGAAAATGTTGTTATGTTGATCCTCAAAATGTCCTGGAAAGGTAGACAGGTCAGATGTTGTAAAGCATCATTTATTGTGGAAGACAGAAAAACTTAGCAATTGTGTGTGGCTTTGCCAAGGTTACTAGTAAAACCTGAGTGATTTTTCTTCAGTATCGGGAGAATCATTGATTGATACAATACTTACCAATTCTGTTGAGGCCATCAAGTTTGAAACCTGATTCACATGCCCCTCTCACTTTTGACCTCAATATTATGTACATATTCCAATAATTTTAGAAAAAAAATTGTTGACTAATCCATAAATAGCCTGTGCTAGACACTTTAAAGGCATTTTAAAAAATAGAAGACTTGGTTTCAGATCTCAGGGAAGGGGCAAGTTGGATTTAAAAGAAAGGAATCACATAAAACTACCAGAAAACAGAGGTACAATGAAGATGAATAGGTCTCCTAGCATGAGTCAAGCACAGGGCTAAGTACTTTACACATAACCATCTGATTTAATCCCTGGAACAACTCTCCAAGGCAACTGTGATTATCCGTCTGACAGTGGAGGACACTATTAAGTAACTTGTCCAAGGTCAGAGCTGGCTAAAGGCAGAGCTGGGATCCAACCGCATTCCTGCCTGATGTCAAAGTCCTGGAGAGAACCTCTGAGCTATTCCGACTCCTTGGACACACACAGGAGCCCATTGTGTTGGGGACTGAGCACTTCAGTGCCTTGGGAATTGCAGAAGGTGGGCATCCTTAGAGAAGGGCAGGGCCCGAGAAGTGAGTGTTAAGCTGGAACTTGAAAGAAACCGTGAACATGGATTGGCACGGGCCCAGTGGTAGTGAGGAGGGCAAGAGTGGGCTGATAAAGCATGAGGAGAGGGTGGGTGATTGGCTAGAGCTGTGTGATGCAAAGTCAGTCTCGGAATTCAGATGGCTTACCTGGCTGGAGAGTATTCATCAGCACGGTGTGTTTTTGGAGCTGTGTTTAAAGCGGCACCTCTTTTATTTTGAAGGGCAATTTGTTGCTTTTGCCAAGTGCCCCAGCTTCCTGAGTTCAGGTACTCCTTGGAGTGGATGAAAAGCAAGATTTTGCAACATTCGTGGGAGAAGAAAAAAGGGGCTTCCCGGAGTAAGGAAGAATGGGTTGCACCATGCCTTTTTTTTAGAGGGTGATGAAGCACAGTTTAAGAGGCCTCTCTCTGGAGGATGTTATACACACTTGTTTCACAACACAGCGCTTTGCACAAGTTCCTGAAAAAAATGATACAAATTTCAAAACTACCAAAATCATGGCCCACAAACGTATGTTTACTTGATCTGCATATTATGAAAAGCTAGGACATGGATTGCTGGACTCCCCGTTCTCAGTTATTTCCTCTGTATTCTGGAGCTGCAGCTGGTCTGGGAGGTAATGCCAGGAGCTCTGGGAAACATATTAGCCAGTCAGCCTTGGGAGCTACAGATGGCCCTGGACAGAAGAGACCTTATTGCCTGGAAGACCCTGCCTCTCTCAACCATTCCCAAAGGGACTCCACTCTGATATAGGATGACAGTGATATAGAACTTGTGGTTTCTCCATTGTCCTCACTACAGCTTCTCACCAGCAAACATTGCGCTGTTCGAAACCTTGGAACTCTGGGTGAGGACTCACACCAGCTTAGAGAGGCCTAGGGTCCTATAACCCATCTTTTTGCCTCATGGAGGAGACATGGCTTAGAAGGAAAAAGGCAATATTTTTTTTGTTTTGTCACCTCATTCTCCTGAATGGGTATATCCAAACCTGTCCATCCAATCCCCAGCCCCATCTACTTTGAAGATGGCATTTGGAACCAGGACACTCGGATCAAGATGCCAATTGAATGGCTGTTGTCTGAAATCAGAACAGAACCGAATGCCTAGGCGTCCCTAAGTGGAGCAGCCCAGGGCACAGAAAGGCAGAGTCCTTGAGGAAACAGCAAGAGTCAAATACTGCAAGGACATAAATGAAAGACATCCCATCCATGAATGAATGAATGAATGAATGAATGAATGAATAAATAAATAAGTAAAATAAAACAGATGATAAATTTCCCAAAAGTTTCTTAGCCTCACAATAAAAATTGAAATCATAAAGCATTATTTTAAAAAAATCTCTCAGGTTGGCACAGATTTAAGTTTGATAATATCCAATCTTAAAGCTGGTGTGGGGAGATAGAACTTGCATTCATTATCAGTGGTTTTGGAGAGCATTTCTATGATGCACATACAATTTGACCCAGCTGTTTTATTTGGGGGACATTTTCTGACAGATACAGAAGTGCAAAAAGATACTGTGCCAGAAAGTTCATTGCAGTATTCTTTATAATAGTAAAAAAACTGGAAACTTTAGATGTCCATGAATACAAAATACCACACAAACATTTTTAAAGATGTCAAAATAATATTAAGTCAAAAGGTACAAACTTCCAGTTAGAAGATATTAATAAATAAGCCCTGGGAATGTCATGTGCAGCATGGTGACGATAGTTAACAGTACTGTTTTGAATATTTGCAAGTTGCTAAGAAAGTAGATCTTAAAAGTTCTCATCACAACAAGAAAAGTTCTCATCGTAACAATATGTGGTGATGGATGTTAACTAGACTTATTGTGGTGACCATTTCTCTCTCTATCTATATCTATATCTATATCTATATCTATATCTATATCTATATCTATATCTATATCTATATCTATATCTATATATATGTCAAATCATTATGTTGTACACCTAAAACTAATCCAATGTTATTGTTAACTATATTTCAATTCAAGATAATAATAATAAGTCAAAAAAGCAAGTCATAGAATAGTAGGTGTAGTGAGCTTTTTAGCTTTTTCGTATAAAACAATAAGGATGTAGGTATCCATAGATGTCTCTCACCCCTTCTACATATATGCCTATGTGTGCTTCTCCACGCACAAAACATATCTGAAGGAATGCATGTGCAACAGTTAATAATGATTGCTGCAGGGAGTGAGAGTGAGAAGACCTGTGTGCTAAGGGGCCTTTTGAGTTTTATTTTATCAACTTATATACAATGAATGTTTTTAATAGTCAATGTTAATTTTTTATAATTAAAACAATATTTAAAAGGAACTTATAAAGGACTTAAATAAACAAGAATAATTCTATATTAAGAAGATCAAGTGCTATCACAATCAAGTCCAATGCATCAAAGATACAATCATAAATAGTATAATTATATTAATAATTGCATAATTAGGTAATTGGTATTATATCAATAATAATAGCACACACTTAGATAGCACTTCTTTGTGGTAGACACTGATTTTAAGCATGTTGCTTTCCTTAGCTCATCTAAGACTTACAATAATCATATGAGGTAGTTACTATTCATATCACCATTTTAGTAATGAGAAAGTGAGGCATAAAATGGTTAAATTATTCCAGGACACACAGGTGCTAAATGGTTGAGCAGATGTGGGCAAACGAAGTCTTGAGTTTCTGCTCTTGACCTTTATCTTATCCTGCGTCCCTAGGTAAGATGGAAGGCCTCCAAGTTCAAAGCTGACCTGAGGACTAACCTGAAACCAGCAAGTAGCAGCCAGGAAATTGTTCTTGACGGTGCCCTGATAACCTTTACCAGCCACTGGGTACCTGGTGGTATATGAGTTGAACTGCCTCAAAAAGCCAAAGACATAATATTTCTGCCCCTATGAGTTTGGCAAACTTGAGTGTTGTATCAGAGTTAGGAAGAACTGTGTATAATAGGAACCCAATAAATGATTATTTAAATAACATAAAGAATTATTTTATTTATTTAGTCACGTGTAAGAAACCCAGAGCTAATCCAGAGTTAATTTGGTGGCTCTATGAAATTAGGGACCAACACTCCTTCCAGCTCTCCATCCACTATCCCTTGTGTGTGGTCTTCATTCGTGGTCAAGAGGGCTATTGGCTGTAGGGAAAAATTAATCTTTATTTTAGACAGACAGTAACTGGTTTGGATAACAATTTTGGGTTTTGTTACTAAGGGAGAAAGGGAGAATGGATATTAGGGTAGGCAAGTACTAGTTGTGCCAAAAAGAATTTATTCCTGTGTGTCGGGGAGCACCGAATTCTCATCCTATGTTTTCAGAATACTGCAGGCCATTCTGCCAGTGACTTTGAGATGAGTAGCTGACCAAGGGCGTTTTGAGGATGCTGGGCACCTAAGGGTGCAAGGAGGTAAACAGGTGCTAAGCTGGCGTAAAGGACTCTAACAATGGATGGCAGGTCTCAGAAAGTAAGTTCTACTCCTGACAAGAATCAGACTTGAACTTTGACAATTTTACTTGATTTGGGCCTTTTCTACAAGAAGGCTTCTACACCGCAGTGTTGACAAGACCTTTTAACTTCTCATTTTTGGACAACAGGAGGAATGTTCTAGGGCTCACCCAGCACCTCCATATAGTGAGGAACTGAAGGGTTACCTTCTGAAGTCATCACTTTGCCTCTTATCACTCTCCCCCTCTGGATGAATAGAAGAATAAACTTCTTAACTCAGAGGGATGTACCCGGGGAATAGGGAGAAGAAAAACATAATGAACTAAAAGAACAAGAAGTAAAGTTCTGCTAAATATTTCAGAATCACAGCAAGGCAGATAGACTGTAATGGGTTCTAATTGGCACCCGCATAAGCTGTAACATCTTTACTTTCAGCTAAGTGGCACTCTGGGAAGGTGAAAAATTATTTTCTTCCTTAGAAAACAGGAAAGAAAACCCAGCAACTCACACTTTAATGAAAACGAAACAAAACCAACCAACGTCCCAACCATGACAAAGGATGGGGTAGCTGCAGGCAGGCAAGAGTCACATAGGAATTTGGGTATAAAATGGTTTCAGGCAAGGGTCAGGAACTGATGGCCCGGGGGACGGGGGGCAAATCTAGCCCTCCACTTCTTTGTGGATGGTCTCTTTTATGTGGCTAAGAAGGATTTTGTTTTTAAATAGTTGAAAAAAATCAGAAGAAGAAGGATATTTAGAGACACAGGAAAATTATATGAAATTCAAATTTCAGTGTCTGTAAATAAAGTTTAATGGGAACACAGCCCTGCCCGTTGATTTATGCACACTCTGTGGCTGTTTTTATGTTATAACAGCAGAATTGAGAATAGTTGCAAGAGACTACATGACTTGCAAAGCCCAAAATATTTACTCTCTGGTCCTTTAGAGAGAAATTTTGCTAAATCCCGATTTTAAAGCACCAAGACATGCATGCCTCCATCCTGATCACTTACAAATTGTATGAGCTCAAAAAATATGTACACTTTTTGAGTTTCAGTGTCCCCCTTGTTCAGATGTAAATAACAACAATCTATTTCACAGATTGTTATGAGGATTAAATGAGGTAATTCATGTAAAGCACTTACCTGGAACATGGCACATTGTCAATAAATGATGGTTGTTTTGTTGTTTATTGTTGTGATGGCTAAATTTTAATTCTCATTTAAGACTCAGCTTGCTTCCTGAGCTTTCGTTGAACCCCTCAGATTGGTTGAGATGTGTTTTTTCTGTGTTCTCATAATATCCAGTACTTAAATCCATCATTATTTACCATGGTATTTTATAATTATATGTTTCTGTGCCTGGTTCCTCCTATGAGCCATGAGGTGTTTTTTGTTTTTGTTTTTTTTTAATTAAAGTTTATTGCAGTGACAATTGTTAGCAAAGTTACATAGATTTCAGGTGTACAATTTTGTAATACATCATCTATATATCACATTGTGTGTTCACCACCCAGAGTCAGTTCTCCTTCCATCACCATATATTTGATTCCTTTTACCCTCATCTACCACCCTCCTCGTCCCTTACCCTCTGGTAATCACTGAACTATTGTCTGTATCTATGAATTCTATTTCTTCAATTCTTGTTCTTTTGTTGTTTTCAGTTTTATATACCACATATCAGTGAAATCATATGGTTCTCAACTTTTTCTGTCTGACTTATTTCACTTAGCATAATAATCTCAAAATCCATCCATGTTGTCACAGCCATGAGGTTCTTGAATGAAGGAGTTGTGATTTATTAGTATTTGTATTTCCAATAGCTGTCACAGTGAAGCCAACATCATAGTGTTAGAGTTTTAGGGAGTCCTACAGCCACGTTGTTTCTTCCTAATACTGAGATCCAGAATTAGACACACCTACCCACTCAATCACAGGCACTGTTGGGCCAAGACAGCCACCCCCACCCACCCCCACTTCACAGCAGCTGAGCTGACCCAATAGCTCTTAAAGAAGGGAGCTGTCCCATTCCTTCTCCCGAACTCCTCAGTTAGATAAATCACTTCTCTCATGGGGAGGAATGGGGAAGGAGGCCAAGACATTACTCTAGTGGAGCTGCGCCTCTGTGGAAACATGCAGTAGAGGAGGACAATGGTGCCCCTTATATGAAAGCCAAATGAATGACTCCCAGGTGATGTGCTCTATATTTTCTTACTGTCTTCACTGTGCTCTAGAAATTTGTCTTACTTGCTACATGAAAATCAATAGCATCATTTAGGCAGCCACCTATGCTATGAAGGGCTTCCTGTTCTCTAATATGCTCCCCAAATTTACCTGTTCAGACACCAGAGCTTTGCCCAACATAAATGAATGTATGTATGTGTATATGAATACACACAGAGACACATAAAAAAGCTTTGATCATACCTGCCTCCCTACAGAGAATCCTCTAAAAAGCAATAAAAAAATGTCTGCCCCTGGGGGTAGGCCCATGAGTGTCTCCCACTGCTTAGGACCAAATGGGTAAGTCTATCAACCCCTGAGTTACAGATTTAGGAAGCTCATTATTGTTGTCCATCTGATTCACATTGCCAATATAGCTTTCATCAATAAATACAGCTTGCATTTTAATCTCCACCTACCTGACTCCCTGTCTATCTCTCAGACATTTCCAAAAGGATGCAAGAAAAGGGGATACTATCTATGGGGCCTTCACAGACATACAACAAAAAGAGAAGGAGTTCTCAGAAGATACTTAGAGTTCATGGCCAAGAGGACAGGAAGAAAACTAGACGAGTATGTGTCAGAATGAGTGAGAGGGGTGAGAGCCTCAATAGTGGTCAGCAGTGCTGACCAAGAGACAAAGTAAGATGACAACTGAAAAAGTGCTCATTGGAATTAGCAACTGGGAGTACATTGGTAACCTTGGCAACAGCCCCGTCAAGGTTTTGTGGGTAGGGTGGGAAAGATTATAATGCAGTGGGTTGAAGAGTGAAAAGAGGCAGCAGACTTTGATTCTTCTTGTAAGAATCTTGGGGAAAAGAGGAGTGATTAAATAATAGATAGAGGGAACGTGGTTTGCAGGATGACTTGTTTATTTCAAGGCAAAAGACTTAAACTTGCTTATATACAGAGGTAAGGTGGTGAATAGAGTTTGAAAGTACTGGAGAGAGAAGGGGTCATTGATGGAGGAAACTTCTTTGAGAAAGCAAGAGGGATCCTATGTTAACCAGTGTTATTATTCTGATTGTATTATTATCCCTCTTCTCTTTAAGACAAATATACATCCCTATTCCAGTAACTGGGCTTGGACATCTGTTTGTTTGTTTTAGAGGGCAGTGTCACTGGCCCTCAAATGTGGGATCCGAACTGGGGCTGCTGGCTTCCCAAGCGAGCTCTTAACCACTGCGCCACTCAGCCGGCCCATGATTTGTGAGGGTGAGTTTTCTTTTTTTTTTTTTTTTTTAGCTGAGCCATCCTGCCACCTGTTGGCAGCTCAACGGCAACTCAGCTCGGGCTGGCCTCGAACAGCTGTTGCTCAGAGCTCAGCTCGCACTCTTGAGCGAGCTCTTAACCAACTGAGCCACTCGGTCGGCCCTTGGGCTTGGACATCTGATAGGCTTTGGTCTGTGGCATATGAGTGGATTTGACATATATCATCAACTTGCATTCTTCCCTTTTACCACAAAAACTATACATTCTGTGGGGTTTGATTTCCCAGCCTGCATCCTGGCATGAGAAGATTTGTGGGGTAGGAGTTGTCACCTAGAGAGAACCATAGTTGGTCCACTGATAATGCGTAATGTGACTGAGAAGTCCACCTTTGATATAAGTCCCTGAGATTTTGAAATTTGTTATTACCACAAAGCTGATTCATACACATCCCAAGCATAGTCAGGGGGACTTGCTTTCAAAAAGAAAAGAAAAAACATTTTAAATATTGAAGAGGATCAAAGGAGGGAAAGAGGGCAATGGATATAGATCATTTTTTAGTGGGTGAAGCAAAAAATTGAGTTCTGTCAATCTGGAGACATGTTGAGGGCACCGGAGTCACCCACATGCTGTCATCTTTGCATTTATTTTTCTTTAAATGGAAACTGGTTTTGCAGGGTATGTTGACCTAGCGATAATTTGCAGACTCTTTCTGCATCAGGATTGGTATGGGCTACAGCAGTCTTGCTGTCAAAGTTCCTCATATAGAAGTAGAAAGAAAATAGGCCCACAAACTTTTGGCTTGATAAAAAGGTGTTTAAACTGTCCTGGATTGCATTCTGCTTGTCTAATGCATGTACCATTGAAGGTTCAGACCATGATGACTTCAAAGTCTGTTTCTTTGCGCTTGAGGTAGTTGTGATTTAGATGTACCAATTCATGTGGGAAGCCTGAGAAAATGATGGAGATTGCTTACATTTGGCAGACCTGAGGAAAGTTGGGGTCAATATAAATCTTATTGAATATTCCTCATGCATTTATTCATTCATTCTCTTACATAATCGATATTTAATGAGCCAAGTGCTCTACTAGTTACTAGAGACAGATTTTTAAAAAAACCATTACTAGGGACAGATGAAAAAAGAAGCCATTGTTTAATTCCATGGTTTTTACAGTGTTTGTCCCAGGGTATTTGCTTAAAACATTCATTTATGATTTTTTTGTTGCTCCTTGTATTTCTCATTCTTCCCAATGGTACCACATCTTGCCTCCTGTACCAGATAGAAGCCAAAGCCTTAGTAAAAGCAACCTCAAGTTAATAACTCTTCCTATCTTTTGCAAAATCCTATGTATATTTAAAAATATTGTGTCCCAGAGGAAGAGGTGAGAGGTGAAGGTGTTTGAGGAGAAGGAAAAGGAGAGAGATCCTTCTGAACGGAGAAAAGGAGAGAGATTTGTGTGTCCCCATACCAGAAGGGATCTGTATACTAAACACTGCTCTGTGACCACTCCTATAAGGACACAAGGACTTAGCAGTTAAGATTATGATGAATACCTATGGAGGTGGGACCTATATTGTGAAGGTTCTCAGCTTTAGAAAGAGTTCCCAGAATCCATCAGTGGCACTTAGAAGCCAGGGGGCTACTGTGGACTTGAACTCTAAGATATGGTGGTCTTTATATAAACTAGAGATTAGAAAACTTTCCCTGTATTTTTTTTTTTCTTTTTTAGATGTTACTTATATATCCCAAACTGTGGTGCAAACCTGGGACAGAGAGGGCACCATGATAAAGCCTGAGATTGAATTAGTCTGCCAGCCTGGTTAGATGGAGCAGATAATTAGAATTAAGCTGAATTAAAGAAAACAGGGGAATAATAGATTTTATAGTACTCAGTATATGTATTTGGGGTTATGTAAATCTTCTTTCTCGGCATCCTAGTCTCCTGACAAATAATCTCACAAATGGGTTACTTTTTAGATTCTCATTAACGTCCCAAAGCTCCTAACTACCATGGATTTCTGGGCAGAAATGTTTTCCTCTTCTTATAAGGAGTATGACAATGCTATCTATGGTATCAAGTGAACTCTGGGAGCTGATGCTCTTTTGTTAGGAGTGATTCATACTGCCAAGGGTGAAGAGCTCAAAGCAATTTTGTCTCCTTAATCTAACACCTTATGTTTCTGTGAGTACAATTCAGAATTAGCTGGAAAAGCTAAGAGGCCAAAACTAAAATATGATTCCCCCTGCCCAAGGCCAGAGGCAGAAGACAAAACTAACATCTCTGGTAGCATCAACCATCAAAGTTAACAAAACCAAATATTGACTTCTGTCCAAAGGGCAGAAGAGGATCTAAAATAAGAAATGGAACCAAAGGTCAGAAGCCGAGAGTAAACTGAATTGAAACGTAAGAAGTTTGGAAATAAGTTACAAGGGATCTGGAATACTGTGTTACAGGGAAGTTCTCAGTGTTTGGTGGGTAGGGGGCTGTTTCCACTTTTTCCATTGATCACACTAACTTCCTATTCATTTATTTTACAGCACAAAAGCAGCAAATGGTAACAAATGTGTAGGAAAAATTCATGAACAAAAATACTAGTTTAAGAAAATTCTTTCATTTGACCCCACCCCATTCCAGAAAACTGAGAAAAGGCCATTAGAGGTGGATCACCATTGTCTAGTTCCAAGAACACCAGTCTTTGGAGAGACATAGTTTGATAGCAACCATCCTTTACTGTATTATACGGTCCCAGGTGGTCCCTCTCCTTCTTTTCACTGTTTCCTGATAGGTGCGACATAAACAACGAAGGTCTGACAATTAAGCTCGTGAATTCATACTAGAAAAAGTGCTACGTACCTCATTGCTGAATATCACTATGGTCACTTTTGAAGTACTCCCCTTGAGAGGCTATGCACTGATGCCAGCACCTAGCCCACCCTTCAAAGCAATTTTGGAACTCTTTTTCTAAAATGACCATCAGAGCTGTTGTAGTACTACCCTTGATGTCCTGAATGTCATCAACATGTCTTCCTTTCAATATTTCCTTTATTTTTGGGTAAAGAAAGACGTCACTGGGGGCCAGATCAGGTGAGTAGAGAGGGTGTTCCAATACAGTTATTTGTTTACCAGCTAAAAACTCCCTCACAGGCAGTGCCACACGATCCAGCACATTGTCGTGAGGCAAGAGCCACGAATTGTTGGCAAAAAGTTCATCTAACTTTTTCACTCAGCCTTTTCAGCAATTCCAAATAGTAAATCTTGTTAACTGTTTGCCCAGTTGGTACAATTCATAGTGAATAATCCCTCTGATATAAAAAACAGCAACGTCGTTGCAACAAGTTCACAAACTTAGTTGTCAGAGCTTGTATGTAACAGGCACTATTCTAGGCATAAAGGATACAGAAATGAGAAGCCTGTAGTATCCAATAAAAATATAATGTAAGTCACAAATATGAGCCACATAAAAAGGAACAGGTGAAATTAATCCTAATAATATATTTTACGTATTTATTTAATTCAACACATCAAGTTAATTCATCAAGGACCTACTTTACAGCTAGCAAATTTTTCATATATTAGGCTGTTTTATTATGGAACAAAGGCTTTAACGCTAATTTTTTAAAAAAGAGGCATTTGGATTAAATTTTTTTCTAGAATATTTTCTCAGAACAACTTTTTTTTTCCAAACAAGTGTCATGAAAAGGTTTATTTTTAGACTTGAAGTTTATAAGCACTATGGTGTACTTGGCTCTCTTTACTAGACTTTTATAGGCCTCTTACTTTTTCAGATGAGACAGCTATTATTGTTGCCTTCCAAATAGTTTTGTTTCTGTAGAGGAGGTTTATACAAATTTATTTTAACCATTGGAAAAAGTTAAGTCAGTTCAAATTTCTTATCAAACGTTTGATGTCCACTAAAATACCGTGAGGATAAAAATACAATTTTGAAAAAAGAAGTGACAAGGAATATTTGGATAACATTATAGAGGGCGTAATATACTCTCTGTGCTTTAGAAAAAAAATCTGAGAGAACCCTTCTTGTAATTGCTTAGTTATTCATTGCTGTCATTTTCATTTCAATGATGAAAACATCATTTAGTAATTCTTCTCCCTCTACAAAAACAGGGTAGAAATCACATAAAACAATATTCATAGGCCAGGTGTTGAGAATGGACTATTTCAGGAAGGTCTTGTTTGCTAAAAAACATGGAGATATTTCTCATATATATAGAAACAATGATGTGGAAACAATGGGAATAATGGGGTTTCTCTTGTGGCGCCCCACAAGCAACATTCTATTTTCAGGAAGTGCACAGCATTGCCAAAATGTTCACTTTCATTGCAGTGAATTTTCATTTCTATTGTAACAGTAAAAAAAATATGCATTTTTGCCAATGAAGTCTTTACTTATGAATGCATAAATAGGATGTCTAGGTGTTCTTTCATGGCAGGAAGGCCAATTAGCATCTTTAAAAGGAGCCATCACAATGATAACAAAAAACTTGGGTTTGCTGATGAATAATGATTTCATCTCAAAAAAGAACTTTGAAAACATTGACTAATTAATATAACTCAGAAGACTCAAATAAAAAGTGTGTTCTCTGCTCAGATTTTTAGTTCAACAGGAGTACTTTGGAAAACAAAGAAGGATCAATAGGAAAATTACATTTTTCCTTTGCTAGCCATAATGCCAGTTGCAATACAGCTTTTTAACAATTGTTTGGTGAAGATGAAGGGAGCCTACAGTTTACAATGGGAAACATTTTAAAATAAGAGTTATACTTTTATATCTGAAAACATGATGGAATGGATAACCCAAAACTCTCGTGACAGAAACACCTCATAATGTTAGTTAAAATATAAAATATAGAATATATATATATATATATATATATATATATATATATATATATATTTTTTTTTAGCTGAGCCATCCTGCCACCTGTTGACAGCCCAATGGCAGCTCAGCTCAGGCTGGGCATCGAACAGCTGTTGCTCAGAGCTCAGCTCGTAGCCAATATCTTTTTGAAGCATAGATTAGATTATTGATAAGTAAGGGAAGCCATGAGGTGCCACAAGAGCTATAAAAAATTTGTTGACAGCGTGGAGCTGTAGAGGTTCTAGAGTGGATGATTGTCAGCCTTAGTCACATAGGCTAATAGGCATATATATTGAGATAGGACAAAATGGCCCCACATGAGACAAAGGATGGTAAATGAAACCATTGTGTTAAGCCTGGCCCTTCAAGGGCTACAATTTCAGTGAAACGGTAGAATAGACACAACTGACTGACTTTCAGTCTCACTCAGAATAAAAGCCAAAGTCCTGAAAATAGTTAAAAGTCCCTACATGATCTCCCTCTCCACCCCAACCCAGTGCCTTTCCTGGCTGAATGCATCACCCCCTACGCTCTCCTTCACTTATTCCAGAGAAGTTTCACTGGCTCCCTGGTGTTCATTGGTCATACCAAGCATGTTCCCACTTCAGGGCCTTTGTGCTTGCTAATCTTTTTAACTTTAGATATCCATATAGCTCACACCCTCACTTCCTTGAGTCTTTACTCAAATGTGATCTCATCAGTGAATCATTTTTTGTCAATTCCAGTTAAAGTCCAGCTCCTTTATCTTTCTGGTTCTTGAACTCCTTATTCTTTATTTTCTTTATTTTTTCCCCACTATATGTATCACTAACTGAAATGCTGTATCCTCTTCGTTCCTTCTTCCCTTCCCTCCCTCTTTAATTATCAAGATGTTAAATGTCTTACTTCTCCCCCATGGAAAAATAACCTTCGTGATAATAAGAACTTCTGTTTTTATTTTTGCTTTCATTGTACCTCAGCATTCTAAAATAGCACCTGGAATGTATTACTTAATAAACGTTTGTTGAGTAAATTAATGCATGACAGTGAATCAAGTCAAAATAAAAATGAGGAAAAAAATTGAAAACACAACTAACAAGCTTGATCTAATGGACTTATGTCGAACTCTGTACTTAACAATTAGTAAATATACATCATTTTTTGTGAAAATATATCAATCATTTGCCAAAATCAATCATGCTCATACTTTCACTGAATAGCTCAATGAAAATCAGAGTTCCAGTAGTGATTACTGACTCCTTTCTATAGCCACAATGCAATTAGAAGACTACAACATAGGGCCGGCCGAGTGGTGCGTTGGTTAAGAGCTGGCTTGGGACGCCAGCGGCCCCGGTTAGGATCCCACATAGGAGGGCCAGTGACACTGCCCTCTACAGCTAAGATGGTGAACAACAGCTCCACCTGGAGCTGGGCTGCTGTGAGTCCCCAGGCATAACATAGCAGCAGTGGGCTGCCATAGGCTACGGTAAATGTCCACCAGCCAGCGTGAGCTGCCAATAGGAGTGGTGAGTGGCCATCCAGAGGCCGGCGACCAATCTGCCTCATCCGGGAAGAGCGCAATGACGATACCAACATGGGCCAGTGAAGCAACGTCCTCCACAACTAGACTGAAGAACAAAGGGACGGCAACTTGTTGTTCCCCTTCCCGGGTTTCCCTACGTTGTTTGTTCCCCTCCTCCAATTCCCTAATAAAATCTTTAAAAGAAAAAAAAAAAAAAAGACTACAACATGAAGAAAACTAAAAAATTACCAGATGTGACTGTAAAGCAAAACAAAACAAAATATCAAAAAATTATATTTCCTAATTACCTGTTGATTAAATAGTATTATGGAGTTCAGAAAATATTTATAACTGAAATACCTGAACTTTTTTACATATCAAAAACCTAAAATGGTACTACAGGGAAATTTATAGCCTTAGGAAAAAACCCAGCCATTTAAACATAAAACAAGTAGAAGGAAATAAATTATAAATGTAAAAGCGGAAATAAATTAAGTAGAAAAGAAAAAAAAATAGAAAGAACCAATAACTCCCAATCTGATTCAATGTAAAGAGTAGTAACATAGACAAACTTATGAATCAATTTAAAAAGAGAGAGAGAGAAAATACACAAATACACATGGGAAAAGGGGGAACATAAGTATATAAAACAGAGACTTTTTAAAAAATAAATTATAATGAATATTTTTATGCCAATACATCTTTAAAATTAGAGAAAATGAACAATTTCTAAAATGACAGTCAAATTATTTTTCTAAATTAACAACTCATTAAAAGTTTAAACCATCACTGTATGTTTATATTTCTAAATAAGGCAAATATTTAGTTTTCTCCTTCCAATTATCTCTGGCAAGGTGGTAAAATTACATATATATGTACACACTTCAGTTTCTTTATAGAGATTCTAAATACATTAATCAAAATCCACTTAGTTGCAATCTCAAATCAAACTTCTCTAGGCACAAAGGGATTTATTGGCTCATTAAGCTAGAACTTCAGAAGTGCTTCTAGCTTCAGGAGGGCTGGATCCAGTAGCTCAAGTAAGGTTATCAGTAAGTTGTCTTCTTCTCTCCCCCTGTCTTTGCTTTGGTCTTTCCTTCCTCTGCTTTGGATTCATTCTCATGAAACTCTTCTAATGTGATGGTTAATATGGCCACCAGAATTTCTAGGCTTACATCATTCGCATAGTGAGCAATCACAAAGAACAAAGAGCTTCTCTTTCCTGAGAGTTTCAGCAAAAGTCCTGAGGGATGACCCTACTTGACCTGCTGATGTCATGTGTCCATCCCTCAATTTATCCCTTTGGCCAAAGGACAGACCTCTCTGGCCATGTGTCTCCTCTGGATCAGGGGGATGAAATTCATCCTTTCCACACCATATGGACCGAGAGTTGGGTGAAGACTTGATTCTACAAAAAAAAAAAAAGGAGATCGTGTGAAAAGAAAAAAAAAGATACCACCTATTTCCTACTGTTGCCACATTAGTAAAAATGACACAGAGGTCATCAGATAATCAGTTGTACCTGCTTTATCCTTAATCAGAGAAGCCAGGGGCCAGCAATGTATACAATATTAAGTGACATAAGACAACTTCTCTTTTGTCTCCTATTGTCCCACAGCTGGATTATTAATCTAATATGAGATTATCTTCATAGAGTGTCTTGATTTGTTACATGTTACCCAGCATTTCCAAGTGCTGGGGGCATGGTGCACTCCTTAACATCATCAGCTAATCACTAATAAATGGGCATATTCAGCAAAGGTTGAGCTAATAACTAACTGCGCTCTCCCTTTCCATTTAGGATCCTACTGGGAAAGAAGCCAAGTACTGGACCTGGGGTCCAGGAGGAAGGAGGTAGCTTTCCCTTGGTTCCGTATTTAGAGAAAAAGGAGAGAACATAGGAATGAGAAGAATGGGAGAATTTGGAGGGAGACTGAGAATTCTGTGTTGTTCACATGGATCACAAGCTGCTTTATCTGGGGGCCATACGGAATTAGGTAAAATTCAAGGGAACAGTGAGATCAAAACATCCTGTATTGAGATTACATCAGTGAAGTGTTCGATAAACTGGAACTTACTATGTGAGTGGGAGAAATTCAACTATATTTTATCTGGAGTTCTTATTTCTCTCTCTCTCTCTCTCTCTCTCTCTCTCTCTCTCTCTCTCTCTCTCTCTCTCTCTCTCTCTCTCTTTTAAAACAGATGCAACTGACCAAAGTGTATTCCACAGAGCATTTTGTGACATAGACTGTGGGAAAATATTTCCACAATCACATAAATTTGGTCAACACAACACATTCTGCACCCAGCTTGTCTTACAATTTCCATTCCACATTAAAGTTTAGATAGAAAACTTCACATTTAAGTTAGTATTGACTTCCTCCTCCTTCCCCCTCCTGTGTGCGTGCGTGTGTGTGTGTTCAAGCCTGTCATGTCCTGAGAAAGACTAATTTTTCTCCCTTCAAGGGGGAACAAAACTGGTAATTGACTTACAAGTAAATTTTCAGAGTTTTCCCATGCTACGGCTTCCCCTTTGTCTGTCTTCTTTGCCTCTGTATCTCCCATTTTCATGGCCCGCTGACCTCTACTAATGATATTAATCATAAAAAATGCTGATTGTCTTCAGACGGTCTCATTCAAACTTTACAATGAAGCAATTGGTATGTGCCTTCATGAATGAAGGACGGAGGGGTCAGGAGATTGCCTGAGGTCGTGTGATTAAGGACCTTGGAAGTGACTGCATTATTGCTGAAAGCAAAAAAATAGGCGATGCCTTGTTGAGGGTGTACAAAAGGATGGTGGGCTCACTGGAGTCAAGGGGCAAAGCCTCTTCCTTCCTTAAGCCTCTAGTGAGTTGTTCTGATATATGGAAGTCTGCTCAGTTTTTTATTAGCCCAAATTTGGTTGCTTAAGTCATGGTTCTCAAGGGTACTTGGAAACAAAAGAATATTTTTGTGATCACAACAGAGGCAGTTGTGGTGAAAATTACGTGCACCATTAAACAGTATATGTGCTTATCTACATTAGCCAACAAAACACATATAGCAGCTAGGATATAAGGTAAGGTTAGGTTTTGGAAGATGTGGCAGAGTTACTATTTCATGTTTGGCACCAGTTAGGTTTGAGAAATTTCCTTTTTGATTATTGGAATGGGAATATGGCCACAATTGGCCAATCAATAACTGAACCAAATGCCTGCCTGTGGAATTCAGGGAGTTTAATAGTCATTGACTACTGGGAGACAGGAGAGAAAGGAGGGATGGAGAGGAAGGAAACACTGGGAATCACAGGTTAGGTCTGCTCAGCTCCAGGGCCTGTGCTGTTCCTGTAACATGACATTGAATCTATTAGGCTTTATCAGGTTTGTCTCTTACACTCTTTGAGGCTTAATTTTCTTGATCTGTAAAATGGGAGTGATGGCACCTTTTTCAGTTGCTTTGCAGAATTGTTTTAAGGCTGGGTGGAAAGAGATAAGACATGTAAGGTGTTTGCTGTGACTGAAAAGCAGTACAGATGTCTTTGTACATTTCACAACGCAGTAATGTATTACATTTATATCCAACTTTGGACTATGTGGTATGATAAATATAACACATATGCGGCATATGTATGGCTAAGTGAGGATCTCTGCAGTTTAGCAGATGGATTACACAAAGCACAGAAAGAAAAAAAGTCTTAAAAATAGTACAATTGAATTATGTTAGTGGAAAAAATAAAAGCCACTTTCCAGGTTGAGAAAGAGGGATGTTAACATTTTCAGGACAGTTATTTAGCAACTGTTGCTCCATGGCCTTGGCCCTCAGCTTTGATCTTTGTTTGCCATTTTTTTTTTTGTTTCATTTGTCATATTCCTAATGTTTTTTTCTTTTTTTAAAAAATTGTATTGGGGAACAGCCATGGTCATTAGTTACACATTGCTTTCATGCTACAATGGCATAGTTGACTCTTTTAGGGAGGGCGCAGCTCACAGTGGCCCATGGGGGGATCGAACCGGCAACCTTGGTGTTGTCAGCACCACGCTCTAACCAACTGAGCTAACTGTTCATCCCTGTCATGTTCCTAACTTGACATACATGCTTCAGGTACTCAGAGGAAACCAACTGCCAGATAATCACATTTGATGAGTTGAAGTCCCTCCCCTAACACATCTCTTCTACCTAAGAGATACTGGAACTAACATTTCAAGGTTGACACAGGTGAGGGTTTGGATGATGACTTGGGAGCAGGAGTATGGCTTCAAATACACCAGGTGATGATGGAACTAAATCTCTCCATGCCTTCAGTCCAGGCTGCTTGTGAGGTTGATTTCAGTTTGCCTTTGCCTCTAGGACCACTGATGGTACCTTAAAGGAAAAACGAGAAAAAAATGCACAAGAAATTTTGTTTCATTACAATGCTTTCCGGATGTTTGGGGTGAAGAATTTTCTTCTACCCTTCTAGATTCTTCTGGCTGCTCTTATAATTAAATTGCCATAAGACAGATTAACAGGAGAAAATAACCACATTTAATTATATGCATATGTACCATAACCCCACCCACATGAGAGAGTCAGGGACCCCACAGACATGAGAGGTTCAGAGACAGAAAGGGAAAAATAAGGCATATATGACATGATGAGCTAAGGATGAAGCAAGGCACCCTGGGAGTTCAGCAGGAAGGAGGGTCATCCATAGGATGATAAAAAAAACAGATGTTCAGTAATTAAAAAATTTCCCTGCCATATATATAGTTCATAAAAAGTTATTTCTAGTGATCACTCTTATGATGGACAAGTCCCCAAATTTAAATTCTTTAAGGGAGAGGTAAAAGTTTCTCGTGAGCCCACACAGTCTTGACTGCTTTCAGCTCAAAATAAGCCACATGCCAAAGAAGCACATCTTGGAAAGGCCTGTTCTGAATCCCTCCAGTGTTTAATGTTCTAAAGAATACCTATTGGATTAGGAATCTTTGTGGTCAGCTCTTCAGGCTTGTTTTTATTTTTTGTCCGTAGTTAAAAAAAGAAAAGTCTCTAGGCCTGCAAAGGTCAGTCCTAAAATTTTTTGTATGAGCCCCAGGTAAATTTTATTTATCTGAGTTTATCATACCAAAATTATCTGGGCCTAGATACAATTTTTTTTTTTTTGTCAGTGGAGACCACACAGCTCTAGGTTAAGCTGTCAAATATGTAGGCTGATTGGCCTGGAAATATGATTTCAATTCTTGAATTTGATGGTTCTGGAGTTTATATCAGAAGATAAGACATTTGGCTCCAGGAGACAATTTCTATTGCTGGGCGTGGGGGATAGATGTCATTGTAAATTGTAAGTGCATGAAATTTTGCAAAGCAGCTTGGATAGTTTACTCTAGCAGTTTTACAGCCATGTTTGGGTTTTTTTTTTCCTTGCTAAACTGAAGTCAGGTCTGTTTTGTAGAAGTCACACATGCACAGCCTTCATTTCAGAGCCTTTTGAGTTGCAGACAGGGTTTGAATCCTGGACCCTCCAGCTCCTGGCCTTGGGAATTTGGGCAAACACCACCTCTCTGTGCCTCAGTTACTGCTGGTTGTCAGGAAATAATGCTGTGCATCTGGCAGGATATTGGAATGATTCAGCGATCCTAGTTCAGTGCCTGGCACATCGCTGTCATTAGCTAGCATCCCCAAAAGGACTGTATTCAAAATATTTATTTGCGTCTGAAATGTGAGGCACAGTTTATAAAGCTGATACTTTGTGTGAGAAGATCTTAAGACAAGTATGAAAACATTGCCTTTTAAAGATGAGAAAACTGAGATTGAGAGATGTAGAATAGATTTTTCAAAGGTCACACTGCAAATCATGGCAGAGCAGGAAACCTTTCTTACCTCAACATTATCACTTATTGCCTCTAACAAAGTTTCTCTTGACCAAATTCTACTCAGACGCTCCTGAACTTTTTTCAACTGGGCCTCAATTTTTTAGGTTTTCCTGCTTGTTTCTACATTGTCCAATTTTAGCAAGAATCCTGCTATGTAGGTTTAGCCAGAAGCCCTCATCCTCAACATCCTTGATATCTAATTGTGCTCCTCATCTTTCCCCAAGCGATGTCTGATCACCCTGGCAGTCTGCTTTTAGCAAGAATTCTGTTAGGTTGCTTTAACCAGAATTTCCTTTTACCCCTGATATTCCCTCTTAGTAATTTTCCATTGTAGACCTTAAACAAATAGATAGCCAGATATTCCTCCAACAAAGATGGGTTTACTCAGGACCAACAGAGAATTGCAAATTGGGCCATGTGGTCTAATGGCAAATCATACATGTTTTGCAAAACAGAGAGGCCACTCTTTTATAGAAGAGAAGAGGAAGGTGGGAGAGCTATTATAAACAAGAGTTCTTCTTGTTGGGCTCTGCCATTAACATTGGGTGTGACAGCTCCCCCTACAGGCCCTCCCAACTCCAACTTAAATGAGGTTTCTGTCTATTAATCTTGACATTTATCTACTGTCCCCCACCCTGATCTTTGACTATAAATTCCCACTTGCCCATGCTGTATTCAGAGTTGAACCCAATCTCTCTTCCCCACTACAAGACCCTTACAATGGTTGTTATGCCTATCTCCATAGTCCCCCTTTGAATGAAGTATGCCTTCCATCTTTAACAAGTGTCATGAATAATTTTTTTAACACCTACTTGGCTTTTAGGACTTGGGTTTTAGTAGATCTTAAAAACAGTTTTGTTGACTCAATGATTGAATGTAGTCCCTGAAGCAAAAATTCTCTGAACTCTAAGTTCATCATTTTTGTTATTGTTGTGCTTAAAGGTGCATATTTAAACCAGGGTCTTGTTTTCTGCTAATCACAGCAGAATTGTGGATATGCAGACAAAGCAAAGCTTGCTCAACCTAAGTGTGAATTCCGTCACACTTGTATATTTCAGAATGTTAGAGGGATTCCCTTTTCAAACAAGGCTCATTGAGTGTGCCATTTTCAGGGTGCTGTATTCAGATGGCTGAAGTACTGTCACCTATCTAGAATGATTTACCAACAACAAATCACTGATCAGGTCACCTAAACAGGACAAACCCTTTATATCTAAAGCCCACACAAGTCACAGAACGTGTTGTATCAGGCAACATGCCTGTACCTAAAGGAGCAATACATTCCTTTGATACCCCCAAGCTGTACAGTGTGCAAGGATTTTCTTTCCTTGAGTGGACAAGGGAGCATTGATTCAACAAGAAGACCATGAGAAATTTAACTAGACTTCTTACTTGAGTACTAAGTAAAAATTGCTGGGAGAAGACACTTATCTGACACTTACTCATGGCAAAACAAATTTAATGGTGAATTACATATCTTTAACAAAAATATTTCTGATGGTACAGCCTGCTATAGTGAAAAGACTATTGGATGGGTAGCGAAGAGACTGGTCCCTCATCTAGGTCTGCCATTAATTAGCAGTGTTGCTTTAACCAAGTTACATAGCCTTTCTCGGCTGCATTCTCCTCTATAAATGAGTTGGTTAAATAAATAATAGCAAAGGTTCCTCAAAGTTTTAAAATTATGAATCTGTATTTTCATGAGAAATGTTTTGGATACATGACAATGAAAAAGACTTTCTGCATTAAAAAAAAAAAAAGAAACTGGTGACAATCAGCATTAAAAGAGCAATTAATTCCACTAGTATTTAACAAGCTCAATGGCAATATTTCCTGAACAATGACTCCCATTAATGGCATGAGTGGGCCATTGTGCCTTCTGCCAGCTAACACAGACACCACTTTATTCTTAGTAGCTCTGATCCCTAATTGGAAAGGGGACTGGTCCAAAAATGATAAAAGGGGAAACACATCACAGTGGTGAGAATCAGCATGGAGCTTAGCAGCTTCTGCTGCCAGCTCACTGTTCCTCCCTTGAGCTTCTTGTCAAGGAATTTGCCCTTTGGAGGCTGAAGCCCTACAATGGCTCAACGTTTTTTGCTTTTGGTGTATTTGCCTGAAAAGTTTCCATTCACTCTCTTTATTGCTATAAAAGGAGAAAGAAGGGTCTTATTGATAGAACCAATTCTTCACCAGAGCCGAATCCCTCACACTCAAGCTTTACTTAGAATTAAATAGATTCTCATATTTTCCATGTCGAAGTAATGTTGAAACAGGGTAGAGCAGAAGAGAATACATTCATTCTTTAATCAAATAATCAAGATCTGAGGAGACTGTTAATTCTCTAGATTTACTGAGAAAAGTGTCCATCAGCTCTTGTTACCTTTGCTAGGAAAGCTGTTTAAGTAAATGCCCAAGGCCCTTGTTCTCACCCACTTCAGGGCTTTGATCAAATGTATCTTCAGTGAGCCTTTTCCTGCCCAAACTTGCACACTACCTCCCACTCCATTCTCTGTTCCCCACCTTTGATTTCGTTTTCATTACAGTGCATTTTTCCCCAGCGTCTTATGAAGGATAGAATCTTTCTGGATTTTGTCTGGATCTCAGTGCCTGATACATAGTATGTACCCCATGTGTATTTGTTGAATGATTGCATATTGAATGGCATAAAAGAAAATAATGCATATCTTGTAAATGAATGAATGAAGCATTAAGAAAGATAGCCCTTTGAATTTCTGCAGGTCCTTAGATTTTTATTTTGGCAGCGTGCAGAATTAAATTGGCTTGCCATTTGATGTAGTCTTTCTGAAAGTCACCTACTTCTACAGTGTTTCCTCACTGCTAGCAGTGATGTCACCTTCTCCAGGAGAGGTTGAAGATCTAAGGAACACACTAAAATTTCCTGGAATGTCCCTCTGCTTGTCTTGCATGCCATTGAGCCTTTTCTTAGTTTCTTCTGTAGACTTTCTTTCCTTCTGCCCTCCTGAGAGATCTCCGAACCCAGGTTTAAATAGTTAATTATGTTAGAGTATAAAGATATAGAATCAAAGTGTGTTAGATTTAGGAAGAGCCACTTAGTCTAGTAGCTCCATGCCTTCCCACATCTTTTAATGACTTGAAGAGCTTTTATGAGCACTGACACAGGTTTCACCCCAGGCTATTAAACCAGAATCTCAGGAGTCAGATCTACATTAGAATGATTTAAAAACTTTGTTGCTGATGCTATTGTGTAGCCAGAGTTGAGAACCACTGATCAATTCTGTCTTCCATTCCCAATTCAACAGATGAGAAACTTGGACTCAGATGTATTATATTAGTTTCCTAGGGATGCTGTAATAAATTACCACACACTTTATGCTTAAAACAATGGATATTTATTTCTTCATAGTTCTGGTGGCCAGAAGTCCAAACTCAATATCACTGAGCCAAAATTAAGGTGTTTGCAGAGTCCTGTTCCCACTGGAAGCTCTAAGCGGGGATCCTTTCCTTCGCCTTTTCCAGTTTCTGGTGGCTACGGGCATTCATTCCATTCATTGGATCATGATGACCACTTGCTCCATCTTCAAGGCCAGCAGTGTAACATCTTCAAATCCCTCAGTCTTCATGTCAACTTCTCTCCGTGTGTCTAAAATATCTCTCTGCTTATCTCTGATATATGTACTTGGGGTTGCATTTAGGGCTCACTTAGACAATCTAGCATAACCTCCTCATCTTCAATCTTTAGTTTAATCACATTTGCAGTGATCCTTTTTCCATATAAGGTAACATTTATAGGTTTATGAGATTAGGACCCAGTATCTTTGGGAACCATTATTCAGCTGACCACAGGCGTTCTGGAACCAGCCCCAGATCACACAACCAATACTAGCAGAACAACATGGAACACTGCTTCCCATTGGAAGCCTCTTTGGCTACTTTTACAGTAAACAACCTTCACAGATTGAATGTTTCCTTACCATGGGGCAGAGGAGTCTCCACTATGAATTATATATTGACCAGATCTTTGAATAATATATTTTTTCAAGAATTGGTATATATATTTCTCCCAGTCCACCTTCCTTCTGAGGCCTAAAGCCTCTTCTATTTTCAGATATCTAAATGTATATTATTCGTTAACTTGAGGAGTGTCAACAGAGAGGATCAGAGAAGACAGCAGTAAAACTCTTGACTCTCAGGTTTGAAAATTTCAGAAAGAACTAGAAGGTTTTTTGGTTCAGACATATTAAAACTTTCTCTACTTTATACTAGATGAGGATTCTGGAGTGTGGAGGAGAGAGAGAGAAGGAAAGGGTTGCATGGCTAAAATAGAGTTACAATGCCAGGCCTGAGCAAAGAACATTTGGAGCTAGTACCAGGAAACATCATGGGTCCAGGCAGTGACCTCAGACCATCTACTCTGGACAGGTCCTCCCATCCCAGCCTCCTTATCACATGCTGGGCATCAGCAGGAGAGGTACCCAGTTGTGCCTTAGATTTAATTAGTCCTTCTCTGGACCACTGTGTCTGGACAACACCTACTCCACGGTCAGGATGCTCAGGAAGTGAGCAGAGTTTTCTGAACACCTAGATGGCTGAAGGTGGTGGTAGGGCCAAAACACAAGCTCAAATGCTTAGTGGGATGGTAGTGGGATATACTTATGTTGAGGGGAAAGAAATTTCCTTGTATTAGTCTCATTTTTTCAGCTGGTCTAATAATTAAATTGACATGAGACAGAATAAGAAGAGTCAATAACCACCTTGAAATACAGTCATACATATGGGAACCCCACATAAAATGAGAGGTTCGGAGATGGAAAGGTAAAATGAGGTACATATGGCATCATGGGCTAAGGATGAGGCAAGAGCCCTGAGGCTTCAGAAGGAAGAAGGGCAATTTGCAGGAAGGTAAGAGCTGATGTTCAATAATTAGAAGTCTGCCTTTTCAGTTAGGTAGATCCTATGAAGTTGTTTCTGGTAATAACTCTTATTATGGGCAAGGCCCCCGGTTTAGATTCTTCTAGGAAATTAAAGGAGGAACCAGTTTCTTCTGAGCTTGCAGGGTCTCAGTTGCTTCAGCTCAAAATAATCCACGTGCCAAAGTAGCACATCTTGCAGAGGCCTGTTTGAACCCCTTCACTACTATTACATGAAGAACTAGCATTTATATAATGCTTTATGATTCATAAAAGGCTTTTGTATGTATTTTGATGAGTCCTATTATGTTACTGAAATTGTATTACCAAGCCTGAGATGTTATGACTAGTATGTTGCCCTGGTGGAATGTAAGCCATGTCCTGCCTGACTTCCAATCTTTGGCTTTTTCCCCCACCTCTGTGGTTTACCTCAGCGGGATTATAGAGATGGCACCAGCCAGATACCTAGGGACAGTCCCCTGATTCTGAGGAACCAAGGCTTGCCCTGAGGCTCAGAGTCATGAACCATCTGATATGCTTCCAGGAAGACTTAGAACCCAGTCTCTGTGAAACATTTATCTTGTTCTTCAGACCAAACACAATAACAAAGGATCCAGTTGGAATTTTTATGGGCACACAAAATGCACAAGGTGGCTTTTAAACATTCAATTTGGATGGGAATTAGAGCAATAGCAATAAAGGTGGCTTTAGAAAAATAAATCATGTATGGAGAAGAGGCAATGTCATCTGATCTTAGAGTAAATCACTGGCCTGGAAATGAGGGTACTTGGAAACTAGGGTTGGAAACAATTGTGTATATTTAGGAATATCACTGACCTTTTTCATGCTCCTCTTACCTGGAAGAGTAAATGATAATGATATATGATCTATGTAGAAAATACGTGGAGTTTTTAGAAAAGAAAAGTGTACCATGTTGAATGCAACATAGCAATACATCTAAAAATAGATGAACCTGGAATGTGTGCGCTATGGGTTGAATTGTGTCCTTCCCACATTTATATGGGGGTTGAAATCCTAACCCCCAGGACCTACGAATGTGATCATATTTTGAAATAGGGTCACTGCAGATGTAACTAGTTAAGATGAGATTTTAATGGAGTAGTGAGCCCCATAATCCGATATGACTAGTGTCCTTATATGAAAGGGAAATTTGGACACACACACACACACACTCACAGTGAACACCAAGTGAAGATTGGAGTAATATTGCCACAGGTGAAGGAACTACTAGAAACTGGGAGAGAGATCTGTAGCAGATTCTTCCCAAGTGCCTCTAGAGGGAGCCTAGTCTTATCAACACCTTGATCTTGGATTTCTAGACTCTGGAGCTGTAAGACAATACACTTCTGTTGTTTAAGCCACTCAGTTTGTGGTTCTTTGTTAAGGCAGCCCTAGTAAACAAATACAGTGTCTCTGAAATAGTGTTCCTATAATGAGGAATGCCTGGATGTAGCATTTGTTGTAGTCATCTCATGTGACAGACGCAGCGATTCTATTAGAAGTCCGGACAGTGAACATACAGCACCTTGGTGAATATCAAGAAGATGGGTTCTTGTTCCAAATATGCACATTTCTTGATTTAGATATAAAAGCAAATATCAGGGAGTTGATATGGTTTGCCACAGTCCTCTTAGGACTCTAGCTAAATGTGTCAAATTATTGGACCCGAAAGAGCGGCTGATTAAAAAACCCTTCCTACTGTGGATGGGGGTGGTGTACATGGATGTAGGCTTTGTTCGTTCATTTAATTGACTATTATTTACTGAATGTTGATTATACAAAGTCCTGGCCTCCTCCCTCAGAATAATGAATAATTTAGGAAGGAACATTGTGGTCAGAAACTGCCAGCTACCATTTATCTCCACATGTAGGCATCCTGAGTAGAGAAAGCAAGGGGAGGGACCGGATAAACCATTCTCTGTGTGCAATTTTCCTTTCTCTTCTCCTCACCTCCTTTTTTCAACTCAGGATCACATGAGCCTCACCCTATATCTGGGCAAGAGCAGCCCTTGACCTAAGACATTGTTTTAGAAGGTCTTACATTGTACAAAAAAACAATTCAGGCCCCAGAAAAACACTTCTCTACATCTCTGCCCTGAGTGGGACAATAGAGTAGAGATGGATGCTATGTCAGAGCATGGGAATCATTTGAGTGGCAGAACTCCGAAGTTAAAAAGATAAATTAATTAACCTAAATCCTTCCTCTCAGAGAGCATGTAATCAATAGAATTTGCATAATGAAATAAGGTTTCCAAGTAGGGCCATGAGGCTTTCATTAATTAGCACAATATTAGCAACTGAGAAATATGTTGCAATATGACAAATTCAAATCAATTTCAATTTTCAATTTGTTTATATGTAGGTCAAGGTTTGTGCTGTCCAATAGGGTGGTCCCTAGTCTCACATGGCTATTTAAGTTTATATAAACTGAAATTAGACACAATTAAAAGTCCAGAACCTCAGTCTCACTCACACCACATTTCAAATACTCAGTAACCATATGTACAGCATGGCTGCCATTAGTAGACAGTTTAGAAATTGAACATTTTCATTATGCGTAAAATTCTATTGGACGGCATTGGTCTAAATGTAACAAATATTGAAACATGATACTGATTCTTGGCAATTGCAATTAGATCAGTTCTGAAGCTGCTTTTGCGAATAGTTTTATTTTTACAAAAATATTTAGTAAAATATAACAAATATTAAAAATATTCAGCTTATTTAAGTAATTAAAAGAACACTGAAGAAAGGCCTAGGATAATGGTATAAACTCGGTGGCTGAGAAAAAAAGTGTACAAAGTAGAATGTTTGCCAAATAGAGAAAAAATTTGTGTGCCATGCAAGGTACGTAATTTGAATTTGTTACTAGGAGAATGGTCTCAGTGATGTTCATAGCAATGACACTGGGAATAATTTAGAGATTATACAAGTATATAATGCTTTCTGAATCTATTCAAAGGAGGTACATCTTGATGAAAAATATATCAAATCTAATGTCATAACTACTCTCAGCTACATGCTGAGAATAATGACTAAATTCTGTTAAACCAACTAAATTAAATCTAGATAACATATGAGATTCACCAGAAGAGATAAATGAAACACAGATATTATGAATTTGAATATTTCATTAAAGAAATGAGAAAATTTACAATGCAACTGTGCCTTATGTGATAAAGTTAAGATATTTTATGACATTTTGTGATGATAATTTATTATATGTGACCAAATTAAAATGTTTTAACATGATATATAAAATTATAGTTAATTTCAGAATCTAAGTGTTGCTTAAAGAATTTGTTGACAATTCCAGTTGCTATTGCCTCAGAGGAGGAAATGTCTCTAAATTGAAATTAATTTTAAAAAGCTAAGAACTATAAATGACTCAAAAAAGTTTGTCTAATTTAGCTTTGCTGTCAGTAGAATTTAAAGTATGTGAAATTCCTTAACAATGTAATTAGTGATGTGCTGAAATAAAGGCAAGAAAATACTTTGATGAAAAAAATGTAATAATTTATAAATTGTATGTCTTGTCTTTAGAACTCATTCTAGCATTGGCAACTTACCAACAGAATACACCAAATTGAATTAAATCCAGTTATCGTTGATATTTTGCTGACTTAAACTATTTAAAATAAACAGTATTAGAAAAATTTTTAAATGTTGTCTTATGAAGGGATATTTTTTCAAAGGAGGATAGAACCCATTTTAACGGTTTGTTAGCTTGATTTATAGTTTGAAAATATATTGACATATGGTATGTGGGCCTCCATTTGCCTCCTGGCCTTTGGTTTAGGAATAGTAAGAGTGGACTTGGCCCTGTCAGTTCTGGGGAGGAAGTAAAAATACCTTTTTCCACAAGTTAATTAGACCGGCTTCTTTCCGGCCTTAGAGAGCCAGCACACGGAGACAAGTGCCTGCTTTCTAGTTCAACATCTACAGTCATGTCATTCTAGATATTTGGGGATTGACAAAATTTAGAGAAGAGAAGGTTGTGTTTAAGTGTTGCAACAGGTTATAGTTCAGTTGACACTGACCAGTCTCATGCCATCTCTATAAATATGGGAAAGGAAGAAGAAACTATTAAAATAAAGTTTGAGGGATTACATTTATGCCCTAGGAAAAATATGTTTGGTAGTGAAATCTCCTTAAACATTGGAATGGTTGATTGAGGGGCAAGGTGGGAGCTTCTGTCCCCTTTTAGCCTTGGCTATAACTAGGTTTCTCCAATTTGAATGTTATAGTTCTGGTGTAGTCCTGTCTGGAAGCAGGGGAATGGGGCATATGAATTTTTTTTCCAGTTTTATTGAGGTGTAATTGACAAATGCCAATTATCAAGATTAAGGTGTACAACTTGCCATTTTGACATATAGGGACACATCATGAAATAATCAATGCAATCAAGCTAATGAACAGATCCATCACTTTAATAGTTACTATTTTAGTATTGTATTGTATTGTATTGTATTGTATTGTATTGTATTGTATTGGCCTTACAGGTCTAAAAGGTCAGGATTCCACAGCCTGCTGCTGACACTAGCTGGGTAAAATCACATCAGTGCAGCTCAAAGACAGGAAATGTGTTTTACCACAGGTTCCAAGGAAGTGAGAAAATGGTTTGCATGAAGAGTAAAGGTGTACACTCTTGCTGTTCTGCGTTCTTGCTGAGTGCCAAACAAAGCTCATCCATACCTGGACCCCTGGGGGCCTTTGCGTTCTGTTTTATCAGAATGACCACCAAGAGGGCCGCCTCAATTAGGCTCATCAAGGACATGTCAATAGATGAGACATTTTGTAATAAGAAACAGCTTTCTCAGACTTGTGTCCCAAGTAAAAGTCGAGCTCTAGCCTGGGCTAACGTTCTGTCCATCCCAGGCCCAGCATCGGTTACCAGAGGGGAGGGACATTTGTGGAGCAGACTGTTTGGAAGGACTCCTGGGTCAGGTTTCCCAAGAGCAACTGCTAGTTATGGAGGCATCTGAAACCTTCGAATAGAGCATGTGAGCTGGCTGACTCATAAGGGAAGCTCTGCAGCCCTGAACTCACAATGAAATGGCTTTGGAAGGGAAAGACGAAAGGGAGCAAGAAATGGCAGAGACCACTGGGCAAAAGGGGCAGCATCTGTGGGCCGAGATAGCAGAAAGAGGAACATGTTTTTAAAAAGAAAAAGGAACCACTATAAATGAGTGGGGATTTTTTTTAAAATATATGTCAGAGTAAAATGGTTGTGGTGACAACTGGCTAAAATGAAGATGTGGGGTCCCTTAGCATGGGAGTGGCTTGAGGCAGACACTAAATGATGATAGAACCTATTTAGTTCACTACCGCAGGGCCATGGTCTGAAAGAGTACTGAGTATGTAGGAGGTGATGAATAAATATTGTTGTCTTAACCAGTGAGTGAATGGCTCAACAAATCTGTGAATTTCAGGAGTGCCCATATAGCTCAGTGGAAAAAGCTTGAGGGTTAGAAACAGACACATATGGATTTCAGACTTGCTGCTCTTGTTATAGTGTGATAGTGGTTTTCATGTTTAAAAATTGTTTAATCATAACCACTTTGCTTGATGAGGTGAGAATTAAATGAAGTGTATGTCATATGTAAGTTTCAGGTATATATACACTGAGGACTTACTTCTTTCTATCCTGAACTTCCCCCTGAAGTTCGGCAAGTATAGTTGTAATCGACAGCCCATAGAATCTGCTTTGTATTCTCAAAATTATTTGATACATAGAAACAAGGCAAAGAGGATTGCATGCCCTTTTAGTGTCATTCTGTAGCATGGTCTTATAGACCTACCCAAGGACTATTTAATATTTGAGGAGAAAATGCCTGGGTTTGATATGCTGTTTATTATGGATCAGATCCCTGACTCTGTGATGTTACATTGTAACTTGTAGAATTTTGTCCAACAGAGATGCAAATAATTTCTGCCTAGTAGAAAATTTCACTGCGGCAGACAGTTTCTTCATTTAATATCTAACCTAGCACTTTTTCTCAATTATTCTTTCTTTTACTCCTATAAATTCTGTGTTCCTCAAATGTTATTTGATTATGTTTTATGATTCTGCTATTTCCCTCTTAAATGAATTAAATAATGGATCATTCTAGATTAGTAAAATAAATGGATCATTCTATATTAAATGACTTGAATAAATTGATCATGTGAGTCATTTTTCACTTTTAGGAAATCAAACTTTGACAGTATTTAGAGATCTCCATCTTTTGCTAGCAATGCCTGGCACATACTAGACACTAAACATGGGTCTGTTGAATAAATGAGTGAAGAATAAATTAAGGCAGCGAAAGAAAGACTGAAGGAGCTGAGTCCTGCCAGCCCCATTAGGTTTAGTTTGGGTAGGAAGCCTCCATCTGTCTGTAGACTCAGAAACCCATGTTAATTCAATCTAGACATTGATGGCTGAGGTTCTGTGTTTTCAGCTTTTAATATCTACCATCTGGTCTACCTCTTGACCTTTTTCTCCATTCAAATGAACTATTTCCCTTTTTTCCCTCTCTCTCTGGCTGCATAACTCCACCTTGGAAGACATCCTACTCACATCTCTTGACAATTCCAGTGTCTGCATTTGAGCATCCAAATTCTTTACTTGATACCCTTATAATTTCTTAACTTTCAATCCTTTTATTTTATTTTTTTTTAAAGAAGTCATGTCTCTATCATTGATCAGTTAGGAACTGAGTTTTGCTAGAAATTAAGTAATTAGAATCTGAAAAAAAATGAAAGTTCTTTAACGATGAGAGGATCTATTTTTTTCACCTACCAAGAATTCTGGATTTGGGCAGTCCAGATTTAGTTTGGCAGCAAATGACACTACCAGCAACTCAGGTTTCTTCTGTGTTTCCACGGAGACTTCCTCGGCATGTGGTTTTCATTTTCAAAAGTGTTGTTTTGTGGTTGTAAGATGAATGCTCCTTTTCCAGCTTTAAGTTCACAGTCTAAGTAGAATGAAGGGAGAAAGGTGAAGGGCAAGGAGTATATTTTAGCTGAGTGAGTCCTCTCTTAAAGAGCTTTCCGAATCCCTTCCTTGTGATTTCCAAGTATATCCCCCTCAGCCACAAGTATATCACATAGTTACACTTATCTGCAAAGGAAGCTGAAAAATACCCAACTACCTTAAACCAAATTATTGATCTTTTACTAAGGAAAAAAGGGAAACTATATATGGTTTAGGTATGTAATGGTGTCTGCCATCATTTTCTTTTTAATTTTAACACATTTGATTTGGGTCCTCTGTCTGAGGAATCTCTCAAAATTCACAATTACTCAACAAAGACATAAATATTTATAAGCCATTGTTTTAAGTTAAATAACTATATATTATCAGGACCCATAAATTGAGGCACTGAAAACTAGGACAATGAACACACATATGAGGCAAATTGGAATTGAAGCACAATTCTGCAGTTTGCTGTCTATGTAACCTTGGACTAACTTTCATAAGTCCCATTTGTCTTAGATTCTAAAATGAGGATAAAAGAATAGCATTGTCTAAGCATGCATTTCTTAAAAAACAGAGTCTATGACAAAACTCACATATGAAGGCCTTACTGGAAGGTCTAGTGTCAGGGCAGCTAGGGTGGGAGTGAAATGAGAAAAATAAGAATATTTAATGAACTTTCATAAATTTAAGTTTCTAACAGAATATTAGAGTTCTGAAAACATTTCCTTCCTACTGAAATCAAAATGGTCTTTATGGGCCAGCTGAGTGGCGTAGTGGTTAAGCGCTGGCTTGGGAAGCCAGCGGCCCCGGTTCGGGTCCCACATATGAGGGCCGGTGACACTGCCCTCAAAAAAAAAAAAAAATTGGTCTTTATGTTATGAAGTTATGGCAGTAGTAGTTTGAGTTTACTTTTGAATGCTCTCATTAGAAACAGAAAAGGAAATTTGGCATTTCTATGTTGGTTCATATTTTTTAGAAATGTCCCTGGCCCTGGTGATCCACTTAATCTCTAAATTTTCTTTAGAGATGTTATTATAGGAAGATGAGATCCTGTTTAAGAGTTATGTGGTTTTCAGCAAGGTTTCCAAGACTTGCTAGCATTAAGAGAAATGACTGCTTTTGAAAGATGCTGTGCATATAAGGCTTTTTACTATAGTTCTTAAGTAGCTTCCAGGATAAAGGAGAAAAAAAAAACCATGTTTCTTTTCACCATAAAAAGGAACAAGACTATGTAGCTTATATCAAAGGTCCATGTAATATTGTGAAATAGGTACAGTGCCTGGAATACATTAGGTCTTCACTATATGTTTGTGGAATGAATTTAAACAAGGTTCCTCCTTATCTTGTGTGTTTTATTGGTCAAGGCTCACCCTCTAGGGTTCTAACTCCCCAGTATTTCATATGTTTGTAGAATGAGTGAAAAGTGTAGGCCTCTTGTTTGGGCATCTGTAATACCTCTGCCCCATAAAACATTAATTATCATATGGGCATTACGTGAGACAATTATGGGAAGCATTTCGTAAAATATTTTCTATTGTTGTCATTATTACGGAAAAATAGGAGCAGATTGTAGCAGTAACAAGTACAACAAAGCTTGTAAAAGAGGAACCGCACATGCTTTACATTCCCTTAGGAGGCTGAAGCAAAGAAAGAAGTGCCAACGGATTAGCCTTAATTCTCTTTACCACAACAGATGACAATGCTTTATTTAAAACAGTTGCTGAGAAAAGATACTTGATCAGAAAGAACATAACAGAGTCGGAGGGAAAGTAATAAGCCAATAGTTGAATACCAAAAAAGACAAATTATTATGACACCATTTATGTCTCATAAAGTAAAGATGAGTTGACACTAAATTTCCAATTGAAAGGTGAATCGTCTACAAATATGGCGACATCACTGAAGCATGTCCCCAGTCACCTTTGACTACCAACCTTTGGAGTGGATTTTATTTAGACCACTGACAGTGTCCAGAACATTTGACAATTAGGTTTCAATCCAAGTACTTTCCTCATTTTTTTCCTGGAAAAATGGATTAAGCTGGAAGGTAGCAGCTGAACAAATATTTGAGTTTGATAAAGGAGTGGTGAGTTAATGAAGAACCTCAGTTTGCATTCAACAAGATTGGGCATCATCTGATGTTAAGTATTTAAAGCAGTGGTGTGTGTATTTGAACTTGGTCCACATGATTGGATTGTGGATACTTTCCTGTATTCCAGGAAAACATATAAATGGATCTTTCAAACGTGTACTCTTCCAACTCAATATTGCCCAGCTTAATGAATACCCACAAGAAAACTCAGGCTAAGGTAGATACCTCAGATGTTCCCACTGTCATAGTTTGTGCTGTTTATAGGTTATTCTGTTCTGTGGTTACAGTTATCTGTGGGTAATAGTTTGAGACATGTTACAATGTTGAAGTATCTTATGGAGAAGTCTCTGCCTTCACATTCAAAGGTCTGCACCTCTCCCGGATTATATTGCTTGCATAAATATAGTCATGGTTATAAAAATGTTTGCTACATTTTGCAGAATATTTTTTCCCCTTCATTTTTGATTTATCTGTAAGTAGATCATATGTTTATGGATAAGAACTTTTTGAGCGCTCTTTACTTATTCAATTACTTCATTGTAGTTTATTCCAAGGTACACATTTGGATGAGTATAACAGGACTTCAAATGAATAGGTATTATTTTTTCACTCAGAAAATAATATGTGCTCATTATGAAAAGAATGCTCATATGAAAACAAAAAATTCATCTCTATTCTCATCACTCAGTGATAATCAATGCATTTGAGTGTATTTCCTTCCAGTTTCTTTTTTTAATGAATTATTTATTTTTTCACATAGTTATGATCATACTGAATATACACGTTTGTGCAAGACCTTGAACTAGACCTTAATGATTCATGTTAATTAGGGATAGGAAAAAAAAAAAAGGTCAGGATCAATGAAAACCCAAAAAATGAAAACTCTCACTGTGATCAATGGTCTAAAATTCTTCTTCCACCAAACCTTTTCCTAAAAGGCTAAGGATCACTTTCTTTAAATTTCTATCACTTTCTTATTTTCTTAAATGAAGGAATTAATTATGTGGTTATTGTCATTTGTTCTACATTATCTCATGTGAGTGACCTAACAAATATAATGAGTAGTAGTTGTACCACCATTTAACATTAATTGATAGAGTTGGGTCTAAAAACCAGGTGTCAGAATGCCACAGATGGCGTTCCTTCCATGACACCAGGCTCCCACCCTTGGGATTCGTTTGGTTGCAAATACTCATGTGAATTTTGTCTTGTAAGACCACAACCATCTCAGTCACCTTGTTTGGCATCTGGACTAGCATAAGCCAAAGAGGTGTTGGAGGCCAGGTCTAAAGCGCAAGTCCAGAGGTTCTCTGGGAAGCTGTTGGTTGGTTCTATTGTACCTGCGATAAGAACATTAGAATATTTGAAAGGTGGATGTTTCGGTTTGAAACTTTGTTCCATCATTTCTAGCTGTACGATTTTTGAAGAATTATTTAACCTTCTGAGCCTTAGTTTTCTGATCCACAAAATGGGAATAATATTAGGCATGACTTATCTCATGAGGTTCGAATATGATCACACACTGTACATGATAGAAAGTGACTGATAAAAAGTGCTCATCACATATTAGTAGGATAAGCCAGGCCTACAAACAAGAAGACATAAACCCTTGTATTATGTTGATATGTAGCCACGCCTCCCAAAGACCCCTCATTAGGTGTTAGGCAAAGTGGTTTCTAGCACTTGATGTAACCAATGCCATCCTGAGAAGCAAATTACTTTCAGTGACCACCAAATCACCCAGGGGATGGGTGGCACCTGAGAGGAATGTTCTTAAATAGGTAAGTAGCCCAATAAGTTGTTTACTGCCTTGAAAGTAAACAAGCATGAGTCACTTGACTAGAAACCACCAGTGTTCCTGGAGGAGATATATATATCTCAAACATGAAAAAAGAGGGTGCCAAAAAAATGTATACACATTTTAAGAAAGGAAAAAACTGTTAAAATTGTAATAATATATACCAATAACAAAAGATGAATACAAGTCACATTTGACTTCTGCAATTACAAGAGGTACTCAAAGTGATTACCATCAGCATACAGACACTTCTGATTACAGTGAACTACTGCTTGAGCAACATTGACCAAAGTGTCCACTAGTATACATTTTTTTGAATCCCCCGGTATATATACATATATATATATATATATCCCCCATTCCCTTCCACTCTGCTTCTGTCCCTTAATAAACTGTGTGTTTAATTCTGCAGTTGTCAGCTTCTCTCTTCAGTCTCTCAGCTCCCATCCTTCTTTGGAGGTTGATTCCAGTACACCTCGTGAAATTTTCCCAACACTAGGAGTCTTGGAGAAGTTGGCTTCATACTTAGCCTTGTACACAAAGACAGATGGGGAGGTATTCAGGACCCCAGGTGGAAAAAAGAATGGAAGGAATCTAAGCAGACATTCTCATTGGTTTCTAAAGACCTTTAGGTAGCAGTGACCCAACACATTTGTCTTTGAACTTCTGGTACCCAAATACTTATTGAGTGACTAACATGTGCCAGAAACCTTTCGAAGTACTAGGGTGGTCCTAGTGAAAATAGAAGACTTCCAATAATGGTTTTTCAAATGAATCCATGAATGGTCGGTGTGACTTGTCCTTTGTAAAGACATGTTTTGAAATAGTTTTTCTTTTCTAGCAGTTCTACATAGAAGCATCTGGAATTCCATGAGGAGCAAAAGGGCTATCAGGCTGGCCTTAGGCCTCCTCATCTGCTTCACTGAAAACAGGTATGCTTTAATCAGTCTTATCATTTGTTTCTTTCTCCCTCTGTCTCACAGGTAAAATCATAAGAGAGAAGGTCCTAACATTTTCCTTGGTTTCTTCTTTGAAATGAGTCTATCCGCTCCAAGATCAATGGTACTATTATTAAGATTGCACATACAAAATGCCTGGCTCTCAATAAATGTGTGCTTTCTTCATATCTTCATTCTTTTTTGAGGTTATTCAGAGAAGAAAACCCAATTTAGGCTGTGAAGTTTTTCAATTCAATCCTGATTCAGTCGAGAGAGATTAACCATCAATAATTCCGTAAGTGTGGCTTTGGTATGAAAAATTGTAGCAACTGGAGGGTGGAGAAGATGGTTATAAGCTCTGCTCTAAGCCCCGGCATGCCAAACATATGCCTTCATGGGGAAGATTCCGTTGCAGCCACTCTGACTCAAATTAATGAACAGATGATCAAATGGCTCATCCATGAGCTATAGACCCATCCCCATTAACAGACAGCTGCTGCTAATGGCCTTTACCCACTTGAACCTCATTTTCTACTCTTTTCTTAGGGCTGGCTAGCCACATCCTATGCTGGGCAAATATGTTTTGCTAGGCATTTATTTTGAGCAGTGTTTCTCCAATAATGTTTGAGAGCCACTGATGTAGAGAGCTAGATGGAGAATACACTCCACATGTACACTTAGTTGTGCGTGCATACAAATACCCCTACGTGCACACACACACTGCACCTACCCCTTTGTAGTGGAATGTCCATCACTAAATACATTAGCGTACCAAATCAGTGGTTCTCAAGCCTGGCTACATCGGAGAATCACCCAGGGGATTTTAGAAATTTCTGATGCCAAGGGACATTCCACACCATTCAAATCAGAAACTCTGGAAGCGATACTCCAGGTTATTCTAATACACAACCAAGTTTGAAAATCAGGGTACTGGAATAAATGTTTCTTATGAAGAGATGCTCTTGGAATCCATTTACTTTTTAAACATCAATCATTTTTGATTTTATAAATTGCCAGTTTTCACACAGGCTTACTTTTGCTTCTGGCTACAAGGAGACATCACCTCTCATGGTAAACACTGGAAGAAATACATAAGGCAACTGTTTGTGGGCATTAGGCAATAGGCAGTGCAGGACTGTGATTCATGAGAGTAGGGGAGTAAACACTGTGAACTTCCTGTTCATCCGAGCTTTCTGTCTGGAAGCACTTTCCAGGCTGCAGGGAAGAGAGGGGAACCTCCGGCAGAGCAAAGAAGGAGACAGGCTTTGGAATTTTGGAAGAGTGAGGTTTCTGGAGTCTGAGGATCAAAGTATTGGAGAGGAGGGAGCTGCCTGGAGAAAGAGCTCTGAAATCTGCCTAAAGGCCCCCTTGAGTATTAGGTGGAGTCCTAAACCATGGCTGTGAAGGGGGGAGACTCCATGAGGCTGGGCCAAAACAACCACAGAGCTGAAGAGTTCCTAGAACTAACAGGGAGCTGGGAGATGTTTGAGTTTTGATCAACCATAGTAAAGAGTTTTTGTTGAAGCCCTGAGGTATTCAGTGGAGACACTGGAGGGTCACGCCTTATGAGAGAGACTAAACTAGCTCTAGAGTCAAGGACACTCAAAGCCTGCCCTAAACTTTGAAAAACTCAAGCTGAATAACAAGTAATTTAAGTGCCTGCCTGAATAAAGTTCAATGCCTTTCAAAGGAATGTATTTTTTTTTAACCCAGCACTCAACATTGTAAATTGTGCAATGTGCAGGATCTAATATAATAAAAAAAATACTAGATGTGTGGAGAAGTAGAAAGAAAAACACAGCCTACCACAAGGAGAAGCATCAATCATTACAAACAAAATAAAAAATGACAAAAGTAATGGGATTAGCAGACAAGGATCTTAAAATAGATAATATAAATACCTTCTAAGATTTAAAGGGAAACATAAGTCCAATGAGGAGAGGAATGAAGGATTTTTAAAAAATAGAATTTCTAGAAATGAAATAATACCTGAAATGGGAAATTTCATTGGAAGGGATTAACAACTGGTTAGACATTAAGAAGGGGGGAAAATCACAGAAGTTGGAAGCATGGCAATGGAAATATGTAAACAGAAACACAGAGGGCAGAAAGATAAAATGAACAGAATTTTAGGGGCCAGGAGAAAAATATCAAGTGTCAACATGTCAAGTGTAATTAGAGTTTTATAGGAAGGGAAAAGAAAAAGAAAGAAACCAGAAAATTATATGAAGAAACAGTGGCAAATATGGCTGTAAATTTGATGGAAACTATTAATCCACATATTCAAGATGCTTGACAGAACCCCAAGCAGGATGGGCAAAAAAACCTCTCACTCACATAGTATAATAAAATTTTTGAGAGTCTATGATAAAGAATACATCCTCAAAGCAGCCAGAGAAAGGAAATACACATTCCATACAGAGTAAAAAGATGAGAATCTGTGGACTTCTAATCAGAAACACTGTAGACCAGAAAACAATAGGATGACATCTTCTAAATGTGGAAAGAATAAAAGCTATCAACCTAGAATTCTCTATTCAGTGGAAAGACCTTTAGAAAGAAAAGAGAAATAAAGACGTTTTCAGATGAACAAAATCTGAGAATATTCATCACCAGCAGACCTTCACTATAAAAAATATTAAAAAGAAACATAATACCAGATGAAAACTTGAAAAAAAAAAGAGCACTGGGAATGGTAAATATATTATTTTAATCATAAAAGGCTCCTTTCCTTACCAACAGATAATAAATGTATTAAAAATGTTAATGAGGTATTTTACACTTTTTTTTTACTACTAAGTCTTTGACATTGATATGTATTATATACTTACATCACATTTCAATTTGGACTAACCACATTCTAAGTACTCAACAGCCACATGTAGCTAATGGTTACTATATTGGGCAGCATGGCTCTGGCCCATCAGCCTGGTTATTTTCTCAATTACTTATTGTCATCTGAAAATAATATGCTTGCTTCCCCCCTGCCCCCCCACCCCGCTTTTTCTTTGTCTCACTGTACTAAAATCTAAGCTCTCAGGAAGAAAGGACATTGTCTTATTCACTGCTCTACCCCTAGTGGCTAGACAGAACCCAGTACATGGTAGGTACTACTATATGTTACTATATGTATTTCTTAAAGTGTTTCAAAGACGAGGACATGGATACTATACACAGAAGATAGGAATTCTGAGAACAAGAATGGCCCCTTAGGTTGAGCAGCATAGACTCTGAAATCTGATGGTTGTGCATTTGAATTTCAGCTCCACCACCTGAAGTTGTGTGACTTTGGGCAAGTTATTGAACCTCAGTGCAGGCATGTTCAAAGTGCGTGGGGACCAGAAACAGTTGGAGAGGATTTTATTTCTGACTTTATTTTTATTTATTGTTTTGAATTGCTAGGGGATGATGATAATAAAAAGCCTTATTTATCTTACTAAAAAACCCCAGCATAGAATGCACCCCTCGTGGCCTGCACCTGGGGTATAGCACCTCACTGGCCCCACTCTTGGTAGGCTGTTGCCACTGTGAGCTGGCATTTTCTCATCTTTAAAATGATTTTTGTCATTTTATTTAGCAAATACATTTGTAGCCTTTAGTATGTGGCAGGCATATTCTTAATGCTTCATATATATTAATCCATTTAATCCTAGCATCAGTCCTGGGAGGAAGTTGTTGTTTTTTTTAATCCTCATTTTATAGATGAAGAGACCATGGTCCAAATTTACACATCTGAGAAGAAGGAGAACCAGGTTTTTAACTCAGAGGTCCTGACAGAGAATACTCTATATTGCCTATCAATAATAAGACCTTCCTTACAAGGTTGGAGACACTGTGTGCAAACTGGCCAGCACAATATCAAGCACATAGCAAGCATTAAGCACACAGGAGGCATTCTCATTATCAAATACTTACAATTTTTTTTTTTTGAGGGCAGTGTCACTGGCCCTCATATGTGGGACCCGAACCTGTGCCGCCGGCTTCTCAAGCCAGTGCTTAATCACCACGCCACTCAGCCAGCCCATAGGCATTCTCATTATGAGTAGTAAAATATTTTTGTCTGTTGGGCATCTGATATCATAGGGAGGGTAACTGACTCCTTCAAGTACATACTGCTACTCAGAAGCAGAGGGTGCTAAATGTATAATCTGTGTATTCTCCATCAGGCCAGGTCAACCCTTATGGGAAACTAAAAAGAAATAAGCACTGGAGGAGTGAGAAAAGTGTTGACATTTTAATTAACTAAACTGAGAGCTTGCTGTTTTCCTCCTATGGCTTGAAGGCGTGTATTATCTGATTCTGGGAATTCCCTAATGCCCTCCGGCTGGAGTTTTACAAAGAGACTGTTCCAAAAGCATTCTCCCTCCAGCCCTTTAGCCACAGAACAAGAAAAATATTCAGTGTTCTAAAGCTATGATATATCATAATTCTTGCATAAATTTTTAAAGTGTGATATAAACTTTAAAAAACTTTAAAATCATGGTATAACTCATAGAAAGTGTTCCAATTTTAAAAGTGCACTTTAGTGGATTTTTATATGTGTATACAGGCATGTTGTTACTATTCAGATCAAGACAGAATATTTTCAGCTCTCCAGAAGATTCGCTCATGTCCCCTCACAGACAATAATCCCCACCCAAAATAGAACCATTCTGACTTACACCAACTTAGAGTCATTTTGAATATTCTTAATTTGAATGAAATTTTGGGCCTGGCATATTTTGTCCAATATTGTCTATGAGTTTCACCTGTATTGTTGTAGGCAGCAGTAGTTCATTTTTTATTGCTCAATAGTATTCCATTTTGTAAACATACTGCAAGTTATTTCTCCATGTTTTGGTTTTGGACATTTCATGAGTTTCCTATTTAGAAGTTTTATGAATGAGGCATGTATGCAATTCTTGTATAGTTTATTTGATGGACATAGAACTTATTTTTATCAGACACATACACGTAGAACTGCTGGGTCACAGGGTATGTGTATGTTTAGGGTTAATGGATAATGTGAAAGAGTTCATTTTTGAAAACAACAGCAGGATTTGAGAGTTCTATTTGGTTGTAGGAAAAGCCATGATGTATTTTGTCTGTTTTTCAAAGTTCATTTATTTATATAAATAACAAAGATCAATCCATGATATATTGCCTGTTTTCTTCGATAACCTTTTGCCATCTTTCAGTGAGTTTCATAATTCCTCATTCAAAGAAGGACCTGTCTTTATTGGCGAAACACAGAACAAGGTGCTGATTTACAGCCTCATCTGAATTGAACGTTATACCACGCAAGGAGTTTTGAAGAGAGTGAAACAAGTGGAAGTCTGATGGCACAAGGTCAGGTGAGTAAGGTGGGTGTGGCAACACATCCCATCCAAGCTCCAGTAATTTTTGTCAGGTGATCAAACTTGTGTGTGATCTCGCATTGTCATGATGGAATACAACTCCTTGACAATTAACAAGTTTTGGACGTTTCTGGATGATGGGTTCGTTCAAACTGTCCAATTGCCGACAGTACACATTCAAATTGATTTTTGGTTCCTTGGTAGGAGCTCAAAAAACACAACACCTTTAAAATCCCACCACACTGAGAGCATAACCTTCCTCTGATGAATGTCTGCTTTTGATGTTGTTTGAGGCGGATCATCACGTTGGGACCAAGACCATTTGTACACCACATTGTTGTAAACAATCCGTTTCTCATCACCAGTTATCAGTTGCTTCAAAAAAGGATCGTTTTCCTCATATTGAATGAGCATATTGCAGATGTTTATATGCGCCATCAAATGAACTTCTTTGAGTTCATGAGGAACCCAGATATCAAGCTTTCTTACATATCCCAGCTTCTTCAGGTGGTTGTAAAAGCTTGAATGATGGATGTTCAATGTCTGCAATCTCTCGTGTCGTGTAACGTGAGTTTATCTTGATCAATGCCTTTTTTTTGTTATCAGCCTCAGTGGGTCTCCCTGACAGAGGAGAGTCGTTGACATCAAAATCACCAGCACGGAATTCCATGAATCATCGCTGGCACTGACTTTCTTGTACAGCATTGTCATCGTAAACTTTATTCAACTTTTCACAAGCTTGATGCGTGTTCTTCCCTTTATGGAAGTAAAACAGTAAAATATGGCAAAAAGGCACAGTTTGGTCTTCTATATTTAACTTGTTGTAAAATCTCCAAAACTCAACCGAATTGCTCTTTTTTTTTTTTAGAATGAAGCTAGAACTGTCAACTGTCAAATGACATAGCAATAACATAGATGCAAATGACTCTAGTACTTCCAAAAATGAACTAGTGCCATCTGTTGCAAACATGTGTCAAGACTTTTCCGAAAACCCAGTAGTTGCTGTCCTCAAGCACACTTGGTAATGTTACCTTGGCTCTTTAGAATAATCTGTGTTTTAAACACTGTTTTATCACATCATGTATCAGGTTACATGTAACTAATTAGCAAAAGACTACATTCTTATAGTTAAGATAAATTCATTGACAAAGTGTAACAGCATAAAGTTTCCATTGACAATTAAATCACTAGGGCTGTAGTTTTTTATTTTCTGAACTCTATATTTAAAAATTAGCATTATTGAAATGTAATTCACACAATAAAAGTCACTGATTTTCAGTGTAAAATTTGTTGAGTTTTGATAATTATATACAGTTGTGAAACCTCTATAGTAATCATGATATTTTCATCTCCTTAAAATGTTCTTTTATATACCCTTACTCTTCCAGTCTCCTGGTTCTTGGCAACTATTGATCTCTCTTTTGCTACAGATTTTGCATTTTTAGAATTTTCCATGAATTGAACCACACAGTGTATAGTCTTTTATGTCTAGATGCCTTTAATTAGCAAGACGTTCTTTAGGTTTATTCATGTTATTGCATTTATCAGTACTTCCTTCATTTTTATTGTAGAGTTGTAGTTCTTTTTATGTATATATCACAGTTTTTTATTCAGATGTTGATGGAAAATTAGATTTTTTTTTCTATTTTGGGGATATTATGAATAAATCTGCTCTTTGAGTTGAAGTGTAAACTAATGTTCCCATATCTCTTGGATACATATCTAGTAATGAAATTTTTGGGTAAATGGTAAGAATATGTGTAACTTTTGAAGAAATTGCCACAATTCTTACTACCAACGTGGAAGAGTTATAGTTGTTCCACATACTGTCATTAATTGGTATTGTCAATCTTTTTAATTCTAGCCATTCTAATGGGTGTGTAATGGTATCTCATTGCAATTTTAGTTTGCATTTCTGTAATGATCAACAATGAGCATATTTTCATGGGCTTATTTGCCATCTGTATACATTATTTTGTGAAGTATAATTATATATATATATATGATTATATATATATATATATATATATATATATATATAAAATCAGGCTTTTTGTCCTCTCATTATTATGTTGTGACAATTTTTATGTATTATGTATGCAAATACTCTGTCAAATATATGCATTGTCAATATTGTCTTCCAGTCTGTGATTGCCTTTTAATTTTCTTATCAATGTCTTTTGAAGAGCAAAAGTTTAAATTTCAACAAAGTCAAATTTGTGAATTTTTTAAATTTTATGTTCCAAGCTTTTGGGGTCCTATTTATTAAATAGATTTAGTCTTAGCTGAATCCTGAGTTGCTAAGATTTTTGTGTTTTTTTTTCCCCTGATGCTTGATAGTTTTGGCTTATATTTAGACCTATATAATTCACTCTGAGTTACTTTTTACATATGGTATGATGCAAGGGTTGAGATTCCTCTATTTTTGCAGTTGGATATTCAATTGTTCAAACATTTTTCTTGAAATTATTATGTTTTTCTGTTGAATTGCCTTCACATCTTTGTTAAAATTAATTGACCACATAGATGCATAGGGTTATATATAGGGTCTCTATTCTATTCTATTGATCTGTATATCTATCTCTATACCAATACCACACTACTTTGATTACTGTAAGCTTTAAAATCACATAGTGTAAGCTCTCTTTGTTCTTTCTTGTCAATATTGTGGGCTACACTAGTTCCTAGGCTTCTCTAGGCATTACTTTACTCAGTCCTAAAATGTGGAATTTTAAGAGGATATTTCATTTGCAGAAATATCCCAATTCAGTATGTATTGGGTTTTGTTCCTGTTGACAACAGATGATCCAGTCTCTGAGATGTTTTTGCTTCCACTTATTCTAAATAGAGATAGACTTTACTTGCTTCTCACTTTCCCAATAACCATTTGAAATTAAGTATAGACGTCATCTTTCCATGATAAAAATCACTGTTATATCAGTTTCCACCACAATCCAGGATGATTCCATTGGTATTTCTGCTTTAAATTTGGGGTTCTTTTTGTGTGCCCTATGTTGTTCCCCTTCAAATGATGTCTCTAGCCCACAAAATACTTGCAGTGAATATATGCTTAATGTGTTGCTGTGTTCCATTCCTATAGATCTATTACCTGCTATTGACAGTCTTCTCTTTAGGGATTTTTCTTGTTCCTTCATTTGAGAGAGATTCTTCTGTCTCTTCATTTTATTTCGGTCTCTATGTTTCTTTATACGAATTAGACAAAATAGCTGTCTCTTTCAGTCTTGAAGAGGTGGCCTTACAAAGAAGCCAGCTCTGTGCAGACTGTATGTGCCAAGTGGTTTTTGGCAGGTCGGGAGGAGACGGAGCAGATGCTTCAGGTACGTGGCACGGGCCCAACGAGCTAGAGCGCTCCAGGTGGGGAGGCCAGGTGTGTGGAGTAATGCCCTGTTGATCCTCTTGCTCCCTTTGTTCAACCGCAATGGTGTGTCCAGGAACACACTGTGGCAACCATACAGGTAGACCAGAGCACCTGGATAGAGTCTCTGCCCACCTGATGGAGGTGGAGAGGGATGTAAACAATGGCGCCCACTGGCTCCTCCAACCCCAGGGCATTTCTGCAGTCCCCAAGAGTCTCGGTGGCTTTCCAGTCTTCTCTGTCCAGCGTCTCTGGTTTGTGGCACTGAAAATGGTCCCATATAGAAGGGAGCTCTGTGCAGGCTCTAAGAGCAGGTGCTTGTGGAAAGCTGCTTGGAGCTGAGCATGCGCTCACAGGCCCCTGGGCTACCACTGGGAGGAGGCGCTCAGGGCAGGGAGGCCTGGTGGGCCGCTGGCGCTCTGTGGTTCCTGCTTGCTCCCTTGGTTGGGAGGCAGAAGGCTCAGAACGTGCTGCAGGGGTCTTGCAGGTAGGTCAAAGCCCCCCTTCCATGCTCGCACTCTGTGGAAATGGAGGGGAGTGCTGGTCGACAGTGGTGCTCAGGAGCTGCACTGGCCGCGAGGAGTTCTGGACGCTCCCCGAGGACTCCCTCGGCTTCCCAGCCTTCTCTAGTCAGTCCCTTTCTCTTGTTTGTTGTTGGAAGCTGCTCACTGAGCATTTGGTTGTCTGCCAGGAGTAATTGCTACCCGTGTACATATATATTTCATTTTGCCCAGGGCATGAGGCCAGTGTTGTCCGGGGCCACCGCCACCTTGGGCTTGTAACAGGCTGCTCTGTAGGACACCGCTCAAGGCTGAGGGGCGTCCTTACCGTGATTTCTGGGTTTCCTTTAACCTTGGTCCTGGGGGTCCTTACCGTGATTTCTGGGTTTCCTTTAACCTTGCCCTCAAGGATGCTCCTTCATTACATTCTCTTCAGTTAAACTCTTTGAACCTGTCCGTCCTTTGACTGATACAGCCAACATGCTCAAATATCAGTGACCGGTCAAGGTTTATCATGCTAGAGTGCTTGTCGAAACCTTTGCCTTTAAAAAAAAAAAATCATACAAAAGTCATCTGGCCTTAAGGGATAGATGGACTCTTCTAAATGCCACATTATAATTCTTTTTGGCTTTATCCTCAAGCATAGATGGTCTCAAGTGCAATCTGAAATTTGGTTCCTCTTCCCCAATTCCCAAACCAGGGAGCAAAGAGGAAGTTCAAGGAGCTGGACTCATTCACATGTCATTTAACCGTTTTTTATCTCTGGGAAGGGAAAGGGTTGTTTGGGAGGACTCAATGAGATGTTTGTAACGTACTTAGTACAGTACCTAGAATATGGTTATTATTCAAAAGAATTTATTTTAGTTCAAAAGCCTGAAGATTTATGGTTGTCTCCCTTGACCTTCATTAGTTCAGGTTATATCCTTCAGCTTTCTTTCTTCCAAATCGTTTCTGTAATTAGATTGCTTGTTTTCACCCAATCTTTAGCCTTCATGAACCTAAGACTTCTCTGCTTTGGGAAATAGCACAGGTATTTCTAATTTTCTCCTCCCTCTACTTGTCCATTTAATTGTATACTACAGTATTAAAGCAAGCTTCCACTGTGTTTTTTTGAGAAGTTTCTTTTTTTTTTGAGTACTTTTGATTAAAAAAGAGGGGTAATTATTACAGACCATTTTTTTTCTTGTTTGGTTACATAAATCAACTTTTGAGGCTATTAATCTGCCATTGACTCTGAGTTCACACTGCTTAAATACAAGGGTCTGCTTTATTTTGTTAATTTTCTTGGCCGTTGCGTACAGTAATATTATGTATTTTTCTCATTATGGCTGGAGATATATACAATTTTGTGCCCTCAAAGGGAAATTATCTGTGAATTACAAGATAACACCAATAGCTGGATTAAATGTTAAGAAAATACAATTTCAGAATACCCAATGTAAAACTGGGCACTCCAGAGCTCTTTGTACTTACAAATTAATTTTTTGTTATAAACAACATATATATTTATTACAGAAAAAAATTTAAATACACATACATAGAGACAAACTTATAAATAAAATATTTATTTTTATTGAAAATGTGCAAAATTTATCTTTAAATGGATATATAGAAACATAATTTTACAATTCATAAATGTGGTCACGTTGTATTCATTGTTTTTCTGATGTAGTTTTTGGTTCCATCTCCCTCTTATCTTTCTTCATACACTCACCAAAATAACCTTTTAAACTTGATTTACACCCTTAATGTATTTTTGTCTATGTTTATGTAATAATATATACAATTATTCTGGTGGTTTTATTTTCTCTGTAAATTAGGGAGTAAAGTCATCTTGCTAAAAGCTAAAAGAAAGTTGGAGAGTTTGGGAGTTTGAGGTGGTGTAAGTAGCTTGAAAAAGCTACAAAGGAGTAGAAAAGAGGATGATAGTCTGGAAATCTCTTCTACTTCATCTCTCTTTTTTTTTTAAAGATTTTTATTGGGGAATTCGGGGAGGGGAACAGACAAGTTGGTGTCCTTTTGTTCTTCATCTAATTGTGGAGGACATCACTTCACTGGCCCATGTTGGTATCATTGCGCTCTTCCTGGGTGAGGCAGTCGCTTGCTGGCCATTGGATGGCCACTCACGGCAGCTCACAAAAGTGCATTCCAGCTGCCAGCCAACCCCACTGCAGCCTATGCCATAGCTGTCAACTCACAGCAGCCCAGCTCCAGGTGGAGCTGTTGTTCACCATCTTAGCTGTAGAGAGTGCAGCATCACTGGCCCTCATGTGGGATCCAAACCGGAGCCCTGCTGCTCAGAGCTGGTGTCCCAAGCAAACTCTTAACCAATGCGCCACTGGGCCGGCCCTACTTCATCATTTTTAATGACTGCATAATATTCTATTTTGTGGATATTGGACAATTATTTAAGCACTGCTTCATTGTCAGATAATTAGGTTGAGTTGGCCTCAACATTATTAGTCATTGTCATGGCTATGATCGATCAATGTATTCCAAAATGCTTAAGTGTCTGCTACGTACAACAAGGAGTATATAATGATAAATATGACATTATTAAATAATGAGCTTATAATTTAATAGAAGAAATGACACCATTGGCCCTAAATAAAGGCAGAATGTGGTAAGTTCTAAAACAGAAAATTGGAACAACAGTGCTATAGGAACACAAGGAAAGAAGAGAGTAGTGTTTCTGGTTCTGGATGCACTCCAAAGGTTTCATAGATAGGATATCACCTGGGAAAGACACTGAAGAATGTGGATAATATTGAAGGAAAGAGTTTGTAGAAGGGCATTCATGTGGAAGGATCAACCCAAGCCCATACACTCTGACAGAGATGTACAGAATGGATTTGGTGATGGAAAATAGCCTGGGTTATTTGGCATACAGGGTGTATGAAAGGGGAGGATGAGAATGATGCTGGGAGATGGGCTGTGGAGATGGGCTAATTACCACATGGTGGAGGGAGAGGAGTCATATCTTTATTCTCTAGGCAAAAGTGTGCCGTGAGTCCAGCCCTCAAGAAACATATACCTTTGTTGAGAGAGAAGACATATCAGGTATTCAATTACTTGACAGGGCAAGGGATGTCAACATCTGGTAATAAAGTACCATCATTTGGCTTTGACCTGTCACAGCTGCACAATGAATTCTTGGTGAATGCATGAAAATGAGAAATATAAACTGTAAATGCTATTGAAATTTGGAAGACAAAAGGCTTGGGTACAATGACTGAAAAACTCCCCAAATCGCTTTTTCATGTCTTTATGGGTATAGCTTAACATATCAAAATCTTCCTCTTTTATTTCTTTCCCTAAAATGCAAACTAGACACTGAGGGTTACTTTCCTAGTTTTTGGAGATTATAACCTTGATATACTTACCACTACTGATGGACATATGTGGGTGCTAAGAAAAGGTGACTATTTTTGTTTTTTTTTTGAAGTTGATAACCAGCAGCCTTGATGATAAACCCCAGAACTCTTCTCACGGGTTAAATTGTAGGAGAAAGGTGGTATTTGTCTAAACACCTCCTTCCTGAGTGGTTAATATCATGGTGATAAGAAGAGTTGATAAATATTCAGAATAAATAGAGCATGCTTATTGCAATGATGAATACAGCTGGCTCTTGAACATAGGTTTGAACTGCATGGGTTCACCTATACATGCATTTCTTTTTCAATAAATACTTGTACTGTTTTCAAGCCAAGGTTGTGACTCTGTACATTCAGAGGGCTGGAACCAATCTCTCATGGATATCAAGGGACAATTTAAGTGCTGGAGGAATCAAAATTTATATGCAGATTTTTGACTATGCGAGGGGTTGGCACCCCTGACCTCCACATTTTTCAAAGGTCAGCTATAGTTAACTTGGCTAGGACTTGATTCAGACCAACTTTTCACTGTTATGTTCACCAGGAAGTTCTAGGTGAAACTGAGCTGTCTTGAAATGCCCCCTCTCCCTTACCTATGTCTAACATCTCCAATCACATTTTAGGTATTTCCCTGGATTTAGTGAGTGGGTACAGCCTCTCCTACTTTGACCAAAAGGATTCCTTTGGAGTCTGCATGCCCCACTCATTGTGGCTCAAGCCTCCTTTAACATTTCTAATGCAGTTGCTTGGAGGGAGAATGGAGGTCCACACTAGAATATTTGTTTGCAACAATGAATTAACCAGTAGTTTAGGTCATTGTAGATTTTGAGGTTTAATTTATTTTGCAGCCAAGCAACACCTTGATGTTCCATTCAGTTTTACTTTTATTTCCATTAAGTCAGATTGCTGTTTGAGAGTCCTTTGCTTTTTTCCTTTGTGTTAAATAGCCTGAAAAGATACCTTCTACCCTTCCTTTGAACAAAGGGGAATGCAGGCTAAAAGGTGGTTAGGAAACAGCTTGCCAGGTAGCAATTTGGAGGGGCTGAAAAATATGTCCCACTTCTGTGAATCTTTCACTGCTTTACCCTGAAAATCCCATATCACCTTAGGGTCTTCCACTTCTCCGTGATGGCCAAATATATGCCCATACTTAGATCCAGTCAGCTCCCAAAAGGGACAAATTTTGTCTCCTCATACCTGTTCATATCGTTCCCCAACCCCAAGAAGAGTATAGTTGACCCTCAGACATTTGTTACCATGGAAACCCAACAGGGAACTGAAAAAGAGAGTCCAAAATTATGCCTTTTTCAGGGGACAGAGTCCATTAAGCCTGGGTATGTGGCCCTGAGATCCTTCATGTGATTACCTTGAAGTAATGAGCCTAAGCCTTTCCAGGGTCTGATTCATGCTTTTCAAAGGTAATAAGGTAATTCTGGAAGGAAGGTTATCTTTAGTGTATGGCCATCAGTGAGGTAGGCTAAGATGGTGCCCTGGGTGATAAAGCCCTGACACCCAGCTGTCATCTCAAAGCTAACATTGGCTTAAAGCTTTGGCTTCACAGGATGTGTACAGAGACACTGCCTAGAGTTTCAGAGGCTTATTTTTTTCCCCTAATTTATTCCCCTCACCCAGATAGTTCTCTATCCCTGATTGCATTCTTAGAGCCAGTACATTAGATGTAGAATAATGTGGGGTGGGTGTCACATATGGAAAGCATTGCAAAGGCCAGAAGGTGATTAGCACTCTTTGAAGGTCTATTCTTTCCCAGGCCCTCTGATAGGGAGATTTCAGATACATATATATGTCAGCATTTAGCATTGACTCATCACAGTTGCACAATGAATTCTTGTTGAATGCATGAAAAGGAGGGATAGAAACTGTAAATGCTGTTGGCTTGGCTTTATTTTATTTATATTTATTATATTTACTATATTTACTATATATCCAAACATGAACATTTTGAAGTAGATATTATCTCCAGGTAGAGCTAACCTCTATTTTTGGTGCATACACTTCCAAAGCATTTTTGTGTGTGTGTGTGTATAGGTATATGTGTGTGTAACTACATTATCTTATGTTGCACAAAGTTTACAAGAACCTGATTATACTGTTGTAACATTTTTCTGGCTTTAAAAACTAGCAGTCTAGTATTTGGTCATACCAGTACACTAATGTTTATTTGCCAATCTTATTTTTGGTCATTTTGGGTTGGAAAATATTCTACCATATATGCCATTACTGATTTATTTAACTATACCTCTTCTTTTTTGATATTTAGTGGTATTCCTCTTTTTTTTTTTAAGATTTTATTGGGGATTTGGGGTAGGGGAACAGTGTTGGGGAATTGGGGAGGGGAACCAGCGAAGTTGTTTTTCTTCAGTCTTCATTGTGGAGGGCGCCAGTCGCCATCTGGCTTCCCGTTGGCAGCTCGAGGCCTGTAAGCTCAAGGTGCTGTGTTCAGTCTTAGTTGTGGGTGAACCATTGAACAGGCAATCTTGTAGTTACACCAGCTGAGCCATCCTGCCACCTGTTGGCAGCTCAACGACAGCTCAGCTAGGGTGCAGCGTTCACTGGACCATGTGGGAATAGAACTGGCAGCCCCATTGCTCAGAGCATGCGCTCTAAGCCAACTCTTAACCAAATGAGCCACTTGGCTGGCTCCTGGTATTCTTCTTTTTATTTTTCCCCCATGACACACAGTATTGAAATGAACATTTTTGTGTGTGTGTGGGTTAATTTTATACACACTTGATAATTGCCTTAGGGAAAGTCACTAAAAGTAGAATTTCTGGATTAGAGGGCGTGTGTATTTCCTAATGGTTCTAAATACACATTGCCAAGTTGGCCTGCAGACAGATTATAATGCCTACACTTGCCCTAGAAATATAGTGATTATGCTTGCCCTGGAGGTGTAGTGATTACATTTGCCCTAGAAATATATGAGATTACCCCTTTCTCCACATTCTTGCTAAACTAGATACTTTCATTCTTAATCATTACCAACCTGAGAGACAAGAGATGGTATCTCATTTTAATCTGCATTTTCTGATTATGGTTTTAAGAATCTTACTATTTTAAGATCCTCAGATATTAATATTTTAAGATCCTTGAGCAGAAGTTTACTGGTGAAGAAAAACAGAACTTAATTTTTACTAAAATAAGAAAGGTTGAGAATGATCATGTTAAATACGTATTTTGAGACAATTTAAAATCAAGTGAATTGATTAGACCTTTATTTTAGCTGTTCATGGTATTTAGGGAAACTTTTTTTCCATCTCATCATGCTGTGTATAATTGTATAAACTAAACATAGCATGGGCAGATTCTTTTTTTTTTTGAAAAAAAAAATTTTGAGGCCAAGCTGGAAAGGCATCCCTCACAATGTACATCACTTAGATTTCATGTGGTAATTACTTTTGCAAGCATTTAACACATAGTTTGAAACTTGATGTTCATAGCAGCCACCATTTTTTCAAATATGACAGAGTTGTACATTGGAAAATATGGAGAGAGGATGAAAGACATCCTGAATTTGCATGTTGGCTCTTTGATAGTTTGGAGGTATATACTTAATGATTCAAGGTTATAGTTTTGCCTGGAATTTTTGTTGTGAGTTAAAAATGCATTTTGTTTTTTTCTTGTGTTTAATATCTTTTTCCTAACCAGGAAGCAGGAAGGACTATGATAGTTAATATTTTTCCCTGCTCAGCATGTTTTGTAGACCCTTTCTGTGGTTCTGGTGGTGATGTCAATCATAGTATCCACTCCCCCTCCCTATAACCCCACCCAGATTTACTCATTAAAAGGCAAGTGACTGAAACTGGGCAGGATGGAGTCCACTCTGGGACTTTTCTGCTGGTGCTGGAGGGGAAGTCTGTTCTCTATGAACCTCAAGTTAAATCGTGTAGGACTGGCCTGACCAGTGGTTATTAGTCCCAACATGTGAAAATAGCCTGTCTGCAGGAAGCAGGAATCAGGCTACCCAATGAAGAGAATTAAAAATTAGTAAATATGAAGGATAAGGATAGACTGAGTGAGCTCTGATGATATTGGTAGTACTCCTGAAACCTGCAGTATCTATATGATACAATAGGTTCACTTTTTAAAATTAACCAAAATTAGTTTATTTCCATTGTTAACAATTGAAAGAATTCTAACACAGCAAGCAGAGGGAAATTGAAAACTAAGAACTATCTCCAAATACGTACCCCTTTTCAGAGGACTTTGTAAGGCATATATGCATCCTAGTAAATACTCAGTGAAAAAAATCTAATTTAATTCACATGGAGGTCTCTGGGTTGTTAGTTTGGACTCTAGGAATGTTTATCAAAGATATACTTCCTGAGTCAACAAAATGTTAAGCATTATTATAGCACAATATTAAAAACTATATAGAAAGGTTATTATATCTCTATTAAATTTTAGCAAACACACATTTGAAATAATAATGTGAACAGAAAATTAAGAGAGCTGGGTTGACATTTCAGTTTTATATATAATGATGTCTGGCCTTGAGCAAGTCATTTCTTTTCTCTGGGACTCAGTGTTCTCTTCTGTGAAATGAGGTGTTTGAGATGCACTCGCTCCTCAGGTTCTTTGAGTTCAGAAGTTCTCTGCTCTCCTTTCGTATTCCCCTCACTCATCTCTGCTATATGGTGTGTAGTTCTGATGTCTCAGGTGGTGAGAGGCATCATTGAGCTGGAGCATTTACAGGGATCAAGGGAATAAAAAGCACAAAAGTAAAGGATTCTTCAAACTGGTAATGAGTCTAAGAAGGATCAGATCAACATGAGTGAACATACCTAGTTGCTCACCAAACCATTTCCTATTTCATTCTGGATACCCCTCTAGATTATATTCCTGACTTCCCTGGCAGTGAGGTGTGGCTCTGTGAGTGAGTTCTTGCCAATGTGATGTGGGAATAAATTATGCCTGGCTCATAAACATCCCACTCAGTCCACCATATTCATTCTGTTTCTTCATCTGGTTGGATGATGAGCATTGGTTGAAGACTCCACCAACCATGGGGACAAATGAAAAGAACTTGGGTCTCTGAATGACTGCATTAGTCTGAGTTATTCTGGGTGTTTCTGTAAGGGTATTGTTGGATGAGATAAACATTTAAATCAATAGAGTGAGTATAGCAGATTGCTCTCCCTAATGTGGGTGGGCTTCATCCAATCAGTAGAAGGTCTGATTAGAATAACAAGGCTGACCCTCCTCTGAGTAACTCTGTTCCTGAATTCCTCCTGCCTGAGTGCCTTTGAACTGGGACATCAGCTTTTTATCACCTTCAGACTCCAACTCAAAGGTTGGCCTTTTTTTGGCCTTGAGCCTGATGATGGCCTTTGAACTACAACTACCCCCTGGGCTCTCCTGGGTCTCTAGCTTGTCAACTCACCCTGACGATCTTGGGACTTGTCATCCTCCATAATCACATAAGCCAATTTCTCTCTCTCCTCCCTCCTTCTTTCCCTCCTTCCCTCTCATCTTCTCATCTCATCTCTCATCTCTTTCTCTACACACACACACACACACACACACACACACACACACACACACACACATACAACCCCATTGGTTCTGTTTCTGCAGAACTCTGATTACACACGATCTTCCTCATAAACCTTTCTCCAGATTTTTTCATTTTCTTTCAATGGCATGATTGAAGCATGTCTTGACGCTTTTTCTCCTTTACCCTTTATATCCTATCATCGTAAAGTCCCAACTCCTCTTCTCTTTCCTTTAATTGAGGTGTTGGTCTTTTGCTTGTTAATTCTCATATTCATTTTCCAGCCTTTTTTTTTGTGTTCACTTGCAGGGAACTATATTTTTCATAATATCTCGCCGGTTACCTTCCGTCTAGGTTCCACCAAAGGAACCACTCACTAGTGGGAGATTAGAGGAGGGCGAGGCCATGGTACTTTCTTCCTTTGCTTTCTCCCCAGCAGCGGATAGCGCTGCTCCATGGCTCCAGGTTCTGATAAGCAACCTTTACACCCTGGCAGGCTCTCTTTGTTTCTAGCTTCCAAGAGGTAACCCCAGATCCTAGACTCCAGCAATGCCGTTCTTCCCATGGTTGCTCCAACCCTGAGGGTGGTGATGGCTTCCCGGTGTTAATTCCTGACTTACCTCACTGTCCTCTTGTTTTACTTTTCAGCTCTAAACTCATCTGTGTAGCCAGTTCTCTGCATTCAGTTCCCTCTATTTAAAATACTTGGAATGATTTGATTTCTGTTTTTCTGAATGGACCCTGATTGGTACAGTTCAACGCTTTTTCTACTTTCACTGTCAAGCACCTGGATGAGAATATTAACTCTGTAAGAATCCTCCCCCTTTCCCTTTTTTCGTTTTGACAGTTTACCTCATCACAAACAAATTAATTTTCCTCAAATGTAATTTTCATCATAACCAAAACTTGTTATCCTGGTTCATTCTTGTGTAGAGCATAAAATCAGGTTTTGTCAGCTTAGAATTTAAGGAATCCCAGAATGCCAGCAGAATCCATCTTTTTATCTTCTTCCTGACATGAACCACCAGTCGTCTTGATCTCTCCAATGTTTTTTTTCAGATTCTCTGTGCTGATGCCTTTACTGTTTGTACTTTGTTCGTGTTCTGCCATCTGCATAGACTGACCATCTTTTTCCTTTCTACCTTCTGAATACCCCACATTCTTCAAGATTCAGTTTAAGCTCCACATTTCCTATGAAGCCCCTTTGGACCATCCTAATCCATACTGACCCCAGTTTTCCCTGAATTATGATATCCGCGTGTTATTTCTCATTGTTATTTAAATGTTTCACATTGGTAGATGAGGAAAAATTATAATAAGATTTGTTTTCCTGATTATATTTATCTCAGAATTATTGGAGGAATTGCAAGAAATGTCATAGATCTTCTAATATCTGAGAGGTACATAAATGTTGGTTCCCTTACTGCCTTTCAAGATGTTCTTTATGAAGGAGCTATTCTTGTTTAGTGTTTGGTTATAAATGTAAAGGATGTAAGAGGTTGAATATGTGATGCCCACAGGATATACCTGGACATTTTTATTTTGAATACATCTGTTAATATAAACTCATTTTCTTCTGTTGTTCTCATTTCCTGACAATTGAATAATAAAGGTGGGAACACATTCATTTATTTATTCACCTTTTATTTGTTAATCTCCTGTCATGTGATGGTTACTTGGCTAGCGCCGAGGATAAAATAAGAAGCCAGGTAGACCCTGCACCTGCTTTCATGGAGCTTGGATTGTAGTGGGAAAAAAAGTAAAGCAAGAACATATACAAATAAATAAATACACTGTAGGGGAGGAACAAAGCTTCCTTCTACTCTTCTAGGTTCTGTGGCTGGTCTAAAAATGAAGTTGACATCAGACAGATTAACAGGAGAAAAAAATAATTTTAATTCCATGTGTACTCACAGGAGTTTTACAGGAATATGAGATTCAAGCAGGTGTCCAGATGATTGAGACTTGTATACTATCCCGATACAGAAAGAAACAGGGGTTTGATACTTGGTAGGGAAAAGCAAGTACCAAAGAGGGAGGATGTATGTGGAAAGCCCAGGTTGCCTTGTTATGCAGAAAAGAGCCTCTCAGGAGAAAAAATGTCTCTGGGGGTAGCTCTCTTGCTGATACAGATAACTTTATTAATGGAAGTTTCCTTTATAAGTTTCCTTTACAAAAGGGGAAATTTATACTTTATTTCAGGCAGGTAAAGGGAGGTAAAGAAATTTTCCTGTATCTGCTGGTTATGATTGCCTTTAGCTTAAAATAATCCAAATGCCAAAGTGGCATATTTTGGGGTAACATGTCCTCAACCCCTTTAACATAGATGATCAAAAGTGCTATGAAGAAGCTAAACAAAAGTCTGAGGTAACGGGGAGGTTTACTGCAGATGGCGTAACCTCCTTAGTAAGACCTGAGAGGCTGAGAGGCAGTGGGGCTGGCGCAGACCCAGAAGAAACAGAATGTTCAAAGTCCCTGAGGCAGACAGGAGCTGGGGCTCTTGGGGAGCGGAGAAAAGCGCAGTGTGGTCAGAGCATAATGAGCAGGCAGAAATGTGAAACAAGAAGGGGTTGAAAGGGTTGGTATAGTATAGATGGTTAAACTGCAGGCTCTGCTAAGCCGTACTCCATTTAGACAAGGTTTTGTGAAAGAACTCTGTACAGTCCTTATCAGTCTCATGAGATTAACCCTCAAAACTGAATAATTAGGTCTCAGGAGAGTTTAAATCATTGGCCATCAACTCTTTTGGAAGAACTTTTTTTTTTTGTTCTTAGACATCTTAGATTTTTTAATTAATTTATTTATTTTTAATTAGTTTCAGGTGTACAACACAGTGCAATAGTTATACAATTTACCCCTCAAAGTGACACCCCGCCCAATTCACCACCCCACTCCCCCCATATCATATATATCTATTACTCTTCCTCTGACTCTCTTCCACAGTATAATCCACATCCCGTGACTATCTATATATATTCAATTACAGTAGGTATACAACCTCCGCCTCAGTTATACATTGGAAGAATTTAAAATTAACTCCCTAAAAGATTCTTGGAGATGGGTGACAGGCAAATAAGTTCAATAAAGCTGGCTATTGTTTGTTTCCTTTCTTCCTTCCTTTATCTATCTATCTATCTATCTATCTATCTATCTATCTATCTATCCATCTATCCATCCATCTATCTATTTATTTATATAACATGGGCCCTTCACCAAAATACCTTTATATATTTATATGAAATTTTTTATTTAATTTTATTGTTTTAGGTTTTTTTAAAATTTACTTTCAATTATAGTTGACACAATATTATATTAGTGTCCAGTGTACAACATGGTGGCCAGACATTTATATACTTTATGAAATGATCACCCCAGTAAGTCTAGTGTTCCTCTGACATCATATGTAACTATTACAAGATTATCAACTATATTTCCTATGCTGCACTTTCAAAATATCTTTAACTGCACTTCCAGGGACTGGTTGAATGGACTGTGACAGTGTTTTATTTTTTATTTACTTTTTGTCTATTTAAAAAAAAAAGTTACACAAAGCAGTAGGCTACAGCTTTGGGGACCAGTAACGGAGGTTTTCACTTTGTGCCTGGCTCTTTGGTATTATGTATATTCTTCAAGCGTCATAAGTCCCAGTGACTCAGAACCCCTCTTTTATCCATCCCTGCAGCTCTGCTGCCTGTTGTGCCTTTGTTACTCTTCCTGAAGAGCGCTCCGGAGTCTGGGAAACTTCAGTGACTCTTTTGTCTTGCCTCTGCGGCAATGGGCTAAATGTTCTCTTGAATGGCAGGGATTATTTATGACAAAGGTTCCCTCAATGTCAATTTGTCCGCAGAGGGAAGCACAGCTCCAAGGGCACGCTCTTCTCTGGATGCCAGACCCAACTCCCATTAGCGGTAACGAGCATTACGTGTGTCACTGCGGCCTTTTCTGGGCCATTGCAGCACAGAGAGAAACCTTTGGTCATCCATCACATCACCAAAACCCTTGCTCCCTCACTTCCCTTTGCTCGAAATAGCTTTCCAAACAAGAAAGTGAAAACATTCCATTGCTTCTGTCTGATCAAATATTCTTTTCAATAACAGTAATGAGGTCTTCTGAAACCAAAAGGCAGTTTGCTCTCCCTAAACACTGGGCTGTGCTAAAGGGACCAGCCTCATTGGAAGGTCATGTCTTGACCATCTGAGGGTTGACTGGAATGTCCTGGAGCTCTGGAACTCTGACTTCTTTTGACCTAACACAGGACTGAGCATCTTGCTGGGCAAGCAGTAGATGTTCCACAGTTACAGCCAGGTACTGGCTAAGCCCTTCACATTCATTAATCGAGACAACCCTCAAATCAATTGGTTTGACGTGTCTAGTGAATAGGTATTGTTGTTCTTTTGGTCTACCCAGTTTTAGAAATCCATCCTATGCGTGAATTCCCCACTCAAGAGACTCAGAAGCATACTAATCATTTCCTCTGCCTCCTCTGCAGGGAAGACGTGAGTGGGCATACCCTCAGTCTTCTGGGATCATGGGATCATATGCATGCCTGCAGACATACAGTGAGAGTTGGCAATCTGAAAATCATGGGAATCACAGAAAGCTTTTATTTTCAGCAGCAGTGATAGATGCTTTCTTTCTTCCCTCCCTCCCTCCCTCCCTTCTTCCCTCCCTCCCTCCCTCCGTTCCTCCCTGTTTCCTTCCTTCCTTCCTTCCTTCTTTCCTTCCTTCCTTCCTTCCTTCCTTCCTTCCTTCCTCCTTACCTTCTTCCCTCTCTTCCTTAACTTCCTTTCTTTGTCTTTTCCTCCTAATTACTTTGGCTCAAACTTTTAGTACAATGTTGAATATATTTAATTTGCTAGTTTTTGGTAAGGATTTTTGCATCTATATTCATTATGGGTAATATTAGCCCATAGTTTTCTTTTCTTGTGGTGTCTTTGGCTTTGGAAACAGGTTAGTAGTCACCTCTTACAATAAGTGAGGAAGTGTTTCTTCCACTTCTATTTTTTGGAAGAGTTGGTGAAGGAATGATATTAATTCTTCTTTAAGTGTTTCATAAAACTCATCCATGCAGACATCTGGTCCTGGGATTTTCTTTGTGGAAAGAGTTTTGATTAATTCCTCAGTCTCTTCATTTGCTATAGATCTATTTAGGCTTTGTTTTTCTCTTTGTGTTTGTTTTGCCAGTTGGCGTGTTTCTAGGATTTGCCCACATTATTTAGGTTATCTGATTTGTTGTTATCTTTTCAGCTCTGTAAGATCAGTTGTAATGCCTCACTTTCATACCTGATTTTAGAAATTTGAGTATTATCTCTTTTTTTTATTGATCAGTCTAGGTAAAGATTTGTCAATTTTATTGATTTTTGAAAGAAACAAATTTTGGTTTTGTTTATTCTCTATTTTGTTTATCTCTAATCTTTATTAGTTTCTTCCTTGTGCTTGCTTTGGCTTTACTTTGCCCTTCTTTTTTAGTTTCTTAAGGTAGAAGGCTAGGTTATTGATTTTTAGATCTTTCTCCTTTTTTAATGTGGTCATTTTATAGTTACAAATTTCCCTCTGAATACTACTTTCACTGCATCCCATAAGTTTTGGGATGTTGTGTTTTCATTTTCTTATATCGCAAAATGTTTTCTAATTTATCTTTGATTTCTTCTTTGACCCTTTGATTGCTTAAGAACATGTTAATTTCCACATATTTATGAAATTTCCAGATTTCCTTCTGTTATTCATTTCTAATTTCATTCCATTTTCATTGGAGAAGATACTTTATATTATTTCAATCTTTTAAAGTTTACTGAGACTTTTTTTACCTAACACATTGTCTGTTCTGTGTACTTGGGAAGAAAGAGAAAATTAAGAAAAAGTAAGTTGAAAGTGGCAATGACTTTTGTGACCTAGGCTTGGAAGTTATATTCCATCAGTTTTGCAATATTCTTTTGGTTACACAAGCCAGCCTTGTTCAATATGGAAAGGAGTACATAAATGCATGAATACTAGACAGAATCATTTGTAAAGCCTGACAACCACAATCTTTGCTCTGGTTACTGGTAGCTCAGATCCTTCACACATGCAATATATGTTCATCCTCTTCCAAAGTCCTAAAAAATCTATCTATTGCGACATTATCTCAAAGTCCAGAATCTCCTCGTCACTTAAGTGGTCTAGGTGTGAAAGGGGCTTCTAGGGTATTCCATCAGTACATTTCCTTGAGTACAGTTCCTCTCAAGCTAAAGATCTATGAACTAAAAAGATAAGTTATCTTCTCCACAAACACTCAACATACAGTGGTGGGCCCACATAGGATGTTTGCTATAGATACTCCTGTTCAAAAAAGGGAGCAATGGGAGAGAGATTGGAGTTATAAGTCCATAGCAATTCTGAAACTCAGCAGGGCACAGATGGATAGTTGATAGTCCTTGAGTAGGACTAGATGTAGGAGGAATTCCTCCTGACGCTTGAGTCTGCCTTCTGTGCTCTTACGTATTTCCTTCCTCTGAGTTATCTATTTTTTTCCCCCCATAAAATGTAGCCATGTTTTCAGGTTTGTAGCTTTCTCAGAGTTTCTAAAGATTTCATTTTGTTTGTATCTCTTCCTTTCTATCTAAGTTAGTGGTATTTCTGCCAATCATTTTCCTTAAATACTTTGTGACTTTCTTGGCAATCTTACTGGGTTCACCTCATTAGACAAAAGTCACCTCTGCAAATATCCTTATGATAACGTCTTTCCTCTAGGCTTCTGCAGAGACAGCTGTGGGACAACACTCTTAATTTTCTTTGAATCCCTGTTGTTTTACTAAATGGGGTTCCCTGAGATCTTTCTGAGATTTAAAGGAGCATGCCCCAAATTCAGCATCTTGGAGTCCAATTAGAGGTTGGGGCTCAGGGAGAGTAAAACATCCTTAGAATAAATCAGAATTATGGTGTCTCAGGTTTCTACTACACACATAACTTGTGAGATTTAATTAGTCCTGCTGCTGTCAAAGTTGAGAGCTTCCTGTAGTAGAAAAGAGAAAGGCCCTCCTTGTTATCATCCACCTATCTCTGTTGAGTGTTGTGACTCACATGTCCAGGCATAGCTGAAAGTCTGTTGAAATTCTAAAAATGAATAATACATGATATAATGCTGTGTCCCAGAATTTGCTTTATTATCCAAATTTTGCCCACATTAAAACACCTTCCAAGAAGGTGTCTTGTTTATTAAGTATCACAAGAAAAGAGAAACAAGAACTGCACAGAAAAGAAAATGATTTTGCCAAATTATGTCAGTACTTGGGTAAGTGAATTTGAATTAGCAAATTAATCTATTTCAGTAAAAATTTTATGTAGAGAAAAATCTGTTTCTTCTTAATCAACTAATCAACTATTGAACATTCATTTGAAATAAGATCACATCATTAGCTAATGCCTATTAGAGAGTTTCCACATGTCTTAGTGTGAACCTGCATAAAAATCTTAACAAGTAAGCTGTGAAATGATGTAACAAGGTATCAGTGACTGGGTCCCCTACATTGTGTGAGTTGTAAATTGTGTGTTGAATCTTGGGAACAAAAGCAACACTCAAGACTTTGCCTTAGGAAACTGTGTCCACCTCAAATTCTTATGTTGAAATCCTATCCCCCAATGTGATGAAATGAGGAGGAGGGACATTGGGCGATAATTAGGTCATGAGGATGAATCCCACATGAGTGGGACCAGTACCCTTATAAGAAGAGACATGAGAGAGCTTGGTTTCCATCTGTCTGCCCTGAGAGGATACAATGAGAAGGTATCTATCTGCAAACCAGGAAGAGTGCCTTCACCAGACACTGGATTTGATGGTAACTTGATCTTGGACTTCCCAACCTCCAGAACTGTGAGAAATAAATGTTTTTTAAAAATCACCTAGTATGCTATTCTGTTATAGCAGCTTGAACTGATTATAAGACTGTTTCCTCTTTATGTGAGTACATGGAAAGATTTTTGCTGTTCTTTTTTTCTAAGAAGAATATTGCAGAAAGTTTCAAATAAAATTACTCACCTGTTTTGTCTTTTTATTAAAATAATTTAAGAATATTTCTATACCCCTGACCTAATCAATTATACATTTTATCTCTGAGAGAGAAATGAGCTTGTATATTCATATATTGGAAACTGAATTGTAAACCTACAATGTGTCAGGCTTTGTGTTAACTGCTTAGTATACACAGATGAATAAAGAACATCCCCAGCCCTTAAGAGAATATGTAATGTAGCATGAGAGACTATGTAAATACAATACAGAATTTGCTACTAGGTGAGACAAGTGCTGGGGCGACACAAAGTCATGGATTTCGTGCCTGGTTCAACTGCTCAATTCAGGAAAGTGCTGAGGGAAATTAGCCACCAGTTCATGTCCCATGACCATCAATATCTCTAAAAGTTCAATTTGTACACATTAGGTTACTTTAAAGACCGTGTTGAATAAATAATTGGATAACCCAGCAGGTGACTAATAGCTTTTTGCTTATTTTGGCATAAGCCCTGTGTGATTCTCAGAAATCTTTTAATTGTTTGATTATTTAACAAGAGGTCCTTGCCTGTATAGCTTGAAAACCTTTTCAAGTCATAGAATTAGTTTTCCATGCTCTCAGCCTTAGGGGGCTCATTTTCCTCTTGCTTCTGGGAGAGGTGATAAGACAGGTTTGTCATTGAGGAGGCTGGCCATAAGTGAGATGGTGGCTGATTTAACTGGACCCTCATTCTAAAGCAGGGCACTGTCCCCCTTAGTCTGCGATCAAGTTGTTTTAAGGAGGGTCACAGTGATTAGCTCAGTAGTTGATCAGTAAAGGTTTGTGGAACGAGTGAATGAGTCATTTACGAGGGCCAATTCGGGGAGCCAATTCTGATTCCATCGCTTACATTCCCATCACTGCAGCTTATTCTATGGGTGGTGCAGTTTAGTTTCTGTTTTCAAGGACACGAGCGCTAGGCTTTTGTCCATGGCTCACTTTGTGTTATGACACAGAGACTTCTGAAGGTAGATTTTATCTTTTTTTTTTTTTTTTTAGCTGAGCCATCCTGCCACCTGTTGGCAGCTTCACGACAACTCAACTCGGACTGGGCATCGAACTGCTGTTGCTCAGAGCTCAGCTCACACTCTTGAGCGTGCTCTTAACCAACTGAGCCACTCAGCCGGCAGGTAGATTTTATCTTGAAATGATGTGTCTGTGCTCTATGGAGTGCAGTCCTAATCATGAGGCAAAACACTGTGAAGATAAGCCTTCCATCCAAAGAACCAGGCTTTGAAGTAAAAGCAGGAGACCTTGTCTCCTGAATGACTTGCAGACTCTTGCACTTGTGGTTTACGTTTTCTCTAACATTTTGCTCCATATACTCTCTGTCCTCCAGTTTACTCACAGTTTACAGTACTATGAAGGCACCTCAAAATGTTTGTAATCCCACTCATCACTCCCTTCTTTAGCAGCCACAGTTTGTAAGTGCCTTGCTCATAGCCTTTATGTAGAAGTTCTCAGAACCATATCTTTCTGCATTTCACTTTCTGAGGAAATTGTTTGGACATCCTTCTGCTTGCAGCTTAAAAGAAAAGGACCGTGAAAAGATATTAGCATGTCAATTTAAACCATTGCAAGAGATGGAGACAATTACTGGCACTTAAATCAAGTTGGAGTCATTCTCTTTAGCGACAGACAGATGTATTTTTGCCTACTATATTGAGAGGTCAGTAGCTGCAATGACGTGATAGGGTTTGCAAGCATCTACCTTGAATAATCAACTAAGTTATCAACCCCACTGTGTCCTGAAGTCAGTAAAGGAGGTATCTTGCCAACTGCAGACATGATTGTTACTTCTACATCATAATAGAGAACATCACCCTGGCCTGATGTGCTTAAAGGGAAAGTCTACATTATGCTCCAAAGTAAGCATAGTTCTTAACAGCCAAAATTTTAGAGTCAAAATGAGTTGGGCTTGAATTTTATCTCTACATTTGGGTGATGGTTATAACTTCCCTGAACCCTATTTTCTCACCTTAATGTAAAAAACATAAAAATAACATAAATAAGTAATTTATTAAATAACTGATATCTTCTACCCTTACCCCCATCCCACCCTGTTTTGATCAAGAATTGGCTCACTCAACACTGATACTTCTTTGCTTTTCTCTAACATATAGAATAGACAGCTGTGAGATATAATAAAAATATATGATGAATGTTTAAATTTAAAAAAAATTATTATAGTAAAAGTCACATTGTCATTAATCCCCCTCAAGATACCCCTCCTAGCTTCAGACACACTTATCCCATGGTTCTTGCCACTTTCTGAAGCAGTTCTGGAAGTCCTCTTTTGTGAGTGTGTTTAGTTGCGCTGTCATGGCTGCCTTGATGTCCTGAATTGATTCAAAACATTTACCTTTCATGGTCATTTTGACTTTGGGAAAGAGCCAGAAGTCACACAGTGCCAGATCTGGTGAATAAGGTAGATGAGGACACACCACAATATTTTTATTTAACAGAAATGACCATACCAGAAGCAATGTGTGACACTGAGCATTGTCATGATGGGGGATGAAATAAAGACACTCACAAAAGAGGACTTCTAGAACTGTTTCAGAAAGTGGCAAGAATGATGGGATAAGTGTGTTTGAAGCAAGGGGGTGTGTTTTTTAGGGGAATTAAAGGCAATGTGTCTTTTAATTTAATAAAACTTTTTTATTTAAACATTCACTGTAGTTTTTGATCATACCTTGTAAATATTCAGTTTTCCTAGCTGCAATCTAGCTCGGAGTGGTGATATGACACCATTCTGACCAAAGATGTATAAGTTTAAGTCTGATGGGAAGAGCTTCTATTAGGTAGAAGGCCTTTGTCTCTCCTACCTTCTTTTTGCTTGGGAGATAGGTGTGATGGCTGGAGGTATAGCAGATCTCCTATCACCATGAGGATGGAAGTCGTGTGATGAGGATGGTGGGGCCAGAGGACAGAAAAAGCCTGGTCCCCAAAAATATCATAGAATAGATGTTCAAGGATCCTGGGCAAGCACAAACTTTCATTTAGAAGAACTTTTTATCATCCTTCATGAGAAATTAGTTTTCTCCATATTACCATCGCATGGAACCCCTTTCTTATAAATGAATCACCTGGCTTGGCTGTGCTCACAGAGAATGTGCCTGCTCACTGCCTTGAGTTGCATTTCAGACTAGCTGAGTGCTGGAAATATCATGTGGCTCAACCTTAAATATTTGACAGAGTCAGTACTCAGGCCAAGTCTTTCTGACTGTGGGGCCCCTGTTAGTGATCACTGCACTCACGTGCTGCCCCAACGCCAGGTACTCAGCAAAATCTTAAAGAAAATAGCAGTTACTGACTGATGAATTCAATAGGTTCTGTATTTTTACATGAAAAAGTCTCCTCTTTCAACCCACTCTCCTACTGACACTGAAATCAAAGGTTTGCATTAGCTGATTCTTCCCTCTACAGAAGTGAAAACTGAGCTGCGAGTTAGCTGAAATAAATTGTGGGTGGTGTTGGCCTCGAATGTACTGATGAAAGGCATGTACTGAAGTTTCTTGGCTGGGCCCCATGGGATGCTCACTTGTGGCCTTAGAGGCATGGCACAGGGGAACTACTCAGAGAAAACTGCCAAGTGACATGCAGCAAGAACAAGCCTCTGCCTCAGATGGCCTTGCTTGGCTCTGTTAGCATTACCCTTTTAAGAGATCAGAACAGAAACAGCAAATTCCACATCAATCCACTTTTTAAGAACAGAAGAGATGTTGTTTGATATTGGCCATTAAGCTAGGGTGACTCAAAAGTGGGTCACAGATATTGCCTTTGCCCAGGTTGAAGGCCCAAAACACACTGGGTGTTGTGTCTAAAATGGGTTTTAACTAGTCCAGCCCCAGACTGCCGACAACCTCCATTATATGGCTTAGTAAAGTACTGTGTTCAGTGGGAACAGAATCTAGATTTCCTCCTGCTTATAAAAACCCTGAGGTATTTGTTTCAGACACAAAATGCTTGGGAGAGCTATGTATTTCTCTTAAATGCTCTCTCGCCTATGTCCAATAAGATAATGAAGAAAGCCTCACTTAGGCATTAACAATAGTAATTTTTAATCAAGAAAATAGTACATGATCATTACATTTTTCAAATAGAATTGAAAGGTAGAAAACAAAAAGTAAAAATCCCCTGACCTTATAATCCAATTCCTTAGAAGTTATCACTGTTAACATTTTCTTGCATACTTGTTAGAAATCTTCTATGAATGACAAGCATATTGTAATGGGTTGAATTATACCCCATGGAGGAGATACCTTGAAGTCTCCCAACCCCCCAATACTTTGGAATGTGACCTTATTTGAGGTCTTTACAGAGATAAGCAAGTTAAAATGAAGTCATTAGGGTGGGACCTAATCCAATATGACCGGTGTCCTTATAAAAAGGGGACATTTGAACGCAGAGATAGACACACACACACACACACACACACACACACACACAGGGAGAACACCATGTGAAGATGAAGATACAGATCCAAGTGATGCTTCTACAAGCCAAAGAACACCGATGATTGCCAGCTAATCAACAGAAACCAAATGAGAAGCATGGAACAGATCCCCCCTCACATCTCTCAGAAGGAACCAACACTGCCAGCACTTGATTTTCTAGCCTCTGGAAGTGTGAGACAATACATTTCTGTGGCTAAGTCATGTAGTTTGTAGAACATTGTCAGCCCTAGGAAGCTAATATACATGTAAAAATTGATATAGATATAGATACATATGTATATAATATTGCCTGATTTATCATTTCATTTCTTTGTGAAACACAACTCATTCTGGTTCCTCTTTGCATCTGTCTGGTTTCAGTAACTCTATGCCTGATATTTTTCCCAGTATAATGAAAGTTGAGATTTCAACAATATGGTTGTCCTTATAAATTCTGCCACACTTACGAGCATAGGAATCTGGCTCTGCATATATGGCCAGTATTTTGTAGTTTTTCATAAACTGCTGGATGCCTAGTAGATGTCAAATATTGCATGATGATTTAGGGGATACAGAGATCAGTAAAATTAGGAGATAATGTGCAATTCTCTGCTTGAAGCTAAAGGGATCCCAGGAAAAGAGCACACCCAGGATGAAATATTACGTACGTGATCTAAGTACCTGATGGCAACTATTCTTAAAGCGACTTCCTAGATCAAGAACAGCAGCAAGTTGCAAATATCAACCCACAAAAGTTAGGTGAAATTATCTATTAAGATCATTAGATTATATTTTTTCTGATTCTATGTCAAGCAACATTTTTCATCTTAATAAAGTTTCCTGTATAGACTTTCCCATGGCAGAGGCTTGCCTGATGGCAGCATGTGACAGATTGGTTCATCACCATATCCCCCCTGCTAAGTTCAGTGCCTGGCTCACAGTGTGCACTCATTAAATATTTGTCACACTGACTAAATATTATACATAGTAAATATTTACATAGTAAATATTTATAAATTGTAAATGATTTATAATGTGTGTCTACTGTGAGTTAGAAATGGGCCCCAAATTAAGATTTCTCATAGTAAATTGGCAATTTGGTACTGATTAATTAATCATTGATTTACAAAGCAGGTGAACTGGTCTCATAACCAATAATCTCATATCTCATCAATCCAGGGAAAACCTAGTTCCTGAATTTGTAAACCCAAGGCCCAAACACTTCTCTTAAGTCTTTAGGCACTTTGAAAAGCCCTACTGAGGAGTTTTTCAAACTGTCTCACTTATTCATTTATTCAGTCAGCTACTCATTCAGTTATTTTCTCAAGTCTTCTTTTATTTGATCTTCCTTTCATGCTTTTGTCAGACAATGACCACCTACATCTATGATGTGTCAGGAGCTATGATTGGTACTGAGTGAGGGTTCCATGATATTAAGACAGTCTTGTCCTGTGGTAACTGATACACACTATCGTCTTTAAAAGATTGCTGGGGGTTCCACCCCTGCCCTGTTTTGAATGTAACATCCAATACCGAAGACCCAACCAGCCAGTTCCCAAGTCATGGAAAGCCAGTGCAGAAGCCTGGATGCTGCATCCACTGTCGTCTCCTTTCTTCTTTCCAAGCCAAATGCCAGGCCCTGATATCCAAGACTCACAGTAATGAGAGAGATCCTGGAACTCATTTAACTGCAGAGAATTTTAATGAGGAACTCTGGGCAGGATGTTATTTATTTATTTACTCATGAAAGGGACACTGTTTTTGGTAGCTATTTTGTGGCAAATTCTAGCATCCTCTTGTGCTGCAGCATTTTCAGAAGCTATTTAAAACTGTGTCTCCCTGAATAATTATAAAGATTTCAGGTAGGCATTGATGGAGCTGCTCTACTATGCAGGTGACACTGTGGTTTGTAGCAGTCAGTCAGTGTGTGGGTGCCCCCCACACACACACACACGCACAGAGACACTGGAGCCAGCCTGCATTCATATACTATTGGATGTGGCTTTGTCAGAAGAGCCCCAAGTGAAATCCTTCGGTATTGCAGCTATAATGGACCTAATCCATGCACCGTAGTTAATTTCAGAGTCCTCAACCCTGGGGTGAAGTGCAGTGGAGCCTTTAAAAAAGGTAACAGTTGGCAGGACACTGATGATTTAAAATGCATGCTGTATACCTACATTTAACTAACATTTATTGAGTGTTTATTACATAGAATAGATACTTTCACTGGCATTAGCTTCATTACTTCTCAAACCAAGACGTTGAAATAATGTATTGAATAGTCTCATTTTTATAAGTGAGAAAAGAGAGGTTCAGAAAGCTTAAGGAATTGTCCCAAGTTCATACTGCTATATTGGAACCATGACTAAATGTCATGAATATTTATCATAAACATTCTTTTCATTACCAGTAAAGATAATATTCTTCAAGTTTTTTTGCTCCTTTTCCAGTTCTTCCTTCCTCCTTCTCTCTCTACATCCTTCCCTCCTTCCCTGCTTCCTTCCCTCCCTCCCTCCCTCCCTCTCTCCCTCCCTCTCTCCCTCTCTCTCTCTCCCCTCCTTGTATCTTTTCTCTCAATCACCTCCCTCCATTCTTTCTTTCTTGAGGACCTACTATGTGTCAGGCCCTGCCTTGGGATTTGGAGCTGCCAGTGACCGGGTCTGTCCAAATCCAGGGCTTCGAATAAGGAAACCCAGTGTGGCTGCATCATAAGCTGCATTTCTGCATCAGCTTTATCAGTACTAAACCTGGCACTTTGTCCTTCACTTACCTGACTCTTCTCTGACTCCTTCTCAGTGGATTCTCCCCTTGGATGAGAAAGAAGGGGGATACTGTTTGGGGCCTCTTCAATGTCAGTGGCCATAAAAAGTTCCCTCCTATTCATGAGCACCAAAGAACATACTTCACAAATATAGATGGATACCAAAATGAACAATGACTTATTTACGTCTCGGGTGAAAAGTAAAAGTGAGGGCGACATAAATATAATTTAGGAAGCCATGTCCTTTCAGCTGGTTGCAGGGTCTGAATTTCCCTCCCATATTTCAATGGTACCATGTTAGTATTTCCCCGTGGAAATTTCTACATTTACATGAGAACAAGGGTTTGGAGGACTGGCATGGTAAGAGTCCTCCAAATTAAAAAAAAAAAATTAGTACTTTTACATATCTATCAGGGACAGCTCTAAGTGCTTTATGTGCATATTAATTCATGACAGTCTTATTCTACAGATGAGGAAATTGAGGCATAGGGAGATTAAGTGACTCACCCGTGGTCACAGAGCCCAAGGAATGGCACAACTGGGATGCACAGTCTTACTTGATCTGTCATTGGCATCCATGCTCCTAACCACCATGCTCTCTACCCACTTCACCTACTTTACCATCTTCCTTAGGGCAGGACAGCAAGGCAACAACTCTCTGAAATAATTGCAATGAAACATAAACTTGAATGGTCAAATAGCCCCATTTTGACCTGTAGCTAAGTCACTTGGTGGTTTAAAATGTGTGTGGCTCTCAGAAGGGCTCCAGGGCAGCTGTGATCACAAGGAGAGGTGAAGAAGAACATATGCCCTGTGCCAGATGCTTGTCCAGGGCCTTTCTATGTTTGTGTGGTTTTTCCACGGATGAAATAAACTCATCCTGGTGTAGGAGATGAGTGTGGGTCTGAGAGTGTGAGATGGGGGGACCTGGGGAACTTAAGAAGTCATGAGAGAAAAATGGTTTTGTCACAGGATGCTATCGAGTTTGGGAATGCTTTCCAACTCAGCCACGCTAGATTGCAAGTGTGCTTTGGGAACGTGGCTGAGGGGCCGTGTTAGGGAAAGCAGCCGGGTGACCTAAAGTCTATTACATGGGAGTTGACTCCAGTGGTGGGAGAGGCAGATGAAGCTTGCAGAGCAGCAGATCCCTCCAGGGGAAAGACTCCTCCTGTCTTCACAGAGGCTCTGTCTGCAGACATGGCACATGCCTGCTGACCACAGCAGCTGCGTCAAACTGGGCCCCCCTTTGGCTTCATGGGTTTGGTAATCAGAGGCATGTGGCCGCACAGTGAGATGTTTGGGTAATGATTTTGCCCGGAAGGCCCAGATGGCATTCACCCTGACACAGCGACAGCTGCAACCACATTGAAGACATTATCCAGTCACCTCTAGGATGGAGAAGCTCTTCCCTTTGCAAAACCGGGGCTACATATTTGGGTTGGGGAGGGCCCTGCAGAAGAGTGGGAACCTGGCAGAGGCAAGAAGAAATTTCTTATGATGACACGATGAATGCTGGAGCTCGAGAGCTGTTTGCTGGGCTTGAAGTGACTTGCCCAAGGTCATATGGTTGGCAGGCACATGGACACCAGTTTGGCCTGTAAAATGTGTTTTTACCGCAATCTGTAGAATCTCTCCTCAAGACCAAAGCATGAACATGCTAGTTTCAAGAATGCGAGAGCCCAACTTTAGTAGTATGAGCTATCCACCCCTCTGGGCTGTCTGACAACCAGAAGGAGCATGCAGCCTGGCAAGGAGATCCTATTATTACTAGGTTTTGTAACAGGCATATTAGTGCAGAAAAGATGACCTAAGATGTGGGATGGGATTGGTCCAATGTCTGGAAGCCGCTTCTTTATTTTATCCCTCCTTTTTGAAATGTTCACAGCAGTCTGATTAGGCTATCATGGTAGAGTAAAGGATCACTTGCCCAAAGGCAGCAGCATGCAGGGACTCTGGCTGACTGTTCAGAGACTCTCTCAACATCTCTGTTTCAGGAGCTGCCAACAGCAGTGAAATGAAACTAGGCATGGTCTCTGAACTTGAAATTGTGACAGTGCTATACTCAGTGACTGTTGAAGTGCTGGCCTCACCATAAACTCCCTTTTGAGAACAGTGACAGCACACAACTACTTATTTCAGTGTTGGCCAACTCAAATGCCTCCAAGGGTCAGGCATGTAGGTGACTGAGTCATGTTAGCTGATAGCAGGGAGATTCAGGGACTGCGTTGAAATGCAGAGCTCGGGCGTTTCTAAGTGTCAATCACTAGCTTCTCAGTATCTGTTGACCTATTGACTGTGGCTAGTGTTTTCTGATATTCCAATTTTTCAAGGGAAACTGGAAATCTGGGTCTTTACATGAAACCTCCTTATTTAAAAACGTTGGTTGAGCATTCAATTTCAAAAAGATACTGTGGGAGCCAATATCGTGCAAATCCAACCAAACATATGTATGGCTGGTTCCAGCCTCTTTGTGACAATCATTGCTTTGCATTATGGCTTAGTATTTCACCACAGCACCACTGTGCTGCCATCAGCTAACTGGAGGAAAATGGCACCGGGGTGGTGACAGCCCTCCTTAGGTTATTCCCTGGAAATGAAATGACTTGGGAAGCATCCTTTTCATCAGGAAATCTGTATACCGAAAGATGACTGTTCAGCTTAATCAGGTCCTCACTCTCAGGGGATCAGAACAAAAGACACAGAGCGAGTTAAATCATAATAACAGGAGAGGGGGCAGAGCCTGAAACTCACCAAGAAACCTTAATGGCAGAGCATTCAGATTGGATGTCTGCTGCGGAGAGGCACACGACCAAATGGCTATTGCTTTTGCTGCATGCAGTGGTCTGCTGGAGCTAATGCTGCTTCCTGAAGAATGTCAAGTTTTTCTTAATGTTCTGTTCCATTTTTATGATAAAACCCATTGACCATGGTATACCTGAGTATGAGAATGTCTGGGAATCTGGTCATTTCAGAGATGCTGGACAATGCAGGAATTTGTGTCCGATGCATATATTTGCTTGTAGTAGACCACCCATTCTTGTTCACACTGATGGGCTCCAGCTACCACATGACCCTGCCCCACCTGCTGATAGGATAAGTGGGGATACCTCTGCCAAGTTGAACCAACCAAGTTCTATGCCTTGTGAGTTTGAAATCATGTTAGTTCATCCATGATGAATACTTGAAGAGACAATGCATGCTCAGGACCTAAGACTCTTCTTGTGGATGGCCATTTCTAGTAAAATTCATTAGCACAGTTGACAAGGCCAAGCCAGATGTGGCTCCTACTTTCTTTTCTAGACTCATCACTCACCAATCCCCTCGACATGCTCTCTGCTCCAGGCATGCTGGCCTTTCTGGTCTATAAGAGGGTGTGATCAGTGTTACCTCAGGGCCTTTGCATGTGCTATTCTCATTCCCTGGTGACTGGTTAGCTCCTATACAACCTTTCAGATCTGAGCTCAAATGTCACTTTTTTAGAGAGATCTATGCTTGTGCTGTAAATTGGAGCAGAGTCCTGCCATTTTCTCCTCTCATTAGACACTCGTATGGCACTATACATTTTTTTTTGTTTCTTCATAACAGTTAGTTCACTATGGCCTTTCATTATGGCTTTTCTTTCTGCATCCTTTCCTTGCCAAAAGCACTACTCTGAGATCAGATTCCCTGAGTTCAAATCCTGTCTCTACTTAGGTATGTGACTTTGAGTGTGTTACTTAGCCTCTCTCAGTCTTAGTGTGGTCACCTGTGAAATTGGGATAATAATAGTAACAAGAAGACTTCCTTCCTTCTCACTTCAGACAGCCATTGAGTTCGAATGATCTTCCCATCTTTTTGTGTGCACTCAATTTATACTTGCAGAAGACTTTTTGCAATATACTTTTTGCAATATCAATTTAAATGTTTTTATATCTAGTACAGTAAAACCTTGGATTGCGAGTAACTTGGTTTGTGAGTGCTCTGCAAGATGAGCAAACATTTCTAATACATTTTAACATGGTAAATGAGCAGTGTCTTGCAATATGAATAGTTTGTTTCTGGAACGAATTATGCTCGCAAACCAAGGTATTACTGTATTTCTCTCTCCTATGTAGGTAAAAAAAGAAGGGCTGAGCTCATTGCCTTAAGAAAATGATGGCATATCAGAAGAAGAAACAAAGAGTCTTTCCTTGATTTGTGTATTTCAAAAGTCTAGTTAGTCACAGGGAATCTAAGAGGGTGTGTGTAAATAGACTACCCCAGATTTTTGGGGAGAATGCAAATAAGAAAATGGATATAAACAGCCTTACTTAGTTTCTTGTAGTTTTTTTGTGGCATTGTGTACAAAGAATGATTTCCAAGTGCTTAGGAAGTTAGCCAGGAGAAATCCTATGCTCGAGAATAGAAAAGACACACCCATGTGCAAGTGAATCAATCATTGAAGACCAGGAGGGAGACCCAAGGAAGGAGACAGCTCAATAGATGCACGTGAGGTTAAATAAGAGCCAAAACCAGATGCCCTAACCCCAGCAATAGCTAAGCACTCCATAACCATGCCCCATTTAAAGGTAATCCCTTCCAAAGGAGAGGGACCCCTCAATTGCCTAAGATTAAACTCCTGGTAATATGGGAACTTACACTAGAAATAAAATTCAGAAAACAAAACACATATACTCCTTATACATTTGAGTTTGAGACTAACTCATGTATTTTCTAAGAAGAATACATAATGAGGTTGTTTTGGCACCATTTGATAAGGGGCATGTCTTTCCTGCTGTGGTTCCCAATATCCACTCCAGAAGCAACTAGACCATGTACATCCACTTAAGCTCAAGCACCCTTCCCTGAATGGTCTCGTCAGCCATGGCAAGGGTGATGGGTGGCTGTTTCTTATTAACAGTAATGACAGCTGGGCCAGGGAAGGCCACTTGGGGCCACTTTCCTAGAAGACTGACTGGATTTGTGGCAGGCACTTAAAGGACATATGAACTCCTTAGAGAGAGGGTATTTTGGCTCATGATGCTCTGGGGAGAGAGGCAGGACATTTAAGGGGAGTAAGTTTCATAATATAGAGTCCCATTGGGTCCTCTGATTAATTTCATATAGGATTTGTGTAGCATTTTTAGAAGAGCAGTTAGAGATCTGGCACCATGTGTGAGAGTTGGGCGACTCTGTGGCAAGGCTGAGTACCCATAAGGTATAGGTTTAAAGACATAGGATTGATACAGAGTGGAGAAATTTTAATTTTATCTTTGCCACAATAACAGACTGAGGAAGGGGAGATTTTTGATCTTCCTGGTGAGGCCAGAGCACAGTTTAAATCTTTTAAACCACATCTTAAGAGGAACACATATAAAATAGAAAGCAATCAAGAAAGTGAAACCATGTTCTATGAAAGATGGCCAAAGGATCTGGGAATATTTACCCACAAGATAAAAGGCTCCAGGTGACACTATTGCCAGCTTTAAATATTCAAAACCCTGTCACTTGGAAGAGAGACTGCACTTATTCAGTAAGGCTCCAGGCCAGACCTAGGATCAATCGGTAGGAATTAGAGAAAGACAAAATTTAATTCACTCATAGAGAAGGCACCTGAAGTTGAGTTGTCTGAAGACTGAATGGGCTGAGTTCATGGTCACACAAGGAATTCAAGCACAAGTTGGTAGGAATGTTATAGAAATGAGGTGGTGCAGTGCAGTAATGAGCTAGAGATAAACTTGGATTTTATTGGATTGTTGGAAAAGCCATAACATATTTTTTCTATGTTTTTCATTGCAAAAATGCATCATGACTTTTCCGACAACCCAATAATTTTGGCACTTAACCAAATGTAGAATATATAGCAAGTTGCTTAATTTTTCTGCTTCTGTTTCATAATCTTTTCTTTAGATTTTTATTAAAACATAGCCAACATACAATATTATATTAGTTTCAGGTGTACACCATAGTTATTCACCCTTTATATACCTAAAGAAGTAATCACCATGGTAAGTCCAGCAACCATCTGATGCATACCATTGTAACACAATATTATTGACTATTCCCTATTGTGTATATTACATCCCCATAACTTATTTGTTTTATAACTGGAAGTTTGATCTGCTATTCCCCTTCACCTTTACCCCCCTTTTAAAATTTTTCAATTACAGTTGATATTCAATAGTATTTTATACAAGGTCTGACAATTACATTTGCAAACTTGCCACCAAGCGCTTACACTGGCAGCACTGTACAAACAGCTCAGTAAGGTTTCATAACCCTGGTATATCAGTGTCTCACAGCTGTGTTCATGTCGACATGTGTCGGTGTCTTGCTGAGTGGAGTTCATTATTGTTGGTGCATGTTTTTGTGTGCCGTCGGGAGAATGTCTGAGCTTGCATTAGAGCAATGAACAAACATTAAATTTATTGTTAAACTTGGCAAAAGAGGAAGTGAAATCAGGGACATGTTAGTCCAAGTTTATGGGGAGAATGCCATGAAGAAAACGGCAGTTTAAAAATAGATTACGCTGGCTTGGGAAGCCAGAGGACCCTGATCGGGTCCCACATATGGAGGCCAGTGACACTGCCCTCAAAAAAAAAAAATGGATTAAATGTTTTTCTGAGGGGAGAGAATGCATCACTGATGAAGAAAGGTCAGGGCGGCCGGTAATGAGCAGAACTGACGAAAACATTGCAAAATTCATAAAATTGTTCATCAAAATCATTGGCTGACTGTGAGAAGCATAGCAGACCAAGTAAACATCAATAGAGAAATAGAACAATCTTAATTGAAAATCTTGGCATGAGAGGTGTGTGCAAAAATGGTCCCGAAGGAGCTCTAGTATCGTGACAATGCACCAGCTCACACAGTACTGTCTGTGAGGTTGTTTTTAGTCAATAAACACATAACTGTATTGGAACACCCTTCCTACTCACCTGATCTGGTCCCCAGTGACTTCTTTCTTTACCCGATGATAAAGGAAATATTGAAAGGAAGACATTTTGATGACATTCAGGACATCAAGGGTGCAAGTATGTACCACCTCCTTTTTATCCATTCATCCATCAACAAACACCCAGGCTGCCTCCACATCTTGGCCATTGTAAACAATGCTGCAATGAACATATGGATGCACACATCTCCTAGAAGTCCCATTTTGGGTATCTTCAGATAAGCACCCAGAAGTGGGATTATTGGGTCTTTCTTTGTCTCTTGTTATAGCCTTTGTTTCAAAGTTTATTTTGTCTGGTTTAAGTATTGCTACACCCAGCTTTTGTTTGTTTGTTTGTTTCTGTTTTCATGAAATATCTTTTTCCCATTCCTTTACTTTTAGTCATGTATGTCTTTTAATCTGAAGGGAGTCTTTTGTAGGCAGCATATGTAAGATCCTTGTTTTCTTATCCATTCAGCCACCCTGTCTTTTGATTGGAGCATTTAATCCATTTACATTTAAGTAATTGTTGAAAGATAGGTAGTTATTGCCATTTTATTATTCATATATATATATATATATATATATATATATATATATATTTTCCCTTCAACTTCTTAAAGAAGTCTCTCCAAAATTCCTTGTAATTACTGTTTTGATGGTGATGAAGTCGTTTAGTTTTTCTTGTCTGGCATCTTATCTTCTCTCTTTGGCGTTTTAATTTAACCTTTGGCATTTTAATTATGATGTATCTTGGTGGTGGCCTGTTTGGGTTCATCTTGTTTGGGACTCTGTGCTTTCTGGGCTTTTATGTCTATTTCCTTCACCAGGTTAGGAAAGTTCTCCATCATTATTTCTTTAAATAGGTTTTTAATTCCTTGCTCTCTCTCCTCTCCTTCTGGTACCCCTATGATGCGATGTTGGTGCGCTTGAACTCAGAGGCCCCTTGAAATTTCCTCTATTTTTTGGATTCTTTTTGTTGTTCTGTTAGGGTGTGTTCTGCTACCTTGTCTTCTGAATCACTGATTTGATCCTCTGCTTCATCTAATCTGTTGATTCCCTCGAATGTATTCTTTATTTAAGTTATTGTATTTTTTATTTCTGACTGGTTCTTTTTTATGTTTTCTATCTCCAATTTTTTTTTTAGCTGAGCCATCCTGCCACCTGTTGGCAGCTGAGTGGCAGCTCAGCTCGGGCTGGGCATTGAACTGCTGTTGCTCAGAGCTCAGCTCGCACTCTTGAGTGAGCTCTTAATCAACTGAGCCACTCGGCCGGCCCTTATCTCCATTTTTATGCTTCCTATCTCCTTGTTGAAATTCTCCCTGAGATCGAGCATCCATTTAACCAGTGTTTTGAATCTGTCTGGTAGATTGCTTGTCTCCATTTTCTTTAGTTCTTTTTCTGGAGCTTTGTTCTGTTCTTTTATTTGGGACTTATTTCTCTGTCTCCCCATTTTGTCCATCTTCTTGTATTTGTTTCTATGTATTATGTTTCTATGCTGCTATGTCTCCTGGTCTTAGTAGAGTGGCCTTATGTGGTAGGTATCCTGTGAAGCCCAGTGACACAGTCTCCCTGATCACTTGAGACAGGTGCTCCATGTGTGTACCTTGCATGGGTTATGTGTACTTTTTTATTGTAGTTGAGCCTTGAGAGGGGTTGACCCTCAGTGGGAGGGATTGACCCTCAGGCTGATTGGTTAGGAGGACTGGCTGTGATTACCATGGAGAAGCTGTTGTGGAGGGCCTGACCCTACAGAGAGATTTATTTTAGCAGGGCTCTGGTGCCTGCTTAGTCTAACCTTTGAGTATGTTGTTCTTGGAGGTGGTTGGGTGATGCTCCGGCTGGGCCCTGTCCAAAGCTGGCCACTGGGCATGCCAGCCCCAGGGCCTCCTAGAATTCAGCTGTAACCTGTGCCCTGCGAGGGCCACCTGGCATGAACCACAAAGTAATCCACAAGTGGCCACCACCTATGCTGGGCTAGGAGGTGCCTCAAGAGGCCAAGCCACAATCTGAGGCTGGCTGTCCCTAGTGCCAGGCTTAGGGATGTTCTTCTAGAGGTACTGGACATGTTGAAGCCAGATACTGCTTGTTTGAGTTTTGTGAACCTTTGAGAGATTTTAGGAAAGTTCACATGAGTCAAGACAGGCCATTTGTACAGAAAAGCCACTGGAAACAGCTTGGGTGGGCCTAAAAGTTGGGTGGGGTTGGGGTCCCAGGGGATCAGGGCAAATGAACTATGTTAGCCAGATTGGTGGAGGCTCAGTATGTCAGCTAGCTGTGTCTGCATGCCAGGAGGGGTGACGGCTCAACAGGGAAACAATGGCTTCTGCCAGCTCCCCCATCTAGGCCCCTCCAGCTCTTGCCTTGCAGCCAGACAATTCAGTTCCTCCTCATATGTCCTTGGTGCCTTTCAAGCTGCTGCCCTAGCCCTGGAGTTCAGAGCAAGAGAGGTTGTCAATGAGTAAGTATGTGCATGGGCCCTTTTAAGAGGTGTCCCTGAAACTTCAGCCACCCTTATCTCACTGAGGCACAATCTCTGTTGGTTTTTATAGCCAGAAGTTATTGGGACTTCTCCCTGGCACTGAAACCCTGGGCTGGAAGCCTTCGCCTCTCTGGTGGGGACCTCCATAGCCAAGATATCCCTCCCAATTGTTAATGGTCACATGCGGGTGTAGGACCAGTGCGTTCTGGGTTCTGGGTCTCTGTCCCTCTTTCCAGCCTTGGTTGCTTCTTCTGTATGCCCTTAGTTGTAGGACCTCTGTCCAGCTAAACTTCAGGTGATTCTTAGTAATGGTTGTTCTGTAGTTTAGTTGTAATTTTGATGTGGTTGTGAGAGGAGGCAAGCACTGAGTTTACCTATTCCACCACCTTGAGCAGAAATCCTCATCATAATTTTTAAAATGGGGATAATGTTTAATGAATAATTGCTGGCAAGGATTCACTTGTATAATTAACTTTTAATCCTTAATTATTTACATAGGGTGTGTGTGTGTGTGTGTGTGTGTGTGTGTGTTTGTGATTTCTGATCCCTCCTAACCTGAAATTCTATGATTTCAAAGGCTTTGGTAAAAAAAAAAAAAAAAAAAAAAAAAGCGTTGAAAGAATGAGCTATTCTTTGGCATTCCTTAGGTGCTCCCCGGTATTTTGAAATGGACTTAAAAGCCTTTGAAAGTGCTCCAGTTTCTTATGAAGTTGTCTGTTTTGATGTAGTTTTCCCCAATCAAAAATTCAGTACATAACAAGTGGAAAATATTTTACATTCATTCTAATGCCACCCAAGAATGAAAAATGCCCCTCACTTTGCTTGTGCAAAATGAGGTATGAAGATTTTTTTTAACCAAGGAGTTGAAAAAGACAAGAGAAGGATGAGCAGTCACAATTTTGCCCCTTGGTTAATAGCGTGATTTGATTGTGTTTACATATCAGACTTGTGTTTGGGGGCCTCTGAGCCTCTGTGCATGTTTATCAAATTGCAAACAGCACTATTTATGCCTGGCTGGTGATAAAGCACTACCACACCACTGACTAGCTTTCCCTGTAGAAGATGATTATTTCCCAAGATAAAAGCTGGCTACCTGATGCCAAAGCAATTCATCAATCTGATGAAAAAATAAACAAAATCAGACAAACCTCTCTTTTGGTGTAGTGTAGAGCAAATAATTGGTGGATTGACTGGCATTTGGCTACAAACACAGCCATAGAAAACCTAAAACAGCATGAGGTGTTGGTGAGCATTTTCATTATAATGTAATTGTTCCTGCTAAATTTCTTTATGGTTTCCAGTTTGCTCCCAAGTGAGCTGTGGAGGTCAAAGATAAGTGGTCACATCATCATTGAGAGTAATAGGTTTCTTTGTGAACAGAAATAGTAGTTTTCATTTCCATTTTGATGTCATTTTTCAGTTTGCAGTGATAACTTAGATGAGCAGGGGAGGGAAGAAACTATATCCTGATGCCAATACACTGCAGAGACATCTCAAAACCTAAGCGCAACTGCTGTTTTGAGTTTCGTTTTTCTAGCCATAAATAAGGTAGAAGAGAATAATCCTGTGCTTTGAAGACAGAAAGAACTCATTCATTTGTTCATTTATTCAACATATTTTCATTGAGCTCCTTTTAGGTTTAAGGCTCTGGGGATGCATCAACTAACGGGTAAGCTCCATGCTCTCAGAGACATCACAACTTAATAGGAGAGTGGAGGTGGAGGGGCCAGACAATAATCATATAGATATTCTTCAATTCCTGGCCTCTGTATTTTCTATTTTTGTGACCTAGAGTAAGTTATTTACTTAATAATGCCTCACACACAGTCGGACTCAGCAAATGGTAGTCTTCTTGTGTTCTCTACTCCCCACTCTACAGAAAAAGGGCAGCCTGGCTTCTTCTCAGGTTTGCTTGATGCCTTTCTTGGGGCCAGACAAATGAAGATCCTTGTCATCCCTACAAACTACAGGTAGATTCAGGATGAGTTTGCTTGTTGTTTCATGTTACTGTGAGGGTCTGCCTTTTAAGTCCAGAGCTCATCAACCTCTTTTTAATCTCCATTTTGCCTTGCCAATGAGGATACTTCCAGATGAACTACTTTCAACCCATAAATATTATTATTTTTAAAACAGCCTACAAAGAGCTTGTTTTGACTGCAGTGTTAATCTACCTTTTACTGAGTTTCCACAAATTAAGGTTTTTTGTGTTTTTTTTTAAAGATTTTATTGGGGAATTGGGGGAGGGGAACAGACAAGTTGCTGTCTTTTTGTTCTTCAGTCTAGTTGTGGAGGACGTCGCTTCACTGGCCCATGTTGGTATCGTCATTGCATTCTTCCCGGATGAGGCAGATCAGTTGCCGGCCTCTGGATGGTTGCTCACCGCTCCTATTGGCAGCTCACGCTGGCTGCCAGCCATTCACCATAGCCTATGGCAGCCCATTGCAGCAGGGGCTGCAGCCTACACCGTCGCTGGGGCTCGCACAGCCCAGCTGCAGGTGGAGCTGTTGTTAGCTGTAGAGAGCAGTGTCACTAGTCCTCATATGTGGGATCCAAACTGGGGCGGCTGGCATCCCAAAACCAGCTCTTAACCAATGTGCCAGTCGGCCGGCCCAAGGTGTTTTTAAAAAAGCTATTTAGGGTAGTATTTCTTATAACCATCTTCTGGTGCTGTTACGATGACTGTGTGGTTGCCATGTTAGAGAAGGGGACATAGAAGAAGAGATGGTGAATTTAGTGATGGGGAAACAAATATCGTTATTAATTAATAATTATAATTTTATGGGCAAACACAATTTGTGATGGATAAAAAGTATGGTCTATTATGAGGTTTCTCCAATAAAATATGTCTGGAGTTCCAAACAATTGAATTAAATCAAATATTTGTACTACATCCAGCCCATTGGGAAGCAGAGAGAATACGTATTACGTGAATTGAATATTCCTTCACCTTCTGTCACTACCTTTCCTTTATGCTGGGTATTTATAATCTACATTTCATCCTTAGTATAGAGCTCATGTGTGATACCCAAATATTTTCTCCTTAAAAGCTGAGTAAATCTATATTATGTGGCAAAAACATATTAAAAAATATTAGCAAAACCTCCACTCTCTCCAGAAAATGTATTATCCTGTTGCTATCAGTCCTGCTCTTTAGTTGTACTAATATGACAAGGTGCTAAAGGAAATCTGGAAAAGCCTGGATAAAACAAGAAGGATTTCTACTGGAAAAGGCAGAGCAATTGCCAGGAGGGAAAATAAAAACAAAAAACAAAAAGGATGAAGGAACCAGGCCAGTTATCTTGCTGGGAGAGATCCTAAGAGTTTAGAGGTGGGTGGGAAAAAAGAGATTTTGTGGCTAGCTGCCATATATGAGGTATATAGAGAGAATAATGAAGGAAAGAAAGAGGCTTTTAAGAAGTTTGGCTCTGCATATAAGCATAATTTACTTCTGGCCTTCTTTTAGGAGAGTACAGTGAAAAAAAAAAGTAAATTACTTTCCAATTACTGAAGCAGCTTCTAGGTAGATTTCCCCCATCCCCTCCCCTCCCCTCCCCTCCTTGCCCTCCCTTCCCCTCCCCTCTCTCTTTTCTTTTTTTCCATACAATGCTAAAGAGTGGTCAGGCCTCAGAATGGCTTTATAAGGTTTAACTTTGAATAAAGCATTTAAGTCATTCTGGCATTTTTTGTCCTTTAAACTCCCTGTTTCACAGGCATCCTTTAAGACATTCCTTCCTTGGTGGAGAGAAATAGCTGAAAATCCCAGGGCTTTTAAATTTAGACAAATCTGGTTTCTAATGCTATCTCCTGCTAGCTGCATTTCCCAGGGCAAGTCATGTCACCTCTATAAGCTTCAGTTTTGTCATCTATAATATGGAGTTAAGAGGACCTACCTTGTAGGACTGTTGCAATCACAGAAATAAAGGAACATCTAGTAGAAGACCTTGGAAACAGATGGCCCATGCAAATTAGGAAAATTTGAGCAAGTATAATAGCAGGAAGTTTTTTTAAAAATGTATAGGTATACAGAGGAAAATCACAAAAGACAGTATGGTACTCGGGTTACCAGTTTCAGGCTTGAAGGTCTGTGTAGGGGTGTTTCCTGGGAGGTACTGACAGAGAAGCCTATGTAGAAAGAACTCTCAGAGAGACCTTCTGTGGGGAGATGTGGCCTGTCCTTGGCAACTGCTGGGAGACTGGGAGATGAATGGTGTAGCTTCCCTCCCTCTCTTCTTTCCTCCCTCCAATCCCCTCAGGGTCCTCTGTTGGCTAATCCCAACTTGAAGCTATAAGAGTCCATTAAGATCACAGGAGTGAAGAAGGTTGAAGAGTAGATCTGGGGGAAATTGAAAATGTCCATCATGCTCGGTAACTGTTGTTTCCCATCTCCTTTTCCCTTTCCCAGTAGTGAGGGCTAGAGGGTATCTCTTCCATGGAAAAAAGAAGCACGCTGTAGAACTGTTAATAGTCCCTAAAAGACTGTGCCTTATTTGTGAGTTCTACAGGTTGTGACACATCACAGCCAGCATTCTGGAGTTGGAAATAAGTACATAATAATCTTTATGTAAAGGACGGTAGGTGAAGCACAAGTGGTCTCGTGGCTGACTCTCCAAGAGGGTGAATTATGCAGAGAACTTGCTATGTTGGTCAGATATAAACAGGAGCGCTTGTTTCAACAGTATCTTTTCAAGTTTGCCTCTTGGCATGGAGCACACTCTGGCAGAGGGTATCACATAAACAGGGCACATGCCCACGCATGCAAACCAGTCATTACTTGTTGGATACATTTTCACCCCCTAGCCTGTGACCCACGGCTAGCTGACACGGCTGACAACAAGGCATCCTTTCAGAGAATGTATTATGGACCACTTGGAGCTTTTCAAAATTTGTAAATGAGTTGAAGACCACCTTTGGGAAAGAATGGCTGGTGGTACAGATCATTGGTGCACTCCATTTATAAAGCTTCTGACCTTTGGAAAAATAACACTTTTCCTAAAAAACAAAGCAAAACAAAGCAAAACAACTCAATCTTTCTCCTTTGCCTCCCATAGTGGGTTGAATGGTAACCACCACCACCACCACCACCCCACGCCCTCGAATAAAATGAGATGTCTATGTCCTAATCCCCTGAACTGATGAATGTACCTTATTTGGAATGGGGGTCTTTGTAGAAGTTATTAAGAATATTGAGATGAGGAGATTATTATGGATTATCTGGTTGGGCACTACATGCAATCACAAGTGTTCTTATAAGAGACACACAGAGGACAAACACAATGAGGAGAAGTCAATGTGAAACTGGAGGCAGAGGTCATTGTGATGTGGCCACAAGCCAAGGAAGCCAGCAAACCTCTAGAAGCTGGAAGAGGCATGAAACAGATTCTCTCTTAGAGTCTTTAGGGAGTATGGTCCTGATTGTAGGCTTTTGGCTCTCAGAATTGGGAAGGAATAAATATCCATTGTTGCAAGCCAGTAAATTTGGGGTGTTTGTTATAGTAGCCTTGGAAACTGATACACCTGCTATGCAACTATTTGTGCTGACAACTGACTACTAAGCAGATCAAGTAGAAATAGTGCAAAGAACAAGAACATCTCAGAATGTATTTTTCTGAAATTTATGAGAAGTCATCTAAATCCTGAAAAGTTGTGTTATTTAATTCACACTGTTAGCATCATTAAGTTGAAAGAGAGCCTGAAGAAAGCACATTGGCAGAAGGAATCACGAGCCTTAGATTCTAGTATGTACTGGCTTTAATCACTGGTCATTTGGCCTTGAGAAAGTTATTCAAGGACTCCAAGTCTAGATTTTCTTATCTCTAAAATACTTGTACCATCTACTTTACAGAGTTATCGAGAGATTAAATTATACAAGGTGTTTTGAAATAGTAGAGTGCTATCTATTACAGTGTAAAATGTTATATATTTCATTATCCATAATATAAACATAACATATATATGTTGAGTTAAATTAGGTCCTAGTAACTCATAATTTGCAATGGCTTAGAAAAGGCATACTTAGGAGTCCTGGCTCTGTTAGGAAGTAAACTTGGAAAAATTATTAAACCTTTTAGGGACACAGTTTTCAAAATTGTTCATTGAAGACGTTGGATTGGATAATCTCGAATGTGACTCCCATATCTCTGGTTCTATAACATTTTGAAGACAATTTTGATTAGTAGGATAATTCTATCTCTTGGTGAGCTTGTTCCTTGGCATGGATTAAATTTTTACCATAACCCGTAGCAAGCCTGAGCTTGTCCACTGGGCTTCATATGTATATAATTAACTCTCTGGATGTCACAAGATTATCAGCTAGAGCTTGTCCACTGGGCTTCATATGTATATAATTAACTCTCTGGATGTCACAAGATTATCAGCTAAGATTCTTTGGATGTAAAGAAAAGGCAAAATGAAATTTACTTACACTAAGAAAATAAAACACAAAGAAATTCATTGACCCACTTAATTAAAGTCTATGATTAGATTTAGTTTTAGCTACAGCTAAATTTATGGCTCATATAATTTCATCTAGATTTACTTTCCATCTCTCAGGATTGGCTCTAGTCTTTGACTTCAGATGGTGCCTTATCTCTTGATTATATGTGCCAAGAGAGAGTAAAAATTTTTCTCAAGATGCATAGAAAGAGTACCATTGCATCTTACTGACTCTGATTAGCTGATATGCCCATCTCAGAACTAATCACCATGACCAGAATAAATTCAGTGCACAAATTGGTGCAAATCTGGGTCATGTGATTCATTGCAAAGTCAGGGATATAACCAGTGGTATGTTGGAACCAGTCAGTTACTACATTTTAGTAATTTTCTAAGCTGGTTATTAAACTCTTAGTAGCATTAAATTGGAAAAGGTAGGAGTATTTACACCAGAAATTAGGGATGCATGTATGTACGTACAAGTATGTATGAGAGCTGGTTTACCAGCACACCGCTGCATATGGCCCTGCCCAAGTATAAAGTCAGAGAGTAGGTGAGGATAGATCACTCTCAAAAAAAGGAGGCAGTTGAAGTTGTTTATAGCTGTAGCATAATGAGTGGGAAGAAGTTGACTAGATGAAGTGAGAAAGATAAGCAGACTCCAGATTATGCATGCTTAGAGCCATGGTAATGAATATAGATATAATTCTAAATAAAATTGATCATTATTGAAGGACTTTCAAGTAGAGGAGTGCTGTATTCTGATTTGCATTTTAGGCTTCCTCTTGCTGCTATGTGGAGAATGGATTCTAGGCTGGCAGGAAGTGGGCAGGGAGATCAGTAGGGAGAACCACACATGAGGTGATGGCGCCTTGGATTAGGGTGATGGCGGTAGACAGAGAAAGAAACATGCATGTATTTGGATAAAACTGATAAGGTGTTGTTGGAAAAGTCATGACGCATTTTTGCAGTGAAAAACATAGAAAAAATACAACATGACTTTTCTGGACATGCTGGTGACTGACATGTGGAGGCTGAAGGGGAGGAGGATTTGTGGCTTTGGTTAGGGGTTTGGACTTTATTGTGAAGCAATGGGGAGCCATGGAGGTTTAGCAGGGGAGAGCAGCCTCCCATTTCTTCCTGCGAGAAGCCTCTCTAGATACTCCTGATGGAATTCATCTCTCCCTCCTCTGTGTATACATGGCCTGATGTTTTGTCCCTTCCAGGGAAGGTAGTATGAGGTTTGGGTCAAAAGCATAAGGAATTTTGGGGCCAAATTGATGTTACTTGATCTGGGTCTCACCCTTACTTCATGTGAAATGGAATGCTTGGATAAGTCCATACACCTCTGTGCCTCAATTTCTTCAAATTTGGGTAGCAGTTACACTTCAGGTTTGCTGGTTAACTAAGTGAAACACTGGGGGACAAAGATACAACACATCCTCAAATTACATGATTTCCTTAAATGTCATTTCATTATAATGTTGATGAGCTACCATAGGTAAAATTGTTTCCTTGTTTGTAAAATTGCTTTTGTTATATGTTATTTCATTTAAAGTCACAGAACCTATTGACAATGTTAATTAGGAATTACTGTACTTTGGGAAGGATAAGAAGAAGATCTATCTTTAAATCCAGGGGAGGGACACTTAATAATTATATCTAATACAGAGGGTGCCAAAAAAAAATGTAAACACATTTTAAGAAAGGAAAAAACTATTAAAATTGTAATACTCAATATATACCAATAACAAAAGATGAATACTAGTCACATTTGACTTTTGCAATTAGAAAAAGTGCTCAAAGGAGTTCCCATCAGCGTCCAGACTCTTCTGATAACGGCGAGCTACTGCTTGAGCAACGTTGACCAAAGTGTCCACTTGTATACATTTTTTTGACACCTGGGTATTGATGGAATACAAGCCATGTGTTAGACACATTCTTCATGCTTTACTCTTCATAACAACCTTGTAATTTAATGACTTTTGTTATCCTCTTTTGCAAGTGAATAAATAGAGGCACAAAGAGCTTAAAAATATACCCAAAGTCATACTTGCAACACTTACCTGGCTTAGAATGGTTTTCCTGTGTCCCTCTTTCTCCCTATTGCTCTCAAACAGCGGGAAGTATGTGTCTTGCTCACAGCTTTTTTCCCATCTCTGGCACATTGCAGAAAGTACTTCATAGATGATGAGTGAATGAACCTTCAGGCATTGACTCACATGGCGCAGTTGGTGACTTGACAAGACGAAAATCAGAGTTATGGCACACTGGCTCCATCTGAATAGGTCCACACAGCTGAACTTGCAGTGTCCTTAGTTTGGCTGGTTTGGGAACTGGCTCAGCTCCATGATGAGGCTAGATCCCCACATGGTCCACCACGGCTGCCCATTTTGTACTGTTGACAGTTTTGTGGCGAATGTGCTTGTGCCTGCTTGGTTTTATTAGAAGCTTAGCAATGGTGCAATAAAAACTTTTATTAACAAGACAACTCAGGAATGGTGTATTCTGGCCACTGAGTTGGAAAAGAAAGCTCCTTTGTTTAAACCCTTTTGGAAAATCAATGTAAATGTAGGGGCCATCTGTTCTGCCTTGGTAAGGACTGTGCAGTGAATATTTGTGTCTTATAATTGCAAAGCTGATGACCCTCATATCTTACAGTGGTATTGGTCTTTATTCTAAACATGGTTGTTTTGGAGAGGAGAATGTGGGAGGGGATTGGGCTAAAAGTATTCTGAGATGAGGCCTACCTCCAGACTCTCATTTAAAACTACCATAATGATATGGAATTATTTTTCTTCATTTTCTCTTTTAAAATGAAGTGATGGAAAAGGGGGAAATTAATGAAAAATTCCATGTCTTAAGGTTTCCTTCAAATCTCAGCTTAATTTTCTCCTCTAAAAATACTGCAAAATCATTTTTTATAATCAGAACTTTGCTTGTTCTGGTTAATATGTGTAACTTTTCACTGGTCTGCAGAGTAAGAAGGAAGAAGATGGGAGTGGTCACTAATGAGGAAAGGTTAGAGAATGGATAGTTCTGTATCTTTCTAAGAGAGCCTCTAGTGGATTCGCCATGGTAGCAAAGTGCACCATGATGTGATTTTAGCAGGCAGCGAGAAGGTCCTTCTGCCCAAAATAGATCCACCTGCTTGTAAATGTCTGGCATTCCTTAGACTGGGGACAATGCCAGAAAGGCCAGCTGTTCCCTCAGATACTCTTCCCACAGGCTGGCCGAGACCTGAAATTCCAGCCTTGAACTAAATGCTAAATTTTCCTCCACAATGTACCCCAAAGCACGTGCTTCTCTCTCCTTCCCCCGACTCTAAAATAAAGGTGTTAACAGGTATTTACACTGCAGAATACATGATATAGATTCATGCAAAGAACAGACATTAGGGAAGGAGGAGAAAACGTATTTACTCTCCTGCCTATTTAAGTCCGACTTTTGTAAAAGTCCTTAACTGCTTATGCAGCAGTTTCTTCCTGTATAAAATGAGAATAAGCCAAACTAACGGGACTCTTGGGAGAGCTAAATAAGACACCTGTAGTGCACAATTAGCGAAAGGCTAGAGACCACTCAGATGCCTGTCAAATGGAGACTAGTTATATAAACTGGAATATTCCCACCATGCCACATCACACAGTTGTAAAGAGGAATGTGGGAGACCTCTGTATACCATTACAGAGTGACAGCCGGGACTTATGGTTATGTAACAACATGTAACACCAACAAAATGCGGCTCTGTGTTTCCAGTATTCTACAATTAAGAAAAGAGGAAAAATAGGAAATACATATTTTGTTTATAATAACAGTAGCAGGATAAACCAAAAATTGATAAAAAATGGGATGAGGGGAATAGAAAGGTAGGAGATATAGAGGGGAAATAGATGGCCCTGTAAACCTTTTTTTTATTTTTTTCACTTTGGAATCATGTAAATGTTTTACATAATCAAAACCAAAGTTAAATCAAAGAGGAAAACAAACAAAAAGCATAACAAGTCCTAAAAATTTAAAATAAACTGGAAAACGAAGTGACTCTAACTTTATGTCAATTCTGTGGCATAGCCATCTCAAGAATGATTTCAAATGACTCTAAAACACATATTTGGATTGTCCATTCCTCAGGGGATATATCCTGAGGTTAAAAAGAAATGCATAGATGTCTTAGACTGATTTTTTTTTTTGGATAGTTGTTAGTGGTGATGCTTATATTATTTTTCAATACTATTACATAGAGTGTAGGATAAAGCAATTAAGTAAGTCAATATCCTTAGGAGATAAGATTTTCAAAGTAGGAAAAGATAAATTTAAACTAAAAGAATTGAAGTAAAAATGCTGTAATCTTTCATTTGAATTAGAAATGTCAGCACAAATTTATGAATTATTTTGCTCTTCTTAAAACCTACAAATTTCCTAGATCTGGCCACTAGAAGTGTGACCAGCTCAGTAATAATGGTCACTCCGGGTTCCAGACTGTGATGTCTAGTTACCATTTCCATCTTAAAGGAAGAAGGTCTCCTTGGACAAATGGTTAATTCTAGCCCTGGTTCAAGAAATGTTGGTTAGGCCCCAAAGCAGGACGATATAACCACCTGCAGGGAGTTCCCACTGGCCAAAATTTAGGAAGAATATAAAAGCAAATAATGATGACAACATATTGAAACAAATCAAATGTATAAAATCCACAAGTTCATTTGGAGCTTTCTGGGGTACCAACTCACTGTTCTGAAAATGGATAAATAAAAAGAAAGAATCAAGCATTTACCCTGCCTTTGTGTGTGTGTTTGTTTTAGGTAATCAAACAGGTGATGAGGGAACATTCTTCTTTATTAAAGGATTCTAGCTAATAAGTGCAGGAGGAATGGTCAGTTGTTTGTTTGTTTTTTTAAATCTTCATTTTGGGTAATAATCATTTTGCAATATATAAATGTATCAAATCAACACATAGCACACCTTAAACTTAGGGAGTTATGTGTCGATTATATCTCAATAAAGCTGGGGGGACAAAAACCTCCTTTCTGCTTACTCCAATGAAACTATGGATCTAGGCAACCCTCAGCAATGTCTGCCAAAACCATTAAGTGAAGATTAATGAGAAACTTTATGAGGAGAGTAGCCATGTGATGCTCAAAATCAAACAAGCACAAGGCAGCTTAAATTCTGCAAGAGACAAGGTAGTAAGACAAAAATGGGTTCCTCCTCTGTGAACACAGGCAGAAGCAGCCTGCGGTTTGCTGTGTGGTTGCAGGGAGTTGGTTGCAGGCTTGGAGTCTGAGTCGGGCAATGAGTAGGAACCACATTCCTCCACCTCCCACTCTTCTGATATTCTTCATCCACTGAATGGGACTGGGGGTCACGTATGGGAGGACAGGGACACGGGCCTGGGCTGAATTCAGAGCCCTTAGCCTGTGGCCCTTAGTCCTCTCCCACTCTGCCACGTTGGTAGCCACGGAGGAAGAAAGAGTCTTGGCCTTGGAGCCTGCTGTCCTCCACCCCTGAGTAGTTGTGAGGTCCAGGGCAGCTATTTCATCTCTGTGAGCCTCAGCTTTCTCTTCTGTGGAATGAGGATGATAACAGAGGGTCCTTGGGTGTATCAGGAGAAATGATGTGAGTTACGTACTTAGCACATCAAATGTCAGGGGGAACTTTCCTTAGGCCATAGACACTTGTGGATCTTTCTTCCTTCCAGGAGAGTACAAGGCAGGGGCTATGTAGCTGCTCCAACAGAAGGTTTATTTCCATGCTTCCTTCTCTCTCAGTGGGACAGTTGCGATCAGTCAGAGCAGAACATTAGCCAAGAGAATGCAGGGCAGCCCAGTAGAAAGGAAGTAGCAGTTACCAGATAAATACTTTTTTTTTTTTTCTTTTTAACGCTGGCCATTTTTCTTCTCCACGGGATCTTATTTTATTTAGTTCAAGTTTCACTTTTGAGGATACCTCCCTCCTCCTATTGTGACATTGTCCTTGGCTCCATACAAGGAGAGCCAACTTAAGTCCAGTTCAATGAAGTTATTCGCATCAAAGTTTTACTTAGATGAGATGCTTTCAGCACATGCATCAATGGTTTATCTAAAACCATCTCTTGTCTCATCTTAAGCCAAGTCTGCATGATCCACTTCAATATTATATCTGGTACAGAATTTTTAAAATACAATATTATTTGAATAGTCAAAAGAACACGATGCAGCAATGGAAGAACACTTTTACAGCATTTGGTATTTCAGGGGATATTGTTCTACTGTTCTTTGAAATCCTCACACATTGAATACGCAGAGGGTTTTTATTTTTTCCAAGTGGGCCATCAGATGAGGAACAATGGAAGAAAAAATGAAACTTTAAGCCTGTTGAAATACTTTTTCAGGATACTACCACCTCCTTATCTTACAGACTGCTTTACTTTCCCAAGTGCAGCCCCGCTCCACCTAAAAAAAAAAAAAAAAGTAAATCCCAGCCTGGACTCCACAGTTATTTGCCACTTCTGCCATCTAGTGGTATTATGTGGTTACACAGGACAAAGCGAAGACCTTGTGTGGTTTTCTATTCCCTGGAATACAGGTAGACTAGATTTACCTTAAGAGGAGGTAAATGATTATCGGATGCAATTTCACAAACCATGTCACATGTCGCTTCTGGTACGGCAGTTTCTGTCAAATAAAAATATGACAGTGTGTCCTCATCCACTTTATTCAGTGGATCTGGCACCGTGTGACTTCTGGCTCTTCCCCAATGTCAAAATGACCATGGAAGGTAAACGTTTTGAATTTGTTCAGGGCATTGAGGCAGCCACGACAGCGCAACTAAAGACATTCACGAAAGAGGACTTCCAGACCTGCTTCAGAAAATGGCAAGAACCATGGGATAACTGTGTTCAAAGCAAGGAGAGTGTTTTGAGGGGGATTAATGGCAATGTGTCTTTTATAGTAATAATTTTTTTAAAATTTCAACATTCACTGTATTATTTGATCACACCTTGTAAATATACAAATTATAACTAAAATACAAAGGTAAGTTTGTATGTGTATTAAAAGACTACAGGTAATCACTAAGACAACTATAATTCCCCAAATTATAAAAGTTAAATAAAATTAGGATGACTTGTTTAAAGGTAGTCTTAGCTTAGAGGGGGAAAAAAAAAGTCTGGTAAAATGCTCTTTAGAAAAGGCATACCCAAATCACAGAGACACATTAGGTTTAGTAAAAAACAAAACAAAACAAAAAACTTTTGAGTAAAAACGTATCAGAGAAATTGAAAACAAAAGTAAAGATTTTAGCACTATTCATATTAGACAAAATATAGTTCAAACAATAATATATATGTATATATATATATATATATATATATATCATATTGATAAAAAGCTAACTTACCAAGATGATTCAATACTCAGGAATACTTATGTATTTAACAATGTAGCCTTGAGGTAATAAAAGTAAAAATCTGATATAATATCAAGGACAAATTGATAAATCTATAGTCATAGAGGGTGATTTTTAACACTTTTTTCTCAAAAATTTGTAGGTAAAGCAGACCAATAGTTAAAAAAGGGAGTGAGAGATTTAAACAAAACAATGAACACACTTGACCTAATACTTTCCAAGCACATGTGAGAAGGTTATAAAAATTGGTCATATCCAAGTTATGCGATCCCATAGAGTCCAAAGAATTCATGTTCTCTAGATTATATTCTCTGACCACAGTAAGCACATTAGAACATAAAAATTAGAAGATAATTCCCTCAAGTCTTATTCTTTTTGGATATGGAGTATGTATTTCCAAAAAACTGATTAAAAATTTGAAATTATAATGAAAAGAACTAAAATGTTAAAACATACTGAATATTAAATTATTACACACCTAATATTATGAAATGCAGGCTATAGGAGAAATGAAAAACAGAATATAAGTGCAATTATAGAAGTTAAAAATATTCTGAGAGAATACTATAAACAAAGATGTACGAATGACTTTGTAAACTTAGATAAAATGATTAACTTTCCTAAAAGTATGAATACTCCTATTACGAAAAATTGATGAAAAATATGATATACTCAGTTAACAAGTAGAATTTGCAGTCATAATCTCAAAACCATTGGTTCCGGTGGTACTGCGGGTGAGTCCCAGTATATTTTCAATGACAAAGAATTCTTACTTTACCTAAATTTTACCCAACACCTTTTACAAATGTATTATAAATTTGATAGAAATATGAGACAAGTGCAGTTGAAAAGGAAAGTCTAAGCCAACCTCATTTATAAATAGAGATGCAAAATACCTAAGTAAAATATAAATAATTCTAATGATATTTTAAAATGTGTTGATACAAAGTCGGGCTTGTTTTAGGAATGCTGGGGTGGCTTAGCAGATATGAATCTATAGATTCTGCATTTCTTTGAGTAGGTCAGTTGTAGAATCAGGAATTGCCATATAAAATGGCCTTTGCCCTTTTTTGCTCATTGGGCAAGAAAGTCTTTTAGTCATTTCCTTAGAAACATTAGCAAGTAAAAAGGATGTGATTAGGCATCTTTTGAGGGACTTTGACAGTATCAGAAGTTTGGGATCAGCTATTGACATTGCAGCCTGGGTTGGCAAGAGAGAGCTAAGATTGCCGGTATGGATCAAAGTGCTTCAAGGATAAAGTATCCATGTTCCTTTAACTCTTCTACTGAGTAATTTCCTCACTATATTCAAGAATGAGAACCAGAGACATCACCCTGGTTATAAGGCCATTATCTAAGGCCAGGGGCAGGGTAAATGTGCCATCCTTGGAATTTAGAAGAGCAAATTCCACTATTCTGAGTTTGCGTGCCTATGAATGTGACAGGTTTGGAAAAAGAGCTTGCAGTATGCACTACATCAATTCACCAATACTCAGAAGAATTGCCATGAAGTGTGATGGAGGAGGGAAGTTTTCTTCTCTGTTGTCCCACTTATGTCCATCCAACAATAGAAGAGCCTGAGTGGATTAGTCAATGACGATTTTGCTAAGCTGCCATTAAATGAGCATCTGCTATGTGCTAGGGATTTTGTGTACATCATCTCTAATCCTGAAAACATCTTTTTTCTCATCTTAATATGAAAACACTAAAACTCAGGTTAAATATATTGGCCCAAAACACACAACATAGAGTGTAAGTTGCAGAGCTGTTATTTAACTCAAGTACATTTATTCTAAAGGAATCGTGTCAGTTTCCTGCATTTTTGTGTCATTAATTGAGGGGAATTTAACTACCTCCCTCCCCCACCCCCTAAAAAACCACAACCTATATTCTTTAAATTAATCCTCTCCCTTCTTCTCAAAGGAACTCAGGTAATGTTTTTTCTCAGCGTAATGCTGATGCAGGGGTAGAACAGATATTTGGTTTAGATGGTGGTTCTGTGCCTCTGTTGGGGGTTTGAGCAAGATTATAAGCAGCAGTATCATTAATCATGCAAGTTGTTCCCATCTGTAACAATGTCAATGAATTACATTCCTCAGCGCAAGTGAGAATGGCTGCCTCTTGCATTCTATATCATGAACAGTTCTAAATTAGTGTGCAACCACCTACTCTCAGTAATCCATGACAGTGGAAAGAAGTAATGGGGCATTTAATTGAAAATAGCAGACAATATCTAGCTCTTTGATAGTTGCTTTTGGGATATATTATATGATTTGGACAGGGGAACTATCTCCTTTCCTAATTACTTTTCTTGGTTTATTATAAAAATAATTTTGCCTCCCCTTGGCTTTCCTTGGAGAAAGAAAAGGAGTAAGTGGTCCAGATGTGCTGGTTAGCAAGAAAAACAAAAATGCCCAAGGTTAAAATGCTGGGGTGTATATGCAAGTATAAACAATAGCCAACCTGTTCTATCTTACAGTTTCTTCCCCTAAGACATTTCAATAATTATATGTGGTGTATGCCAAGTTTTTATGAATGCATTAGAATCATTAAACATTTTTGATGTTGTTATTTTGCTGAACGCCTTAATCAGTAGTTTCACGCCATCTATGCAAATGAAAACATCTTGTGTTCCAATAGATCCACATATATCTGGAAAAGCTTGCTCTCTTAAATAGAGTAGTTAAAACATTCTTCCCTATATCCCCTCCTTTAAATCTTGCAAACAGAATTTGCTTAGACATTTTCTTGTTCATGATTCAAAGCTAATTGCTCCAAGCCTTGGAGAGTTATGAATTCTACATCAGTGTGGCAGGTTTGAAGTTTTACCTTATTAAACACTGTGTTTGTAACAGTAAGTGCTGGATATGTGGTTGAGTGTGCATGTGTAAGTGACATATGTGTATGGATGTGTATGTAAAATACAGTAATACCTTGGTTTGTGAGCATAATTCGTTCCAGAAACAAACTACTCATATTGCAAGACATCACTTGTTTACCAAGTTAAAAGGTATTAGAAATGTTTGCTCGTCTTGCAGAACACTCACAAACCGAGTTACTCGCAATCCAAGGTTTGACTCTCTATATGCATTATACATGTATTAAATACATTATGTAGAATGCATATATAAGTTGTTCTGCGTGGCCTCAGTTAAACTTTTATTATTTATTTATTTTATTAGTGGAAGGTTTTCCACTGGAAAATTACATTTTGTAAACATGAAAATTTCAAAAAAAGTCTCTTGGGGATAGTCTGACTAGGAATTCATGCAAGTAAAATTTAAAAATTCATTTGGTAAATTCTACCAAGTAGGCATGATTCTATCAGGTTCTGATATCTGGGAATATGCAAATACTGTAAAACCTTGGATTGTGAGTAACTTGGTTTGCCCTCCTTCCCTTTTTGACTGGGTCCCCTGAAGGTTTTTACTCTCTGAGTTGTCCGCACTGAGCCCCCAGTAACTGGTCAATTCCAGTTCAGGTCTCCTGCCCTGCCACTGGTTCCGGATGAGATTTCCACTTGTGAAGCTGCTACAAACCATGATTCCCTGTATTTGTCTGCCTGTCTGTCTCCCCAGTCTTGGGGGCAGCAGTGTGTCCTATTTATCTCCTCTCTTACAGATCCAAGAAAAGTTGTTGATTTTTCAGTCTGTCTAGCTTTTTACTTACGTTAGGATGAAGTAGCGACTTCTGACATCTGTGCACTTGGAACTGGAAACCAGGAGTGATTACCTCCATTCTACAAACAACAGAACTTTGCCTAAAAGACATACTTATAGGTGGTGCTCAGGTCACACAGCTGACATATCAGAGATAGGTATTCTAGCTGCCTGGTTCAAATCAAAGCAGTGGAATTCCTCTTCTCTATAGTAATAGAAGCTTTAGAAATGGCCAGATTTCTGCCCTTAACCAGAGCTAAGAGGGAGTCAACTTTCTATCTTGTGACTGACCTATAAATAAATTGAAGTGGGTTGTATGTATGATGGGGTGTTGGACATTGACTGTTTCAGAGCAATCTGCTTTGCCTCTCTGCCTCATTTCTTCATCTGGATAATGGGCATACTAACATTTCTCAGGATTTGTGTGAGGATTAAATACAAGTATTGAATGGGACAATGTGTAACACATAGTCAGTGGTGAATTGATGCTATTATTAGTAATGGAGGAGAAATAGAAGTGATTTTTAGTCTTACTCTGTCCTTCCCCTTTGCCCTGTCCTGGTTTTCGGCTGTTTCCCAAATTTCCTTCTCCCACAACTCTCGGTGTCTTATTTTTCCTTATTGCTGTGGCCCTTCTTGTTCCTGTTCACTTTCATTTTTTACAATTTTTCTCTTGAGAAGCCCTTCAGAATCTTCTGTTGGGCTAATCTCCTGAACCCAGGGAGAATTCTCCCATGTCTTAGATTGAACCATAATTACCAATGATCTACTTGGGTCTAAATGCTTGATTTCTGAAACATAACCCCTGATGGCCATGTTATTTTCTTCCCATGTTATTTTCCATGTTATTTTCTTCCCAGAATAAACTTGGACCAGGTATGTCATTAATATTCAATATCTATAAATCCAACCAGACAAGCTGTCTATGCACAATTCTTACTTGATTTAGTAGGAATTACCACAAATTATGACTGCAAAATCTGGCCAATACCAAGCATATAGGCATTTTCTTGGTATTTGCTAATCTCAGCCAAGCTACTGTACATGTATTAAGGCCTGGCTTCAAATATTTGGAACTAGCTCTACAATCCCACATGAATAACTTAAGCCTCATCACAGGAATTCCTTTGTCATATCCCCCAGGAATGTGGCTTTGCTTCTTATATTAAAAGACCATAATTACTGCTTGGACAATGACAGTTCTTTTTTGACCCAGAGAGGATCCCTGTGGCCTCTTTCCCATGGAATAGTGTTAGGGGAAGTGAATGGGCCGTGAGTACTTTGCATTAAGTTATGGTTCTTGGCATCAACGGTGGTTAAGGGGCAAAAGGAGATGAAAGGAGACTGGGTCAAGGGGAAATTAGGACTAGAAAGCACAATGATTAGAGTTGTGACTGGAACAGGTCATTATATAATATGAAATGATGAAAATATAAGCCATGGGTTTAGAAATAAAAATCATCTTGGCTATATATCTGAAAATTAGTCCAATGTACTCCGAATCTCAGGTCATGAAATCCATAAAATCTAGGCTTTTAAGGTCATGGGGAGATGGCTTGGGAAGGGTGGGGGTAGGAAGAAAGGAACTAGTCAAAGAGTAATATTTTTGTGGGCATTAAAAGAAAGGGCACTCCCACTGCACCTGGAAATTATTATCTTTTGACCCCCTTGCAGGGTCTGCAAATCCCCGTACATCCTACAATGGGAGTCAGAGAACAATTCTAAGGAGTTGGCGGAGATTTTCAGCAGGCTATTTTGCTAGAGCATACAAAACTTAGCAAAAGTTATAGAACCATTGAGTATGATGTCCTGACATCTCAAATTTAAGTAATTGTAAATAGAGAGGCCCAGAATAACTTGTGGTTCGATTTGAATACTTTGGGAAGCAGAAATAGTAAAATCTGTTTCCACCAAATTGGGATGTGCTGATTCATTCATTTATTCATTCAGGAAATGATTATTGGGACCTGCAGTATTTCAGCTGCTGCCCTAGAATCTAGGTTTGAAATGATGGTGAGTCAAGCAGACACTGTTTTCACATTTTTGGCTCTAGAATAAAAAATAATAAAGAATTAATAATTTCAAACTGGTATAAGAGTTGTGAAAATGAAGAAAATAATGAGGGTCTGGTAAGAGAGAACTGTGGGTGGGGCATGAGGCAACTCATTGGATAGCTTGGTCTGGTAGGCGGGGTGGGAGGTGAGTGTTGGTTAAGAAGAAACCTGGTATATGAGGAAAGATCCATTGAACTATGAGCAGGAGGAAAATAAAAGGTTTGATGTTGGAAAGAACAGGATGTTTTCAATAAATGGGAAGGAAGCATGAACAATGGAAAGTTCCTCTATTTACACAACTGAGCTCCCACACCACCATCTGTGTCTCTTAGTCACATGTCTCAAGAGAATCTGATTGGTCCAGCTTGAGTCAGGTGTGTTCACCTGCCCCATCATCCATGGCCAGTTAGGCAAGATCAAGCAACCAAACACAACTGCCAGCGGATTTTCTCTGGGTATGGGGTTGGCAGTTAGTTACAAGCAGTGGGGCTGCTGTCTCCTGAAATATGGGGCCTATATTGGATATTGCCCTTGGCACATCCGTTGCTTTTTGAAAGTCCATTGAATAAATGAATAAATGGGCAGTCCTAATGGACAGAGGACTATTAAGCTGTGTGGTGAGGATTCAGGAATTCAGGCTTGGTGTCTAGACCTTACATAAGAGAATAGACGTTACTCCTCAGCATGCAAGGGTAAAAAATTGCCCTTGTATTTATTTCTCTAAGTCTAATATGATCAGTTCAAGCAGTCCTACTTCTATGACCCAGCCTGGTCAGCAGGAAACCAAATCTTAGGATCCTGAGCGGAGGTCTTTCCCTCTCTAAGATTAGGAAAATATGCTAGGGGCTCTTCTAGCGCAGAGGGTCTGGACAGGGTTTCTTTGTGTTTAGTTATGTCTAAGCTCATGATGTCTCTTGATGGCGAGTGCTTCCACCACTTCCAGATATGGCTCTCAGCAGCTCATTCTCTAACATCCTTCAGCTGCTCTAGCAGAGGGCACCCCTTTAAAGCTAGGAGTTTCGGGGGAGAGGAGTTTGGTAACTCATAGATTCAACCCCAAACTGCTTTCTTTTATCTCAGGAAATACCACCTGTACCTTCCTGATTCTGGATGTCTGACTTTGGGGCTTTTTTTTTTTTCCCCCCTGAGACAATAATAGCCTCGTGTGCCAGATAGCAGAATACCCCATACAGCAAGACCGGTGAAACTGTGTGACTCCAAGAGAGGCCGCTCACCGAGGTCAGGATGGGAACGGAACCCCCAGAGTTGTTAAGCGCAGCTGACTTCACAGATCACTTTTTGGCTTTGCAACAAGAACAACACACTTCTACTAAGCTGCCATTTCCCGATCACGTACTGTGTGCTAGGGAGTTTGTTGTTCTCTGATTGTTAAAAATACTTTTATTCCATTGTGAAATGAAGACCCTAAAACTTAGTCAATTAAACGCATTGACTAAGAACACACCTCAGTACATTGCAAAGCTGCTATTTTAACTCAGGTATGTGTATTCTAAGGAGCATGTCAGTTTCCTGCATTTAGTGTCATTAACTGGAGGAGGGGACTCCAACTGATATTACATGTATTATCTTGCCATATGTAAGAATTTCCAGGTTCCTCCTAGCTGGAATTTTTCAAAGTCAAATCCTCTTCAAACAAAATCCTTTGGGTCCCCTTGGAGACATGGCTTAGTTACCAATGGCCATGGGAAAGGGAATACATGGTCATAGCTGTGGTGTCAATTTCATTGAGGTCTACAAATTAGTGTCTATTGATTTGACAAAAGGTTTGACTTTCTTTGTTGATCAATGGGACCGTACACTCAAGATGGGATACTCATTAGATTTCCCATTGTTTTGTCACATTAATCATGAGCATTTTGTGCCAGGAAAGCTACTTGTTCCCTTGTTATATAATATGTTGTGACCCTCTTGTCCAAAGCTTAAATCCAAGCACATTGTCTGGCATTGATGTTTGTTCCCCTTTTAAGTGCAAGGGACAGTCTGAGATATGGAGTTTGAACAAAAAAAAAAATGTTGACTTTAGAGATTATGATGGCTAATGATAGGAAGGGCAACTATATTTACCCTCATGTCAACTCTCTTCAGCTAGTCGTGGTTACAGAGCTTGCAGTGTTGAGGAGGGCTCTGAAGCTGTATTTGGGATCAGCAGGAAAGACTGATAAATGTTAACCTGTCACAGAAGCTGCATGGTGGAGGTGTGGCACAATTTTAACCCAGTTTCTAAGGATGAGAGGGCAAAGTATTTGCAATCAGAGATGATCAGGAAAATCAGAGCTATAGGAATGATAAGTGTTTTCTTGGAAATCAATGTTTCATGGTTTGTGAATACAATTGTGGAAACACACGGGCACAACAAAAGCAAATGACATGTATACTTAGGTGAAGGCTGATGGGCTGATGGTAAGCCTCAGAGACCTCATTGCTTTACTCACAGAATGTCTGTACATTGGAAGTGTGATAATGTTGAAAGCGGTATGATATGGGGGGGGAGTGGGGTGGCGAACTGGGGGAGGGGAGTTTTCACTTTGGGGGGTAAAGAGTATAACTATTGCATTGTGTTGTACACCGAAAACTAATAAAATAAAATAATAAGAAAAAAAAAAAAAAAAATAGAATTAAATATGGTGGTGGTGTGGATGGTGTGAGTGGAGAAGTTCTGGTATTCTTTGTTCTCTGTTCCAGAAATTTCTCTAACATTAATTGAAGGGCACCAAGGAAAGCCAACCATGGGACTAAAATATCAGACATATGTAAGCTTTTCCATTTTTTTTATTGGTGTTTTTATTTTTTATTTTTTTTGCCTCAGATGACCATACTACCAAAACTGATTGATATTTTTGATCATTGATTATTTCTGAGTGTTGATATTTTTGGCTCCAAATCATATTTTATGCGGAAAATTCTAAAGTTATCAAAACATCTTTTGTGCTATGTCATGTCTCTAAAAGTATGAGCTAAGATTTAACTTTTGTCATATGGGAGGAAGCTATTTATTTTTTAAATTTTTATAGGTGTTTCTAACTTATGTAAGCGCAAAAACAGTAATAAAATTTTATTTGGTGTCACATGATATTTTTTGCACCCTTTAATTTCAACTACTTGAATTGCTTAAATAAATTACTTTAGCAAATAATCAGACCATAATGTTCCAATTATTGTTAGTGCTTTACAAATAAACCATATAAATGCCTGACATTTCCAACTTTGAAAAATGCCTGAGGACCACTGAACATATGGTCTATAAACTCACCTCCAGGCTGAAAACCCCGCCTGTCTCTTTAAGGCCTGTAATTTGGGGTTTTTCCAGTTTGTGACATAAATTTCATAATTACCAAAATAAGATGGTATGTGTTTGATGCTAACATGACTTGTCTCCTCAATGAAAGAAAAAAAAAATCTGACAAGTCTTTGGCGGGGGGTGGGGTGGGAATAGTCACCACAAAAAGAGTAAAAATTTTGCTCTTGATCCAGTTTTACTGACAACATATAGGTAAGGACTTGGCGGGTCCATGATGGCAACATGCCTGAACAAACAATGAATACTCCCTTTTGGCGATTTCTCTTATGATGTCCACACCTGATTTCAACAGAAAGCAAAAAGCAAAAATGGGCAGCCATTTATCTTTTTGAGGGAATCAAAGAGATCAGTGTTGTCCAAGGTATTTAGATTGAGATCCCCTATAACAAATGCATTTTACATCACAATACAGAGAGTACTTTGTGCTTACATATGTGTGCACACACACACAACTGAAACAAACTAAGGTTTACTTAAAAATACTTATTCTTACCATCTGTGACTGCATGTGGTGCTTTACATTTTATTTATTGATTTTTTTAAAAAGGAGCTGGTTACAATTGACCAAATTAACTTTACAACTCCCTAATGGGTTGAAATCTTATTTTTCACTGACCAGTTGTTTTGGATTCATATAGGTGCTGATTGGGTGTAACTGTCCAATTTGAATCACTGACTGAGTGAGAGTTACATGAAGCAGGAAGAAGTGAGCAATCTGAATTCTGAGTTTAGCTTCAGACACTTGACTTGCTTGCACAGATTGCCGAGGGCTAGTTTCCTGTCATGGCTCAGAGTACAGATTCTGTAGTCAGCCTGTAAATGACCATGGGCCAGCTACCTCACTTCTTTGAGTCTCAGTTTTTTCATCTGTAAAATGGATGTTTTATTTTAATATGACCCCTTTTTGTGAGGGGACTTATTGTGAGGATTTAATATAAGGCAAATAGAGTAAGCACTCAATAAATATTAGTTATTATTGAAAAGTCCCTTAAAAATGTCAGAATCAAGAGGGTTATTTCAAATATCTGTGTCTCTAAATTCACATGAAAACTAACATAAGTGTTAGCTAACATTTATCGTATCCTTGGCATGTGGCACTTTAGATGCACTTCACCTTTATAACATTTTATCCCCATTTGATCTTCTAGTAGTGTAATGAAGAAAGCATTGTCATTCCCATTTTGGAGTTGAAAACACTGAGGTTTATAAAGCTCAATTAACAGAGTTGGTAAATGGTGGAGCTTGGATTCTAGCTCAGGTGTGACTGACTCCAGAGCCCAAGCATCTCTGTTTATAAATCACTGTTGGCTGTTCCCACCCCCCATTCCCTCCATAGCCACATGACTTACTTATTTCATGTCTCTGATCAATTTTCACTGTATCCACCGCATGTAAAATAGCAATTCCCTCTCTCAACACCCCCTCACCTCCTGTCTGCCACACCCTTCTTTAGTCAGCATTATCGCACCTACTACCATTTGTCACTTTATATTTGCTTGTCTATTTTTTGCTGATCTATCTCCCACTGGAACAAAAGAGCCAAAGGGCAGGTCCTGTTCACTGCTGTATCCCCAGAGCCCACAGTCGTCTCTGGGGCATGTTAAAGTATCACTGTGCTCATGTCCATGATAACAAACCTATAGATTTAACACCTGACCTAATTGCTGTGTCAACCTTGCTTAGAAATATAATCTTCATCAGCCAGTCTGGAATTTTCTGGCCAAGCACCAGTAAGGTCATCTGTCCCACAGAAAGAAGAGGCAACAAAAAACACCTTTGCAGTTCCCTCTCCCCAAAAGATGTCTCAGTCTAAAAAGAATCCTTTCTTTGCTTTTGTTAATAGTTCCCTTGCCCCCCGCCCTCACTCTTCCTATAAAAACCTTCCATTTTATACAACCCCTAGAGCACCCTTCTAGTTGCTAGATGGAAATGTTGCCTGATTCATGAATTGCTTAATAATGCCATTTATAATAGATCTTCAAATTTGTTGAATTTTGCTTTTGAACAGGCACAAACTATGTACTCAAATATTTATGGTTGAATGACTAATGAATTAATAGAGATAAATGAAATAGAAACAATCCATTGAAAACTTAAAAGAAAAAAACCACTTTACTTACACATTTCATTATTTTTAGATTTATTCTGAATGCTTTCATATATATCTCACCTTTTTAATATTTCGTGTTTTGAATGTTCTATAAACCATTGCTTCTCCTAAGAAGACTTTGGAACTTCAGTGCATAAGTTGGGGCTTTCCTTTTAATTAATTTCATTCGATGTTTTGCAAAAGTATCAAGAAGTTGATGTTACTATTTGCAATTACTGTGTATGGAGAAAAGGTGTAAGGCGTCAGGAGTCCCCAGCTGCACTGCCCTTCTTTCCCACGAGATGGCGCTCCCATCCTATAGAAGTTAGTGTGTATATCCCAGCTTGTTTCTGTGACCCTGTCGTGTTTTTTTGGTTTATCTTTAATTTGATTGTGCTATGGCTTCTTGGCCTTTTGGCTAAGATCAAGTGTAGTACCTGTTCTTATCGGTTTAATTTGACTGTGCTTGTCTCTGTTTCTACCTTTTCCTTGGGATTTTTGTTTTCTGTTTTCGTCCTCTTTTCTACCCATCTTTCTTTCTCTTCTATTTATAGCTTCACTTGGGCAGTTTATTATATAGAATCTCTTTAGTGTTTAACAAAGTCAAATGAGTTTTATGTTCCATGATTTTACGTTTAAAAATCCAATAATGGATGCACAATAATATAGATTATATATTTAGTCCTCTAAGGAAAACCACATACCTAGTTAAGATGCTTTTAAAAAAGGTCACTTATGTGGCTGGTTTTTTGTTTTGTTTTTTTTCCTTGTTAGTTTAATTTTGTAAGATTTTTAAAGAGTTGTGAGGGTTGAGGTTCTAAATTGTTTCTGAGGCCTCTCATGCAGCTATTGGCTGACTATTTTCTTCCCTTGATAGGTTAATTTTGTAAGATATTTTAGGAATTTTAAGGCTTGGAGGTATGATTTGCCCAAGTAGTACAGCTTCCGGGAAAAACCAGGAATTGAATTTGGGCCAATTGGCCTGAAGCCTACTCCACTTTTACTCGGCCCCAAAGATGTCCTGTTTTTTGTTCATATATATTTTATTGGGGAATTTGGGGAGGAACATTGGGAAAGGGGGACAGACAAGTTGCTGTCCTTTTCTTCTTCGGTCTAGTTGTGGAGGACGTCGCCTCACTGGTCCATGTTGGTATTATCATTGTGCTCTTCCTGGATGAGGCAGTCACTTGCCGGCCATTGGATGGCCGCTCATGGTGGCTCACTCTGGCTGCCAGTAACTCACGCTGGCTGCCGGCAACTCAGGGCAGCCCACTGCAGCCTACACCATTGCCGGAGACTCACAGCAGCCCAGCTCCAGGTTGAGCTGTTGTTCACCATCTTAGCTGAAGAGGGTGCAGTGTCAGTGACCCTCATGTGGGATCCGAACCTGGGCCCTGCTGCTCAGAGCTGGTGTCCCAAGCCAACTCTTAACCAATGTGCCACTCGGCCGGCCCCTGTTCTTTTGATTCCCTTAGTCAATCCCAATATTAAAGGAAGACATTTAAACAGCATATTAATAATTTTAAAAGGCAGAAGGAGATGATTGCCAAGAACGGAGACAAACCCAGAAAATATTGCTCAGCTGATGTGACATGTCCCACACTGGTGTGGTGGTGTCCAGCTCTTGTTTGTTTTTTCTTTTCCAGCACCCGTTCCTTTGGGAAAACGGTCTTTACATACCTCTACTTGATTACAGTAGGGCCAGCAGGGCCAGCAATTTTGGGCCCAGTCTCCTTCAATTCATGAATGTATATGTGATCCAGAATGACCAGCTAGAGAAACTGTTCTCCCTGGAGAATGGGATTGGCTGGCGCATAGCTGCCATGGAGCCTCTTAAAGTGCATAGTGTGTGTGTGTGGGGGGGTGGGGGGGTGGGGGGGAGGACATTGATATTCATGTTGGATGTCTTCATTATATAAACCCTCAGTACCGCGTGTAACTGTTTTCTTGATTGAGTTACAAAGAAGAAATGAGACCTCTATTTTTTTGCTTAAGGCTGTCTTCTCTCGTCTACTGGCTCTCTCTTCCCTGCCCCCTGATCTTAGAAAAATCCCCTCGCTGCCAAGTCACTTTCAATAGAAAGAAACAGTCTCATTTCAGGTATTGAAAAATAGTCTGGTCCAAGTTAAAACTTAAGTCTCATTTGCTAAACAAAGTTGTTTCCCTCCATCAAACTTGGGTTTGCTGTGTAGTTCATGGTCATGTTGTTGTTAAGGGGTAGATGCACTCTCTAATCTACTGTGCTGCTTACTGGTTCTCCAGTCATTGGGTCACGGGGGGAGAGGATGAAGAAGAGGGAGGGTATCTGATGTCTGGTGCTGTTTTAATCTCACCTCCCTAGGTGGGCTCATCACAGACAGCCGATCATCACGTTCTCCCCATGAACAGCAGATGACCGGATTCTCCTCCAGGTTCGTTCTTCTAGCTTGCTTTTGTCCTTTTGGTTCCATTATCTGCTTCAGGACTTCCCAGGTGGTCAATAATTTTCCAATAGCTTTGATTGATGGGAAAATCTATACTTTTGGCTTAAAGGTTCTCCCTGTCATTTTCAATTCTTCACCTCACTTTATGCTATTTGAACCCAATTTAAAAACCACTGCTTTGTTGGGATGAACAGACTAGGTCAGTTTTAATGAATGGTGTCATTTTTTGAGTTCCCATGTTACACAATCTGATCACTGTGCTATTTTATAGTTGACTATATAGAACATTAATTCTGTGGGTTTTTGTGAAGGGTTTTTTGTTTGTTTGTTTATGTGTTTGCTTTCCTATTAGTACAGCCTTAGAGAACCTTGATATTAAGGCAGGTGACTTTTCAGCTGATGTGTAGCCACTATAATCCTATTAGAGCATGATTTAATGACACAGAATATTTTAATTGTGGGTGAAATCATTATTTTAATTTTCATTATTCTATGAAAAGCCTGACAAAGGGTGGTTCTCCTATAACAGAAAATTTTGGTTCTGTTTCCAATACTGGAGTCATGAAAAGACCCTCTGGTCCAACTGTTTGCATCGTGCTCAAGTTTAATTACTGGGTATAAATGGTAGTTTCCTTCAAATTGGGCCTATGCCGAAATAATATGACCAGGTAAGCAGGGGACCATCCAATCATTTGGTTGTTATTTGAAATGAAAAATCTGGCAATATTTTTCCACTAAAATGAGTGGTGTTTTTGGATTGGTTATTTTAGAGTCCGCCTGACTTGGCCTGAGTGACCCTTCTAACTCCAGGACTCTGTCACCTGCCCTCCTCTACTGGGACGTCGGTGACTTGCCTTTGGCACGCCACCTGCCCCAGGCTTAGCTGCTGTTCAAAGGGCTGTGTGCTGGAGAAGCCGCCCTCGGTAAATTGCCAGCTGCATGTTCACAAGGTGCTGCTGTGTGCACGCCAACGCCAGCACCTGGAGGGCTGTATAGACGCTGCTGCGGCACGTTGGGGATCCCACATAAACGGTGCACTTTCCTTTCTTTAAAAATAAATATATACCTACATATAAACCTTCCACAGTTTACTGCCTCTGAGGGAATGAAACCCCAAATAGAAACAATATTCCTTTGCCCAAATTATTATGCCTCACACACTTAGTGGGGAAGGAGACACAGTAATTAAAAATAAAACATCAAGTCATATAAAATGTCATGTAACAGTGAGCTGCAGGGTTCACTGGACTTGCTTGGAACACGTGCTGTTACGCCTTCCAAACCTGCTAAACCAGGGGGCTTAGAGTGAGCCTATTGGATGTCAGCGGAGCACTATCCAGGCTTAGGACTTGCTTATAACTAACTCAGCAGTCTGGTGGCTTCCATTTAGTTCAAAGCAATTCAGTTCAATTCAATTTCATTCAATTCAATTCAGTTGATCCCTTTCCCTAGGTGATTATGGCTGGTGTCTGTGTGCTCGGCACGGAGAGGGAGGTCAAGAAATACAGAGAGAGCTGAGACCTGCCTCTGCTGGTGTTTGGCCCTCCGAACCTCCTCTCTATCATTCTCCAGCCTGCCCTGTGCCCTAGATGGACCACATCACCCTGCTTCCTTGCCCTGTGGCTTTGGCTTGGTTCCCGCAACGGAAGATGGGCGGGGGCCGGAGAGAGAGCTTGGGGTACTTATTCCCTGATTCCCGCCTTGAACTGCAGGCTCATGTCAGCGTTGCTTCTGCTCAGCCATCCTTCTCTGTGCAGCCCCATCTCTGAGTAGGTCCTCTATGCCTTGGTGTGATCGATGTCCCTTGATGTTCCTGTCCCCAGGATACTGTGCCAACCTTGCTGCTTTCCTTAAGCTGTGCCCACTGTCTTGAAAATATACCTTGTATTCAACTCGTTTTTTTTTTGTATGCAGCTCGTGTCCTGTGGAGAGCCCAACAGATACCCTTAAGCAGCCTTCAATCCAAATTATGAGTTCATTTACATTGCAGTGCTTATTGTGGGTGAAGTGACTGGGTGCTAGGTCCTAGGGATATGAACTCCTGTCAATATGGCAGATGCAATTCCAACTCTCAGTGAAAGCATTGCATCAGGGGGCACAGACATTAAATCAGTGATTGCAAAACAGTATGAGTGTATGACAGGTGATGAAAGAGTACACGGGGACCTTCCTGAGGGAGTAGTTTAAATTGAAATCTGCAGGAATGAGCAGGCATTGATTAGGTGAAAGGGAGAGACATGTGAGAAAGCATCGGGAATGGTGGAGAGTGTTCTAGAGAAAGGACCTACCTGTGTGAGAACCCAGTGGAGAGAGTGGGGCATATTGGAGGTGGGTGAGGCTTCAGTATAGCTAAGACAGGAGAGGGCGTGAAAGAGGAGACGAAAAGTAGACAGTAAGGAGAGGCCAGAGCCAACCTCACATCTCCTGGTAATAGGTTTGGAGCATATCCTACAGGGACAGGAAATCATCGAAAGGTCTTAAAGCAATTGGATGTGAGTTTTAGAAGGAGTCCTCTGGCTGCAGGATAGAGAGTGAATTGGAGGAAAGAGGGATGGAGGGAGCTGGGGAAAACGAGAGAATGGCGGCCAGAGCTCATGGTGACAGGCATTAAGAGGACCTGGCATGTCAAGAGGTACTTAGCTGCTGTCTCTTTATTCTGATTCTCCTCCTCAGCTCCCCACGATGGGTAAGCCCCAGAGGCTTCTTTCCAGCAGCAAAAGGCTCTGGGGGAACATCTGCATGGTGGGAGGGGACAAGGGGTGCAGGAAGTGGGTGCTCAGCCAGACCCATGTGAAGGGGGCTCTGCAGTGCAACCAGAGTCCCCCTGGGCACCGCACATGGGTGCCATCTCTCGGTGTCCTTGGAGAAGCAGGGACAACTAACAAGGTAGACTCGGAACTGCTAGTCCAAGTACTTTCTTCTATCATGTATCTATCTATCTCTCTATCTCTCTATCTATTATCTATCTATCTATCTATCTATCTATCTATCTATCTATCTCTCTATCTATCTATCTATCTATCTATCATCTATCTATCTATCTATCTATCTATCTATCTATCTATCTATCATCTACTTTTATCTGCCTATTTATCATCTATCTACCTACCTACCTACCTACCCACTCACCTATCCATTATTGTCTCCTTGTTCCTCAAAGAAGAAAGGCTGCATCCAAAGGAAAGTAAGCGGTGTCCCAAAAGCTGACCATGCTCCCGACACACACACACTTAGGGAAAGGGCAGAACATGCCCCTCCCCCCCACACACAACCCACGCTGGGACACTGCCTGGTGCTGGAGCAGGGAAGAGCACTGAATCACAGGAGAAATTCTGTTTTGAAACTAAAGGGCTGAATTTTCAACCAACAGTATCCAGAAATTGTGGACTATGCTTGTGTGTCAACATGGGACAGAAAAGGGAGATTTCACAGAGTAGAAAGAGAATGAAATATTTTATGCCCCATTGAACTTAAACTTCTGAATAAGTTCACACACACGTGCACACACACACACACACACACACTTAAATATAGATAAACGTAAATGGGCACCATTTCAAAATATATATATATATATATATATATATCAATGTGTACCTCCATATGTATGCACACACATTTCCTATAGATACTCATTGTAAAACTTGGAAAATATAGACATGTGTAAAAGAAGAAGATGAAAATCATTCATTCTGTTACCAATAACTGCATTGAATTTTATCATATAAAATACATTTAAGGCTCTTCCCCATTGAGATACCTTGTATAGACTTCATTTTAGGCATTTGGTACATATCATTAAAGTGTACTTTAGAGAAGTTGTACTGATGTACACTGTCCCTGTATCTTTGACTGCATTCAGTGTTATAATAGTATAGATACTCCTACAAAAACTTATGTCAGTGCAGTAAGTGAAAAATAGAAGTTCATAATTTCTTTGATTTGTATCTTTTATTATTAGAGAACATATTTTTTATTAGATATGTTCTTTCCATGTATAGTACTTCTATGATTTGACTCTTTATGACTGTTGAATTTTTTGTAATTGAAGTGTTTACTTTTGTTTGTTTCAGAAGAAATAGGTATACTAAGACTGTTCATCTTGTATAAGGCATTTTGGAAATATTTTTCTTTGAATTCAGTTCCTCGTACTTTTTGTGCTACAGATGTTTTTAATTGGTATGTAGTCAAATATATCGATAATTTCCTTTATGATTCTTCTTTTATTTTTCAGCTTAGAAAGGCTTTCCTCACTCTGAGATCAGAAAAATCTGGCATAATTTATTCTACTTGGTCTATTAAAAATATTAATTTTTAAACATAATACTCTTTAAATCTACCCTGAATTAATATTGATTTATATACAGTGAGTGGTAGAAATCATTAAACCAGTTATCAAGTAGCATTTATTAAAAGTTGATTCTGATTGAAATCCATTCAGGGTTTGTTTCTCCCCCATCATAGAGAGTAAATATGATGTAGGGTACAGTTCATGGACTTTATAGTCAAAACCACCCCAGCGTGCATCACCTCACCTTTCTAATTTGCTAGCGAAGAATTAGAACAATTCACTTCCAAATCTCATTTACTTCATAGTGTTAAATAAGCTTAATAGGATCTTAGAGGGTAGTGAAGAGGATTCAGTCTGATAAGACATCTATAAGACCTCATCAGTAAATGTTAAGACATGTAGTTTTGTGTTTTTGTGTATTGTTTACTTGAAAGCATTCTGGATTGGAGCCAGAAAAAATGAGGATTTTTACAAACCTCACTTTTTTTCTGAGCAACATTTTTCACCTTTTTTTCTGAATCTGATAACTACTTATGTCACAGAGTTGTTAGTTTTATTTTAGTCTCAGTTGAGAATGATATTCTCCCTCCCTCCCTGCCTCCCTCTCTCCCTCCCTCCCTCCCTCCCTCCCTCTACACACACACACACACACACACACAGAAGTGTACATGTATAGACAAGGGTGTATACTTATAGCTATGCACACACTTAATGTGTGGGTGCAGAGAGAGAGAGATAAAATACTTCAAAGGCTGTTAAGTGCTACACACAAATATAAAGTACATTTATTAAGATTTCCTTGAAGATTGGAAGCATAGACCATCTTTGGGGACCAGGTTCTTAGTTATATCCTTGAGTTGGCTTTATTAAACGAGTAAAGTTGAACCTATTATGCAGCTGCTTGGTATCAAGTAACAGAAATTGACTCTGGTTAACTTATGCAAAGAGGGAATTTATCGGAAGTATATGAAGCCCCTCCTGGACCAGATGGGAGGGCGGAAGAACAGGGGGCTGCAACAGCTGTCTGTGTGTGTTGGGGGCAGTGTGAGGGGGAGCAGTGCATTCTTTTTAGCGGGAACTGATAACGTATATGCCCCTAAACACTCTTCTCCCCCTAGAAAAAAATTAAGTGGTGTTCAGGTTTGTTTGATTTTTTTTTTTAATTTTTCTGCTGAAGATTGAAATTTGGGGAGAGAACATATGTGGCCTCAGCTTATGTCATGTGCTCACCTGTTGGTTAGAGATGGGCAGGGTGATTCATTGACAGTTGCCAGTCTGTGATAGAGATAGGAGAGGTGTCTCCACAAAATGAATTTGAGGTGACATTCACAGAAGAAGAAGGTTATGATTATTGAGTGGCCAACATACAACAAATGTCACAAAGCATTGTGGGGCCGCTTCCACTGCTCCAGCTTTAGGGAAGCCTGACAGAGAGAAGCAATCGGGAGAGGACTCCTGGGATAAAAGCCAAAGAGCTCTTAACTTTGGTTGTCTCACGAAATTCCAGCCCCTAGGGTGTGTAGTCATCACTGTCCTTGACCCAGACCCAACAACAGTCCACCTCTTCAAGAAGGATGAGGATGGGGGAAGGCATCCAAGAGGCCGATGCTGTGAGGGCCTTCGAGGTCCAAGCTTAGGGAAGATTTAGTGGAGATGCTGTAGCCCAGAACCATGGCCACAAGCAAGCACCAAATTCCCCACAGCTGAGAAATGGCAGAAGAGGACCACAACGGATTGCTGTCTGAGTCTTAAGATTCAAGACGTCTCTGCTTCAGCATAATTAAATCTCCTTAAGTCTGTTTCTAAAGAGAAGAAAAGAAATGAAAACATGAATTCATAAGGCTATACCTTTCTCTGTGCATATTCCTGGGGGAAGGTGATCCATTAGAAACAGAGGCAGACATGCCAAGAGCAATAAAGCAGCAGGCTCTGTGGGCTAAGCAGGCTGTGGTTAAAGGCTTTCCCTGAGAAGCTTGCTCATTCATTCATTCTAGCCTTGGCAGTGAGCCAAGCCGTGTGGTTTCACCACAGCAAGGGGCAAGATCCTAATGATTAAATGCTCTTTGTTGCCTTGCATTTCACTTTTTCTCGTAATGCACTTTGAAGAATGGAAAATTGAGTTTTCAATACTTTTTTGTTTGCTGAAGTTAAATCTAGAGGTAATTGAAGCCAGTTGAAAGCTGAAGGGACCGGCCAGAGTGAAGCTTAGAGCACAGGCGAGGCTGAAGGACTCACGAGGAGTGCGTCAGGACATCGTGCTGTCTCCATCACTGCCATTTCTCCCTTTGCATTGTGTTAGAAGATGTATTTGGAATCCGTGTTTGGAGAATTGGGTTATTCATTGGAAAATACATTTCTTTCCACATTATCTTTGGATCAGTAATACCTTCAGTGTACATAGAAGGCATGGGACCAGACCAACAAAAAATGGCTTCTTCATGGGCCATAGAGCATTGCCATTTTTTTTTGCTTGAAAATCTTAGGCAGCTAAAGTATCTTTTGTATTTTTTTTTTTTGGATGGCAGACTAGATCTTAGTTTAAGTAAATGTACATTTCTATTTGATCTCCATGAGTACACCCTAGTCATCTCAAGGAAATAAAATGCTTCTGTTTGGTGATGCCCAAATATTGGGTTGTCTGAAAAGTCATGACATATTTTTTCTATGTTTTTCATTGCAAAAATGAGTCATGACTTTACAACAACCCAATAGATTGAAAATTTGAGCTTATCTCACCTACAAATATTAAATAGATGAAAAGTTAGGTTTGTTTCCTCCAACAACTCATAAACACAGAGGAAAAATTCAGACAATGGCGTGACCAATAAAGTAATTAAAATGTTTTTATCTGGTGACCTTGTTAAAACAAAGTCCTAGTCTTCCAACAGTTTGGTTGTGCATGAAAGAGAATGTATTTGTAGATGAGAAATTATTGCTCTTTTCGATGGAAGAACCAGAAAGCACGGGTTCTAGTTCCTACACTAATGCTTAGCTGATGGAAGAAATGTCCCCCGCTTTCAACTTCTTTGGATTTGCTTTGGCACTTGATTCTACTTGATTTATGGCTAGGAGGAGGATGTTGAGTCTCTGTCAGTGGCAGGAGATTTCAGAGGAAAAATTAGGCTTCTCTATTTTTGCTCTTCATTTGATGGCTACATTTTGAATGTTTATAACACACAAAGCAGTATGTTGGACATTCCAGAAAAAATCCTGTAGTAGATAAAGTTACCATTATATATAAAACTTGTAAACAGTTTTATTGAGATATAATTTACATACCATGAAATTCACCTGTTTTTCATCATCACAATCAAATTTAAAATATTTTCATCACCCCCAAAAGAGACCCCATACCAATTAGCTCCTCATCGCCTCCCCCACCCCTCAGCTCTTGGCAACCACTAATTTATTCTCAGTCTCTATAGACTTGCCTACTCTGGGTATTCCATCCAAACGGAACCATACAACATGTGGTCTTTTGTGTCTGGCTTTTTTCACTTAGCATAAAGTTTTTGAGGTCCATCCACATTATAGTATGCACTAGTACTTTGTTTCTTTTTATTGCTGAAGAGTATTTGATAGTGTTTATCCATTCATCAATTGATGGACATTTGGGTTGCTTTCACATTTGGATATTATGACTCAAGCTACTATAAACATTTGTGTACACATGTTTGCGTGAACATATGTTTTCATTTTTTCTGAGTATATATCTAGGAGTAGGATTGCTGGATCACACAGTGATCCTATATTTAACTTTTTGAGGAACCGCCAAACTGTTCTCCATAGTGACTGCGCCATTTTAAATTTACATTTACCATGTCTTTATTTGAAGGAAAAAAATGAGCATTCATTGCAAGGCTTAAAGGATTTCTGTCCTCACTGAAGACTTGCTGTGCTTTTATAAAGTGTTTAGCACAGTGTCTGTCATATCAGACTTAATCTTCCTAGTAAGCCTGTGCAGATGGTGTTATTATAAAGCCCATTTAGAGATAAGAAAGCTGAGGAGTGGGAAAGTTCAGCGATTTGCCCAAGGCCACACAGAATGTGAGACTTTTCATATGTGTCTATATGGCTCCAAAGCTGAGCTTTCTAACAGTTGTACTGTAAAGCCTTCCCCCCACCCCCAACCTTTTATTTCTGCAGGTACAAATTAGCATTACGCTAAGAATGTGCTGGGTACTCAGTGTAAATCTAATCAAAGGGACGTACATGGCACCACCCTTCTGAAACAAGACAAAAGACAGATTCTACCAATAGGTTGATCATCAGCACTGCATCAATTGATGTACTCAGGGTATTAGAAAGAGGAATTTCCATCCGATATATCATGAGGTAATCCAAATCTAAGAAAAAAATGGGAAAGTAAAGTGTCTTATTACCTTATACAGTCTGGTGAATGCTTACTACGGACCAAACACTATGCGGAGTGATACGTCAGACACCTTCAGTACCGTAATCTTCACAAACACACTAAACTGAAACTGGTACTGGGTTTGTCCCTGTTTTCCAGATTGGGAAATATTGGCTTAGAGAAATTAAGTACATACCTTTGCCCTGATCATGTAGCTGGAAGAAGTAATGGAGCTGCGATTTAAACATGCAGCCCGGGCCCAAAGCATGGGATCGTAAGCACAATGCTATGAAATTCCTTCAGAAGGAGCAACCACTATGAAATTTCCTCTGATATAAGACTCCACTCCAAAAAAATTGGTCTGTGGTTACTTTGAAATAGAGGTTTTTAAATCTATGTCCAGTAAATGCAATTTTAATTTTCAACTTCAAAGCCATATATGAATAGAATTATAGCTTTTCAGTATTGACAAATGTCACAATTTTATGGTAAATGTTTTGGGAGAAATATTGTATTCCAAAAACTGCAAGTACATTAAATCTTTGTGTCAAAAGCCAAAACCTTTTTCTCTTAGTGGGATGTTTTATTGTGGAATTCCTGGATAACCCACAGCAAGGATTATCTGGAAAGTGAGATAATCTAGTGATGGCATCACACAGACCAAAATAATAGCTCATAGAATACATTGGGGACTTTGATGGCATTCTGGGGGAGCAGAGCTCAACTCTGCTCCTGGGATAACTGGTAGAAGATATTGTTCAAGGTTGATCTCAGGTGTTGGCTTTTGGCTTGCACATAGAAGTGGAAAAATACTGGGGGAAGTTGTCAAGATAGGGATTAGGATGGTACATGCCCCACAGTCAAACACATATTCTGTCAGTTAATTGTTATGAAAGAACTGAACACGCTGTTTAATCCTTCTGGGTCTTGCTCTCTTTGTCTATCAAATAATAGAACTCTCTTCACAGAGTTGTTTTGAGTATAAAAATATCTGAAACATGTATGGGACTCAGGGACAACATGGAACCCAAAGGTGTCCCTCCTAATGACCAGTGTTTAGACTCATGAAGCTTGGAGACAGACAAACCTGGGAAGGAATCATGAATTTGGTACTTTATGTCTAAGGAGGGCTGAAGATACACAAATATATATGCTCCCCAGGCCACAGTATAGAGTTATGGATGGGAGTCTACACTTCCCATTTCTCCCTAGAGTTAAGGGTCACCATATGACTGAATTCTAGACTATGGAAACTTAGCAAAAGCAATGTGTGCTTTTAGGCCTGGCCCTCTACACCTCCCATCTCCTGGCCTCCATCCACTTTCTCCTCCCTATTTTGTTACAATATCCACATTGATAGAGCTTCTGGCAGCCTGGATTTCTGCCTTCCTGCTCACCAACCCAGTATTATTGTGTAGGCAAGAAATAAACTTCTATTGTTTTGTGCATTACACCTTTTTGGGTTTCTTTGTTAGAGTAGTTCCACTGGCTATATGACTTGGTTACATTTGGTGTTGAAGGAGGTCATTGAGAGGATGGGACTACTGGTCGACCTAAGACCTGGACCTGGGCAATCAGAGTCTCCTTGTCCCCTTCCCTGGGACGTACATCCACCTGTCATTCCCATAACCAAAGCCATTTCAATGGCATAGCCTTGAGAGAGTAAAGTGCTATTGAGACCATCTGGACTGAATATGTGACTGGACCTCATTAAAGCCTCTATATAAACTTTTAAGATTCTGGTTGGTGGGTCTGGAAGTCTCCTCACTTGTGGGCACTCAAGACAAACCTTGTATGTAAGTTCCATTGCTTAGTAAGGCTCCCACTTACCAATCTGGGTGGTTCCCTCTTTCTTCGGTCTCTCCTTGCCCTTCGTGTTGAGAGATTAGTTTCAGATTTCAACGGGGGAAGTCCTGAGGTTGTCAACCAATAATTGGTGAGTCACCCAGGAGATCGAAGACTTGTGTCTCGGAAAGAGGCATGCACGGGGAAAATTCTTAGTTAGCTATCAAGCTCTCTGTGGGGAAGGGTGGCCCATAGGTCAGCTGCTTGTGAATGGCCTTGTGAGTTTGGGGATTCCCCCAAAATGCTGAGTGGTCTGAGGTGTTTTTTTGAGGAACTGTGCAGAGCACACTGCACCGGAGAAGGGAAATGAACGGCTGCTGCAGAGAACTGGACTTACCCTTGGGCAGGTCCAAGGAACACAGATGCCCAACTAGAGGCTGATGCAAGAGCTAAACAGCTGAAAGAGGAGCCGAAGTCAGAGAAGGACATGTGCTTGTTCATACCCTGCTAGCTTTGGGGCTGGCAGCCATGGTGGAAAAGCAGGAGAATAAGTTGGAGACCATAGGGTGCCATTTTGTAAAGCTAGGAGGGTACAAGCTGTGGAGTAAGGTCTGTACACTGTGACAAAGCTTGATTAGGACATGAAGAGGTGGACTACCTGGGAAAGCAAGGAGAGTGAAGGGAAGGATGTAGGTCATGGTGATGACCCCATGCAGTCTGACCCCTATTGCAAAGCAAAGTAAAAGCCCAGCAACCACTCCAGTTGGTGGGGCAGCCCCCAATTCAGGAAATGTTCAAGAGGAGAGTATATACTCCCACCGAGGGTATTGATATAGCTGCCAAGCTCCAGGAAAGTCCAGGGAAAGTCTTCAGGCATGGTTAGTGCAGCTATAAGATACAACTGATATGTGACCTTGGACAATTATTTGTCTTCTCTGAACTTCAATTTGTAAAAGGAGGGTAACCATATTTATTTTGCAATTTTGTTGTAAAGATTAAGTGAGACCAAATATAAAATTTTCAGCACGATAAGGTTATTATTATTATTATTATTATTATTATTATTATTTCTATCCAACTTAACATTTAAAAGCTGAAGTCTTAGAAGGCATATTTACATTACATGGCTACTATAAAAATCCTTTTTGTCTCAATGATATGCTAGTGCAGAGCTCTGGGAGAACAATAGAGGGAAAGTCTGACTATCCCTGTTACCAGCTGTTTCCCAGATTGAAACCTTTTCTGCCTCGAATCTAAACTCCATCAGGGTTGAGACCAGGTTTTGCCTCTCTTCCCCCATAGGAGCTAGCTGAGTTTCTTGTATCCAGCAGGTGATTAACAAATGTTTCTTGGGTTTCCTTTATTTTCTTGTATTTATGGAGTACTTACTGTGTTCCCACTACCTTGCATGTGTTTCATTTTTGTGCATTATCCTTAAACACACTAATCATGTGAGCCTCCCAGCAATGCTATGACATGAACAGTATTCTTTCTCCATTACAGAGCTAACGTCAGGAGGCTCTGAGATGTTCACATGCATGCCTGGGGTCACATAGCAATAGTAGCTGAATTGGCATGTCTGGCTGCAGAGCCACTATTCTGCCTCTCATGAATGAATAATGTACTCATTAGCTCACTGAGGATGTGTCACACAAGCATGAAAGTCTTCGTAAGCATGAAAGTCTTCGTGTGCATGAACCCCATCTAATACTCACTACAACTGTGTAAAGATTGAAATTAAGTGGAATTGTGTTATTAGAAAACACAAAAGGGTGCCTTAGGTGCTTTTTGTTTTCTTTGAAGAAATGCCCATAGTAGAGGAAAAAAAAAAATCTGCCCACGAAAATGTGATATTCATATGGAGAAGAAAATCTTGCTATGTATACTGTTAAGAGAACTCTTTAATCCTCGTTCCTTCCTTCACCATTGACCGAGCACCTACTGCATGTCAGGCAGTGAAACAAGGGCTGAGGATGCAACACAGAAGCCAGTCCCTGCCCTCAAGGCCTTTTCTTTCTAGTGGGAGAGGGAAGCATAGAAACTTAGCCTAAGATACGTCAGAACAACAGCCAGCCGAATTCTTTATGCCAGGAACAGATGGACTTAGCATGACCAACTTACACACTCAGAAGCAGCCAAATAGGAGGTAACAACAGTGCTTATACATAAAATGGATGATTTATGAATGTTTTTTGTCGGGGGGGCAGGGAAGCGAGAGAAATGTGACTTACAAGTATTTGTTGGGTTCACTTATTTTAACATTTCCCATATGCTCGAAAGACAACGTAACTGGAATGTATTTTCTTGATGACAAACTAACGGGCCTGGCACAGTTTCCTATTTACCCCTTGTATGATGCAGCCTCTTGTTATGGTATTGGCTAATATTTGCTGTAAGCTTGTCCAAACAACAACACTAAAAACACATACATGCATACAGCAGCAATTCAAATAGCTTTGATACCACATTTCTTGGGACTATATTTGTTGTAAGGAAGAACATTAAAACTGTAGAATTGAAAATGAGAGACCCCTAAAGTCGGTATTATAGTACTGCTCATACAACCTTAGATTTTTAAAGCTCTTTGGAGCCCCACGAGGCTTGTTGTGTATGGAGTCATCTTTTGCTCAATATAATAATCTTGGGAAGTTTGCAAAGCAAACAACATTATGTTCATTTCCAAGAAGAGGAGACAGAGTCTCTGTCAATTACTTGTCTCGGATCAGATGAATAGTAAGTTGCTGAACCATGAGTTGAACTGAGCTCTTTCTCTACAACTGTTCCAACTCTAATATGCAGCAGATATCTTGATTTGAATTGCAGCAAGAAACCAATGTTGTAATGTTCGTCATCTCTTCTTGTATCAAAATTTTATATTTTGTTAAAAGTTTCTCCTGAACACAGTGAGGCTTTCAGTATTGAAAACAGGTCATGCAAGGACATTGAAAAAATTATTTTTTCTGGTTCTTGCCCATCTATCAATTTTAAAATTGATGCTTTCTGAGTCTTTTCTGGAAAATATGTAAAAGGATTTTCTAGGTGTTTACCTGAGATTGCTCAGCTAAGGTAAGGATTGGATGTTTTAGACCAGTCTACACCTCAACTGCTCAGTGCTTTGACTAGAGCCAACATACAGTGATGTGTGGGCAGCTCAGGGTAGGTCCTTCCATCTTCGACCATGACACTGCTGTTTACCTTGCTTATAACTCCCCTGCCTAGAGCCTATCAGTGGGGGTCTGTCCTGTTCATTGCTTGGTGAGGCATAAGAAGTCTTCCTGAGCTGGGCTTTGGGTTCCCCAGGAGAGCAGCATGAATATTTATAACCCATCCACCCCTCACTTTTATGTGGAATCTAAAATAATCAAACTCTTAAAAGCAGGCAGTAAAATGGTGATTGCTGAGGGCTGGTGGAGGGACGGAAAAATGGGGGGGGGTGATGGTCAAGGGTACATAGTTTTGTTATTACCAGACAAATAAGTCCTGGAGATCTACTATACAATGTAGTGCCTATAGCTAACCATACTGTATTGTGATTTCCTAACAGGGTTAATTTTATGGTAAGTGTTCTTACCACACACAAAATAATACTAAAGGGGGTGAGAGGGAACTTTGGGAGGTGATGGATATGTCTATGGTGATAGTTTTACAAGTGTATCCCTAAACTTATAGAGTTGTATACATGAAATATGTACAGCTCTTTATATGTCAATCATACTTCAATAAAGTGGTTTAAAAACCGTAAAGAACAAATGTCAATGCCTAACAATTCCCTTTTCTGTTAAGGGCCACTGCAGTGTGTCTTCTTTCTGCCTTCTTCCTCTCTGTTACATGGGAACCTACCTTCTAGCCCTGCTCATTATTAACTGTTTTCTGAAAGTTTTTCCTGTCTCTACCCCCTTTTTTCTCTGATCCATTTGCTCCATTACAACTGGAGTTATGTTCTTTTCCTGGAATACTAGAACTGATCATGTCATTCTTCTACTCAAAAACTTCCGGAGGTTCAGTATATCCAATTCAAATTCTAATTCCAAGTCCAAATTGAAAGAATTCAAGATCCCAGGAACACCCAGTAATTGACCCCAAGGTACCTTTCCTGGTGTATCACTACCACATCACCTGTAGCCCTCTGTACTCTAACCCCTGAGGTCTTCTTGCCTCTTCTCTATCAAAGCCAATGTTCTCACCACACGAAAATTTTCTTATGCTCCTTCCTACCTGAGAAAGCATTTGGTTACATTCCCTGCCAATAAAAGTGTCTTCACTCCTTTAGGGTCCAGTTTAAATACCTCCTCCTGTGAGCTGCCTACCCTAATTATCCTTTAGAATTACATGCCCATAGCACGTTACTTTATAGACATTTAACATCACTTTTTTTTTTCTTTCTTGCTCTATGAGGTAGCTACTTTCTTGTCGATCTCATCTACTAGATTACGAGGGCTGGCTTCATGGATGTGGGTTGCACAGTACCCCATGTTTAGAAGTACCCCACACTTGGTTAAATACTATGCTGTCACCTACCGCCATCTTGAAAATCTTAAGAATTTCCAAAGCAGTGGTCCTGCATTTTCGTTTTGCATGAGTCCTGCAAATGTTGTAGGTGGTGCTGTCCTTAAAGATAGGGGCTATTTCAGATTCATCTTAACCTGTACCCTCTCTGGACCTCTCACATAGTTGCTGCCTATTTAAAAATGCTTGTTGAAAAAAAAATGAAAATGAGTAATAGCCCTGTGACTTGCTTAATCAAAACTTGTCAGAGCAGATGACAAGATTGGAACCCATCTGAGAAATCTGGATGTCAAAGGAAACACGATTTCCCAAAGTCTAGTCTCTGTGGTATTAAGTTCCAAGGATTTTCCACTAACCACACCTACTACTTATTGGGGAGTGACATATTTCTAGCTGAAGGAAATAACAGGCTTCAAGATGGAGCTGTCTCCTGGACTGCCCAGGGAGCTCTGAGGCATGGGATTGGAATCTCTTATAAAGATGGGAGGCAACGAATTCCCTTTCGAAAGCTCACAGGATGTGAGAGTCCTGGCAGTCTTCTTGCAGTAGCCACACATTTGGCCAGACTAGCCCGCATGTTTGGTTTTTTACGGAATCGTCTTTGGTTGTTTCCAGACCAAGTTGCCCTAGAGACAAGAAAGAGATTATTACTAAGAAGGAGTACCTCTAAGTGAGAACAAGAATAGGTAGGAAACAGGAGGTAGAAAGCTGTAAAAAAAACTACATTCTTTGCTCTTGATCCTGTCAGTCATGCCTAAACTACTATCCCCAGATGAACACAATGATTTTCCTTTACCTTTCAGAGTGTTTGAAAGTTAACACTCTTGCCTTCAAGGAAAGGAAAAAAAAATTTAAGTAGTTGCTAACAATTTAGGCCAATAATTTTTAAAGTAGTTGCTAAAGGGCTATAAAGATGTAATTTAAAAAAAAAAAGAAAAAATGAAAAGAAAACTAGGCCTAGAAAACTAGGCCTTTTGGAGTGGAGGGATATAGAATTCTTGTATTGAGCTCAGGGGGAAAAGAGGAACCATACAGGAAAGCACATGGGGCCTTATGTTGTAGCAGTGGGAAAGCAGCCATATGCATTAAGTTCTAAGGATTTTCCACAAACCACACTTACCACTTATTGGGGAGTGACGTAAGTGCATGTGGCTATTTTCAATAAAACTTTATTTGCAAAAACCGATGGCAGGCTGGATTTGCCCCTTGGGTTTGCTGACTCCTGCTCTAGAGAAATTGACAATGAAACCCTGGGAGAATTTTGACAGAAATGTTTCTTTCAATATTTTTTCAGAATACCAAGCATCTTTATTGGCCATCACCAGTAGAATAGTTGCATATGTTGTATAAGTCAATCAGGGCAATGCTACATAATAGTAAAAATAAATGGCCCCTAATCACGTACATCTATGTGAACTCATCGTACACACAATGTGGAGCCAATAGAGTAGGTTTAGAAGACACACATGTGATGTGATTCTAAAATTCAGAACAGTAACCAGAATATAAATATATTTAGGGATGCACATACAGGTGGGGAGACTATAGAGGAAAGGAAGGGAATGATTAAAGGAGGCTTGGGTTTACCACCGGGGAGAGAGGCAGTGCAAGAATGGGTACAGTTCTGGAAGTCTGGGGAGTACTGGTCAGCTCCATTTCTTACTCTGGCCTGCTGACCTAAAGATATTTATTATTTTCTTTAATAAGCACATGCAATTTTTTTTTAAAGATATTTATTGGGGAATTGGGGGAGGGAAACAGTGTTGGGGAATTGGGGAAGGGGAACAACCAAATTGCTGTCCTTTCGTTCTTCAGTCTAGTTGTGGAGAACACTGCTTCACTGGCTCACGTTGGTATTGGGTTGTTAGAAAAGTCATGAGGTATTTTTTCTATGTTTTTTGTTGCAAAAATGTGTCATGACTTTTCCAACAACCCAGTATTATGATCATTGTGCTCTTCCTGGTTGAGGGAGATCGGTTGCCGGCCATTAGATGGCCACTCACGGAAGCTCACGGCAGCCCACTGCAGCAGGGGCTGCAGCCTATACCGTCGCTGGTGACTCACGGCAGCCCAGCTCCAGGTGGAGCTGTTGTTCACCATCTTAATTGTAGAGGGCACAGCTCACTGGCCCATGTGGGAATCGAACCAGCAACCCTGTTGTTCAGAGTTCACTCTCTTAATGAACTGAGCCACTTGGCCGGCCCTAGCACATGCATTTTTAAATGTACTTTTTGGGTAGATATATAGATAAAAATAAAAGTAAGGCTAAGTAACTTTAGTTTGAGGCCATTCAACTAAGTGGTGTGTCTGGGATTTGAACTGTGGTCTCTTTGGCTCCAAAGCTTAGCATCTTCCTCCTCACCCCTCATGTGCCTGGGTTGAAGCCAGTATTACTTTATTGTAGTCCATGCACTTAATCACTTCTCTGTTTATACTGAGATACCATGAAACAGATTTGTACAGCCTCCATTTGTACCCGAATCAGTGGAGCCTGTCAGGTTAATTGGTTGTGACACTCGGTTTCCAGAATGTGTAATTATCAGCTGCATTGAGTAGGAAGCTCAGATGACAGTTAATGGTACATGTAGACAGAAATCTCTGTGTCGCTGCAACTGAAGAACAAGCCAAGAATGTAACATTAATCAAAATGCCAATGTAGTGTACCAGAGAATAGTTCTATGTGAAAATGCAAGCCAGAGCCATCTATGAGCATCCCTAGTTATAATTCACAGTTAGCCTCTGAGCATCTTAGCCTCCTTTTAACCCCAGATATGGAATATCAGTGTACCCTACTAGGCCCAGAAGGCAAAATATCTCTAGCTCAGCTCCACAATAACCAAAGTGTCAGTCCCTGACACCTGCTAGAATGGATAGGTGAGTGTGGTTGATTCGTCAGCCAAGAAAACTTTCAAATATGAGCAACAGAAGCTCTGGAAATAGCACCAGGGCACTGATGATGTGCCAGGAACTCTTATACACATACGACGGAAGGAGTTTGGCAGCTAGACAACCAGAGTTTGTGTCCTGGCTTTACTACTGGAAAGCTATATATGATTTTGAGCAAGTGACGTCACCTGTCTGTATTCCCATTGATTAAAAGTTGGTAAGATAGCTTCGTAGTTTTCAATCCTGGCTGCTCAGTAGAATCCTCTGGACAGACTTAAAAATTCATACCCATAGAATGGCTTCACCTGCCCTGGACCAGTGAACCAATCTGGGGTCGGGAGTAGAGGAAAAGTCCTAAATCTTGGCACTTTTGGAAAACTCAATTCATTTTAGAAAGTGGGTGGTTGTGTGACTCCTGCCTTGGAAGGGGGGAATCAGCTTTGATTCTGCCCTTTATGATGGGAAAGGGCTATCCAGAGAGGTGAAATGGCCCAGCCAGTGCCCAACAGCAAGTGGCAGAGCCTGTTCTAGACCAAAGGTCTCTTAACGTCTAGCCTCATCCTCAGTAGAGACATTGAGTCTTCAAAGTATAAATACTAAAGGTTGTTTGGAAGAAATAGTACACCCCCTCACTTTCAAAAGTACCTGGTTTGGTTGATAAATTTTGTTACCTTGCATTTAAAAATACATTACAGGCAAACAAATGAAACAAACAAACAAACAAGAAAACCAAATTAAATGCTGTATGTGTGTGTGCAGTGTTAGCAGTGATAAATAGGACTTGGAAGTTTTGAAGAGAAATGGTATATACTAGTCAGCTTGTACTGCCACACCAAACTGCCACAGATGAGGTGGCTTAAACAACAGACATTTAGTTTACATAGTTCTGGAGGCTGGGAAGTCCAAGTTCAAGGTGCCAGGGAGGTGGTTTCACTCTGAGGCCTCCTCTCTTGGCTTGTAGGTGGTCGCCATCTTGCTCTGGGCTTACGTGACCTCTTCTTTGTGTGAATTTGGAGAGAGGAAGAAAGCAAGCTCTCTGGAGTATCTTCTTATAAGCCTGCTAATTCCATGTCGCAGGCCCTACATGCATGACCTCATCTAACCTGAACTATGACCCAAGGGCTTCAGCTGCAAATACCATCGCATTGGGAGTTAAGGCTTCAATCTATGAATTGGGGGTGGGCAGGGTACAAACACTCAGTAACAGATAGTATGCGGATATCCTTATTAGAGTGATTTGACCAAAAATCAGGTTAATTACCCTGGTCCATGGACTACTGTAAAATATCTTACATTAATCATTCTCAATCCTGGATACAGATTAGAAGAACCTGGAAGCTTTTACATAGTCCTGATTCTCCACAACTGAAGCAGAATCTTTGGGGAAAGGCAGGGACCAGCATGAGGGCTGCAGCCAAGGTCAAGAACCATTGATCTCCACGTACCTGTGCCCTGGAGGTAGTGAGGTCACCCTATGACAAGGAGGTGAGACTCATGTGCCATAAGTGTCTGAATGGAGGGTAAGAACTTTTTCCCAAATTATCCATCGTAAGAGACGTGTTGTATTATGTTCATGTCCTTATAAAGCTCCTCACGTTTTTGGATGCTAACTCATTTACTATGTTTTGTGACACACTGATTTTACATCTGTTTTAACACTATGCCAATTGAGTAGCTTGGGATCGCTCTAAATTTAGACATATATGGTTTCTGTTATCCCTTAACTTCTTTTCCTTCCATGGTAGTGCTAAACCCCCACACTAGGACATCATGGACTGGTCCGAGACTTCTAGAATTTGAAGAAGTTACTTCCCTTCCTGGGCTGCTTCTGTTTTTTCATCTCATAAAATTAGGGCATTGGACTAAGAAATTGGTAAAATTGTAGAAGCCCCAAATTGCAGTGACTCTAACTCTACCCTTTCACCCCTTCCACACACATGCCTTGGTCAAACTGTTTATATCATTTTATGTTCTCCTTATGTTTGTCATTGTTTACTGTGGTAGAATGTATTTTGTTCAAAATACTCACTGCCCCTCCTTGGGAACAATTACACTTTCTCACCCTACTGATCTCAGGCATGGATATGTCACTTGCTTTGGACAATGAAATGTGGGCAGAAGTGACTTGAGTCACTTCAGAGATGGAATTTTTAAGAGCCAGCTTGTGTTTTTGCCTCTTTTCTTCCTTTGCCAGGAAATCATCAGTGACCCAGACAGGAAAGGTGCCATAATTTATTGTCCCAACCAGGCACTTTGAAAGTGAGAGGGTGTACTATTGAAAATGAGAAGATATGCTATTAATAAATTACTCTGGGACAAAAGGCATAAACTGGGATGTATGGTCCAGCTGGCCACTGCTCTGTCAGCTTAGGGCTTGGAGAGACCATTGAGCAGAACCAGAGCCAATTCATAATGGACATACAGGAGAGAGAAATCACCCTGTGTAAGCCACAGAAGGTTTGGGGGGTCTATTGCTATTACAGCTCAACTTAGCCAACTGGTAGAGAAGTTAATCAATACAACTAACCGATACAGAAAACCCACTGAAAACTGGCCTTCTGTTGGCATAACTAAGTGGGTCATTCAAGTGACTGCTGAAAACTGAAGTCATTCAGGGGTGACTGCAGTGGCTGGCAGCTAATTCCATGTTGAATTATAATGTACATCTGAAAACTATATGATGTTTTTAGCCAGTGTTACCCCAAGAAGTTTAATTAAAAAAAATACCAAGGAAAGCTGTCCCCTTCTATCCCAATAGGCCTTGCGATTATGTCCTAGATGGGCAAAACCTCATGGTGCCTGCTTCACCTAAACTATCCTTCCGAAGGGTTCCTTTTGTAAATACCAATGTTGGTTCATTTCACCATTGTACTCAGGCCTGAGCTGATAAAACCAGGGCGGAGACCCAAGTGTGTGCAATCTTCAGGCTAGTCAGCAACCCACTCGGTGACCTTGTATAAATGCTCTGATGATCACAGAGTGTATAAGCAGTGGGGTATTCAGAGCCTCTCTCTGGAAAAGACCTGATCTAGAGATATAAAGAGACAATATATGAGGTGGCAGAAGTTGAAAGCCAGGCAGAAAAAGGGACAAAAGATGTAACTGAGTCATACTAACAATGGATAATATTACAAGTTAACAGACTTGGGCTGCTGAAACTACAAGCTTAACTACAGGGCTACCGTGATGCTGCTGAGTGAAATGCATGTTCCCAGATTACAGTCTGTCTTTGGTGAGGCCAGCAGGCTGGTTGTTCCTGGGTTCCCATGAAACTTGACTTTCCCTTTTCCCTGCCCACCTGGATGCTAATAGCAGATAGGACCCTCATCAGTCTTCTTTCTATGTATCCTTTCAATGACATCCCTCCCCTATTTCAAAATGTAAACTACATGAGTCCCTATTTTTGAAACCAAAAAGAGTTCTAATCCAGGCCAGAAAGGACAGCTAAAGCTAATGACAAATATTGGTAACTGCGAATAGCAAAACCACGCATACAAAGTTAAAATTCCTGAGTGTGGTGTTTCTGGGTCCACCTCAGTAAGACCTTTGCACCATATGGCTTCCCCTAAATGAAACTGCTGTGCATTGGAATGCACTTTTAAACTGGCAGGGTTTGGTGTTTTTTTTGTTTGGTTTTGTTGGGGGAGAGGGGTTGGCTTGAATCTTCTCATAAAAAAAGTATTTCCTCTTCCTTCTTGTGGTTTGTCCCACATCCAGAGTGTGTCCTTTGTATTTTATTTCTGAGGCAAAATTCCTTTTTAGTGTGTCCTTAAGACTGTTGATTGGAAATGCTGTGACTCTTTCCTCCTGGCCTCAGTTATGAAAAGGACTTGAGTAGGCTACAACTTCTTTAGCATGTGAACGAACTCTTACAACACAAGGAGGAAGACACAGGTCATTGGCTTGTTGTTCTCTTTCCAGCCTTATGATATTTTAGAGTAGGAAGGGTTAGCAGAGATCACTGAGTCCTGAGGGCTAAAATTACACACATTGCAGCCACGTGACTAGTGAGTGGCGTAGATGCATGGTTCTTCATCCACTTCTCTTTCTCCAACTCAGATTCTCATTCTCCTGTGCAGCCTTTACATTTGTATATTGTAATTTATCTCTTCAAGTGGCTATTTTGGCTTGGATTTGTAAAAATGTCATTTATTTGTTCATTTATTCATGCATTCATTCATGCTGTATATACTTTCTGTATCTTTTCTAATCCTCATAACAGCTGTATATGCCAGGTATAATGTTAAGCACTGGAGATACAAAGGTAAGAAGGACACAACTTTGACTTCTGAGGAATGAAAAGAATAGAACATAGATGCCACAATTCAATATATTTACTGCTATTAGAGCTCAGAATAGAAATTAACCCATTGGGCTGTTGGAAGTTGGGGGTGGGGAGAGCTTTCTTAGAGGAAGTTACACTTACAGCATTTTGAAGAATATGTAAGAGATTTCCAGATGGGTGGGGTTGGGAGGAAGACAGCTTACACAAAGGTCATAAAAAGAATGGTGATAAAGCCAGGATGGCTGAAGTACAGAGTATAAAAGAAGTAAGGTGGATGCATGTGGAAAGGAAGGGCTAGAGAGCGCCAGGCATTACTTGCCATTTAAGGAGTTTGGAGTTTATTGTATAGGGAGAGTAGATGAGAGATCTCTAAACAAGGAGAGAAGAGAGGTGGAAACAGGGGGACCAGCTGGGAAGATGTGAGATACAGTTAAAGCGTGGAAAGATCCAGCTGTCCAAAACTGCCAGTGATAGGAAAGGCTGAAGGCAGTGAGCTAAACTCGATCTTAAAACAATGATTTTATGGGTTAAAGGGGAGAAGAGAACCAAAGATACTAATTTGGGAAACTGTGTAGATGATGGCAGTAAATTATAAAAACAGAATGGAAAGAGCCGCAAGGTTTTGGGCAAAGGTTATTGAAGATTTAGACATGTCACAAAGAAGGGGCTGGCAAAGTGGTAGTTATAATTATTTGATTCTCAGTTGCTGAAAAGGGTCAGAAAGGAAGCAGAAACTTAGCATCTAGTGTTGGTGCTAAGTTTCAAAAGAGAGGGAGAAAGATATTTGAGTGTTCTTTCAAATTGTCCAAGCTAGGTTACATAAGAAGGAATGAGAAAGGAACGTAGGAAGTTTGTATAGTGGATAAAGGTCTGAGGGACCTTAACTTAAAGCCCATGTGATCTGTAAGTTAACTGCCTTTCTGAATACATTCCAGGACTGTTGTGAGGATTACAAGAGACACAACATAGGCTCTGCTTGTAAAACAATCAAGCAAGCAAACAAAAAACAACCAATAAAGCCCCCAATGGTTGAAGACAACCAATGTTTTCATTCACATAGTGACTTTATGAAAAAGATCGATCATCTTCATTTTGTAGATAAAGAAATGGACTTGCTCAAAGGCATACAAGAGGAAGAGCTGTGAGCTCTCCCAGACGCCACAGCCTGCGATTCTCTTTCCATCCATTCCATCATTCAGAATGGAGGGCATCGCCCATTGCAGACTGTCCTCCCAGCAAGCCTAAAGCTCTGAAAATGGAATGTCTACACCATTCTCTACCATCTCCTAACTCTGAAGCTCTTCCCTGGGCAGAGACGGAGGAGAGAATATCTCCTATTTCCTCTGTCTCATTGCCTCCAAAGAAGGAGGGCAGGATAGGATAGTGTCTATAGGGAGGTGACATAGTAAGTTGACATGTTTGGGTTTAAATCATCATTCTAGCCACTTGTCAGCTATGTGGACCTAGGCATGATACTTAATATTTCTGGATCTGTTGCCTTAACCTCTAAAATGGGAATAAAATGATGGTACTTACACTAAGTGTTGTGAAGATAAATGAAATAATACCCCTAAAATCCTTATCACACTGCTTAGTGTGTAGTAAGTAATCCATACATATTTGCTACTAGTATGATGACTATTTTAGAAACTCTTGACTGCTTGCTTTCCATTTCTGTACATGATGATTCCCACAAACCATTGCCCAGAGAAAGCTGAATTGCAGAAAATATAATATAAGGCTTTTTTTTTTTTTAAAGCTGGTTTTGTGGGTATGTAGTATGAAAATGTTCTTGTGGATGGGTGAATTCCAGTCATATTTATAAGTTTATTCTGAAGTCACAAAATTGATTGTATGGAATTCATGAGTCTTAATGAGAGGTATGAAGAAGGATGTGGATTTCTTTGTGTACTTTTTATGGATATATGAACTGCTTTTGGTAAACTGAACATATCTTCAGTTACAACTGGGTGACTTTTTAAAAAGTGCACACACTTGTGTAACACCCAACCGGCACTCCACATGAAAACAGAGACCATTGCCCATGCCACATATTCCCCTCCCACGCCTCGCCCAGTCAGCCCCTCCCCCAGCAAAGATAACCACCATACTGGCTTCTATTACACTGGATCAGTTTTTCCCTTCCTTGAACTTTATATAAAAGGCATCAGAGAACATGCATTTTTGCTCAGCATTATGTTTCTGAATTTCATTCATACCATTGCATATAGCAGTAGTTCGTTCACTCCTGTTTTATTGTTGCTTCTTCTGTTACCTGAATCTACCACCACCATTATTTTCTACTGTTTATATACTTTTGTGTTGCTTCCCATTTTGGGCTACTGCAATAATGCTGCTTTGAACAGTCTCTCTCTCTCTCTCTCTCTCTCTCTCTCTCTCTCTCTCTCTCTCTCTTTTAAACAACCCACTTTTATTTTTTTATTTTTTATTTTTATTTATTTATTAAATTTTTTAAAATTTTTATTGGGGAACCTGTGTTTCTCCAGGACTCATCAGCTCCAAGTTAAGTAGTCATTTTCACTCTAGTTGTGGAGGGCACAGTTCAGTGGCCCATGTGGGAATCAAACCAGTAACCTTGGTGTCATGAGCCTGCACCCTGCGCTCTAACCACCTGAGCCAACCAGCCCTCCCAGAACATTCTTAAATATACCTTTTGCTCTTATATGGACACATATGCATTTCTGCTGGGAATATAGCCAGGAGAGGAATTACTGGGTCATAGGATATGTATCCATTCAGGTTTCGTAGATATCGACACACAGTTTCTAAAGTAGTTGTACCAATTTTAACTCCACCAGAGAAGGATGTGAGAATTCTAGTTGCACTAATTCTCCAACACTGATCCACTCAGTTGTTATTTTTAACTGTTTGCCATTTTAACGGATGTGTAGAACTTTTTCACTGTGGTTGGAATGATGCCTTGTGATATTGAGCATCTTTTCATGTGCTTCTTACCATTTAGATTTCCTCTTTTGTGAACTATCTAGTGAAATTTTTTACCTATTTTAAAATCTTGGTTGTATTTTTTTTTATTTTTTTATTTTTTTTTAGCTGAGCCATCCTGCCACCTGTTGGCAGCTCAACGGCAACTCAGCTCGGGCTGGCCTCGAACCGCTGTTGCCCAGAGCTCAGCTTGCACTCTTGAGCGAGCTCTTAACCAACTGAGACATTCGGCCGGCCCTTGGTTGTACTTTAATGTAAAAAAAAAAATTATTTGAATACAAGTTTTTTTTTTTTTTTTTTTTTTTAAAGATTTTATTGGGGAATTGGCGGAGGGGAACAGCATTGGGGAATCAGGGAAGGGGAACAGACAAGTTGCTGTCTTTTTGTTCTTCAGTCTAGTTGCGGAGGATGTTGCTTCACTGTTGGTATCGTCATTGCGCTCTTCCTGGATGAGGCAGATCAGTCGCCGGCCTCTGGATGTCGCTCACCGCGGCTATTGGCAGCTCACGCTTGGCTGCGGGCCACTCACTGTAGCCTATGGCAGCCCACTGCAGCAGGGGCTGCAGCCCACACCATCACCAGGGCTCGCACAGCCCAGCTCCAGATGGAGCTGTTGTTAGCTGTGGAGGGCAGTGTCACTGGCCCTCATGTGGGATCCGAACTGGGGCCGCTGGCATCCCAAAACCAGCGCTTAACCAATGCTCCACTCGGCCGGCCCTGAATACAAGTTTTTTTAAAAAATATTTGAATACAAGTTCTCTGTCAGATTTAAGTATTACAAATATATTCTCTCAGCTTTTTTATAGTCTTAGTGGATACGTTTTGATGAACAGAATTTCTTGATTTTTCTAAAGTTCAAGTTATCAATATTTCCCTTTATGATAATGTTCAATTGTCCTGTTTTGTATGCTGAATAGTAGACGCTTGTGAAACAGCTATGGCTGTTGATGGGTGGTTGGAATAAAAGGGAAGTGATGAAAGTGTTTGATTAAATGGGAGAGTGAAGACATATTTTTGAAGCCATAGGGGAAGAACATCACAAAGACCAGAGGGGTCATGGCTTGGGGTCAGGGAGTTTGCGTTAGAACAGAAAAACATTGAAAAGGCTGTGGAGGTGTGACATGGGCAAGGATATAATTACTCCTTTATTTTGCAGAAGAGAGCCGTTTTGTAAGACTTGAACTTCAAGACAAGACCTTGGATGGAGTCCAGAGTTATAGTTTGATTTTTCTCTTTATTTTTAGACTTTCGCCCAATCAATGGTAAGGTAGTGTAGTGTTGATTCAGAGCTTCTAAAGTCTGAGAGGTTGCAGATGGTGTGAAACCCAACCTAAATTGCTTTCAGGATCCAATGAGTTAGCTGAGGCTATGTTTTTATGCATTATGTGCTTAGTAAATGCCTTTTCCTTTCCTTGGATATAATTATATTAACTTAAGTAACAGCAGGTGGATGATTTAGAATTATGATTGGGTAAAAGCCAAGATAAGTTTTTTATTTTTTCATTTTTTCATTTTTTTGGTGCTTGTTTTGTTTGATTTTAGAGCATGCACTGTGGTTTCTATTTTATTTAGAAAAACAATCTCACATTCATTTAATTAGTGTTACATAATGTATTTATTTAATTTTACGTTTTATCTAGGTGCTTTCATGTAGGTCATCTCATTTAATCTCCACAGTAAAGTGTGTGTAATTATCACTATTTTACAGATGGGAAAACAGGGGCTAAAAGAGATGAAATAATTTAACCAAGGACCCTTGGCTAGTTAAAAGATGAGTTCAGAGTTAAGCTATATTTTCTTATTATGAAAGTCCCTGTCACAGTTTTGAATTTTAGGATTAAGAATTATTTACAATAATGAGCCTCTGTGTTAATGCACCCCATTTTTAAAGCCCATAGGGATGAGGACCCAAAGGGTGAGATCTCAGCTAAGTTTCTCAGTTGCTGCTTTAGAAGAACTTAACTAAGCTATTAAGCCTCTGTACCTCATTTTCCTTAATTGTTAAATGGGATAAGTAATGCCTACCTTAAAAAGTTGTTCTCCATTTGTTTATTCTTCATTCTTTCTTTCATGCACATATGCATTCATTCAATCACCTACAATGAATGAATGCATGAGATCCTTTCACAGCATTACTGTCCAGTGACAACTTGGACAAACTCCCTCCTTAATGCAGTGTTTCGTGACTGCTTTGTGGTTTCACAGGTTTACTGTCCCCTTATTCTCTCCCATTTCATGCCCCAGACCAATTCAGGCAGGAGTCAGACCTAGTTGGGCCACCTTTACCATGCTTTTCCATATTTTTCAGCTACTGCTGTTCATGTCTTTTCTCTATTATTGCCTTTTTTCCCCCTCTTAAACTCAGCATACTTGTTCTGGTAAAAGAAACCTCAGGTTTTATGTAGAGAATAAATTTTCTTTGACTCTCAGTCTATATCACTTGGGCAGAGAGTACACCGTGGGTTCCATGATGCCCTGCACTCCAGCCATAGGTACATGTCTCAATTCTGACCAATCAGAGAGCTGGTTGAATGGGCACAGTGACTAGATCAGGGATGGGCAGGTGACACAAGCAGGGCTAATTAGAGGGAATCCAAGGCTTTATGAGCAAAATGTTTGGAAAAGAGGCCTCTTTATCCACCTGGCTGCTAAGTGAATAGAATGTAAGTTTGAAGCTTCTAGAAACTACTCTTGCTGATTCCAATTGAGAACCTATCTAAAAATTCAGTAAAATGTAGAGGAATACTGAAGCAAGAGCTGAAGAGACAAGGAAAATCTTGACATTTTTGAGGCATTGGCCTGGTGGTTCCCAAAGTTGGGCATGCCTCTTGAACGTATCAATTATAGGAGGCAATCATTGTTTCAGAGAGTTTGAAAAAGATTTCTATGACTTGAAACTGAACGAGTTCTGATGGGACTCCAACCTGGTAGCCTGGTCTTCATGAATACTGAGACGTCCCTGTTTCTCTCATTTCAGGGCCTTTGTTCTCTTCACCATCGCCTTTAGGAGCTCCATGCCTGCTGGTGTCACCATCTTATGCCCCCTGGTATGGTTGTCATTGGCTCTGTGGGTGAAACAGCTCTGCCTGAATGATTACCAGCACAGGATACATTTCTTATGCATGCCACTGACTGACATTAGTGACAGGCATGGCGATAAAATTAGACTTAAAATAAACAAGACTTACCCAAACTCTAACTTGATCTATTCTAGCCTATTCCAAATCCTAGCTCAGTTGACTGTTTCAGGCTCAAATCCTTCAAAATAAAAGCCGTCAACTGCTGGGCATCACACACAATCTGTTGCACAATCTGTTTTTCTCCAGTGGCACTTTTTACCTTTCAATGTGTAACTTGATATTTAAAATGAAGAGTTTTAGCTCATATGTTCATGTATTCAGCATCCACTATGTGCCAAGAATGGTACGCTGTGGACAGAGTGGTGACAAGACATAGTGCCTGCCCAGGTGGGGTTCATGTTCTGGTTATAACCTCTTAATCTCAGAGTGTCAGGCAGCATCTGTTTCTCTGTGTGTAGGGTTTGCAATGTCAAAAATGGATGTGGAGGCAGGAATTTGCAGGACACTCACTGAAATAATCACTTTAAAGCTCCAGGATGATCATTAGTGGAAAGCCCACAGAATAGATACTGAGAAACCCCATGCTCTTGCAGTAGCTTTGTCACCAGGACCTCTGCTTTTGCATTGTCTAGTCCTGAAGAACATGGGCTCCCATAACAGGCTGGATCCAGCTCTCACATCCACTGCTGACTAGATGTGTAACCCTAGGCAAATTATCTAGGCTCTGCAACTCTCAGTTTTTGCCTCTGCACAATGGGATACCATGTCTACTCACCTGAGTAGTGGTAAGGATTAAGTGAGGTCATGCGTTTAAGCACCTAGCACTTGTTTGGTAGGTAATCAGTCCTCAAGAAATGGCGGCTATTGTATTATTCCTAGTATTCTTCTCATTATTTCACTAGAAAGATCAAAAATAAGATGTCAGCCTACTTGTCCTTCAAGAACCAGCTTAAATGCCCTCTCATTTTTAAGAGTCAGCTGTCTCATTCCTCATCATTCATTCCATTCTTACCTATATTATTCTGGGTATAATGATTTTTCTATATGCTTTTCTGTTTTCTTCACAAAACCTGGCACCATGGCTTTGTTATCAATTTATTACCAATGCTTGGAATCATGTATAATTTATGGTGGACATTCATTACTTTTTTAATTTAATGGAAAGATATTTAAGTTTACTTTGAAGACTAAAAGGATCTTTTGGATTCTGTTGTGCATGAACTGTCCTGGGTCAAGCACAGGGGTCTAGTGAGATAGTTGCACTCACCTTGGAGAAGTGATGGTGGTACAAGGTGCCGGTGAACATAGTGAAAACTGGCCATATTCTGGATATGCTTTGGAGCTAGAGCTGTAGATTTGGAAGAAGATGAATAAGAGTAACAAGAAACAAAAATAATAGTGTTAACAAATTAAGGGAAAATAAACTTTCCTGTTCCATGGTGAGAAATTCAAGAATTGAGTTGGTCTTTTATTTTTTATTTTCTTGATGGTAAATTGATTTGGCCTGTAGATGGCTCCATTTTCCTAAAGAAACTTCAGGATTCTTTTTGTGTTCTAGAGAATTTCTATGCTGCTGTCTGTTTGGTTTTCCCAGACGGGCATTATGACTTTACCATAAATTAATAAGCAATTTTGACTTTCTTTGTTTAGATAGAATTATGTACATTTGCTCAAATTTCTAACAGAAATTCTTCATTTTTGAGCCACTATTTAAGAATCACTAAGAAACTTGAGAAGTATATAAGAAACTTGTATACGGGAGTTACTTTAATGGCTTCCAAAATGTTTTCATTTACTCATTCGGTTAATGACTTTTGTGTTCCAGGCACAATGTTAGAGGCAGTGAAAAATATTACTATGAATAAAAATATTTTTCTTATCTTTTATTATGATTTAAATAAGAACACCCAGATAACATATTTTAGATAATACTGATTAAATATCCACCATGTGCAAGCACAGTGTATGCATTATGCAGATTATGTAGAATTGTATGCACATCTTGTCATTGAAACCTTCAAAATCATCCTATCAGGTCAATGATGCCCAAATATTTTAGGTGAGGAAACCAAAGAACAGAGAGGTTAAATAACTAGTTCAAGTTTAACCTATTTTAATATTTATTTATTTATTTATTTATTTATTTATTTATTTATTTATTTATTTTCTATTGTGGACACCAGTCTGTCTAATCCACCTAGTTCTGAGTCACTGTCCCTAAAATTGTGCAGAGTTTGAATTAGCAGTGACAGCTCCTCTGGTCAATCCTCACAGAAGCCTGACTCCTTTTGTCTGCCCTTTTTATTACTTTTGCGTTCACCCCAAGTCCTACCTCTTTTATAAAACAGTTCCAGATTATGTTAGGTATTTCTCCCTTCTCTGAGCTCTTCTGAGCTGCTTCTGCACCATACACAGGAAAGCCTGTTTATTTGTGGTGAATATCTAACAAAACAGTGGAGAAAGAGGCTAATCATTGAAACCTTCTAGTGACAGATGGGCTTGTTTCTAATTTGGGCAAGTGTCCTCTTAGAAGACAAAAGTGAGGGCTCCGTGTAGAGGGAGCTTTTCCTAAGGAACTGACAGCTTCCCTGTGTCAGATTTAAAAGCAGCTCAGAATAAGGCCCCTACCTGATCATTTACACTGCTTCTGTCTGTGACTTCTTTATCCCCTTTTTCTCCCTGCTCCTTTTCTGATCTCAGGGTTAATCGTAGAAGAGACTGCTGATTGCCCATCACTATACATTCCTCTTCCTCTTTAGTAATGGGATGGTCCCGTTTTCGTTATACACATGGCCACACCCCCAGGGGTCACATTTCCCAGCTATCCTTGCAGCCTGTGTAGCCATGTGAATAAGTTCTGTTTAATTGGATAGAAACAGAAAGTATATGTGCTGTTTCTGTGTTCCATCATTAAAATGAATGAGTCTGTGCTGCTTTTGCCTCTTTCCTTCTTTTTATATCACTTGGGAGATGATGAGAAGTGGAGCAGTCACTCTTGGACCCAGAGTAGAAAGTCCATGCTGGAAATGTCAAAGCTGCCCTTCAACCCTGGACTGCAATTAAGAGAGGAATGAACTTGCTTAATTAAGCACTATATTTTGGGTTTCGTGCAGCTAAGTTTATTTTCTACAATTAATATAGAAATTGATACTTAGAGTTGGGCCACTGTCCTAACAGATATGTAAAACATATGCCATTAGCTTAGCATTGGTCTTAGGGGATGGGCACACATATTATAGGCTAGAAATCTGGCAATCCGTGTTATGCTTTAGTAAAACACTTGATAAAACTCTCATCTGCAGTACCTTGGAAGGCAGACCACATGCCAACAGAGTCAGTATCTAGCCATACACTTCGAAAAAAAGTTATACTGCTGATGTGTGCTGGCTTCTTTTTTGCTACATTTAGCAAAATTTTAAAAGGAAAAGTTGAAATTGGGCTAGTTATTAGGAGTAGTGCTGATGAAACCATTTTTACAAGGGTGGGACCTCAAGTCTTTAAGGCGTCCCTCCCCATTACATGTTACTCAGAAACTAGGAGACAACTTAGTGCCAAAGATCAAATAAACAGTGTTGTCAACCCACCTGAATCTGTTGTTTCAAATTATCTCAAGGTAGATAAAATGAAATTGAGAGAAAGAGGGATGAGAAAGAAACTTTTGGCAGTGATCACTTGTAAAAAAACGAACTGGAAACAAATATGTCAAATGCTTACAAAGATTATTAGGAAATACCACTGCCATTGAAACCAGAAGCCTAGCCTGAAAAAAACTTGTGACTCTTTGGTAACTAGACTCCCAAACATACACAGTCTGTGAGTGGGATTGGGGCTAATGTAGAAATAAAAGTTCTTATAATGCATGCCATTTAAAATTATAAATCTAGTTAACAGAATATTAAATAATATTTTTTCTGTCCTCCTACCTTGAAAAGCATATCTTCATAATGACCAAGTTAGAATTTAGAATCCTAAAACTTATTTGGTGCTTTGCTGCAATAGTGCCAGATAGCCAACCCATGGTCCAAAACACACCCCCTTTGCTTCCTGTCTTATTTCTATACTGCACCAAGGAGCTTTGTAAGCACGTGTATGTATTCTACATTTTATGTTTATATGCAAGATCCATATACAGCCTGTCTCTTTCACCACCACAAATAATTTAAAAGCTCAGCCAATTACCATTATTGGTACTCGTGTGGCACAAATTACTGGGGAATATTCCTGGGTTCTTTCCCTTTCGTTCTTCCATTCCACTTCTTTGATAATGTTACCACCACAGCCATCATCTGCAAAAAAATAAATAAATCTTTTTCCAGGAGCTATACATTTATCATACTATATCATAACAATTTGTTTACACATCTGTGAAACCTGTGAGTTTCTTGAAACAGGGCTGATGGGTGTATTCATATCAAAATTTTGCAGCATAGAGGAAGTGTTTAATGAGCATTATTAGTGAGCATACATGAATGAATGAATGAATGAATCTTCATGTTGCTAGGCTCTATGGAATAAATTGGAAATGTACCAAGACTTCTAGGGTTTTCCATCTAAGAGACACCACACTAGAATTTGGATAACTGGATTAAAGTCCAGTTGCATCGATGCAAAGTCCTGAAAAATGGTCAGCCCTGTTTATATTTCACATTGCCCAGAAATATTTGGTTGTGCTTCACTTCTAGGAAGGGCCCAGGTTTGGAGTGAGGTCACATTTTTATCAGCAACAGTTCACTTAATATTGCTTATGCAAGGTTTCTAAAGCAATGACTAGAGCATATGTTTAGACTTTCCCAAGTGTTTGGGCTGAAGAAACCATCTATATGTTAGTGCAGCGATTCTCAGTAGTTATTCCAGAGGCTTCTAAGGTGAGAGGATCACACTGTATGGTTTAGTAACACTGAAACCCTTCTATGCTCACTTGTTATTTTATCTTTGTTCTCTTAGAAAAACTTAGAATAGTACACAAGCTATCTTTATTTTCACATTTCCAACATTATTTTCCTTATGTACATATACTAAAACCATCTGTCTAAGTTGTGGCAAAATCCTCCAGTTCCAGATTGGGCTCATTAGTCATTTGAGAACACATAAACAGAGGGATTATAGACAAATAAATAGATCTTGGGTAGATCCTGGTCTGGGAGGGCTTTTCTCATCAGCAGCATCATTGCCAGACATAACAAGGGACAGGTTTACATCTTTAAAACACTTGAAGGAGCTTTTAATCCAGAAAGTGGATACAAATTTCTCAGTGACCCACCTGATCCTTTATCATTTGACTAACTTTCCTCAGCTATGAACCAAAGGAAAAACTAGCCTCTTAAGGAGGTCTTTCAGAATGAAATTCTGTAAATGCTATTATAATAGAAAGGAATATATCTAAAGAGTGAGATGAGGGGTAATGAGAGAGCAAGAGTGAAAAAAAAAGAATTTTGGAACTGTCATCAAAGATAGTGTCTTTCTAAGCTAATCATGAGCTCATGCCCTCAGATGTTTGCATATGCTCCTTAGCAGCCATCTCTTCTCTGTAAATAGCAGTAGTTTAATTGTGAGATGGAATTGTGAGGAAATATACACTGCACAAGTGAATCTCTGCCACAGTAGGAAGTCTCTTCATCTGTATTTTCTTGGGAACTAACAGAGTCTAAGGGGCTAACAGTTACCATCAAGGGAGATGTTCTAGTAATTAGAGAGATTACTAAACGGTATAAAATGAGGGGGAGTTTTCTCTTCAATTCCTAACAAAAAAACAGTGACAAAAAAATCTATAACCAGGGCCAGCTGAGTGGCGCAGTGGTTAAGAGCTGGCTTGTGGATGCCAGCGGCCCTGGTTCAGATCCCACATAGGAGGGCCAGTGACACTGCCCTCAAAAAAAAAAAAAAAATCTATCACCAGAGTTCTGCCATGTCCTATGCTCCATTAATTGAAATTCATTCTTTTTATTCTGAAAGGTTTTATTAGTTAGGGTATGCTAGATTGTTGTGTGTTTGAATCTCATTGACTTCATGCAATACAAGTTTATTTGTTGTTCATGTCAAAGCTTAATAAAATTCAGATGTTTTTCCTTAAAAACAAACAAACAAACAAAAAAACCAGAAACCCTAAAAAAACGATTTTATGATGTTGCCATCTTCAGCACATGCTGTTGCTGGAAAACAGCCCGTAGAGTACATGTTGTACCTGGAAGAGCTATGAATCCAACCCTTGGACTCAACCTACATATAAGGGGTCTGGGAAATATAGCTTTGTTTCATGGGCAGAAAGTGGAAGTAGGATGGGTGAGCATCTAGTTGGTTTCTATCACAAAGACAGTTGGGTTTATGGTAGATTGAAAGCATGGCCATAATGTTTTCTAGCTCTTTCCATTAAGAGATGAAGGCCATAGCCCTACTCCTTTAACTCAGGTTAGCCTTGGTATGATGTGGGTGAAGTGACATTTGCCAGTTCCGGAGCCTAGCTTTCTAGAGGCTTCTAAGCTTCTCTCTTTGTCCTCAATAGAATGCTGTCTTGAGGCTTCCATGTAAGGAAGCTAGATCTAGTCTTCTGGATGAGAGGCTACATGCAGGAAAATTAAGTCACTTCAGCCAACAACAGGCATCAATTGTGATACATGAGTGAGGACCACTTGGATCTTCAAGCCCAACTGATTCTCTTCATGAAGGCAACTCCTTGAGTGAGCCAGGTGAAAATGAGAAAAACTGCACAGCTAATGAATAGAATTGAGACAAATAATAAATCCTTGTCGTTTCAACTCATTGAGTTTGGGGTGATTCATTATGCAACAATAGGCAACTGATACAGGCTTAAAAATTTTCAGACTAAAATGGAAGAGTCCACCTTTGTAAACTTGCAGTTGGTAGCTTATAAAGGGATGAGTTTGTCAGGGCTTTTTTTTTTTTTTTAAAGATTTTATTGGGGAATTGGTGGAGGGGAACAACGTTGGGGAATCGGGGAAGCGGAACAGACAAGTTGCTGTCTTTTTTTTTGTTCTTCAGTTTAGTTGCGGAGGATGTTGCTTCACTGTTGGTATCGTCATTGCGCTCTTCCCGGATGAGGCAGATCAGTCGCCGGCCTCTGGATGTCGCTCACCGCGGCTATTGGCAGCTCATGCTTGACTGCCAGCCGCTCACGCTGGCTGCTGGCTGCGGGCCACTCACTGTAGCCTATGGCAGGCCAGTGCAGCAGGGACTGCAGCCCGCACCATCACGGGGGCTCGCACAGCCCAGCTCCAGGTGGAGCTGTTGTTAGCTGTAGAGGGCAGTGTCACTGGCCCTCATGTGGGATCCGAACCGGGGCCGCTGGCATCCCAAAACCAGCGCTTAACCAATGCGCCACTCGGCCGGCCCTGTCAGGGCTTTTTAAATCCTAGTGCTAAGCTGAGCAAGGCTTAATAGGAAGGTGGCATTGGCTGGAGTCCTGCAGGAGGAGCGGTGGTGGTGGTGATGGTGGTGATGGTGGTGATAGGGTGTTAGCAAAGGATGTAGAGAATTCCAAATGGCAACTTCACCCAGTTCACAAATTGTTCCTGCTTTACAATTTGGAAATATGAATTAGAAAAACTTGAATAATGAGGATAGCATTTCTTGGCCTTGGAAGACATTTTGGTTAAATGCCTGTAGAAACTTTCAATTTTTGCCACACTGGGATATGTTCCTTTTTTAAATATCATTTTTTTCCCCTTTTATATCTATTATTTTTTTACTTGGTGTATTCCCGTACATATATATTTGTTATCTTTTCCGTTCATTTTTATTTTTTTAAATATTTCCTTACTTCATGAGTTGAAATTTTTCATTTCAAAATTTATTGTTTTCTAAGAAAACTATTGAAGGCTATAAGCTTTCACATACCCCAACACTTTTAAGATTATCTAAATTTTGGTTATTTCTGAAAAGTTTGTGATTTCACTGTTTATTTTTTTCTTTAATGCAGAATGATTTAGAAAGGTGTTTTAAAATTTGAATGAATTTATTTTTACTTCTCTTTTGTTGTGAATTGCTAATTTTATTATACTGTGATTAGAAGATAGAGCTTGCAAGATTTATGCCTTTTGAAATTTGGTGAAAACATTTTGTGACCTACTTCACATTTAACATTTTGTGACCATGTCAGGGTAAAAACAGATCTATGCTTAGTTGAGTAAAAAAAAAAAAGCAAGAAAATTATGCATTAAATCATGCTTATTAATGTTATCATTATGAGTTTTTGGTTCTTTTTTTTTGAGGACAGTGTCAGTGGCCCTCATATGTGGGACCTGAACCGGGGCTGCTGGCTTCCCAAGCCAGCGCTTAACTACCACGCCACTCGGCCAGCCCCAGTTTTTGGTTCTTTATTTATTGGTTTCTGTTAAAGTTTCTTCATTTGACTATAGATTTGAAACATCCTAAAATTATATTTTAATAATTTTTTTATATATCTAGATGCTCCATGACTATGTACATATAAGTTCATGACTTATAGTATCACCATCTTTGGAACTGTAGCTTTCATGCATTTTTTTTTAAACAAACCCTCTTTGATTAATTTGAAGATTTTGATTTGCTATTAATATTAATATGACTATTTTCTTTCTCTCATAAAATTTTACTAGAAAAATCTTTTCAATCCGTTTACTTTTCATCTTTCCATGCGATACTGTTTAGAATCTCTCTTGTGAATAGCATATAGCCATATTATTTTATCTTTTACCTTTGGTCCTGGTAATTCATTCCGTAAAAATCTGATATTGAAATTGTCTTTGTCCTCAGGTTTTTGAAGACAGAAGGGCCAAATGCTTATTTTAATGTTATTCCCAGTATTCCTGATGTGGGTTCAATCACATGATTGTGTATGTCTTACATTTGGTTTCCCCAGAAGTCAACTTTGAGCAAAGGATGTGCTTATGAGTTCTTTATTTGGGAGGAGAGTCAATAAAGCATGAGTAGGTGAGTGAGAAATGATACAGGGAAGGGAAGGCAGCCAATAATGGTATACTTTTGAGTCTGTTATTATTGGACAACTAGGTCTCAAGTTTAAAATTACAAACTTGGGTGGATACAGTAGACCATACCTCAGAGTCATCTCAGCTGAGAGGTGGTAGCTAAAGTAGGCATTTATTCACCAAATCCCATCGACTATTGATAAAGGGCTTCTGGGGAGTGCGGAGGGTGTCTTATCCCCTCAGTACTTCTGGTCTATCATGTACACAGGCTAAGTGGGTGCCTGTGGTTAGAGAAAGCATTCAGTGAAAGAGGCCCAGTGCTTCTGCTTGGAAAAGTTCCTGTTGGCTTTCTCTAGTGTATAAGTACTCATGGCACTCATGGGGTACCAACACTGACATTTGAACTTGTCAGTATCTGAACATTCTGAATATTAATATCTGGATACATAAATGTTTCAATGTCAAACAAGTAATCAAGCTAGATATAACTTGTAGTGAAAAATCACCTTAAATGCTCTACTAGTTGAAAATTTTAAAGTCTACTGAAGCATAAATGTATATTCATTATTGTAAAACTAAAATGCTGCCAATAAACCATGATAACTTTTTTTTTAAAGATTTTATTGGGGAATTGGGGGAGGGGAACAGACAAGTTGCTGTCCTTTTGTTCTTCAGTCTAGTTGTGGAGGATGTCACTTCATTGGCCCATGTTGGTATTGTGATAATTTTGTTTTTCCCGGCTGAGGCAGATCGGTCGCTGGCCATTGGATGACCACTCACGGAGGCTCACGGCAGCTTTTGCTGGCTGCCAGCCGCTCACACTGGCTGCCACCCACTCACAGTAGCTCAGGGAAGCCCACTGCTGCCTCATTGCAGCCTATGTTGTCGCCGGCCACTCACAGCCCAGCTCCAGGTCGAGCTGTTGTTCACCATCTTAGCTGTAGAGGGTGCAGTGTCACTGGCCCTCATGTGAGATCCGAACCGGGGCCCTGCTGCTCAGAGCTCGTGCTTCCAAGCCAGCTCTTAACCAACTGAGCCACTCTGCCAAACCACCATGATAATTTTGAAGTATGTTAATTTTATGTTCATAAACAATTAAGAACTTTAAAATAATTTTTGAAAATAGAAAAATTGGTATTTAATGTGAACTTTGAGAGTATTTTGGCTAGATTACTTGGGAAAATATTGTTTTGAGTTAAATAATGCAAAATCAAGTAATATAAGTTAATCCAAATGTAAAAGTATCAGGTGTATTAGTGCCCTTAGTATTAAACAATTAACTGCTGAGAACTTCACTTAATTTTTAGTTACTTAATTTCATATATGAATATTGTAAAGCAAAATCATATTTGGGAAACATTCACAAATAAAAATAGGATATAAACTTAAGTATCTCAAAATTTTAAGAGTTTGGAAGTTCTTAAACTCATTCCTAAAACATCCAGGATATATAGCTATCTATCTCTCTCTATATATAAATATCTATACATATCTCTGATCCAGACATAATAAAAAGAGTTCTTTATTTTTTAACATTCTAACTGTCCATTGAAATATAAATGTATATTCATTATTATAAAAATAAGACCTAGACATGTTAGAGGGTGAGGGTTAGAAGAAAACACACACCAAAAAACATTTTGTTCTTGCAACTCAAACTTTAAAACAACAGGCTTTACAAGAATGCTTTTAGAAGACATTTCCTTATTGTTTTGAGTCTATGAAGGCTTTATTTTGGTTATGTTGGAGAGGAAGAAAAGCTTAATAACTTTGTGGCAATGTACCATTAGCAGCACTCTGTACCACAGAGCCAGCCAAAGCCAGCCAGATTGCTCTCCTGCCAAGTGAAAGGAAGCTTCTTTAATGTTTTGTTAAAGTGCAATTCAGTAACCATGGGTATAATCAGGCAGCTGTTGGGGCTAAGAAGTCATTGTTCCTCTACTATAATGTCAAATCCATAAAATTTGGCCACCACTACAATTTAAAATAGTCAAATAATAATGATGACAATGATTAATTTAAATAAAATTTCAGATTTATTTCTGGATTCCAGGTTTTCCTTCCCATGGTGGTGATTCAGCTCTAGTCAGGCTGAGGCCCAATACTGATTTTAACTCTGCCCTTTGGTACTCAGCCATAGAGTATATTCCACACACCTCTGCCCTGTGTGGGGGTGTGGGGTCGGGGGGAGAGGCTTGCAACAACAAGCATGCATTCTCCTGGTATATGTTGGCAAGTACAAGTTTAACTCCTGTGGCTCCACCTGCCACTCAGTTCTGGGACCCAGGTTGAAGAAGTAGCTAGCTCTGATGTGGAACATATAGCTTCTTGTTCTTGTCCTCACAGTTCTGAAGACTTCAGTTCAAGATCAAGGTGTTGGTAGGTTTAGTTTTTTCTGAGGTCTCTCTCCTTGGCTGCAGATGGCCACTTTCTCACTGTGTCCTCACATGATCTCTTCTCCATGAGCACATATCCACAGGGTGACCCTTTGTGTCTCTAAATGTGCTCTTCTTGTAAAGACACCAGTTAGAATGGATTAGAGCCTGTCTTGGCCTCATTTTAAGTTAGTCGCCTGTTTAAAGTCCCCATCTCCAAATGCAGTCACATTCTGAGGTACGAGGGGTTAGGGCTTCAACAGTTCAGCCCACAACATTCTTAACAGTTTTCCCTTGGACATGGCATAGGTCACGCACGTCTGCTCAAATGCTATTGGCTGTAGAAAGTTACATGATAAAGGAGGGGGATGTAATATTTTGAGAGGGAATAGACGTCTAATTCATGCAAAAATTGATATATTTATACTTTGGACACTCTAGTGTTATACAGTTTATTTAAGCATATATACTTTAAATTGCCAAGAGTTATATAATATTGCAATCCTGGCTCTGTGTTTTCAGTCTACTGGTATAACAAGCTATTTTGCAATAACTAAATATTGGTGTTTTCTTTTGTCTTATCATTATTTTTATATTTACAATTTTGTATGCTGTATCATTTATATCTTGAGATCCAACTACAGAGTTGTATATTTAATTAAAATTTTGAATCAAATTATCTATCTATGTCTGTATCTATCCTTTCAAAAGCATTCTCACTCATACTCCTCTCTTGTTTAAATCTTTGTAAGGTATATTTTTAGTGTTTTAATAACAATTTCCATAAATACTCTTGAGGTTTGTATTGGTCTCCTTAGGCTGCCAAAACAAAATACCGCAGACATGGTGGTTAGACAGTGGGGATTTATTTTCTCACAGCTCTGGAGGGTAGAATTCCAAGATCAAGGTTCTGGCTGATTCGGTTTCTGCGAGAGCTCTCTTCCTGGCCCACAGGCTGTCCAGGCACCTTTTAGCTATGGACTCATGTGGCCTTTCCTCAGTGTGTGTGTGTGTGTGTGTGTGTGTGTGTGTGTACACATTAGTGCGTATGTGTGTGCCCGCGCCCACACAAGTGGGAGAAAGGAGCAGGCAGGTGCCCAAGAGTAGCTCGCTGGTATCTCTTCTTTAAGGACACTGATTTTATAGGATCAGGCCCCCACTCTTATCATCTCATTTAACCTTAATTACTTCCTTAGAGGCTCCCCTCTTCAAATATATCCACACTGGGAAGACAGAGATTCAACATATGAATTGAGGTCTGAGGGACACAAACATTCAGTTCATAACAGCGTTTAACATCTCTTTTGTTCATTAGCCATTTGTATTTAGCTCAAAGGTTCTTGACCTAGTAATCATGATGTGGGAATGTAAGAATGGAAATACAAGGAGGATTAGGGGATGATAGAGGAGGAAAGAGATTCCTGGCCTAATTCTTAGTCTTTTCCCCAGAGCCTGGTCACTTTCATTCATCAAGGGCTAGAACTCCCCTATGTTGTTCTAAGATCAAATCCCTTCTTTTAAGAGCTGATTCTTCCTTTTCTTTGGATCATTTATTTTACCCTGGTACTTCTTCTCCAATCATCCTGCATGAAAAAAATCTAAGGATGAATGAAAGAATATCCTTAAGTGTATATGGTGGTCCTATTTTAGTTGGAGTGTATCTGAGGGCAGAGTATGAATGATAACCATAACTCATATGTTTATGAAAATATCTGAGGTACATGTATCAATCTGTCAGCATTCAATCAATTGTAATGTAACAACAATTCTAATATGCTTAATCCCTATCACCACATGTGTGTATCTGGAAAATACTGGGGTGCCAAAAAAATGTATACACATGACTTGTATTCATCTTTTGTTATTAGTATATAGTGAGTATTACAATTTTAATACAGTTTTTTTCCTTTCTTGAAATGTGTATAAATTTTTTTGCCACCCTCTGTATGTATTGTATAATGCACAGGTATTTTAAATTTATATAAATATTATAAAATATATGTTTGGTTTTTTTAACCAGCACAGTGATATTAAGATCCATCTATTGGACGGTGACCCATTCCCACATTATATCTATCTATTCTCCCAGTGACAGACAATCTGATAGCTTCCAACTCCCTGCCTCCACCACTCGTATTTTTTCCCACTTCTGTGACAATGTCTTTAGCATATGGATCTGGGAGTGGAAATTCTGAGTCCAAGGGTAAATGTTCATGTACTTGGACTAAGCATTTATCTGGAATGGCTGCACTCGTCTTTCACTTACACTTCAAGGAAGTGCTCCGGGACTCTTATATCTCCACTATGCTGCAATATTAGTCAGCTTTCTGATTTCTGATAGTCTACCGTGTGTCTGGCTATTGTCCAAAATCCATTGTTCTTTAGGGAGAGTTTTAGGAGCATGGAGCTCAAAGAAAGTTATTAAAAAGGAAAAGCATGGCAAAGTTCTGTGGGTTGTCTATGTATTTATCTTAGAAATATAATTTAGCAGTTAGCTGATGGTCATATGGCTGCAAATTAATAAATTTTAAGGCATCAATAACTAAAGTGAAACTTTTTTTTATAGAAAGTAAGTCTGGGATCAATAAATTGGTTAGACAAGGAGGACTGACTTTGCCAGGTAGGTTAGGTAGTGGGTAATCTCCACAAACTCAATGGGTTCAATTGTAGTGCCAAGGTTTTGAGGAAAATATATTTAAGCCACATGATAAGACAGAAATTATTTCATTAAAAATTGGTATTGTCAAAGGTATATTGAAAATAGCAATATTTTTATTTTCTCAAACTTTTCTGAGGATATTGGGTTAAACAAGCTGCTGTTGAGTCAAAGACCAACTGTCATTTAATAAGACTTGGTAAACCTTTTTGGTATATTTCCCAGAAACTGAGAAAGTGAATGACTTTCATTACTGCATATCAAATCACTTCATAGGTCAGGTACTTTCCAATTCTTGGCTTTCAACAAAATTGAAGGAGGAAACAACTAACTTGTCAGTTGGGAGACTATTAAAAGTAATTTTAGATGATAGGTCACTATGAATTTTGGCATATAACTTGGAGGAAATTCAAAGACATGGGTGATATTACAGTAGAAATGTTCTTACATCTCATTCGGCTTATTGTAAGACAAATTTTCTCAGAGATTATGTCTATAAAAATGAAAACTAGGAATAGAAGTGATACTGAAAACTGTCATTCTGGTGACAAGCAATACTCATCCGTAGACACATGAGCTAATTACAAGAAACAAAAAAATCTAAGAGATAAACTTCCAAAAGTTAACTAATTGTTTGATGAATTTCAAAATTTCAATAGTTTTGTTCTTTTGTTTAATTGTAGACTAATGGTAATTACAATTGTGACAGAATCTAGATATTTGTTTTAAATTTCTGTAAATTTTTTTGTTGATAAGTGTGATAACTGATAAGGTAATCTTTTAAATGTAAAAATATATGCTTGCATTGTGTGTGTGTGTGTGTGTGTGTGAGAGAGAGAGAGAATGAGAGAGAGGGAGAGAGAGAGAGAGAGAGAGAGAGAGAGAGAGAGAGAGAGAGAGAGAGAGAGAAAGAGAGAGAGAACTGGAATGGGATAAAAGGTTCAAGGAGAAAAGAAACTAGATAAATTTCCTAACTGTTAAGGAAGATCTTGTTCATATATTTTTTAAACATATGAAGGCAAATGCCTATCATTATGGCATTTAGATTTACTGAATATATTCAAAAGGATGATATAACTATACTATTTTAAAATATCAATATTTATAAAATACCACAAACCACAGACATTATACCCATTTAAGTTTTTTATTTCAAAAAATTGAGACATCAACCTATATTTTAGGGCAAATATATTTCAAAGACCAGTTGCATAAATCACACATGTGGTAGGAGGCAGAAAAGACATTAAGAACTATATTTTTAACTCCTGATTACAAACTTTGTGTCTGTTATAATTCAACGGAAGGAAGATCACGTGGCAGTAGGAAGCATTTTATTTTATTTATTTATTTATTTATTTATTTATTTATTTATTTATTTCACCAACCAACTCAGAACTTGCAGATTGGCAAGAATGAAATCAACATACCCAGAAAATTGGGGAAAGACTGCCAGAGTCACCAATTATACTCATTCTTTTGCCTAGCACAGTGCCTGCTACATATTACTAAGTATTAATAAAAGTTTGTTGAATGAATGGATAAGTAAAGAGTCTAGGCCTTTTTTCATTAACTAATAAAGTTTCTTTGAAGACAAGTGTTTCAACTTATGATTGTGTTTTTAAATGTAGGGTCATTTCATGGATTACAACAAAGCGTGTTGTATGTTAAATTTCAATAATGATAAAAACAAACAAACAAATAACAAGAAAAATCCCTGACACCTTTTTGCCAGACTGATGCCTAGTTTTAAATCCAATCTTGTATCAGAATTAAAGGTGGTAACTTTAACGAATAATACTAAATTACTAAATGCAAGCTATGTCCTCGCTATATTCAGAATAGGATCAACTCAATTCTTAAATAATGCAAGGCATATTATTCCCTTACCTAGTTTAATTGACAAGAGGACTTTACCACCAACTCTTGCTTGTTTATGATAAATGAAAATGGGCTAGAAGTGACTGAAATCAATGTAAAATCTCAAAATAATTTATATCATTTACCTGTACATCTACTATCCCTTATCCTTTACTTCTTTTTATTCTTTTACTTTTTCTTTTCTAAGCCAAAATATTGGGTTGAATTTTAGCTACTTTAATTTCTTAGAACCATGTTTGGAATTAGGAAGGTCTCAGACAGAAACGGATTTATCACAAAGACACTGAAACTGAAGTTTTAGGGGTCCTCACTGACATGGGATCATTCCAAGACCCTGAGGTGATACCGGGCAATATTTTCACATGGTTTTATATTTGTATACAAAATTTTGGGGAAACATTATGGTATAGTTAACTGCAATTTGAGTTCAATAGGCTGTATTTATGTGATTTGCAACCTCTTCCAGGTATTGTTAAATTATGGCTAGCCACCTTATTATTGGAATGGCTTCCTGGCATATTCCTACCAACCATTTTTCTGATTCACTCAAGCTCATGCCTCAAAGGTGCCAGGAATAATATTGCATTATAAATGTGTCCATGGCATCTGGTCTTGGAGTATGTATATAGTGGAGAAGATGCAAAGTTTCAAATATGGAGAGCCAGAAGCTGGCCTATGGAATATTCTGAATCTTACAGCTTCTATACAAAGACGCTGGATAGAGGTGTCCCCAAATTTGACAGCATAGGAAAGGTTTATATGAGATAACTAATAATGGGTTGTGAGACTGAAAGAATTTTTTCTACATAATAAACTATAAACAATAGAAAAATGTTGAGTAACCCTGCAAGAGGAAAGACTGAACTGTCTTTCTCATTTCTCTATAGACAATAATGTTAACAAAATTGTTGTCAAATGAAGAGTCAGTCAATCAAGACCATGCAGCCAAAATACGTAGAGAAATAAGTATCATAGAGATGCACTAGACAGTTAATTAACAAAAGTATTATTTAATTGTTCTCTGTTTTGTGATGTGTGTGGTATTTGCTATCCTTTATAAATTAGTAATTTGTTATTTCTTATTAGAAATAAATGTTTTCTTTTATATTTAAGATTGTGTTCATAATTTTAAACTTGTTTTTCTTACAAAAGACCCCCAACTTGATACACATCAGGCCTCATAAAACTTAGATTTATCCCTGGCCTTAGATACTACTTTGTGCAATGCTCTTATTATATAAATGAGATAACAGGCCCAGAGATCCTTTTCTTCCCTTGGAATCACATATTAAGGGCAGGATTGTTATAAAAATCTAGGCCTCTGAGCAATGAGTAAAATCTCTCACCATTAATTTACGGATAGAATCATTGAAATTTCCTTTATACGTGAATCTACAGCTATAGATAGAATTTTAGCTGAGAAAACGGTATTGTAGAGCTGAACTCTAGGATTCAAAATCTGCCGTCGATCGATTGTGCAGGGAAAAATATAAGCAACTGTATATGGACCTCTTTGAGAAAAAGTCACTTGTCAAAATGGCTAGCAATGAGGAGGGACCACATTAGGATTCCGCTAATTCTTACCAGCCAGAAAGTCCCAGAACTCTTGGTTGAGGCTCTCTGAAACTTAGAGATGCAAAATTCAACAGCATTGGTAAATAACTTAGGAATGAACCAGATAACGTGAGACTCATTTGTTACTGATTAAAATGGTATGGCCTGTGTTCATATTCTCTAAGGCTCCATCTTCTCTGAAAACACACAGGGGAAGCCAGAGGATGTTTCAGAGCTTGGAGAGTAAGAGGGAAGTTCATTAACTCAGGTCCATCATGGAAATTTTACCACAAATATGGTCTAGGAATCTATTTTAATTATAGTCCATAACTGTCTCTTCACAACTAAAATGAATGTGTATTTGGGGACCTCCAATTACTAACATTGTGCAGAGGGCAAATAAAAGATTGATTTTTGTCTTCTAACAAGACAGAGACTTTGAATTTGACAGCCAAATAAATCAGACTCTCTCGTACTGTTAAAGCCTAACTGAACCATAATAGAATTTAAACCCATAAGTAGTGGTGATTTACTGAGTAGGCTTCCAGTAGCCATCCCAAGGATATTAGCCTGCCATTAAAGACATGCTTTCCAGGCTAAGCGAAGACTTTATAGCAAGGGCACTATACAGTCTTCTCAGATTTCAAAGGCTAGTTGGAAGCACATTTAAATGATAGGTCAGAAGCAGCCTCTGATGGAGGCAGGGCTGTCTAAGCCTTGTCTTTGAACTCAGGGAAAGAAATGGGTGTTCACTGTTTCTGTTGCTTTAAAAGCAAGTGGTCCCTCCAAGCGTCTCCATGCCTCAGTTATTCTCTAAGCCCTGAGGGGCCTCCTCTTCCGTCCTCAGCTCCAGGTCCAAGAACTCCTGCCTCTGTTTGAACTTCTAGGGTCCTCTGTCCTTGGTGTGGAAATTAGGACAGAGAGAAAGAAAAAATAAAGCAAACCCCAGGAGATGTCGTTTAGAACTCACATTTTTTTATACTATGTAAAAGATTATACGAGGACAGATGATTAAGTTCACGAACTCATCCTAGAAAACGTGCTCCATACCTCGTTACTGAATATCACTATGGTCACCTTCGAAGAACTCCCCTTGGAAAGCCATGCATGGATGCCAGCACCTAATCCACCCTTCAAAGGAATTTTGGAACTTTTTCTGGAATGACCATCAGAGCTGTTGTATTACCCTTGATGTCCTGAATGTCATAAAAATGTCTTCCTTTCAATATTTCCTTTATCTTCGGGTAAAGAAAGAAGTCATTGGGGGCCAGATCAGATGAGTAGGAATGGTGTTCCAATACAGTGATTTGTTTACTGGCTAAAAACTCCCTCCCAGACAGTGCCATGTGAGCTGGTGCATTGTCGTGATGCAAGAGCCATGAATTGTTGGTAAAAAATTCAGGTCATTTTTGTCTTTTTCGCACAGCCTTTTCAGCACTTCCAAATAGTAAACTTGGTTAACTGTTTGTCTAGTTGGTACAAATTCATAATGAATCATCCCTCTGATATATAAAAAAAAGGTTAGCAACATCGTTGCAACAGGTTTGTGACCTTAATTGCCAAACCTCGGACTATGGACTGGAGGCTGCAAACTGGCTGACTGGGCAAATTTAGATCGCAGGTGTCTTAGTGTTTGACTTGCATATGATTTTTAAGAACAATTTGAACCAATATGTAAACATCCTGAATTTGATATAAAAAAGTGGATTTTTAATTTCTCCAAAAATATTTAGCAACGCTGAGTCTTGGTCTTGCAGGGCTACCATGCGCTTTTGCTGGACTACTGGGCAGTAGCCTGGACATACGTACATCTCTCTTATGTTACTCTGGCTCCTCAGGGCAGCAGTTGCTAATTCAGGTCAGACTTGCAAGAGTCCAGTGAGGGCAATGGGAAAGGAAGCTTCCAGAAGTGGAGAAGCTTCCTTTGATCACTTATCTGACCCTTTGAAGGAAGGTGGGAAGGAAGGAATTTTGGTAGGGAGAGCATAAGACAAAAATGCAGTCCTAGGAAAGTTCAATAAAGCTGATAGGAAGTCTTAGAAATCCGGCTGCCCCACCGTGCCACCACTGCCAGTCAGGGGCCTTCTTTAGTGTCTTTGTAGTCAACTGAGGCCTGGAGCTCCCCTGAGAGGTCTCTGATGGATTTCAGAGCTTAGCTCCCCTCTGGATCTGCAAGGGATTTCCTCCTAGCCCCCCTATGCCTTCACTTACTCCAGTCATCTTACTACTTATTGTTAGAAAAGGAAGTTTGATTAGGATTCTGGCAGCCTAATTTTGCCATATCCAAATGTTTCCTGATTTCCCAGGCCATCTTTGGCATTGCACTGGCTTCTCTTTCAAGCCTGAGGATTTTAAGGCCACTTTTATTATGTGCTTTTGTTTTTTAAGCTATGAAAAACAAGAACTGGAACAATAAAGCAACAATGAAACAACCACTCAAACTAAAATCCAGAGGTTGTATTTATATTGTAATGAAAGGTAATATTATGATGGTCATTGACAGATTTAGATCCTTCCTTCCTTCCTTCCTTCCTTCCTTCCTTCCTTCCTTCCTTCCTTCCTTCCTTCCACAAATATCAACGATCTTCATGTATCAGTCATGTAGAACACACATCAGGCCCTCCACTTACCCCTGGGTGTCCTTCTAGCCTGTTGGTTTGGAGAAGTACCGAAGTAATAGACTTCACTGAGCTAACGGAATAAGACCATGCTATTTATTTTTCAAATATGTCAATACCTAAGCAGTTTAGCTACCAAAACATTGCCCATTCATTTCACCATTTCAGTTTCTTCTCTCCTTTCAGCACAGATGCATCTTAGGCCTGTCTCCAGCATGCGGTATTTTTTTGTGCTGGGACTTCCTTGGCTGGTGATGGCAAGAAATTTTATTTTCTTTCCTCATGAAATGGTTTCCGTCCTCATACTCTTTACCTTGCATTATTTCCCTTCTTCCCTTAAGTACTGGCTTTGTCCTATAGCCCTTCCACGTCTTTCTAAACGATGTTAAATAATCGGCAGCTGGTGGGAGCCCGGGTGCATTAAGGTTTGTTTCAGTGATCCCAGGATCTCTGGAACATTCTGGTATTTGTGGCTGGGTCATTAAGCAATCCATGTGGTAGTAACATTATGGGAAACAGAGAAGAAAGACGTCATGACTCGACTCCTGAATCCAGAGGGTAAAATAGAAAATTCTTACAAGGCAACTGAATGGTCTAAAATCACTTGAAATTGAAAACACAGTTCAATTTTTAAACATGAATTTTTAAGGCCAGAAAATAATCAAATCATGGAATTTTACTTCATGTTAATTTGTTTGCCTCCTCCCAGCTGAAGCCTATTTGTGCCTGGCTACTTGCATTGGGAGTGAGGGTGTGGTTGCTCTCTTTTCTATTGTCACCCCACTAACTAGCCACAATTTCCCCTCCTCTAACTAAGGAATATATGAAAGAGATAGGGGGAAAGGAAATAGAATTAATTCTTGAATTGGTGCTGTCGGAATATAACTTTGCCCTCTCCAGCTTTGTAGATGTGTGAAGCTTATCTTCCCCTCTCCCCCTTTCTCCTATCCTCCTCTGCCCTGTCCCCCTCTGTCTCTTCCCCCGTCCCCCTATTGTCTCCTCTCTCCCCTCTCTCCCCTCTCTCTCAGCTTTTGTGGGCTCCTAAAGTATTATTCCTTCTGAAGACTTGTTGCTGCAGCTACTTCATTCTGAGGGCAATGCCCTTTCCTTGATGCTGCTGCTTTTCTTTCTTTCTTTTTTTTTTTTTTTTTTGAGGGCAGTGTCACTGGCCCTCCTGTGGGACCCGAACCGGGGCCGGTGGCTTTCCAAGCGAGCACTTAACCACTGCGCCACTCGGCTGGCCTGGTGCTTTTGCTTTTCAGTTCTTGGTTCTTCAGAGAACCTCTCCACAGGTGCTTTCACTTTTGGAAACCCAATATTCCTCTAGATCAGGAGTCAGCAAACTGCGGCTCGCGAGCCACATGCAGCTCTTTGGGTACATTCCATTTCAAAAGGTTGCCGACCCCTGGAATCCTGTCCCTCACAACAATTGAAAAATTATTCGAGAGCCAAAAATATATTTTTACATAACCACCATTATGTGAATAATATCCTTTAAAAATTTTATAGATGAAACTATGATAGTTTTATTTTCATTTTCAGTTTTACTTCAGAGCCACAAGTACATACCCAAAAAGCCGCATGTGGCTCGCAAGCCACAGTTTGCTGACCCCTGGCGGCTCTTCCATCTCTAGATCTTGGGCAGAACTTAACAAAAGTCTCTAGGCTAGTTTTATCTCCTTCAAAGTTACAAAACTGGTCCATGGGAAAGGTGCAACACTTTTCTATCACCTTTCAAAGGGAAGTGCAATTTCTTTGCAGATGTACCTGACCAAAGCTTAGCTGGCAATGTAGCTTGTCTGCCCACCTATCCTATCAAACTCATCTGAAGCTCTACAAGGAGACCTGACAAAGGTTCTCTTCCTAAGCCAAAGGTGAAATGGCGGCCCCACATGAGCCAAAGATAGCAGCAGCTCTGTACTCTCCTGACCTTTATATACTCAATTCGGGGCAGTTGTTATTGATGCAGGGGCCAAGGTTTGAGAAACCAACCTAGAACACTTACATTGAAAGTCTCCATTTTGGTCTGGCTCTTTGGAATTCTGTGTCTGTTTATCTTGGTGTCTCCATTAAAACCTCAATGATGTTATTCTGTTATGCCACCTATAAAGCATTTGATGTATTATATTCTCAGTTTTTCTCATCTATCATTTTGGGATAATATCTGCCTTGTGAGGAATGGATAAATAAAACACGTGAAGCACCAAGCACAATATCTAGCACACAGGAGGAATGAACAAAAGTTAATTTCCTTTCTCTCATTCCTCTGCCCTCTCCTGCCTTATTAGAAAGGCATTGTATTTTGTCATACTAAAGACAGATTTGGAGCCAAAGTTATTTTACAAAACTAATCAAAATTCACCTTTGTGTTGTGTTTTAGGGGGTACCTTTCCAACTGATTCATCTTTTAAAAAATATACGATATGAAAATATATAGTATCAGGAATAGTGATGGATACCTTTTCTAAATGCAATGTTGCTTAGTAATTATCAACAAAATGCAATGAATTTTTCAGCAAAAAAGTGAGGATTTGAGCACAATAAGCCTAGATTTTGTTCAACCTGTTGGTGTTTCCATCAAATCACTTTCTGAGTTTCCTTTATTTTTCTGTCACATGAATAAACACAATATTGCTCACTTGATGGTCAGCTAAGTAGAATCCTGTTTTATCCAGACTGGAAAAATTAGTATTCATAAAATTAACATTCATAAATATTTATGAAGAGTAGTTGGAGTTTTTTCCATTTCCGTTATATCTGGGTCTATTTTTTATAGTACTACTAAGAGATGAATACTCTCATGACAATTAAGTTCTTTCATGGCCTAAAAATGAATAATAGCACATATGAATTGCTACTTGTTATTTTTGTGTAACTGCAAACAGAGAAAGATTTCCTTTTACTCTAAGGAAAGCAAGAATTATTCTGTTTTGTAGGAGGAGGATACACTTTCATATTTATAGCCACATAGGCAAAAAAAAAAAAAAGATAGAACAGCTGTTTCATTAAATTACTTTCTTCTCAATGATTTACTGTATTAATCATGACTCTTTCAATATCTCCTTTTATATCCCTAAAGCATACAACTTTTTAATTTGAATGTTCCCTTATGCTACATTTTGATTTGGCCAAGTAGATGAATTACAAATGAAGTTCACAAAAAAATTTATTGCTCTCAATTAACATTATTTTTAGATTGAGACACACCAATTAATATTCTTTTCCCCCTTGTGAGTGCCTGAGTGCTCATTGTTTCTTCTCCAATGTGTTTAATTTTAGTACAAAGAATAATGACCTGCATTATAAGACTCTGAAGTCTTCTCCAACTTGTTCTTGGTTCTAGGCAGTTGGTTTCATCACATATTTCATCACTACAGAAATCAAGAATTGTAAGCCAATGTATCTGAAAAGGACAGAGATCAGAATATAGTAAGGATATATATCCACACTTGGCTAGGAAGCTCAAAGTTGAAGAAATTTTAAAAAGCAATGAAGTCAACCAAAGGGAATGTGGACCATGTGTATATGTCAATAAAATATAGTCAATTTCATTAATGCTTTGCTTCAAGCCAGATGATTGATTGATTAAGTAAAATAAATAAAGTATTTTTGGCAAGATAAAAACAAAGTTTATGGGCCGGCTGAGTGGTGTGGTGGTTAAGCGCTGGCTTGTATATGAATACAGTTCAAGATGATTATATTTCTAGAATAGCCAGAGCAGCAGGTCAATAGTTTTTTTTCTTTTGGGGTGAGGTGGGAGGAATATGATGGATTTGCAGCAATTCAATGCAATTCAACAAATTTTTATTGACCACTCATTGTGTTCTATACTCTTTGCTCATCACTAGAGTTGAGTAATGTTTAAATCAAATAACTTATGACTGAACTTTTAGTTTCAAACAAATTGATTTTGTTTGAAGAGAGTAAGGGCATTCTGTCACCTGGGATGAAGATGTCAGGTACGGAATCACACTCAGATCCACTTTCCTCCATCTGGACTTATGTGGCTGTCCTCACATGACCCAGATGCCCTGAGCAACTAGAACTCATTGTGTCAACTTTTCCTCCCTATTGAAAGAAGTGATGGCCTAAGTGTATTTTCGCTGGATAGCCTGTGTGAGGTGACATTGTAGAGAACTGATTGTTTTAGAATGATGCCAATAGTTAAGTACATAATCAAACATCGATAGAACCACACATTTAAGGCGGAAACTGGACTTCACTCCTTTCCTGTTTCCAAACATTCAAGTCCATTTAATGGTCTACAGTCTAAACATGCACTTCAGAATTGATTCTTTTCTCTCCTCAGGGCATCACAGCAATCTGATCTTTCCTGAGAACATTTTTCATTCATCATTTTCTATAGACTCGCCTGGCTGGATTGAAACAAGATTTCTGGCTTCTGTTGTGGCCTAGGCAGAGAAATTTAAACTTTGAACAATTGCATATCCTGTTCTATGTCATCTGGCCTACTCTAGACAAAGCTATTTCCATTTTTTTTCCTACCTGTACACACTCTTGGTGTACTTGTTATCATTTCTCCTCTGAATTTATAGAGTTAATTGAATCATGCCTCCTCCTCTATGAGAGCTCACAAAATCATGTGTGTTAGAGACCTGCAAACAATAAAACAATACAAGAAAATAGACATAGATGCTCTAAGAGGGGTACACAGTGATCTGAGAGTGATGAATTTCCCCAGCTGGATCCAAAAAGCTTCCTGCACAGATAGCATGTGTTTCTTTGGAAGGACGGTCGAGTTTCTTTCTTATCCTCTCCAGTTTTCTATGTGTGCAGGTGTGGAAGGCGCTGACCAGGTGGAAGACATTTCTGGTGGTGGGCTGAACTGAAGTGTTAGGTAGATAAAGTCACTGAGAACACCTTCCAGAAGTCTCAGGTGGCTGAAGTGCAGGAAGCAGGAGAGGATTTAGTTGGGGAGGAGGCTGGCAAGGTAGATTGGGACCACATTGTGGTGGATTTTTCCCATATTCAGTGCATGGTTCCTGAGTAGCAAAGAAAAGTGTCTGTTCTGGCAGCAACCTGAAAGTGAAATTAGATTATTGAGGAACTGGAGTCAGGAAAACCATCAGTCCCTTGGAAAAGGTGATGAGGGTGTTAATGAGGGGAAGATGGATGAAAGCAAGAAGAGAGATTTGTGAACCAATGGACTGGAAACCCATGTTGTAAAGCAATGTTTTCCAGAAATAGTCAAGAAATTTAGACTATCTGACTCTGTGAAGTTGTTCTCCTTGAATCTTCACCTATGAAAGTATTTACACAGGAATACGAACCATTTTCCCCTCAGGTACAAACGTAGCAAAACCTAGTGTTTTTCTGTTTGTATGTGTATTGTTTGGATACCTAATTGCAAATAACAAGGTTCTCTATGGATAGTGGTTGCTAGATGTGAGGGGGTTAGGGGAATGGTTGAAAAAGGCGAAGGGATTAGGAAGTGCAAATGGGTAGTCACAAAATAGTCACGGGGATGTGAAATGCAGTATGGAATATAATCAATAAAGTACAAACTATGGTGTTGGATGGGTACTAGACTTATGGGGGGAATCACTTCATAGATTATAAAATGCCTAACCACTGAGCTGTACACCTGAAACTAATATAAAATAATTTTGAATATCAACTCTAAATATATATATATATATATATATATATATATATATATATATATATATATATAGTCACGGGATGTAAAGCACAGCATAGATTTGGGATTATCAGTGTGTGAAGTAAATGTCTAATCACTATGTTGTTTTATACACCTGAAACTAAGAAGAATAATAAAATGTAATTTCTTAATGGTCATTTAGAGACATGAACTGTGAAACAGTGAAACCAGGCACAGTGCAGAACTGTGCGGCAGGGTCTTATCAGAGTCACTGCTGTCCAGCCGCTTTCATTCAGGACAATGCAGGACATCCCATCAACCACCATTTCTGAAGAACTAATGTTCCTGCTCCAAGTTTGCTAAAGATTGGTTTCTGTGAATGAAGCTTCTGTAGATCATTGCTCATTCCAAGCTCAAGTCTCACATGGTTGTATCTGTTTGGAAGGACGTAGGTCATGAGTTGTATTTGCACTAAAAGAATGTTTTCTGAATTCTACCCCAGAAGAGCAGGGTTCATAATGTGGGAAATGATTCAAATATGGGGGTGGGGGAAACGCGTTCAAAATATACAATGCTATTATATATTAGTAATCCATAAATTTTATTATATGTTAGTAATTCACAAGTGAACCATACATTCTACACACACCCAAATTGAACATTTTGGGCAACACTCTTTTATTTTTGGAAAAATCAAAGTGGCTTTTTTCTTCTATGCATATCTTATTAAATGCAATGCCTCTCCTATACATATTACTAATCAAATTTTGTTAGATTAGGTTTTGGTAAAAATGACCCCCAAATCTCAGTGTCTTAGAATAACCAAGTTTTCTTACTTATGTTACATAATCTTTGTGGGTAATCTGTAATTCTATTACTGTTCCCTTTGAGATCGCTCTGATTCTGCTCGACATGTTTCCTTCATTGTTTGATCCAGGCTGAGGAATTGCACGTATTTTGGACATGCTGTTTCCATGAAAAAGGGAAGAGAGGGAGATAGGGAGAGAGGGTGAGGGAGAGAGGGAGAAAAGGAGAAGGAGAGGGTGAGAGAGAGAGAGAGGAGAGAGAGAAAGAGAGTGAGAGGAGAGAGAGAGAGAGAGAGAGAGAGAGAGAGAGAGAGAGAGAGAGAAAGAGAGAGAGAGAGAAACAGAGCTGTATAATCTCTCTAAAAGCTTGGATATGGCATATATCACTGTTAATTTCTTTGATCACAAAAGTGAAACTGTTAAACCTCATACCATTTGAGTTGGAAAACATAATATTCTCATAGAAAGGACAACGAATAATCGGCAATAATAATATACTATTTTAATCTTCCTTCTTCATCATTTCCAATAGTTGTATCATAGCCTTTCTTAAAAATAAACAAACAAAAAAAACCACTGACCTTGTCTATAAGGAATACCCACCAAATTTGCATCCATCCATAGCAACTAGCTTAATTTTGTGATAATATGTATCTTAGATTTTGATGTGAGTCTCTTTGAGGCCCATGAACAAAAAAATATTTGCCCATCTTTGTAGGCTACATATAAAGGCGGACAGAGCACTTCCATTTGGAAATGGAAGAAAAATGGAAGGTATTTACAAGTCACGGTATCATAGCAGTTGTCTCCCTGGTATGATTCTCACAAGCCTTATAAAATTATTCAGAAGGGATTGATCAACACGCAGTGGTAAACTTTTTAAAGATATACGGTGTTTGAAAAATGAATTACTCCAAGAGGAACTATATAGAAGTACTAATAATAAAATTAATGTAGTAGCTATTACCTCTTGAGTGTTTATGGTTCCAGATACTGTCATTAATTTCATCTCAACTTTAGTTTAAATGTGGAAACTAAAGTTTGACCAAAGAAGCTAGGAGGTAAAGACCAAGAAGAAATCAGTTCTATCTAACAGTCATTTTCCAATCATTAAGTTTGGATATACAAGTTATATGTATGTATCCTTATTTTATAATACACTTCAAATCTAAGTTATAAAATGATATGGAATGGAGTGATTAATAATGGGTTCTGCTTGGTTTGGGTGTAATTCACCTGGTGGGGGACTTTTGAACCCATGCTATAGCTGAAATTCCTAAATTCTGGTTAAGTAAGGAACTAAAAACAGAGCAGCAAACATTAAAATAAGTCTTCAGACCTTACTTAAAAATGATCACCCATACATAGAACTGAATATGAAAATTCTGCCTAGTCCTGGGAGGCACTGCAGGATGAAACCGTGATGGTCTCAGAACCACAGCTACACTCTCATCAAAGGTTACTCAGCTCTGGAGAAGTGCACAGGGCTTATGGGCAGTAGCCTGGAGTCTGGGACTCTGGCTCTGCTCACATTAAAACTTAGTGAGCCAGTGTGGGCAGAAGATAAGTGAATCATTTAGCATACAAGTGCATTTGTATCGGTAACACTCAGGCTTATGGTGATTCAATAGAAAGTGGAATCCGGACCAGCCGAGTGGCGCGTTGGTTAAGAGCTGGTTTGGGACACCAGCAGCCCAGGTTCAGATCCCACATATGAGGGCCAGTGACACTGCTCTCTACAGCTAACAACAGCTCCACCTGGAGCTGGGCTGCTGTGAGTCTCCGGGGATGGCATAGCTGCAGACCTTGCTACAGTGGGCTGCCAAAGCTATAGTGAGTGGCCTGCAGCAAGTGTGAGCTGCCAAGAGCCACTCACTGTGAGTGGCCATCCAGAGGCCGGCAACTGATCTGCCTCACCTGGGAAGAGCGCAATGATGATACCAACATGGGCCAGTGAAGCAATGTCCTCCATAGCTAGACTGAAGAACAAAAGGACAACAACTTGTCTGTTCAGCTTCCCCAATTCCCTAAAGTTGTTCCCCTTCCCCAGTTCCCCAATAAAATCTTAAAAAAAAAAAAAAAAAAGAAAAAGAAAGTGGAATCCCAGGGACTCTATCTAATATCTGTTCAAAGCCAGGGAGAAATGCCTCCAGGAAAGGCCTAGCTTCCTGTGAGTTACCTGATCCAAGACCCAAAATAGGAGAACTCAGGAGGTAGGAAAGGATTTTAAAAGGGCCTTGTGAACAAGCCTTGGCGCCTTCTTTGTTATTTCTTAGTTGGCTGCTTTGCGGAAGTCAGTTGAATTTCCTTATGAGCTCAGTTATGATTTATATTATTTGCCCGTCAATCTGGGCATACAGACCTGGGACTCTAAGCCTGGGAGGAAATGAATTGGTGAGGACTTCTTTTTTCTCCCTAGCTTTACTGAGATATAATTGATCAATAAAATTGTAACCTATTTAAAGCGTACAAGGTGATGATTTGATATATGTACCTTGTGAATTGATTTTTACAATCAATTTGATTGACACATCTGTCACCTCGCATAGTTAACTCTTTTGAGGGAGGGAGAGAATGCTTCAGAATTACTCTCTTAGCAAATTTTGAGTAAAGCAGTACAGTATTATCAACTGTAGTCCCCATGTTGTACATTAGGTTCTCAGAACTTATTCACCTCATAACTGAAAGTTTGTGCCCTGTGACCATCCCCTCCCCTTTTCTGCCACCCCCAGCCCCTGGCAACTATCATTATCCTTCTGTTTCTGGGAGTTCAACTTTTTTCTTGTTTTAGATTGTACATATAAGTAATATTATATCATAACAGTATTTGTATTTTTGTCTGGCTTATTTCACTTAGCATAATGCCTTCCAGGTTCTTCCATATTGTTGCACATGGCAGAATTTCCTTCTTTTAAAAGGCTGAATAATATTCCGTTGTGTATGTATTCTATTCTATTATTTTAAAAAATCCCTTCATTCATCAACGGAATAGGTGAGTATAGGTATCATTTCAAGAAAGTGTGTCAGTTTTCTTTGGATAAATGACCAGAAGAGGGATTACTAGTTCATATGGCAGCTCTATTTTTGTTTTTGAGGAGACACCATACTGTGTTCTATAAGGTGGGGATTCCTTTTGGTTAACTGCCCTAAAGTCAAAGAGAACAGATGAAAGCCAACTAAAATTTATTCAGAAATAAAATCTGTAGTCAATCTCAGCTACCTGTGTGTGTGTGTGTGTGTGTGTGTGTGTGTGTGTGTGTTTGAGAAAAACAGAGAGACAGAGAATTCTATGACAGTTTGAAGACAGATTGACAGCTGGCCTCTGGGGCTACTTAGATTATTTGGTTGGACACCAGTAGCCTTAATTTAATTCTCTCTGTCAGCCATGTAGCTTGATTCTGACGTAACCATGGCCTCTGGAGTATTTTAGGGATTTCCAAAGCATAATACTGAGACACATTTCTTCTTTGGGTTAAGTCCTGGTTTCTGCCTACATGTGCTAGAAATAAAACCAATAAGGTTCAACCCACAGCAAAGTGCCTTTATAGCCTCTAAACACTTGACAGAGCAGGTAGTCAGGAGGTGAAATGGGAATTCAGTGTTTGGGACCCAGATGTTGGGTGGACTATTGACAGCATGGTTAGAATGGGCCCGGCCAGCTGGACTAGAATGCAAGGGTCTGTTGAATTGAATCCAAGTTTTGGTGGGGGAAATACTTTCCTTTTTGGTTCTTTAGGCTGTTCAAATATGGCCTGACGCTTTGGAGGGAACCCATTAATTTTCCTTGCTTCTCATTGATTCGTACAGTTTAAAAAGTCTAACTGGTCTTGAGAAAGGGTTCCCACTGATATGGAAATCAGTATCCCCTGTCCCCATTTTGTCATCTCCACAGGCCACATCTTTCAAGTATTTTTACTGATTCTTTAGTGTTAACCTTTATATCTCTAGTGAATTTGCTTATGTTACTTCTTGATGTTTTACTTTTAGAAATTATTAACTGGTTTCTACCACAGAAAATGAGGACTTAGCTTTATTTTCTCCCTCTGCATTCCTTATACATGTATTTTCTCTGCCTTCTCATCTACCTGCCTCTTAATATAATTATGGTTTATTTTAGTCAACTCAATAGTTCATATTTACGTAAAAATTATATTCATCCTGAACGTGGGTTTGATCTCCTCTATGTGTTCCATAATATGTACACAATTTTAGGAAGTGAGAGATCAGGTATAATTTTCTGCATTATATTTAATGGCTATTTTTTCCCTCGGAACACCTTTTTGTTTTTCTTTAAGTTTTTTGTTTGATTTTGCATTTAGTTTTCTATGTACTTAGTACAATGGAAATTCAAATTAATCATTGGGTGTTCTACCAATTCCCACTCCTGACGGAATTTCTCCCAGAGCATTCTCCCTTCCTTAGCCTGAACTGGTTGTCTCTCGGCCTGATTCACAGCTCTCTTCACTTGTATTGTCCTCAGGGGTTTCTTTCATCTTCTTCCTGTGTTGGATCTACTTTTACCTCTAGTGATCATCTTGACTGATTCTTTATCTCTAAGTGAATCACTCCCAGAATGTGTCTTTGACCCAAACCTAAGGCTCACAGGGTTGACTGCAAGACTGGAAAAGCCTATCTGTTTATTGGATGGATATCTAGAGCCCCCTAAGACTTGTTTGGTGGGGTTCTCTTAATCCTCCTCTTTGAGAATGATACCTCTGCTCACAAATGTGCCTGGTCTTCCTCAAGTAAAGACTCTTTATCCTTCCTTGAGAATAAACCTCCCAAAAGTGACTAGTCTCTATCTCTTGGCAGAGACAAGACCTGGACATTTGTTCCTCAAATGGACTTTTATCCACTTTCCTTATTATGCCATCCCCTTTATTCTCAATTTCAGAGCTGTTGGAAGTTCCTAGTTTTTTGAGGGAATTCAGGGCAATTCAAGTTGGATCATGGCTTTTGTCACTTCTGTATTAAGATTTAGTTTTCTTGGATTCACTAAGGCATTTGCTACGGATCTATCTATTTTCCTACTTCTAATACTTGGTTATCCTTTTCTTCTCATCTTTATAGATTTATGTATTAAAAAATCTGTTACTGTCATTTTAATGTAGTTTTGCAAGAGAGCAAAAGTAGATAAGTATATTTACTTTTCCATCTTTTCCTAGAAACTCGCCATATGTACATATTTTAAATGCACTCTTTTTCAATCAGTACAATTAAAACAAGGCGTTTTAATCCTGTCTGCCTTCTCTCTCTTCATAAAACAAACTTCAATCCTGAACTGAAGCATGACCACAAAGGAAATCCTCTCTTAAGATGCTTGTTATATTTGAAATATTTATTGTGCTGATATTAAGATATTAATCATTTCAAACTATGTGTCTTTAATTATCAAGATTATTAAATGATCTCCCAAAATAATCACTTGGTGAGGCATTACAAAATGTCCTGCCAAGGGCATGCTGGGTCTTTTAAAGGGATTTTCCTGCATCCCTTGGAGAAAAGCGGTATCATATGTTATGTATTATATGGTGCTGAAGATGTGGAATGTATTGTTCTGTGAAGGAGTAAGTGCCATATCACTGGAAGTGCTCAAAGAGAGGCTGAGTAAGCATCTGGTAGGGATTCCAATGTTTTTATATGAGGTTAGAATAATTAAAGTCTAAGAATCCCTTCCAGTCTCTACACATCTATGAGCCTATGAATTTTAGTGAGAATTCCTCTCAAATTTGCTTTCTTGAACATTAGCCATGGCCACTAGTTCTATGTCCATTTTATGCACCACTTTGTCATTAGTGGCTAACATTTGTGATTATTCATATAGGATGAGAAAGAAAGAAAGAAAGAAAGAAAGAAAGAAAGAAAGAAAGAAAGAAAGAAAGAAAGAAAGAAAGAAAGAAAGAAAGAAAGAAAAGAGAGAGAGAGAGAGGGAGAGAGAGAGAGAAGGGAGGGAAGAGAGGGGGAAGCAAAGGGAAGGGAAAGGAAAAGAGAGAAGAGAAGAAAAGAGAAGAGAAGAGAAGAGAAGGAAAAGATGAGTTCAGAATCTTGAAGACTTCCAGAAAAAGAGCAGCAGCAACAGTAGTGGTTGAGCTACTGTGGCTATAATAGCTATAATGTTTTATTATAACTTTGGCTGAGGGTAGAGGCATTCAGGAGAAAAGATCATGAGGTCCAGGGTTTACTTTAGAGAGGCCAGTCAGAACTTACCTTCTGGGCTCCCCCCCTCTAATATTTTAATTCATATTGAGGCGGAATAGTCAAATAACAACATTATCTTTGTGTGTAGATTTTAGTGCCTCTTCATCTGGCCCAGTATTTATAGGTGAGATCATTGAAGCTCAAAGAGTTTAAATGACTTGATCAGATAAACCAGAGCTCAGAAATTGAGTACAACATGTCCTGTGTTCTCATATGATGAGATTTTTTTCGTCAGTGTTGTCTCTGTTGTCTTTTAAAGACAGTTTTGCAGAGGAAAAGAATTAATGAATTCCCAAGATAGCCTGATGACTGTGTGAGACACTGGCTTGCTGATGGTGGTGGTAGTGATGGGAATGAAGTTGATTTCATGTTTTATTGTGATGTGATTTTTTTTTTTAAAGCACCAGCTGGCAATTAGTAGCCAACACTGCCTCTTCCTGCTTCTGGAATGCTGTGATACCTTTATAAATCACTGTCCCTTCTCCTTGGAGAAGTTGGAGTTGGGACTCTCAGGCCAACAAGCTGGTAACATTATTCTAATTTAGAGGAAAGATTCTGTGAGAAGGAGGGGAAATCTTTTTCACTCTCAGAATAAATTAGTACATGCCAATGACATATTTTGGATAATTTCTTCTGCTGTCTTGTGAAGAATAAGTTGGTGTGAACCCATGTATTCATACAGGAGTAGGTGAAGAGGTAAGAAGGATTGGGGAAAAGGTGATTTGGGCTTTCTAAAGATGACTTTGATAATGATGCCTATATAGGAAACTTTCTAGTTAACATAACATACCTGGGAATACTGTCATTCCATAATGTTTCCAGACATTTTATAGGGTGCATCAATGGATAAAAGTACCCTAGAATTTTGAGAATTTTAAAGTAATCTTAAATAGGCTACATTTGACAAAAATCTGAGTATTATTTGTTAAGAATTGGCACTTCAAATTTTAAGCAATTATATTTGGCTTTCCCCTAATTTTCCCAGACTTGCAAAACTTCTCTGCATGCACATTATTGCAAAATAAGACTTTGGCTTGAATAAGCTAAACCAAGAAATCCCCATAATACATTGCTTTATTATCAGTATTTTTTATGTTATCCTCATGTGAAAATTCTCTTCTTTTTATCAAGTGTTAATTGAGAGGACTTATTATTTTTAAATTGTCCATGACCCATAGTAAAGGTTAAATAAAATATTGCTATTGACTTTTTGTAGAGTATCCAATTTGGCCAATTTGGGCAGAGGTTCTTTTAAGTCTGTTCTCTCTCCTGCCTTCCCTGTCTTGATCAAAAACATCATCTCTTCCATTTCTCAAACGTGGAAATTGGACTCTTCTTTCATCTACATCTGGTTGCTTTTTAAATCTTGCTATTATTTTTTTCCTAAATAAAGGTGCCATACTAGTTTCTTCCCTTTCAACTCCTGTGTTTCTGTTCTTGCCTCAGTCGTTATTCAAGCCTAGGCTATTTAATAGTATCCTAGGCACGACCACCGGCTGTACTGAAGCTTTCCCATCCCATTCCTCTCCTTCTTTGTTTCTTATTGGTGTGATCATATGTGAGGAAATGCTATAGATTGTAGTGGCTAAGAGCACCCCTTGTTCTTAATCCTAGCTCTGCCTCAGTTTAGCTGTATGCCCTTGGCAAATTATTTAATCTCTCTGTGCCTCTGTTTCATAATCTGTAAAATGGGGAGAAGAATAATGACTACCCCTAATGTTGTTAGGATAACTGACATGAATTTTTACATGAGACAGTGCCCAAAACACCAGAAATGCTCATGTACAGAGGGTGCCAAAAAATGTATCCCATTTTAAGAAAGGAAAAACAAGTATTAAAGTTGTAATACTATGTACCGGTAACAATGAAAAGTACAAGTCACATTTGACTTCTGCAATGACAAGAGGTGCTCAAAGTGGTTACCATCAGTATAATTTTAATAGTTTTTTTCCTTTCTTAAAATGTGTATGCATTTTGGCGCCCTCTGTATTAGCTATTATTATCACATTTCAATACTTGTCACATCATGAATTATTTTGTTTTTGTTTTTTAATTAAAGTTTATTGGGGTGACAATTGTTAGCAAAGTTACATAGAATTCAGGTCTACAATTCTATAATACGTCATCTATGTATCACATTGTGTGTTCACCACCAGAATCACTTCTCTTTCCATCACCATGTATTTGATCCATCATGCTCTTTAAAGTATTTTTAAACTTGCATTTATTAAGCATCAATATATGATGGAGACGTTTAGCCTGTTTAGATAGTTTCATGCATATATTGCTCTTATAAGATAGCTCTTATTACCCTCAAATTGCAGATAAGAAATGAAAGCTTCAGGAAGTTGAACCACAAGTTCAGAGTCCCATAGCTAGCAAGGGATACGCCTGAGAATGGGATATAGAGCTCCTGGATCCCGGAGCCTATATACCAATCCAATGGACTGTTTACCTTGTGAAACCTGGCCAATGACCTAATCTAGCCATTTGTAAAACAGGCATGATATTGTCTTCAGTATAGGACTGTGTGGGAATTAATGATGTAAAATGTTTGTTCCAAAACCTGTCAAATAACAGCCCCTCAATAACTATTATTACTTTTATTATGCACTATTATTATTACCTCAGTGTAATAGAAGGAAGTCATCTATTGATTACTTAGTAATAATGATCTGTCTATAATAGAGAGAAGTAATCTATTTTTAGAGATTACTAAATAATAATAGAAGTAATCTATCAGTAATAGAAGTAATTTATATTTAATATTAAATACTATATTAATTACTCTTCTTTTTCAAGTTTTTCTTAGTCACATTAATTTACTCTTCCAGTATAACTTTAGAATTATTTCACCAAATTACTTACCATCTCTGAAAAAAACTCCATTGTCAGTTCAAAAATTGTGTTAAAATCATAAACTAATTCGAGAAGAGATAATATCTTTAAACCAATTTTTTATCAAGAAATATGGAATGTCTTACCATTTTTTTTGTTCTTTTATGGCCTCAATAAAATTTTAGAGATGTCCTTATTATAGCCTCCACATAGTTTCCTAATAGTTTTGTATTTTAAGTTTTGATTCATATTGTAACTGCCATCTTTGTTCCTTTTGTAGGTTCCATCATCCTTATTATTTTTGTGTATGTTCCAGCAATCATCTACCATTCCACCTGCCCTGGAACTGTACAGGTAAGCAGCCAAATCATTCAAAGATTTCACTGTACTTTACAGAATGCTGCATTGTTTTTATTAAGGTGTAATTGCATGCCACATGTTAGTCTCAGATATACAACATAATGATTCAATATTTGCCCCATTCGTTTTTAATAGCATATGTTATATACTCGTATTTTTCACACATTTATGCATACTGGATCACATGATGTCATCTCCATTTGACTAATGAGAATGTACATGTTTGAATATAACATTAAAAGGGAAATTTTCGCAAACTTAGGCTTCAGTGATAACAAATCCAGGATACTGGATTTCTTTGAACAGAATATGTAGGAAAGCCCTGTGGAGGTGGTAAGTTTTGAAGTTGTCTGAAACAAACAATAGACTTTAATGAAGAAGGAATATCTTGAGATAAGGCAGAGAGAGAGAAACAAGTGAGAATTGCTAAGGAAGCATATGATTATGGTAGTTAAGGAGGCATAGGGTAAAAGTAGAAATATTTTTATGTGGTTAAATTCATACTTTAGGGCAGAGATGGAAAATAGTGTTCTTGTGTCAACCCAGCTAAAAGAGAATACTGTGCATGCTCTATGGAAAAGAATGCTGTGATGTCACACGTGGTCTCTAGAGGGACATGTGTTAGCTTAAATACCACATATTACCCTCAGTAATTTCTAGGAATTGACCGACAGCTATAAGCAAGTCCCTGGGGCGTCCAGGGCATCCAGAGGTAGACAAACGTGGTCCATAAAGAGGACAGGTAAGTTAATCACATGACAGAGAAAATTATTCTCTTTGGTATTGTTTTGCCTAAACCGGCAAATGCATTGCTAATGTTGGTGGTATTTGTTGATGGTATGATATGTATTGCCATTCAGCCCTGTTCTTCTCTCATGGCTAATATTGTCTGTTGATAAGAGTGCATTATGTTCCTCCCCTGCGTATCTCAGGCCTGTCTTGTAGCAGGACACTGCCTACCAGGCATGTTCTGCATGGGTGATGGGGTGGGAGGCTTCGAGCCACATGTTTTTACTTTGTATTCACTTGCTTTTCAGGGCTTTCCCTAGTTTTAGATCTCTGAAATGAGAGATTTCTCTTTCCCATCAGATAGACATAAACTCGGTAGCATTGTTCCTTTGTTAAATTCTGTAAATTAGACCTCCTGCTTTCTCTGTAGAGTTAAAATTTGCCTACTGAGAGGGACATCCTATGTTTATGAGACCGTCCAGAAGTTGATTCAATAACTCAAGATCTGGGTGTGTGACCACAGTCTGTACAGTAATGGGACCATTTTTCAAATTCGTATTGTCCACAGGAAAATATTTTCCTCTCACATAACTTTTCCAAGTGATTGCTGCATGAGTCCATAGCATTACCTATGAGATTTTTGTTTGTTTTTGTTCATTTGAAATATAGTTTGCTCATGGTGAAATTAGTGTATAGAAGATATTCTAGGATATGTTGAGATGGAAAAATTACATGTTTGGTTTCTTCTTCTAAAAAACTATATTTGGAAAGAATATTTTTAAGGAAGCTGGTAATTTTTAACTTCTTTTATATGCCAGTCTTTGTGATTATAGAATTGAAGAGAAGGATACATAATAAGTTTCCATTAAATGTGTTTTTTTTTAATCAATGGATGAAAATGAATTAGATTTGTCACTAGGACTAGTCATCCAAATGTTGAAACATTTTCTAGTGTTTCCATCACAGCCGAGATTTTGTTTTTTCTTTCATGATTTGCATGATGGAAAAGATGAGCTAGCAGTCGCAGTGAGAAAATATGTCTGAAACATTGCCAGGATCTGAGAAGGTTTTCCCAAGTTTATACTTAATGGGGTTAGTCTTAGATGGTAAGCCTAAGGAGAATATGCTTAGCTCAAAGTTTAAGGCAAGGTGGAAAACTTGTAGAAGAGTTTACTCTTCACACAGTGAAGGCTTAGAGAGAAACTGAAACTGTCCTATCTTGGCAGCCATCATGAGGCAAATGGACATTTTAAGACCCTTGGCTATTGGAAGTGTGGTTTAAAAATTAAATATTATATTTATTTTTTTGTATTATGAGGTATTTGGAATGGATTGAATTTAAAAAAGAAAATTGAAAACTTTGAGAAGATAATATAGGAAAATATTTGGGATCTACAGCTTGGTGAAGAGTTTTTAGACATAAACATTTAAATTTTGATCCATGAGTTAAAAAAAAATCAGTAAATTATCTTATAAAGATTAATTTCTTTTGCTCTGAAAAAGACCCTATTAAAAGGACAAGCAACTGACCTAGAGGAAGTGCTTGTAAACCACATGTCTGACAAAGGCCTTAGCTCTAGAATATATAAAAAATGCTTAAAACTCGATATTAAAAATAAGCAGCTTTATTAGAGAATGGGAAAAAGATATGGAGAGACATTTCACCAAATTGGGTATACAGTTGGAAACTATGCACATGAAAAGACATTCATCATTATTAGCCATTAGGGAAATGGGAATTCACACCATGATGATGAGATATCATCAAGTACCCGTGAGAATAGCTAAAATAAAAGATAGTGATAATACCAAGTTCTGCCTAGGATGCAAATAAACTGGACCTCTCTTATATTGCTGGTGGGAATGCAAAATGGTGGAAGCATTCTGGAAAATAATATGGCTCTTTCTTAAAAGGAAATAAATCCACTCCTATCATAGAACTCAGCTATTGAAATCCTGGGCATTGATCCAAAAAAAAAAAAAAGAAAAAGAAAATCTATGTCTTAAGAAAAACGAATGCACATAGTGATCACACATGGCGTCTCTTGCCTCCCTGTACTCCTAGCTCCAACTTAACGCCAAGAAAGTTACACAAAAGTTTCCAATTATTTGATACTAACCTAAATGTGCTTCAAATATGACCTGATTTTCTTCCACTACTATGGTGTTCTTGTTGGTTTTAGTTGGGTTCTCTTCAGGTAAGCCTGGATTATTAGAATTCCAGAAGTGCAAGGAGTCTAAATTATTAAGGGAAAGAAGATTAAATTAGAAACAATAGTGTGTCCCTCCCATTCTCACACAAAATGGTGAGGAGGAAAATTTTGCCTTTGTTGTTCTATGACTCCTTTTAATAGTTCTCTTCTACTGTTATCTCCATGCTCCAAAGCAGCTATTCAGCCTGTGACCCACTCCCTTGAAGGGGCCAGCTGATAAAGCCTGAAATGCTAGTGCTTTCAGAGGTATTTGCATCTTAGTAGGGGAATAGTAAAGAATAAAAATCTTAAGACTCAAGTAAATTAATGTTAATAATGAGATTTCAAGCTCATGGTGAAGAAGATTTGGAACAAGGAGAATGAGCCAACCCTAGTAGCATAGTGTGTAGACAATCTGTTCTCCCTAGAAATACTTTTGTTCCTCCTATTTCCATTCTAATGATCCCACATGGCAAGGAATACCCTATCTGGAGGGAGAATAGCCAGATCTCCCTGGGCCAGACATCAGATTAAGTGAAATAAAATTCTTTGAGCCTCAAAAGAATGGCAATGATTAAAAGTAGACTGTAGGAAAACTTTTTGGTCCATTTCAACACAGTCAGATTGGTTTAGGATCAGCATACTGTTGTAGTGGATACTTGAAGCCATGTAAGTTTTGAGGCATGTGTGTCCATGTTCAAGCCCAGTATCTCATCAGGTTTCCTTCCATTTGGCAGATCAGTCATCACACACAGAGCGGGAAAAGGAGTGCAAATCAGCAAGGGAAGCATGATCACCTGTTGCAGGGGTGTGTGTGGGGAATCAGGCGTCCAAGAATAGTTTTACCTCAGTCCAAGAAGAGTTTTACCTCAAAGAGAAATTGGCTTAGGAGGTGTCTCGTTATCTTTTCACATGCTCTTTACTTTGTGCTTTGATGGCCACTAATTAAATTTTTTCTTTTCCAGACTCAATAAAAGTACGCAGAATTTTGTTGCCAAGTTTTCTGAGATCTCTGGTCATTTAAGGCTTCACTAGTCATCTATTATCATCCTGAAAGTTTACTCCCTTTGCAAATAGATTGTGACGTTAATAGTCAACATGCCGGGATGAAGAATGGGCTGTGTCCATTCTTATTGGAGAGATTTGGGAAGCTTCCCTGAAAATTATACATCTTTGGACTGATTTCTCTAACTCTGAATGGTCACTTCCCCAAACGTTGCCAAAATCTTCTAGTAATGTCTTAAATCTGCGTAATTAAGGAGACTAAAAGTGACAACAATTTTCTTATTGAATCAATGATGGGTTTTTATTTTTTCACTTTTCAAAAAATATAATAGCCATCATCTTGTGCAAGAACAGTATAGAAACAATTACATGATTAAATCAAGGAGAAAATGCAAGTAGAGAACAGGCAGAAAAATGTCAATGTGATATTTTGATTATAATGGTTTATGTTTTTATTGTCTCAGATTCTTTTTTTTTTCTCATTGTCTCATATTCTTAATTTGGCATTCAACACTCTCTTTAATCCAGCCCAAATGTATTTTTCTGGCATCATGTCCTCCTATTTCATGACACATGATTTATTACTTTAATCTAATTTATTGGGTTTTATTGAAACTTTTTCAGTTTTTTTCTTCTCTTTATCTTTCCATATGTTCTGTCCCTCATACATTTGTAATACCCTCCCCATTTCTGACCAGCTCTAGGTAATACTTCCCATTTCAGAATTCTCAGTAACAATGCCCTTTCTTGGATTTCACTATCAGGCACCACCTATTTCCTTTTCAAACTCTTTTGTTCTTACTCCATATATGGAAGTGGGTTCATTTTGCTATTGGTAATTGTGTGTAAAACTATTTCGTAGATAAGAATCAAGGCAACAAAAATAAGTGAAATACTGAAGGGAGAGTGTATGATGGACAAAAGAAGGCTGAAAGTGAATTTCTAGAACACGTCAATGGAAGCATGTAGAATTAACTCACGTTCTTCCCTACCACTACATTTGCTTTCTCTGCTTAATGTGTGAACAAATATTCACCTCTCTTCTATTTCAGTGGACCATTTGAGCTAATTACTGTGTATTAATCTTATCTGTGTTCCTAAAGCCAAGACTTTCTATGGTAAACCCCAAACTGGTGACTAGCACAATGCCCTTATTTCTGGAAAATTAAGACTTGTTTTCCAAATGTGCTTTTCTTTAAGATACAAATACATGTTACATGGGAACTGATGCATGCACTGACCTCATCTACCCACACTATTGGCCGTTTTGATTAATGAAACAAGATAACATAATGGTCAGTTTTCATGTAAGTTTCATATCAGTTTTCTCTACCTTTAATTTTCCTTCTTCTTTCCCACCACCTTCTTTTTCTTCCATAAACTAGTTAAGAAGAAAGTACTGGAGATGTAAGTTTTTCTCTACTAGGGCCACTATGACCTCAACTCAGGATAGTCCTGACTTTGTCAAGTCACAAATGCTATGATGAAGACTAATTGTGACAGCATTGAATCATAGTATCACAGAACAATGGATGCAACAGGTAGACAAAGGATAGGAGCAGGAGACGAAAGAGTAATTTACCATAAAGACAAAATGTTATTTTTTTTCAGTTGGGTAAACAGAGATAGAAAAAAATTACCTTCAAAGTAAAATATTTTTCGTTATTATAATAAAAATAATACAGTCTCATTGAAAAATAATGTAATGATATCAACTATTGGGTTGTTGGAAAAGTCATGAAGCATTTTTTCTGTTTTTCATTGCAAAAAATGTGTGATGACTTTTCTGACGACCCAATATCATTCTTATCACGATTAACATCTTGTTGTCTATCATGCTATATTACAAAAATGTAATTAAACTCTGAATACAGTTTCTAATTATTTCTGTTAATAGGTCATAAATATACCATAAGATATCAGGAATATCTTATATAATAAAGGCCATAAATATAGAAGCATATGAATATTTGTAATAGCTTCATATTTCATTAAATGAACTATAAGCTGTACTGTAATTTATATAGTAGCACTCTATTATTGCACACTAATATTTAAGGACTCCAATTTTTGTATATTTTAAACAAGGCTGTAATGAACATCTTACATATATTTTGTTTAACTTGTTTCCTTAAGATAATTTCTAAAAATTGATGTGTCCCAGGATATGCACATTAATTTTTTCTATATATTTTACCAAATTGGCCTTGAGGAAAGCTGTACTAATTTGTTACTATGAATAGGGTTTGAGAGTATCTTTCCTCCCCATACTTGCTGCCTAGTGTATTATCAGTTTTTAAACCTTGACCAAAATGATTATAAAAAAGTCTGTATTTCACATATCATTTCAATAACAAAATAATTTGAATATTTTTGTTTATGAATAATTTTATTGTATATTGAACCATATGTCTATATTATTTTACATATAAAATATAAATTTTGGGGCCAGCTGAATGGCACATTGGTTAAGAGTTGGCTTGGGAGCACAAGCTCTGAGCAGCAGGGCCCCAGTTCAGATCCTATATGAGGGCCAGTGATGCTGTGCCCTCTACAGCTAAGATGGTGAACAACAGTTCAACTTGGAGCTGGGCTGCCGTGAGTGGCTGGCCACGGTGTTGGCTGCAGTGGGGCTGCAGTGGGCTGCAGTAAGCTACCGTGAGTGGACAGCAGCCAGTGTTAGTGACTGGCAGCCAGTGTAAGCTGCCGTGAGCCACTGTGAGTGGCCAACCATTGGCCTGCGAGCAATCTGCTTCAGCCAGGAAGAGTGCAATGATAATACCAACATGGGCCAGTGAAGCAAAGCCCTCCACAACTAGACTGAAGAACAAAAGGACAGCAACTTGTCAGTTCCCCTTCCCCAGTTCCCCACAGCTGTTCCCTACCCCCCAATTCCCCAATAAAATCTCTAAATATATATATATATATAAATATATATATATATATATATTTATATATATATATATATATTCTACATATTCTGGTTTCTATATATACTGGTTATTCACCTCTTATTTCTATGGGTTTTCTTTTTTGAAAATTGGATTTGAATTTATTTTATATGAATATTTTGAAAATAATTTCATTTCAATGCTTGGGCAGACTTTCATATATAGAATTATTAAATTTTTGAAATAATCATAAACTTTCAGAAAAGTTGGAAATACAGTACCAGAACTTTTTTTTCCTGAATCATTTGGTATCATGCTGCTTACTCCTGAATATTTGCATGTGTGTTTCTCACTAACAAGAATATTATTCTACACAACCAAATTTAACTACCAAGTCAGCAAATTCTCATTGATGTAACACTATGGTGTATTCCTCCGAGTTCATTGAAATTTCATTATTTCTCTAATGATGCCGTTTATTGCAAAAGAATCCATTAGAATCACTGTAAAATAGTTGTGATTTCCATTTAGCTTTTTTCACTTTAGGACATTTTTTTAGTCGTCTTGACTCTCATGATCTTGACACTTTTAAAAATAAAAGGGCAATTATTTTGAAGAATGTCCCTTAGTTTAGATTGTCTCATATTTTCACAAGATTAGACTCAATTATGAGTCTTTGACAGGAACATGCCAAAAGTGATGCTAAGCTCCTCTCATTGCATCCTATCATGTGTCATGATTTTGATTGGCATCATTGTTGATGATATTTGTCTTCTTGATTAAGGTAATATCTGCCAGACTTTTCCACTGTAAAATTTCTCTGTTTTCTCTCTGTACTAAGTAAATATTTTGTGGGGAGCTACTTTAAGACTATATAAAATAAATTTATCCATTTATTTAATATGTTTGTTTCCAATTATACTCAATGGGTTGTGCTCCATTACTGTCTATTTGATATGATGTTCAAATTGGCCCCAATTTAACCATTAGAAGTTTGTTCAAGCTGTTTATTTTGCATCCTTTTGATATATCTCCATCATTCTTTGTGCACATCCTTGCTCTCTGGCATAACAAGATATTTCAGGCTCATCTTGTACTTGTCCTGCTTCAATTCAGTCTATAGTCAGCTATTTCTCCAAGGAGCCTTAATTTCTTTTAGTGGAGAATGGTAATTAGAAGCCAAGATCTGGACACCAGGTGTGCTCATTGTATTGGGGGTCATTGCCTCCGGGCTTTCTCAATGGACAGATCCTTTTCTTATCTTTGGCTCCACAACTCTCTAGAAATACCTACAAAGAAGTTGTTTCTCCTTCTCCAGCAAGAAAGAAATCAAATGCTTTTCCTATTTTTCTGGAGGATTAATCCCAGAGGAATGGGCAGGATGTGAACTGCTTTTTGTGGAAATAACTGATGCAGACATATTGGTACTGCTCACCTGAAGTCATATTCTAAGCATATTTTCTTTGAGTGGCTTTCTTCCTGGGCTCCAGCAGAGGGACAGTAACTTGGGGGCTCTTGGAGATATATGGGGGGACAGACTGAGGGGTGTGGCTTCAGGTGAGGGCTAGAAGAGAGCCGTCATTTTCCCTGTGTGGGTTCCTCCGCCTGAGTAGCTGGCAGGGGGATGCCATCTTTCCTGTGGTGAGCCCTCTATGATTTTTAAAAATTTTTCTTTAAGATTTTTATGACATAAGACTATCAATCTGTTTATGTTTTCTGGCTTTTGCATCAATATCCTAATTTAATTTATAATCGTCTGAAGCATTTTATAAACCTATATATAAATAAGTACCACTTATTTGCATTAATAATATCAGTGGAAGTAATATTTACATTGTATTTTCAGTTTAGCAAATATTAATCCCAAACTCATAGAAACATTCATTCATTTATTCATTCATTTAATATTATCTCATTTAATCTTTATATAAGTATTATAAGGTAGAGAATATGATTCCTATTTAATAGATAGGGGAACAGATTCAATATATTTAAAAGATTTTTTTTAAGTCTAAGTAACTACTTAAATGGAAACACTGGAGCTTAAACCTAATTGAGAAATTTAGAATATACCTCATGATATCAAAAGCCAGAAATTGACTTATTTAGTAACAATGATATCTCACCTACCTCTGGACTTCTCAACCTTTCTGGAAAGGTGGTTCCTGTTTTACTGATAAAACACACACATGGTAAAAATCAGAAGCAATAAATACTTTTTGAATACTTCAAAATTCCAAGATTTGGGTATTTTGGAAGGACAGTGCCTTATTGTCTAAAATCCCCAGAGAGGTTTCAGTCTCAAGGACCAATGACATTTCACTTTGGTGCTCAGATTTTGCAGACTAGCCACTGGCATGAGAACCCCTGTGCTAAGGCCTTCAGCCACTGAACGTTGGCTGAGGCTTTCTGCAGCAGTGACAACAGTGATTCAGTTACCCCATAGCACCTCTGTACAGATGGGAATCAGCTACTTCATCCCCTAACTGTGGAAGGAGGGCAAGAAAACTTCCTGGGCTTAGAAAAAAGTTTCCTACAAATGTGTTTCTGTTAGGGCCTGATAGTATGTATGAAGACTGGGAGGGGATAATTACCTCCTTCCTCTACTCCTGGAGTTAGAGAATTCAGAAGCCTTTTCCTGATTCAAGCAAACAGTTACCCTTGGAAAACTGAAGGGACAGAAAAAAAAATATCTGCAAATATAGACTGTTTAAAATATATAGAATCTTAAGAGTGAAAAAATACTTGGAGAGCTCTCTCCATTAACTCTAAAATTGGCTTTAGTGTTGTAGGTCTAATGCTTTTTGGCTGCTGTTAGTGTCAAAGGTTTTTTGTTTTGTTTTGTTTTGTTTCTTTTTCTTTTTTGGTTAAAGCTTAAAACTGACCATGTAGAGAGAATCCTGAGATTGGATGTCAACACTCCAGGGTCCTTTCTCTGGTAGACCGACTGTTGGCTTGGGTCAGCTGGTCTCTGTCTATGCTTCTTTGCATCTCATGCTCACCTCTATCATAGTTCATAACACAAGGGGGTTGTACTAATATTTGCTGTCTGTTCTCTTCCTGGATGATGAGCTTCTTGAAGATAAGCACTGCCTCTTATTTATCTTTCTACTTTAGGGCCAAACTGTGTTTGGCACAGAAATATTTTGGGAAAAGTTCGCTCTGATTTCCTAAGCACTAGGCTATCACCATTGAGAACATAAGACTCACATCAGCCATTAAACTCAGGTGTGCAGTGAGCAGCAGTAAATCCTTTTACAAAGTGCTATGGGAGCACAGAGTAGGACTTCAGTACTTATTCTGGTGGGGTTAAAGGAGGCTTCTTAGAGGAGATGACACCCCAGCCAGAATCTTGAGTATCCCCTAGCTGTGTGCTGGACTCATCTCACGCTGGCTCAGGTAACCAGTAGTTAAATGTTCAGGAATTTTGTGAGCCAGTTGCTCAACATAGCCATTATTAACAAATCACATCATATGAAGTTACAATCGAATAAATTATATTCAAAACAAAGCTAATAAATACTCCACAAACACATCACTTCCTAACTATTTCACTATATTTGCTATTATCTATGCTCTTGAGATTATTTACTTCTGTTGTATCTGTAAGAAAGAACTACTCCACATTCAGCATTTATATCCTGGACGCTGGAAAATTCAACAAACCAGGGTATTATTGTCATTTTTTTTTTCCTGGAAAGCACGTTGTTAAACATTTACCAGCATACCACTGCTCCTGCATCCCTTGTCTTTGACCGATTTACTATACGAGTATCCATTTGGGCACTAAATCCTACCAATTCTAACTCATTAATATCTTAGCCTCTCAAAAATAAGTATCCTGTCCCCATTGCACAGCCCCTGACTTAGCTCAGGCGTTCTCTGCACCATTATTGCAACTGTCTCCTAAATCGTTTTCATGTTCTAGTCTGTCCACCCTCCAGTCCATTCCCAAACGGTGGTCAGAATGGTTCTTCCTAAAGACACATTTTCCAGATCCTTTCCCCGTTCCTCAGTTCTGTAAGGCCCTCATACTTTGCACTCCTCCATTCGCAGGCCTTCCCTATACATGGACTCTTGGTAGGCTCTCAGTTTCCTTTTCTCTCATTGGCATTCTGTCCAGATCTTTAAACTTCCTACAGCTTCTCCGATGAAATATGTTGCATCATACCTCTGTGCTCATCTCAACTTGTTCCTGCCGCCTAAAATCCTTTATGCCACTTCTTGTATTAAAGGAGTCAGCATAGCTAAGAGCATGAGTTTTGTCATGTTTTGTCCTCAGTTTAGACTGTTTCACTTTGCAGCTCTGCTAGTTACCATCTGAGAAAATTAGAGCAAGTGACTTAACTGCTCTCTTTAGTTTTCTCATCTGAGATATATGTATATATTCCTTAACATAATACCTGCACTATAATGCTAAGTGAGTATTAGCTTTTACTATTATTATTATTATGGAATTTTGCACATGCTTTAGCATTCAGGGCCTACTTTTGTCCCCTTGGTATATTTGTCCCAGACCACCCCCTGTCTCTTGTAGTATGATATAAATATCATTTTCCTCTGTTTTGGTGCCCCTTTAGAAAGCTTTCACAATGCACCACTGACCAATTTTTACAAGCTATTTTTAATTGTAGCAATTCTGGATTTAAGTGGTTTTAAAAAGAAATAAACTGAAGAATAGGCAACAAAAGTGAAATCTGACAAATTAGACTATCAAAATTAAAAACATCTGTGTATCACAGGATCCAATCAACAGAGTGAAAAAGCAGCCTATATAAAGGGAGAAAATATTTGCAAATCATATGTCTGTAAGGGGTTTTGAAATAGAATGTATAAATAGTTCTTACAATGCAAGAACAACAAAAATCTAGCCCAATTAAAAAATGGGCAGAAAACTTAAATAGACTTTTATCCAAAGATAATATACAAATGGCCAACAAATATGTGAAAAGATGTTCATCATCACTAATCATTTAGGGAAATGCAAACAAAACCAAGATCACAATGAGATAACACCTCACACATATTAAGATGGCTACTATCAAAAAACAAAACAAAACCCAAAATAACAAGTATTGGCAAAGATATGCAGTAATTGAAATGCTTGTGCACTGTTGGTGGGAATGTAAAATAGTGCAGCCACTGTAGAAAAGAATACAGAAGTTTTCTTAAAAAATTAAATTTAGAATTAGCATAGGACCCAGCAATTCCATTTCTGGGTATGTATCCAAAAGAATTGAATACAGGGTATGCAAGAGATGTTTGTGCATTCATGTTCATCACAGCATTGTTCACAGTAGCCAAAATATGGTGGCAATATGGTGGCGACTGAATAATCCAGTGATGGACAAATATGAACAACATGTGGAATATACATACAATGGAATATGCAGCCCTTAAAAGGAAGACATATTTGAAATATACTGCAACATAGATGAATCTGAGGACATTATGCTCAGTGAAATAAGCTAGTCACAAAAATATTGTACAAATGTTGTATGATTCTAATTACAAGGGGTAACTTGAGTAGCCAAATTAATAGAAATAGAAAGTAGAATGATGGTTGCCAGGGGCTGGGAAGAGGGGGAATTGGGGAGCTGTTGTTTATTAGGTACAGAGTTTTAATTTTAGTTTTGTAAGATGAAAAAAGTCTGGAGATTGATTGCACAACAATGTGAATATAATGAATACTCCTGAACCATACACTTAGAAATGGTTAAGATAGTAAATTTCATATTATGTGTTTTCTTACCACAACTTAAAAAACCCAACAACCCGAAAGGCTTGAAAAACCTGTACACTTCCATATCTCTAAAAGTTATTTTCTTTTGCAGTGATTAGTTGAACAAGCTCCTTGTTCATAGCCCTTAGTCACCAGGTATTAGTCTTAGCTCTAAGACCCTTTTTTAAACCTGCATTCGTGGAATCCAAGTTTGGGAACTGAGAAGCACAAATTCTGCAAGTGGGTGACTGAGGCCATTTCTTCACCCACCCTTTGGCCCCCAGACACATGTATTTGAATGACTAAGACACAGCAGGCTCTCATGGCTTTTGGTTTAGTGTACCTCCTGCATCATGGATGATATGGCACCTGAGCCCATGTCTTGTTTGTGAATTTAGTAAGCCATTCCATTGTCAGGCATCTGCTTTTGGGTAAGGAGGTAGAAGTTTGGTCCAGCAGTCCTATGATTTACTGTCATACCACTTTGGCTGGAAAGTTAATCCTTTGTTTTGAGGAAATGTGTGGGAATTTTTGTTATAAATCAGGCATTCCATGTTGCTCTCTTTCTTGATTTTACTGCCTTGTATTAACACATTTTTTGCGGGAAACGAGTAAACTCGTCATATAGCTTTTTATGCCCAATTACAAAGTGTTAATAAACAACTTCTTCAGCAAGTTCCTGAGAAGGGTTCCCTGGAAGGAAATTTTTTGGAGGGTATCTAAAAATGTCTTTATTCTGATTTCACCCTTGAATGATACTTTGGTTGATTTTAGAATTCTCAAGTTGAATATCAGAAAAGTTTAGGCCTAATTCTGGAGGTGGAATTTGAGAAAATGCTGAGCTAAATTGCTTCAGATAATAAGGAAATATGATGATGATGATTAATAATATTAATATTGTCCTGAGAAGCCCTGATTATAAGAGTTTGGAAGACTCCGAAGGAAGGAGAGGTTTCTGGAGATAAAGTGAAAAAAGACTTCTGCACAGGGCAGATAATTTGACATCATGGGAGATGAGCTGTGAGAGGAGCCTGAGTGGGAAATACTCAGTGGACTTTAGGAATAGTGAAGTCTGATATCAGTGTTTAGCTATTTCCTGTCTAATGTTGTAATTTGTCTGTTATTCTTAATATTAGGCAAATTCTGTTTTGCATTTAAAAAATTTAAAAAAGAAAAGTGGTCCAGATTAGATTTCTTTCACAGATGCAATATATATATATATCATTATATATATACTTTTGAGAGTAGACCACCGTGATGTGTTAGAAGTTTAGCTTCAAAAATCAAACACATTTCCAGCTCTCCTCACATATTCTATACTCATCATCATCTGGACACATATGTTTGGAATATAAAAGTCACCTTATTGAAAACAGCCTCAAATATTGCATAGAATGAGCCCTGATATAAATTGACCACAATTTATATAGATGGCTTACATATAATAAAACCTCATTAACTTCATACACTAGGCACAAGAATATGAAGGGACTCTTAATAATAAAAGGAGAACAAGTGGATCCGGTCATCTGGGGAGTAGCAATTTGTTGCATCGAATTAGACATAACTTACATCAAATTAACATTTGATTAATGGGATTTAAGGCTGTGTGACCATGTTTGTAAGTGTGGAGGACCATGAAAAATGAGCATATTTTTCTGTCTTTTTGGGCTAAGAGGGATGGGACTGATTGCAGCAGGGGCATTGAACTCTATTTAACTTACAAGTTACCTTTCAAGGCCAGCCAGGCAGGTGGGGCTACCCTCTGCAGTGCCTCATGCATGCTGCTTCATGAAAGTATAAAAATGAAGATCAGCTTCTAGAGAAAGAATGCAAATATAAAATCCCTGTGTGAGGTTGAATCTGCAAGCACGGTATTTAACAAGTTAAAAACAACATATAAAGATGGAGGTACTATTGCCTGCAAGGGTTCTAGATGAGCACAAAATGTTCACAAAAGGTTGGGAAGTTGTCCACAGTGACACAGTCTTTTATCCAGTCATTGGGAGGATTTAGGAAAATGCTAGAACTGTCAAAGGTTGATTTTATTTATATACTTATTTTGAGAGTGGTTGATGGGGAATAATTTGGAATTAAAAGCATTCAATGGAGCAGAAACATAAGACATTTTTGTGCATTTCTCAATGATGAGGTCAAATAAGCAATTGGACCTTGATCAGCAAATGTTACTTCAACACCTATAGACAAACTATACAGTGTTTTATGACATGAAAGCAAAACACATGATTTCAAGAAAAGCCTTCAATATTTCCAAGAGCCTCAACTAAAAGCCAACATTTCAGGAGTGCCTTCTGTATACAATGTACTTCATTTATTTATTTAAAAATATAGTTAACATATTGGGTTGTCATAAAAGCCATGACGCATTTTTGCAACGAAAAACATAGAAAAAATACGTCATGACTTTTTCAACAACCCAATATAAGATTATGTTAGTTCCAGGTATACAACAGTTATTCAACATTTATATACCTAAGTAAGTGATCACCATGGTAAGTCTCGTAAGTCACCATACAAGGTTATTTTGATATTATTAACTATATTCCCTATGCTGTACATTACATAGCTGTGACTCATAACTGGAAATTTATACATTCCTTAGTTCATTTAATCTGTACAACAACCACCTGAGGTGGGAAGGTTCACCATCCTCATTTCCAACAGGCGTCAACTGAGACATACAGTCCCACATAATTTCATTAAAAAGGGAATCAAATCTTGGCAGTGTAAGTCAAGAGCACCATTTTTAACCACTGTTTACTACTCTCTCCTAGAAAAGCATGTGACAATTTGTAAACAACCTATGCTGACTTGCCACTTGGATTTGTTAGGATAAAATTGCTGAACCATCTCAGACTTTCTGTATGATGCATATGGAATGGGGTGACTATTGGCTTAGTGACAAATTTTGTGTCTGTGATTTTAAAAAAAATATGTCACAGTACCTGCACTCTTAGTGCACTGAGTACAACTGTCTTAATGCCACTGCCCGTGATTTTCTTTTTTGATCCAACTATGTTCAAAAAACCCATTTGACCCTCAAAGCCTCTCTTGACTGGTAGTGCATTGAATGGCACTCCTGCTCCAGGGAGCAGTGAAGGAGGTAGCAGCTCCTTTTACCTCTTTCTCTTAGAGCTTTTTTCTTTTGGCATTCTTTTACTGAGGGATTTTTCTGTCACAGCTGGGTTTCTCCAGTTATTTGACATTCAGAAAGAAGGTCTAATTCTTCTTCAGATGTATTTTTTTTAAAAAGATTTTATTGGGGAATTGAGGGAGGGAACAGCACTGGGGAATCGGGGAAGGGGAACAGACAAGTTGCTGTCCATTTGTTCTTCAGTCTAGTTGTGGAGGATGTCGCTTCACTGGCCCATGTTGGTGTCATCATTGCGCTCTTCCTGGGTGAGGCAGATCGGTGGCCAGCCATCCGACAGCCACTCACGGTGGCTCTTGGCAGCTCACGCTGGCTGCCGGCCAATCACGATAGCTTATGGCAGCCCACTGCAGCCCTGCTGTAGCCTACGACGTCACTGGTTACTCACGGGAGCCCAACTCTAGGTCGAGCTGTTGTTCACCATCTTAGCTATAGAGGGCAGTGTCACTGGCCCATGTGGTTCCGAACTGGCAGCCCTGCTGCTCAGAGCTCACGCTCCCAAGCCAACTCTTAACTGAATTACTTGGCCAGCCCCATCAGATGTATTCTTAATGGAAAGGTGGAGTGGAGTTGATCATTGATAGGCTGCCTAATATGAAAAGTAATTTGACCATTCAATCGGCTCCCAAACTAGGAGGCTCCAGAGTCATTGCAGTCCATCCACCTCTCTATGGCACCCAGAGGTGAGCAGAGACCAGATGCACAGCATCATAGAGCAAATAATAGGAATATTAGCAGAAAGTCTCCTGACTACTTGGAGAGTCAATTGAGTAGGATACAACAGAAATTTGATAGAGTCAACACACGTAAGATGCAAAATTGGAATAGCACCAAAAGTCACTCAAATTTAGAATAAATTCATGGCTATCTCCATCTAATCTTCCATGTCATTCTGATAATTTCAATCCTGCCAAGTAGCCATAGTAACTATCTCTGGAGCTGTATGAACTTAGGTAAGTTAAGACAGAGAAAGCAGAGCTAGTGCTGAGCTGTTTCCACATATTACCTCTTTTCTTAGAGAAGTAAATCTCATTGGCTGCCAAATTCTATGTACAATATATGATCTGAAAATTCTGTGACAGAGAGGATCCTGAATTAAAAACAAAGCTTTCCCATATTATTCATCAATGCATATTTGGATCTCCATGTTGGAAAAAACCTTGGAGATCTTAAGAATAGACAACTATGAATAAAAAGACACAGATCAAAGAGTAGAAATATTTATAGTCACGAATGCTTCTAAGTAATTCACAGAACAATCTTTACCTTATACATGTTGCTTAATTTGAACATCCTGTTTTTGATCCTAGATGGGGGTCTGTGGGTTAAATGTGATGTGAATAGTGGCAGTTGCAGGAGGCAGTATTCAGGGTAATAGTGTAGTCATTCTGGGGCAGAAAGAAGAAATTATAAAGAAAACAATTTAAACTATAAATTTGATATATCCAGAACCTAGGCTATCTGCAAATGCTCTTATAATATAGACTCCCATTTTTTTTTTCCTTTTTACTACTTTATGGAATTGTGACCCAATGAAAATGGAAGGACAAGATGGTGGAGTAAAACAGATCTTCATTTTAGGAGCTGAAATTTCTCAGTTTTCTCAATAGTTAATTTATATACTTGTTAGTTCATTCATTTATCAAATAAACATATATTGAGTTCCTATAAATGTGGTAGACATTCCAAGTATTGCCTTCTTGTAAATACATGATCCTAGACAAGACATTTGAATTCTGACAGTTAATATCCTCTTCACTAAAATAAAGAAAATGGCATATACCTTATAATAGAGAAAATACCTAAAAATTATATGTATGTATGGATAAGCCTGGAGAGCAATTCATTTAGATACTATTTAAAATAGCAATCTATAAAACGCTGCATTGCATGGTATACACTAGTAGCATAACTATCTTAAAAGAAATGAAAACACCGTTTCCCCCAGACTTTTCCCTAAAGAGATACTCATTAGGATAATACTCAATAATATGTCTTTGTATTGTTTGGGTCCATTTTGCCCTTGAAGTCAGTGAAGTTTTCCATTGGTGCCAGTCTAGAAGAAACATCTTCTTCTCAACTGGATTCTGACTGCTTTGGCTATTCCTTTTCTTGCCCTATATTGGTTTGCTTTCACCATAACAGTGATCTAATTCAAAGGGGGAACACATTGACTAAAATGGCATTCCTGAGGTTGGGATTATGGCTACTGTTGCTGAATGGATCCCTTACATTTGCAGATCCATGTACACTTAATTTCAGCTGAACAGTTTCCTTCTCAAAGCTGGGAGGTTAGGTCAGGTATTATTGAGTTGTTGTAAAAGTCATGATGCATTTTTGCAATGAAAAACAGAAAAAATACATCATGACTTTTCTGAAAACCCAATAGTATCCCATCTTATAGATGATGGAACTGAGGATCAGAATGACATAAACCAGTATGTGGTAATTTCAGGAAAGGGGATCACTTAAAATTTTCCATGTTTATTTTAATACTTAATGATTCTCAACAAAGTGCTATACCTTATTATGGGAATGCATTAGAATCACAGAGTGGAGAAGTATGTGAACAGTTTAAAAATATGAAAACACTTGAACTAAACTGTAATTCATTTGCATTTAGCCATGTTTAATTTATTTGGAAATATCAGCAGGAAGAGAATGAAAGCTTTATGTTTATTAAAGGAGTATAGATTAAGTCTTTTGTGTACGACCTTAGTAATTTTTGTCATATATATCTCATGTCTATATTCTGTTTTACTTAATATTGTTCTTTAAATGTGATGCTTTATTTTGGCTAAGTATGTTTTTAAAAGAAACTTCATGTAATTGTTGTAAATGATAAGATGGGATAGCTTGCCATAAAAGTAAGGTAGCCAGGAAATAAAGGGATAACTATTAAAATGAAATATGATTATCTAAAGACCTCGTACAATTGCCACTTGTTTACTTTACCCAGAGTGAACCTACTTTAAGAAACTTTGTGTTTAACACATATGAGAAATTTTATATTATTATACACTGCCTCTCCTAATACTTTCAACATTTCAGAACCTCATTAAAACTGATTTAAACTTACAAACCCCACAATTTTGTGTGTTCTGTAATTTTTGAAAATTGCTTCTTTATTTCTACTTATTATGTGGTGTGGCATCTCATAATTGTTCTCTGAAATCCATTTTCTTCTTATTTTTAGTATTAGGTTCTTCCCTATGCCACCAAATTTTAACTAGATATTTGGCTGGCTAACCATGAACTACATTTCCTAGACTTCATTGCAATTAGATGTGGCTGTGTAACTAAGTCATGGCCAGGGGATTGTGAGCAAAAGTTTTATAAAAGTTTTACACACACACACACATATACACACACACATTTTAACATTATCAGCTTAAAAGGAAACTATTTGTGTTCTGCTTATACTTCCTGTTCCCCGCAAGCTGGAATATGGGCCCAGTGGGAATGAGCTTGAGCATACACAGACAATACCCTAGAGAATCAGAGGACAAAAAAGAAAGGACCTAGGTTTTGTGATGACCTTATGAGGAAAACTGCTTACTCTACTGGACTGGCTAACAGAATAAAATTTTATGGGAGAAAGATTTAAACCATAGCTTTTATTTAATATTGATTAAAGAGCTAAACTAATGCCCTAATAAATTTAGCATTTTCATTGTTTTAGTAGAGAGATATTTATTAATGATTTAAGAAATAGACTATGTCAAAAGACTTTCTCTAATGGCTCATTTCAAACCAAAATGTCTAATACTTTTTACTGTGGCAACTCTGAAAAAAAATGTAATAATAATTTAGATATCAGAAACAGGGCCAGGATGTCCCCTTTTAGCACTTCAATTCAACATCTTACTATAAGCTCTAGCTAATGCAATAAGATAAGAACATAAAATAAAAGGTATTGGGAAGGGGCAAATAAAACTGTCTTTGTTCACAGATGACATGATCATCTATATAGATAATCTGAAAGAACAAACAAACAAAAAATCCTGGAATGAATAAGCAATTATAGCAAGTTTGACGTATACAAGTTTAATATATGAAAGTCAATGGCTTTCCTATATACAAGCAATGAACATATGGAATTTGAAATTAAAAACATGTTACTATTTACATTAGCACCCCTAAGAAGAAATACTTAGGTATAAATATAATAAAATATGTGCAACATCTACATGAGGAAAGCTATAAAACTGATGAAAGAAATCCAAGAAGAACAAAATAAGTGGAGAGAGCATCCATGCTCATGGATAAGACGGCACAATATTTTCAAGATGTCACTTCTCAATTTGATCAATAGATTCAATGCAGTCCCAATCAAAACTCCAGCAAGTTCTTTTGTGGATGTTAACAAACTGATTCTGCAGTTTATATGGACAGACAAAGACCCAGAATAGCCAACTCAGTATTAAAGGAGAAGAATGGTTTTAGGATTGAGACTACCTGACATTAAGACTTATACTATAAAGCTATAGTAATCAAGACAGTGTGGTATTGGTGAAAGGGAATATAAGCAGGTCAATGGAACAGAATAGAGAGCCCAGAAATAGACACACATAAATATAATCAGCCGATATTTGATAAAGGAGCAAAGGTAATACAATGGAGCAAAGACGGTCTTTTCAACAGATGGTGCTGGAATGCCTGGACATCCACATTAAAAACAAAAAAGAAAAAAAAATGTAGACACAGACCTTATGCCCTTTACAAAAAATTACTCAACTCAATTAAGGACCTAATATAGATGCAAAACTATAAAACTCCTAGAAGATAATGTAGGAGAAAATCTAGATGTTTCTGGGTACGTTGATAATTTTTTAGATACAAAACAAATGCATAATCCATGAAAGAAATGTTGATAAGCTTTACTTCATTAACATTAATCAGTTCTGCTCTGCAAAAGACAATGTCAAAAGAATGAGAAGGCAGGCCACAGATGGGGAGAAAATATTTGCAAGAGACATACCTGATAAAGGACTGTTATTCAAAATATAGAGAGAACACTTAACCTTTGCAATAAGAAAACAAACAACCCAATTTAAAAAATGAGCCAAAGCGTGAGACCTGAGCAGACACCTCACCAAAGATATATGCAGATGACAAATACACATATGAAAAGATGCTCCACATCATATCAGGAAAATGCAAATTATAACAACAGTTAGGTAGCACTACAGGCCTATTAGAATAGTCAAATTCTAGAACACAGACAATGCCAAATGCTAGTGAGGAAGTGGAACAAGAGAAATTCTCATTCATTGCTGATGGAAATGCAGAATGCTATCTATAGCCACTTTGGAAGAGAGCTTGGCTATTTATTACAGAACTAAACATGTTCTTACCATATGATCCAGCAATCATGCTCCTTGGTATTTGGTAAGAACAAGTGCATTCAGGGTATAAGGAGGAGAGAGGCGTCAAGAATGATTCCAAGATGGTTGGTATGACCAACTGGATGAATAAAAGGTGCTTTCAGGAGTGAGTTGGGCCTGGAGGTATAAATGTAGGAAAAATCAATATACAGATGACCTTAAGCCATGAGACTCAATGGTACCAACTAGGAAATGACTGAAGATAGTAAGCACTCAATAAGTGAAAGCTTTATGGACATATCCACATTTACTTCTTGAGGAAAATATTGACCCTACATGAAGATTCCCCAGGAGGTGACATGTCCCATTGTCCTTGTGAAACACAAACATTTAACATCCAAGTCACGTAGCATTTCTCAGAGTTAGCCAATCAAAAAATTTAGTCTGAAATTAAGGTTCTATCAGAATCGCTATGGAGGGCATTGTGATTAGAATAAGATAAACATAAACAGTCCTTACCTACAGCTATAGGGAATATAAACAATATAGTCGTGTTAAGTTAGATCAACACTAATTATTTTCCTATTTCTTTTATTTAAGAAATATAAAAAATGTTTACATTACACTGTATTAGGCATTTGGGATACAAACAGGAATAAAGCATAGTCCTTGCTTTCAACAATTGGTATCATAATTTTCCACTAGCAGCAGAAAAATTATGGTGCCATACTATGATAAAGGCATATACTTGTGATGGAGGTTAAGTGGCAGTGCCACCTAGTATGTGGAAAAACACCTAACTCAGCCTAGGGAGCGAAAAGTCAATTAAGGCAAGCTTTGAGAAGGAGGCAACACCTACAATAAATGTAAACAGATGAGTCGAATTAACTGTGTGTAGGAGGTATGTATAACATTGAAGTCCATGGAGATATACATACCAAGACCACAGTATCTTAGCCTTCGAAAGAGATACTTTAAATAAATAAGGCCTTAATGTTAGGCTCTGATTTTTTTAACTTACGGTTTATAGAAAAATATTTTTATGTAAAGAATGCTTCAATTTCAAGATTTCCCTTTATATATTTTATTGTCTTTTGAATAAAGATATGATGAATTCCTTCCCAGGAAATTTTTTTTTTCCTGTCTGGATGAACTAACATCTTTCATTATTCAGACTCTGAAAACCTTTTGCGATGGGTGCCAAGGAGCCCAGAGCCAGATTTAATGCTCAGACATGATAACTACAACCTAGGTTTCTGTTCAGTTTATTTTCCCTTAGAGACTATGGTGTTTTCTGTTTCGACTGTTAAATAATTTGATTATGTGCTTGTCTTTCATGGTAAGCCAACACAAAACCTTTTTGAAGTAGGTTGAAGAAAACCTATATATAAATATACACATTAAATACTACACAGCGCAGATGGAAAGCAGGCATCATTTGATGCTTTTGGAGCTGCAAAAGTCATGTATATGTTAAATTGTAGTGTATTCTAAGCTTCACATTTATGTAGCCATTGAACCATGCAAAAGCCCACTTGGCATTGTTCCTTCCAGTTTAGATAACAGTTTTGTTATTTTGCTAATTTTAACCTCCTTTTCCTCTTGCATTCAATCACTAAATGTCTGTCCTGCACACAAAGTACTTGGTACTTTATTCCCTCTGGCCATCACCTGCCCTGTTTCCAAGGAATTCCTCTAGTAACCGCCTGTTCCCATTCTCCCCCTATACTCTTTTATCTATATGATCACTCTGGGAGCCATCACGCCAATATAACCTGACACCCTGGATACAAACCCATGATGCATGCGTAGCTAGCTACCTTTCCTAAGACAGCCAAATAAAAACCTTCATCAGGTTGGATATAAGAGTTTCTAGTTTAGTCCAACTGCTCTCTCAAGGAAGTGAAAATTCAGGAATCATTGGCCATGGTCTGTTATGTGGCAGACAAACTTGTCAATGAAAATAGTGAGAAAATAGTGAGATAGCTATACTGGATGAGATAGAGGTGAAGGCAGTCCTTCTAATGTATGCGATTGCCAGAGTGGGCTTGTTGGCTGCAGGCATGAAGGTAGAACCACAGGGAAACCTATAGGTCACAACCTGGAGCTAGAAATGAAATTTTACATTCTGTGTTGTCACAAGCCATTTTCTTATTCCCTGCATAATCCCCAGAGGCCGGACTCCCACAGTCAGAGTCTGGACTGTCTGCCTAGGGGTGAGAGGTTCTGATTAGGTCATGGAAATATGCCCTAGTTACAATATTGTGCAAAGTAAACAATTCTGATGAATAAAAATGACCAAACCCTTGCAGGGCACCAAGACATAAAAGTCAAGCAGCAAACTTCACAGAAGCACTATCTCCTCAAGAAACAGGTTTAGCAGAAAAGGTGGAAGGACATATAAAAAGAGGTATAAATAGTAGTTTTATAAATATGAGTGAGTAACCCATTCTTACAAACAAACAAAATGACTTCTTGTAAAAGGCATCATCAGTTTTCATAATTAAAAACATAAGTGATGAAATAAAAAATTTGTTGAGTCACATAAAGGACAAAGATGAAGATAAAATTAGTAAATTTAAGATTCTTGTGTTAGGTAAACAAATTCATCAAATTCAGTTATATTTTATTTATCAGACACATATCCAAAAGAAGAAACAATACAAAGTGAAAAACAAAGTGATGAATACTTTGTGAAAATGTTAATAAAAAGAATGGCAATATACGTAACACAATAGAAATCAAGGTTGGAAATATTTCCCAGAAAAAAATAATGGTTTTTATAGATAAAAATTATAATCCACCATAAGCATTTAGACTTCTTATTGAAGAGAAATGCATATTAGAAATATAGGGCCAGCCGAGTGGCTCAGTTGGTTAAGAGTTGGCTTGGGAGTGCGAGCTCTGAGCAGCAGGGCCGGCAGTTTGGTTCCCATGTGGGCCAGTGCTGCTGCGCCCTCTGTAGCTAAGATGGTGGACACCAGGTTGACCTGGAGTTGGGCTGCCGTGAATCGCTGGCGACAGCGTATGCTGCAGTGGGGCTGCCGTGAGCCACCATGAGTGGCTGTCCAATGGCCGGCTACTGACTGCCTCAGCTGGGAAGAGTGCAATGATAATACCAACATGGACCAGTGAGGCGACATTCCTCTACAAGTAGAGTGATGAACCCAAGGACAATAACTTGTCTGTTGCCCTTCCACCGATTCCCTAGTGCTGTTCCCCTCTCCCAATTCCCCAATAAAATTGTAAAAAAAGAAAAGAAATATAATAGAAGACACCACACACACACACACACACACACACACACGCACACGCACACGCACACACACACATCACAATATATATAATAAAAGCTATTAGAACTATAAGCAATAGAAAAATCCACACACATATTATAGGGGAAGGCTCTGAGACACTTGTCTCAGAAATCAATGAATTGAATATGCAAAAATAAAAAGAACATGTAAAGATATAAAGAAGATGGATGAATCATACTGGAAAGTTGATTTAATTTTATTTTACCCAATAAAGAGAGACTACATTTGGTTTTGAAACATCAATAAAATACTTTCAAAGTTACCCATTATGAAGCCACAAAGAAAATTGAAGGACATTTTAAAAACATGAGATTATATAATCTATATTTCATGAAAAAATTGAATGAAATTGTGTATTAGCAACAAAAGATAATCAATAAAATTCAATTATTTAGAAGTTAACAACAAAAACATATTGATGTCTTCTAAGTTTTTAAATATAAGATGAAATTAAAAGTGAAATCACAGACTACTTAGAAATAAAAAGCAGTGCAAAGTAACAGGATGTAGTCAAAGAGATACTCAGAAAAACTAACATCCTTAATTACATTTAATGAAAGCTAATAAAGAAAAAATAAATGATTTTTAAAAGCAAATTAAAGAGCTAATGGAAAAAACTAAATGAAGGGCCCACCGAGTGGCACAGTTGTTAAGCGCTGGCTTGGGAAGCCAGCAGCCCCGGTTCGGGTCCCACGTATGAGGGCCAGTGACACTGCCCTCAAAAAAAAAACAAAAACAAACAAACAAAAAAACTAAATGAAATGAAGTATTACATATAACAGCATAAACTAATAATTTGAAAACAGAGTCATTCTCTGAAAAAAAAAGTAAAACCTGAAGAATTTGGCCTATGTGAGAGAAAGAGAGGGAGAGAAAAAGAGGTAAAATTCTTACGTAATTCTAATTCTACTGAAGTCCAATGATAATCCTCACCCTATTACTGTAAAAATGGGGATCTTAGGCATCTGACTGGTGAGTAATCAGGCTCCAGAATTCCATCTTGACAGTCTAAGGTCTAGGGCCATTCTTGGTACTAAATGGATTATTATCAAGTTCTACAGAAGGCTGATCCTAAGACGAAGACTTAAGAGATGTGTAATATAGTTTTGAGGACTGTAGTCCCAGGGAGGAGGAATAAGAGATAGAGTAGTGAAGCAGAGAAGGGAGAGCCAATACAAAGATGTGTTATTGAGTTGGCCATTGCTGCATGTTACTGGTTACTTAATTCTGCAGTACTGTCTAAGAGTCCACAGGAAAAACATTTCAAGACTATCCATCTTGCGGGGGAAAGGGAAAAACATTCATCCCTCAGCTCCTGATCCTCACTGAATAAAGATTTGCCTGAAGACTAGCTCCTGTTTTTTTGCTGGGTTGCACTATATGCGTTGAGCTAGTTGCTTTGGTATCCTGCTCTGGGTCATCAAAAGAGAAGTCTTGGGGTTGGAGATAAAAAAAAAAAAAATGGAATCAGTGGTGCATGGAATGGACTGAATGTTGGCGTCCCCTCAAATTTTCTATGTTGAAATCCTAAAGTCCAGTGCCATGATATTAGGAGGTAGGGCCTTTGGGAGATGATTAAGTCATGAGGGCGGAGCCCTTTTGAAAGAGATGCCAGAGAGCTCCTTAGTTCCTCCACTCATGTTAGGACACAGCAAGAAGGCTGCTGCCTATGAACCAGGAAGCCGGCGCTCACTCAAGGGCCTTGACCTGTCTTCTCAGCTTCCAGAACTATGAGAAATAAGGTCTTGTTGTTTATAAGCCACCTAGTCTGTGGTGCTTTGTTATAGCAGCTTGGAACTGGCTCAGACAGGTTGTCTGAGACTAGAAGCTATCAGTTGTACAACATGGAGCTAGTACATACCCAGGCAGAGCTGGTTGCTATAGTTGTGGTGGCCAGGAATGACCAAAAGAATGTGAGGTGGTAATTGAAACATGTCCAATATACTACCCGACAGAACTGTTGTAAGGGTTATATGAGAAAATGTGTGTAAAGCAGTTAGAATAGCGCCCAGCACCTTTCCATACATAGCCCGCAAAGCATCATTTCTATTCTGTGTCATGGTGGACCTCATTAAGATGTAGAACTTTGCCAATCACATTCTGACCTTTCTCCTAATTACTGTTGCTGAGAAGTGTTCTATATTTTGATTTCAACCAAGGAAATACTTAAAGTGTATAGATCAAAACCAGGGAGAAATAATAGAAGCTTTTGTGCCTGAGGCTTTTCTCCACATGGTCTGAGCTTGGGTAAAGCCTGTTAAATTTACCACAACTCTTTTTCATAAGTTAGCCTTTTTTCAAGAGCATGACTCTTTGCATCTAGTAAGAATCTTCACTGCCAATTATGGTTCTTAGTGTTGTGGGCAAAAGGGTAATATTTCTCAATAATGCCAGCCTGGGGGATCACTTTCCAGATATTTATTTCAGGGAAGCCCATTTCTTCACTGAATGCAAATCTCTAAACGTAAAGAAATAGAAGATCTGACACTGCAAATGAGTCACAGCATGGGAAATACAGGGCATTTTAACAAATAAGATAGGAAATTATTTTTAAAGAAGAGAAGGAATTGTGTAATTCTGATGATTCCAAAAATTATGAAGCACTTACTAGGTGTTAGACTCTGTGATGAGCACGTGACCAACAATTTGTCATTTAGACCCTGAACCATTTATGGGACTCTGTCTTGCATGGCTTACCTGCTTTTCATGACAAACGTACTTTCTAGCTGATCAGTCTTGCACTCTATTGGTCATTAGGTGTTATGAATATCAGTTTGGGAAATAGCTACCTATTATGATTTCCATTTCATATAGAAGAAAACCGAAGATTTAGTAGATGAAATCACTTAATAGATTAGGCCCTTCAGTTAGGTGGCAGGATAAACCCTTAAGTCCCTATTCCTTATCTTGCAAAACTTCCACCATATCCTGTTGCCTCTGACCCAAATATATCATGCGACTGCACAGGTGGTTGGAGCATAAAAAACATTGCACGGTGGGTTAGCCATGCATATGGGTGAGAATTAGGCTAATAAAAATTCATTGCATGTGTTTTGCCCTGAAGAAAGCAAGGTGCCTGCCATTTTTTCAGAGTTTATGTGTTGACAGTGTAAAGAACTGGTACAAAGAAGGTTGTCTTGCTTCTGACTTTATAGTCTCCATCTGGTCAGGAAAGAAGTAAATTGACCACATCTGCTGCAAATCTGTGGCTGTGCTATTGGACCTTGCAGCTTTGTCACTAGCTCTTAGAGCCTTTTCCCCCAGATCCAACATACTATATCCTGTCCGGAAGTGTGCCAATTTTCACACCTTTTGTACTCTTCTCTAGAATTCTTCAAACCCAGATTCTCTTGGGCATTCATTAGGGTAGCAGTTGGAAAACTTTTTCTTTAAAGAGACAGATAGTAAATATGTTAGACTTTGTGGGCCAACAGGACAAATTGAAGATAATATATACATTAAATACTAAGAAAAAGAGCACATTTCTACAAACTTTTTAATTGAATAAATTAGATGTGTAAGTTTAAGGTGTCCAGTGTGTTACTCTCACACATATATTGTAATATGATTGCTGATGTACTGTTATTTATCACATTACATAATAATAGTACAATATTGTCTACTCAAAGATAGCATTCTTTATTATTAAACTGATTACAAATATTTACCCTTCAACCATTTGGTAACTCACAGACTGTACCAAAACAGGTGGTAGGCCAGATTTGGCCCACAGACCATAGTTTATCAACCCCTGCTTTAGGAAATACTTGAATGTCAATGGGAAAGAGGCAAAAATATGCATATTTAATGAACTAATGGAGGAAGCCATTATAAGCAGATTTCTTTAAAGATTTTTATTAATGTTTTGTGTGTACAAAGGCAAAGGGAGAGGAATATTTTGAGGATCCAATGATACTTCTCTCAGAGATTGGTTTCCAGGTCCAGTCTCCGGGAGTCAGGTCTATGCATGTGGAAAGTGAATGTCAGACAGATTAAAGAGGTATTAACATATTGTTGAGGGACTTGGTAGTACACAGGGAATACAAGTATTTTTTCCTTCAGTGTCCACTTCAGTGACACAGGATGGCCTAGAGTGAGGAAGGAGGGATGTTTTCTCCACGTTTTCATAAACACTGGGTGGGCAAGAACAGTAAGGATGCAGAAAACACTGGGGGCCTGAGAAGCAGTAGCCTTGAAACAAATGTCTGTGTTTCTACAGAGGGCACCACCAGTGGTGGCAAAGTGTGGTTTCATCCTCAACTAGATGTAGGATAATTAACATTAAAGAAGTCACAAAAGTACTACTGCATTCTAGAAAGTCAACTAGGAATCTCTTTTGTGTGTTTGTTTGTTTGTTTTTTGTTTTTGTGCCAGGCTACTACACAAGCACCCTGGACTGGTCACTTAAGTTCCCTTAAAATATCTCAGAACCGTTAAAAAGCACACTGGTGAGTTTCACTTCCACATGGCAGCATGCGGGATTCCATGGACACACTTCTCAGAGAAACAGGCAAAGCTGGCAAAAACAATTAAACAACAACGATAAAAACAACAATTTAAAGTCTCTGTAAATTGTCCTAAGGCAGAAATATTTATTCAAGAAAACCTAACTCTCGGTAACATGGGTGAGGGCTTGTGGCTGTGGAGCCACATGCTTTCTTCTTCCCCACCCTGCTTTGGAGTTCGGCTTGAGGGACGCTCCATTCTGGGTGGATAAAACCAAGATAGGGGGCTCCCACTTCCCTCAGCTCCCAATCAAGGCTTACAGCATCTCAACAGGAGAGGCATGCTGTCAGCATTTGTCATCCCCTCCAACTCCATATTGAAAAGACTGAATTCCTCGTGAGTGAAGCCAAGCTTCCTCCCAGACCCTACTCATAGAACAAAGGCTCTAGTCCAGGTTGTTTTCAAGTTCTTTCTTTGTCCTTGGCTTTTGACAATTTGACTATAATGTGCCTTGGTATATATTTGCATTTATTCACTTTGAAGTTTGTTATTCATCTTGAATATGTAGGATACTTTTGTCAAATTTGGAGGTTTTCAGCCATCATGTCTTCAAACATTTTTTTTTTTGTCCTTTTCTCTCTGCTTTTCATCTGGGATTTCCATTAAGTTTATGTTGATGTACTTGATGTACTTGATGGTTTCTCAATGTCTTTTAAACTCTGTTTTCTTTATTATCTTTTTCTTTCTTCTCCGTAGGCTAGACCATATCTTCTTTTAAGTTTGATAATTCTTTCTTCTGCCTGCTCAGATCTGATGTTAAACCTTTCTAATGAATTTGTTTTTGTTTCCGTTGTTTTACTTTTGAGCTCCAGAATTTCTGTTTGGTTCCTCTTTATAATTTATATTCATTGATAGTCTCTATTTGTTCATACATTATTCTCCTGGTTTGCATTAACTTTTGTGTTCATGGTTTGCTGTAACTATTTAAGCATATTTGAACTCCAAGATTCTCCTGAGTCTTTTGGGGTGGCAGAAGTGACTCCTGCTCCTTATTAAGATAGCCTTCCATTTATACAAGATCTCATCTTAGATAATTGTCTTATAAGATGGTGTTCATTCTCAACATCTACCCCTATATCCCATCTTTGCTCCCAGACAAATAACTAGGGATGGTGTCAATCTAGCATGAGCAGAAATGTGCAGTTCCTGTACTGGAAGAATATAGCTTTCACATTAAAAGAGTTGCAGGGCCTGGTAACTACATATCAACATCAAACAGAGTAACACATAAAAGATCCAGTATTGAAGGCATTGGACTAGAGTTGAAATAGAATATGCTATGGGTTGAAGTGTGTCACCTAAAAAGATATATTGAAGTTCTAACCCCTGGTACCTGTAAATGTGACCTTATTTATAATATAAATAGGGCCTTTGCAGATGTAATCAAATTATGAAAAGATTATATTGAATTATCCTGGGTATAGTGGCTTGTGTTCTTATAAGAAGGCAATATGAAGACACAGGGACCGAGAGACACACAGGGAGAATGCCATGTGTAGACAGAGATTGGAATGATGTGTCTACAAACCCCAGGATTGTTGGAAACTAGCAGAAGCTAGAAAAAGGTAGGGAAGGATGCTCCCCTAGAGTTTTCAGAGACAATATTCCATGCCAATGTCTTGATTTCAGATTCTAGACTCCAGAACCGTGAAGGGCCAACTTTTTCTTATTTTAAGCTACCCCGTTCAAGGTACCTCATTTCAAAAGCCCTAGAAAACTAATACAGAGTGGACAGCATATAAGGCCAAATAGGTAAGAGTTTGTTGGCTGAGGGACACTTTCTCATGGCCATAGCTTTGACATCTTGGCAAAGATGCCTAGAGCTGGTCCTAATACTTGTTAGATTGTTTCTGTAAATCTTGTTGAAGGCAATGGCAATATCCTAGACCTACAGTAAATTAGTTGGAGATGTTGAAACTGCCTTGCCAGTATACTGTGAGATCAAAAGGCCCAGAGAATTAGGAACATTTGAGTGTATTTACTATGTGAGGTGAGACAACCTACAACTGGACTATAGATGCTGCCTTGGAGCTGGGCTCCCTAAATGGGATTGGAGATGATAGGACCCTAGAGGAACAGAGGCTAGATGACAGTACTTAATATCAGAGAAAAGGTGGTTACACAATGGTTAGTCAATTGTGATATTCTGAGGGACAAGATAATGGATAGAGTAATGATTAACATGTAACTGGAAAAATCAAAATCAAGCAAGCAGAAGGCTGATGTTAGCCCTCAAAATGCAAAATTGTGATTTCTCACCTAGTTTCAAAATTTGAGCCAGTTTTCAAACTTAGAGCTTATCACTTCCAGAAAGCAACCTGGAGTGTCACTGCAAGCATATAGAATAAATATTCTACCAGTCCTTCCTCAAAACCATTTATCAGAGTAATTCTACCCTGGAGGAAGGATGATATCCAAACCACTTGAAGGCTGTCGAATACAGCTGACAGTGCCATCAAGGAACCCAGAATGCCATCATGGCCTTCCTACTAGAGTGAGAATATAGGGAGGCCAATTGATAAATGGAATTCGGGACCAGGCACATCTCACAGTAGGTCCAGCTTGTCCATAGGCTCAACCTACGGTCATCTCCCTAGTGCCAAGTACATAATCAGGGTGGATGTATTTAGCAGATTTTAGAACCATAGTACTTACTGGTTTTCTCGCCTTTGGGGTGAGAGATAGCATTGCAAAAATGCTAAGCCAAATATGCAAGACTGCCCCCTGCCCCATGTCAATATCCCAAAGCAATTCTCACATAGTTACAGAAAGAAACACGGTGTGAGGAAGTCCATTGCAGAATTATATATGTGAAGGGGGATGGAGACAGCTAGATTATCACTCCCTTGGAAGATGGATTGGTAAAGTGTGGTGGGTGCACCCCACAGATATTATGCAACAATTAGGAGCAATAGATAAGTTATACCCACAGCAACATGGAAGGATGGGTCATCAACATACAGATGTTAGTGAAAAACTAAGAAATGGAATAAATGATATAAAAAACAAAATGAGCAACATAAATTATATAGGTTAAACACACATGCACATAGAAAGCATACATCTTGTATCATACATTCAAAAAGAGAAGATAATATAATGTTCACCTGTCTAGGGAAGAGATTTAAGAGTAAGGAAAAGGGATAAAAGGACTTATACAGCAAAATGAATGGGTAAGCAACTGATAAATACATACATGCATACATACATACATACATACATACATACATACATACTTACATAAAGCACAGCTTGCCTGAACTAAATACAGTAAAATATTATGAACCGGGGAAAATGATTAACTCAACCTCCTGCACCTGAGGCCGATTAAGAAAAAGAATACCCTACAGGAAGCTCTTGCAACATATGACAAGATTAGACTGTCCATAAGCAATAGAAAAAGAATAGAAAATTTGAAATGTGCCAGTTGGCTGACTCATGGTTAGTGTCTGGGGGCCAGTCTCTCATTTCCAAGGAAAGTTATTCCAAGGCAAAATTGGCAGTGGTTCCTGAATAGCAGTTCTCACATCCCTTTGGGGCCTCCTCTGCATCTGGATATGGACGACATTCACAAGATGGGGACTGCACGCCCGAGAGACTCTGGTTTCTTCAAACCCTGAGGGGCAGGGTGCCCTTTCAGAGGTAACATCCTGTCTTTCCCCCTCTGACATTCCAAACAGCTCTTCATTGATACTTGCGAGAGTAAGTTAGGAAGAACATTGGATATAGGAGCCTGGAAATCACTTTCCTCCCTGTTTCTCTTTGAACAAGCACATTTCCTCATGTAGGATCTTTCTGAGCCAAAGAGCAGAGACAGGCGGAAGCTAGATCTGGAGTGTATAGTACTCTTTTGTGTTTCTTAACAGCTGCTTGTCCAGTTGAACCCAGAGGGAAGGAGATGCTGGTAACATGAGTCAGAGTATAGCAGTTACCGCTCTCTGGAGACAGGGTACTGGTGGCCTGGGAATCATGGTGGTGAAGCAGAACGAAGTGTGAGGGCCTGACAAAGTGGAGCTGAATCCCTGAAACTCTGTGTCTAGAGGGAGGTTTTGGTTTGCCAGGACAGCAGAACATGTGGGAGCGCGGCGGGCCAAATTCACACGCTAGAAATATCACAGCCTTTGAAGGAATAAGAGAATGAAAAAGTGAACGGGAAATGGGGAAATGCCATTTCCGCAAGTGGTTTCATTTTCCACTTCTGTTCTGGTAGGAAATCCCAGCGTCTAAATCTGAATAGTGTCAACTTTCATCACAATTACTGTATTGGTCTCATTGCAAGATCAACTCATTTTATGTTTCATCTCAATATTGTTAGCTTTTTATTTGTCTTGAGCTACATTTTCCACAGAGTAGCCACAAGCCATATGTGGCTATTGAGAGCTTGATATGGGATTAGTGTGACTCAGGAAGGAAAATTTTAATGTTATTTCATTTTAATTAATGTGCTTTTAAATTTAAAAATGGAAGCAGTATAAAATACTTCTCTATTAAACGCAACTTTATTATTTTTGTAGGACTCTGCTGCTTGTTAACCATTGGAAGTTTAGCATCCAAATTGAGATGTGCTCTTAAGTGTAAAATATATACCAGATTTTGAAGACTTAGTTAAATAAAATCATGTAAATTATCTCATTAATAACTTTATATAGATAAATATAAAAATATTTTTGCATAATGGGGTTGAATGAAATATATTATTAAAATCATTTTTTACTTTTTTAATCTGGCTACTAGAGAACTTAAAAATACATATATGACACTCATTATATGTCTATTACACAGTGTTAACCAAGATCATAGATTTTTCTAGACACTTATTATCTAGTACCAGATGCACTAGCCATAAGTGTGTTTAAATTTAAATTAATGAAAATGAAATAAAATGAAATGAAATGAAAATCAATTCCTCAGCATTAACCATTTCAAGTGCTCAGTAGCCATATGTGGCTAGTGACTGTCCTATTGGATACCTCAATCTAGAACCTTGAGGTAGATTGAATTGTTGGTCCTTAATCTTAACCTCTTCAAGAAGCATATCCTTTCTTTGCCAGGTAGCTGTCCACCTTCCTCCACAAAAGGTGTATTATTAGTTCCACCATGGCAGAAGGTTTTATTGGAGAGTGCTGTTCAAATCAATAAAATACCTCTCCCTGGGAAATTCATTTCAGAATCATAGCAATTTACAAACAATTTACATATGCCAGCTCCAGAGTGATCACCAGCTTGTGAATAGCCCTCCATTGACTGCAGAGTGACATCTAGCTTCCTTGGTTTGTCCTTTACAGTATGGCCACAGTTATGTTTTTTGTTTGTTTGTTTGTTTGTTTTTAGCTGAGCCATCCTGCCACCTGTTGGCAGCTCAGCTTGGGCCGGGCATCGAACCAGGGACCCTCTTTCTCACAGCTTGCACTCTTGAGTGAGCTCTTAACCAACTGAGCCACTCTACCGGCCCCAATGTTCTTATCTTTAATATATACTTTGTCTCTTGTGACCCATGGTGGCCACTCTAGTATTGGGTTGTCGGAAAAATCATGATGCATTTTTGCAATGAAAAACATGACGTTTCCAACCACCCAATATATTCTTTTCTGGAAACTTTCTCACCTGCATGGAAATGATAACCTTCCCTCCCACAACCAAAAATAGGCAACATGAGAAGTCAAAGGTATTTTCTCAGGGGAAGAGACCTATGTGAAGGCAGGTATGGCCTTACTGGTATCTGAGTCTTTTCATCTTAAGTTTTCCTAAACAGTATCCAATAAACTATGCTTGTTTTTCTCTGTAATAATTATAAGAAAAAAATCTTTAATAATTTTTTAAAAGCTTTAAAATGATTAATAGTGTGTGGCCTTGTTTAGGGATAACAGGGTAGAGGAGTTGAGGAGGATTTTTTTTTCTGTTCCTGCATTATCTCTAGTCTAAGACAGTGGATGAACATAAATGAGCACTTACTACATATTTATCATAGCTTGTCTTTGCCAATATCACCCCTTCACCCTCGCCCTGCCTATCTTTTGTGGCAACTAAAATGATCTCCACTCATTGCTAAATCTCTTCTGGTTGAGAGCTACTGTTCTAGAAGAAGAGAAAAATGTGTAACTAGGGAAGGGTTATGATAGAATAGCAGGTATAACAGAAATACTAACAGGGTAACATGAGGCAATGGGATGGATGCTTGCTCCCTATGAGTGGAGCTGGTTAAGAAAGACTTCATAGGGCCGGCCGAGTGGCACGGTGGTTACGAGCTGGCTTGGGACTCCCGTGGCCCTGGTTCGGATCCCACATAGGAGGGCCAGTGACACTGCCCTCAAAAAAAAAGAAAGACTTCATAAAGGTATTAAGCCAAAGGTTCCTAGCCCAGTGCCTTTCCCATTTACCTACAACTCTGACCTTGGAGTAAATGCTAAGGACAAAAATGCATATGCATGTTTTTAAAAGTTATAATAACTCCAGGGATGTAAAAATATGAGTGTAATACCTACCAGTACTTAACTCACTTCGCAAATGAATTTGGGCTTTAGGAGAAATTATTGTTAAAAAATCTGAAGTCCCAAATCTACAATTTGACACTGTGATTTCTTACAGTGTAAATGACTTAGAATAAGCTATGCTCTCATAAATTAATCAACTTTTTTTTAATGTGTTGCACTTCTGTAAGGCGTGTTAGAGATATACAAAGGTATAAGACTAGTCTTAGCCAGAAAGTATTTCACCATCTAGTTGTGGAGTGAAGGCATAAAGATAAGAAAAATTTAGTAACTTCATGGAAGTTAAGAACTATAATGGGCTTGGGTTGCACCATTCTCCAGAACCACCCAATTTCCAGAAGTCAACTTTATATTACACATCCCTCAATAGCCACTCCTGAGAGTTGAGGTTAAAACATTTCTTTCTGTTTAGCTGGATGAAGGTGAGGAACCTTTCTTCTGGGCTAGTTGTACAGCAGCGGGCAACTCCAGGGCACAACTTTCCTATTGTCTTGGACCACTGACAGAGGGCTATGGTCAGTCAGATCTCATGGAGTTGAGGGAAGCCCTAGGGCGTGGCAGGTTTCCTTCTGGATGATTCATTGGCAACCAAAGAGGGAAGTTGACAGATGGTCCACACCCTCCTACAATGAAGTCATTCTAATTTGGCTTCTCCTTTTGGGTGACATAGGGTACTTCCTTCAATGATGAAAAACATCCACAAATCATCTTTTACTGGCTATTTGTGTCACTTGGCAATCCACAATGCTGAGCCTGCTGACATCTCCACGTAGTTCACCAATAGTTCTCTTGAATACAGATGTGGGAACTTGAGAATGGATTATCTGCTCCTTTCATCATTCCATTTCCAATTGATTTTTATAGCCTATATTTGATTTGGTACTTTCTTTAGCATCAAAAGCCTTTTTCAAAGGGTAAAAATAAGAACAAGCATTAAACCTTTCTTGAATTTTTAAAATTTTTGCTTTAAAATATTACTTTCACTCGAGGTGAGGTTGATGCCCCTGAATGACCAGAGGAAAATATTGGAAAGGAAATGAAGAAAAAGAAAGCTCAATGATTAATAGTGCAAGAATTTGGTCTTGATACATATAACTATAGGGAGGTGCCACAGAGAAAAGTCCTCTATGGGTTGGAAGAAGCAGAGTAGTCTTCTCAGAGAAGGAAGGAATTGAATTAGCTCCCTTATGATGGCCAGATTTTGGGTAGACAGGCCAGAGTTTGAAGATGAGTAAGGGCATTTGAGGCAGGAGGACCTGTGTGAGGAACATTGCAGAGGCAAGCTGGGTCCAAAAAGATGGAATAGACTAGCCTGGTTCTAATGTGACAACAGACACAGGAGAGTTTTTTTCTCAAAAGACCTGATAGGCTTCTGATCTGAAGTCCAAGGACATGCGTGTGAATCCTAATCTGCTGCTTGTTAGCAATGAGATCTTGGGCTAGTAAGTCCTTCAGTCATCCACTCTGCCTCAGGTTCTTCAGAAATGTTATAATATATTCTGTTCTATGCATCCTATGGAATCAAAGGGACTTCTGGGAAGAAAGGGCTCAGTCACTTCTCCAGTCCACCAGACATGGAATACATCAGTTTGCTGTGGAAATTACCACATTGTTAAAGGGATTGAAACTCTAGAACTCTTGAGATATTTCTGTCCAGGAAATGAAATAAAGAAATCAATGTCAACCACTAAAATTTGTAGAGAAATTTAATTTCAGGTTTTCTTTATCCTATGCTTATTTTTCATCTGAGATTCCAAATTCTATGTCATGCAACCCAGGGCCCATTCGAGGCCCTTTCTGACTTGTCCCAGCTTTGCTTGCAGCTCCAGCTGTGGCTGCCATCACTTGACATGCATGCCTTGCAGTCTAGCCATCACAAACTATTTCAGATTCCTAGAAAACATACCAGTGTGTGTTTGTATCTATCCTTCTCTTATCTTCAAATGCAGTTCCCTTCCTTATCTACCTGAGTAGTAAATCTTGAAGAGCCAGCTTAAGTAAAGCTTTAGCTTATGATTTAGTTAAGCACCTTCCTCACATCCCACTACTACCCTATTCTTAATTCAGTAACAGTAATGGCAATAATATCTACTATTTATAAAATGCCTTTTATGTATTAGGCAATGAGTAAGGCTCTTTATACATGCTGTCAATTATCCTGACAACCTCCCGAGGCATTGCTTATATTCCTTTTATATTTATATTCATATTTTTTTCACATTTTAATTTTGGCAATTATGGGGCGTTTTATAGCCATGTGTACGTTTAATATAGCGTTTTGTTTGCCTCCTTACAACCTATTATTAAGGCATTTTAAAATCAATGATGTTTTAAAAATCAAGGTACCATGGTCTTACCTGTATTTATTTCTCAGATTTGGAGACTAAGACTCACAGCAGAGATGAACAAGGCTAAAATTCTTCCACTTGAAATATAAGGCAGTATTTTCAAACAGTGAGAATAACTACTTAATAGAAAGCAATGTGACATAGTGCTGGAAAAAGAGGGGGCTTGGGGGTGTGTTGTTACTGGGTTCAAGTGCTTGGTTTGTCGCTTTAAAAATATGTGACTCGGGCAATTAACTTAACCACTGTGCTTAAGCCACATATATTTCTTTTAAGTAATTAATCTCATTGTTTTGAAAATACTGGCTTATCTGTCTATGACCCCACATAAAGCCATAAACACGTCAAGTGGAAGAATTAGGTTTGTTCCTCTCTGATCCCTCCATGTTAGCCCACGGACCCACGAGAAGCCCTGGACAGATGTCTGTGGAGTGTCAGAAGTGATTGCTTTCTGTCACTACCTATGTCACATTGTTACAGTAAAAGCCTGAATATAACAGAAAATATTTCTTAATACGCAGTCCCCTCAGGAGAGATGAGTAGCCAAAAAATTGGTTGCTGAATGTTTCAACTGCTTAGAAAGAGGAAAAAGATGGAGGAAAGAAATTTTCTTAAGGACAAAACTACTTATCATTTCATTTGGAGTGTTCTGGGAACCAAAAAGGCAGGAAATGGCGGAAGACAGAACTTTCTCATACCCTGCCCACCTTCTCATGGGGCTAGGAGACTGCAGACCCTTCCTGGAACACCTCCATATGAAAAACAGCTGCAGTTCGAATGTGGAAAAAGCGAAGTTCAGCCTAGTTGGGAAGTAGTTTTGATTAACTGCAGAAAGAAACACCCAACCTAACTACTATTATTAAAACCTGCAGCGGGGAACAGAGTGGGCCCGAAGTTGCTTACTCAAAGTGGGGGAAGTATAGTTACATGTAAACTGTGGTTCTCAGTCTATTACTGATTTTTAGTTATCATAATTCTTGGCTGTTTTTGAACTTTATGGTGGAATTAATGAGTCATAGAAACAGGAAAAAAAGTAAAAATAAGTGAGTCTCAATTAACTAAGATTCAGCTATTTTTATTAAAAAATAACAAGGCATTTAAGGGAAGTAGCAGTTGCTTTGAATTATCCACAAGTCGGAACAAACTCATATCAAAATAATGAGATGCTAGTCCATTACACAAGGCTCATGAAGCTATTTATAGTTTTTTTTTTCCCAGCATAGGGGTTTTTCTTTCCCCAAAATTCACTTTAAATAGAATTCAAATACCAGAAGTCTGTCAGCAAAATCAGGGACTTCTTGTTTTGTGTTTAAAGGAAGACTCAGCTAGTTTAAATAAAGTCGTTAGTGTCTTCACCATTCTTATCTACACACTGTAGTCCAAACTGCAAAGGCTGGAAGACACATGACAACTAAAAGCGCTTCCTGAAGAAAATTAGGAATCATCAGCAAAAGTGACTTGGAAGAATCTACAAATCATTTGACATCTGTTCCAGATTTTTTCTGTCCTAAAATTACAAATGAGGACGTGGTGGCGCTGTGACATCTGTGTCAATAACACGAGGCCTATCAATTTAGAAACAGGTGGATTATCTTGCCTTGTTGATTGGCAAACAGGCTGAGGGTGCCAACAATTATGTGCCCCATGATGCTTGCCACACCGTGGACGGACATACAATTGGTTCTGTAGCCCAGAGCTTCCCAAAGAGTGTGCCGGTCATCTATGTGCCATAGATATTGATGTCCTTGGTCCTCGGGGAAGAAGATAGGACCTGGGGTGACTTGGTCAGCTGCCTCATGCAGCCAGCATCCTCCTCCAAGGTGTACCTGAGACAAGGGTTTGTGTGTAAGTGATTGAATAAGGACGTCTTCCCAAGGAGAAACCTGGGAAGAGTGGGAGAAGCAGGACAAAGAAGGAGAAGAAACTGGACAGGTGGAAATTTCTAGTGACGTCCTCCACTCGGCCTGGTTCTGCAGAGAGCTCGGGAGCATAGAGTGTGCCTCAGACTTTGTTCCACGCTGAGGTAAGGAAGCTGAGCATTCTTACCCCTCCAGTAGTTGGTCACTGGCTATAGGCCTCCCAGAGGGACACCCACTACCCAGCACAATGGTTCCCAATAGGTGAAGGCAGGGTGGGTGAAGCAGCACCAGTAGCTCAAGGGAGAGCCTCTCGATAAAGTTGCAGAGTGTGAACCCTAAGAAACAAAGCCCATGGAAGTAGGAGGCGAGGCACAGAACCAATAAAAGAGGTCTAAGTGTTTCAAGGTGGAACAGCTGTCGTCTCTACTGTACTCTCAGATTGACATCTGGAGGAGAAGGGGCTGGCAGTACTCCCCATCGTTCCCCGAGGAGACATCTCAGGTCTTCAGTATGCAAGTTGGACAAACCTGGATTTCTGAGCATGAAATTTGGGGGATTATAAATGTTTGTTGTTTTAAATAGTTAAGTTTAGGGATAATTTGTTACATAGCAAAAAGAGATATAGAATGTCATATCACACAGTTCCCCAGCCAACCCACTAAAAACCCATTTTGAGAGTGATAAATAAGACTTTGTTGCTTTGACCCTTAATACCTTTTTTTCACCTGAAACCCCATCCTATTAGGGGTTAATATGAGGTTGGACAAATAAGTTTGCAAACTCATCCTAGAAAAAGGGCTACATACCTTTTTGCTGAATATCACTACTGTCACCGTCAAACTATTCCCCTTGGGAAGCTATACATAGATGCCAGCACCTAGTCCACCTTTCAAAGCAATTTTGGAACTCTTTTTCTAGAATGGCGATCAGAACTGTCATTGTATTCCCCTTGATGTCCTGAATGTCATCCAAATGTCTTCCTTTCAATATTTCCTTTATCTTTGGATAAAGAAAGAAGTCAGTGGGGGCAGATCAGGTGAGTAAGGAGGGTGTTCCAATACAGTTATTTGTTTACTGGCTAAAAACTCCCTCCCAGACAGTGCCGTGTGAGCTGGTGCATTGTTGTGATGCAAGAGCCATGAATTGTTGGCAAAAAGTTCGGGTCGTCTAACTTTTTCATGCAGCCTCTTCAGTACTTCCAAATAATGAACTTGGTTAACTGTTTGTCCAGTTGGTACAAATTCATAGTGAATAATCCCTCTGATATCAAAAAAAAGGTTAGTAAAATCGTTGCAACAAGTTCACGAACTTAATTGTCAAACCTCATATATTCCATTTAGTTATTTAGTTATCATCAGTCTCTCACATTAGACTGTAAGTACTGTCAGGGGAAGGATTATGTCTGTTTTGTAACACTCATGCCCAGCAAGGTGCATGACATGTAGTAGATTTTCAATAAATGCTTGTTGATGAAATTAATCTAAGAGGAGAGAGAGGGATAAAAATAAGCATTATTTAATCTAAATTGGAGCACATTATCTGTTTCCGCTATTTTTATTTTTATTTTTTTGAGGGCAGTGTCACTGACCCTCATATGTGGGACCTGAACTGGGGCCGCTGCCTTCTCAAGCCAGCGCTTAACCATCACGCCACTCAGCCGGCCCAATTTCCACTATTTTTATTTTTTTTTTTATTATTTTTTTAGCTGAGCCATCCTGCCACCTGTTGGCAGCTCAACAGCAACTCAGCTCGGGCTGGCCTCGAACCGCTGTTGCTCAGAGCTCAGCTTGCACTCTTGAGCGAGCTCTTAACCAACTGAGCCATTCAGTCGGCCCCAATTTCTGCTATTTTTAAACCAACTCACACACTACCCCCAATTTCCCCAAAAATATTAAGTAGATTTCAGTTCTATAGGGTCTAAAAAGTCTCCTGAGGCGGATGTAAACATCTGCCTCAGGAGAAAAGCCTTCATCATACAAAGGGCGGAGCCAGCACGAGCTACACTGCAAATACATTGACAAAGGAAACGGACTGGATTATACTTTAAAAATTACTAATGTGAAACAGCTTTTAAGATTTATGAATGAGAAGATGAAAGGAAATAAAGTGAAAGCTCCAGTGAATATTCTGAAGTGGATGATTGACAAAAGGAAATCTATTGAAAACAGAAGGCCTTACATATACAAACCCAAAATGGAATTCATTTAAAAACAACAAAAAAGCCCCCAAATGTCAAAATAAAAGAAGGTCCAATGCAACAGGTGCGGCATTTGGCAGCATGGGGATGAGGCTGCATGGGGCTCTGATGGGAGTTCTGGGGAGCTCCTGTATTCTGGAAGGGTTTGAAACATTTATATCCTCCGGAAAATGGGCAAAATTAGGATGAAGTTGGCTAGGTAACCTACCATGGCATAGATGAGGTGTTCTATTTGTCATGTGACCCTTATCAGCCCTGTTATGAGAATTAACAGCAATAGCAATTGTATGGGGAGGTAATTTAATAGAAGTCAAAAAGTACTGAAATGTCAATGTGGAAATTAAGAGCAAATAGGACCAAGGGCAGAATCACAGGCATGTGTCAAAACGTGGAAATAGTTAAATATTGGCAACTAATTCAAATCCATTTTTGAAATGAAATAAAACAGGCATACCTTGTGCTTACTTCCTCTTATCGTTCCTTTCATAAGTGTTTGTTAAGTGCTTTCTATGTGTGAGGCATGAGCTAGGAACCAGGCATTCAGAGATGAAAAAGTCCGAGTCCTGCCCTTACAAACCTCACAAATGGATGGAGAGATACCTAAACTAATTACAAGGTAATAAATGTATATGAGGTCTGACAATTAATTTTGCAAACTTGTGCAAAGACTGCATGAAAAAGTTAGATGACCTGAACTTTTCATCAACAATTCATGGCTCTTCCATCACGACAATGCACCAGCTCACAGGGCACTGTCTGTGAGGGAGTTTTTAGCTAGTAAATAACTGTATTGGAACACCCTCCCTACTCACCTGATCTGGCCTCCAATGACTTCTTTCTTTACCCAAAGATAAAAGAAATATTGAAAGGAAGACATTTTGATGACATTCAGGACGTCAGGGGTAATACGATGACAGCTCTGATGGCCATTCCAGAAAAAGAATTCCAAAATTGCTTTGAAGGGTGGACTAGGCGCTGGCATTGGTGCATAGCTTCCCAAGGGGAGAACTTTGAAGGTGACCATAGTGATATTCAGCAATGAGGTATGTAGCATTTTTTCTAGGATGAAATGGCAAACTTTATTGTCTGACCACGTATAGCATAACAGGAACACAGAGGAGCAGGCCTCAGTGTGAGTCAGAAAGGCTTCATGTATGAGTCAGTGTCTGAGGTTCATCTTTGGGGGATGCAGGAGGTAAAAAATAAGGGATTTAAAGCACTTAATGTAGCATGGATATTTTGAAGTGTTTTATATGCTTAGAGTTTCTTTTACACTTCTTTTTTTATTTTTTAAGCTTGATATTTACCTTCAGTAACACTCCATGAGGTAGCAGAGAGTAAAAGAGGTTGGATGAGGGCTTATAAAATATAAATGTGATTTTAGATCCGTTCATCAGAAATCTATAATCCTAGTATTCCTATCACTTACTTCTTTAGAAGATGGTTCTATAGTAGCAGCTGCCTTGCACATTAAAATGTAAATCTCTTTGAGAGGGAGAGGACCTTGAAACCTATTTAAGTAACTTTATCTCTTGGGAATGAATTTATGAAATCCTTTCTTTAGAATAGATGTAAGTAGAAGTAGGGGAAAGAGTATGAGAATACTGGGTGTCCGTCCGTAGGGGAAGAAGACTGGGGTAGCATGTATCATAGATTGTGGGGGAAAGTGCAAAACTTAATAACAAATTCCATTACATCTTGAAGCAGTCATAATGGTGAAGTTTCTCAAAGACAGATTTCGAACTAAGCCGGCTTTTGCCTAGAATTCTCTCTGTTTGAACATGGTTGTCTGAAATCTATGGTCAGCTTCAGTTCATTGATTCCTACCCTGTTTCAAGGTCGGAGACTTTCCATACCTCAATCTTTTTCCAAATGGGAAGACAAGCCAACGGGTGGGGGGAAACACATGGGCTCAGTGCTTAAGGCTGCTGCACTTCGATTTCGGTTCACAGATGTTGTCAGATGAGCCCTTCTCCTTGTAGCACACCTTGAGCAGGGAGAATCTCACCAAGTCCTGGAAAATGGCTGTAACATGCTTTCTCATCAGAGAAATATAGAAATTGGAAAATTTGATCAAAACCATTTGTGTTTCCTGGTCTTGTTAAAAGAGCCATCACATGTGTTTGAGGAGGCCATAGGCATATAATCTATGGACCAAGAAGCTGATTTTTTTATTTTGACAATTTTTTTTTTTTTTGGCCAGGATCAGATTTTTTTAAATTATTTTTTTCAGTTAGAGTTGACATTCAATATTATTTTATATTTGTCTCAGGCATACAGCACAGTGGTTAGACATTTATGTAATTTATGCAGTGATTCCCCCCGATTAGTACTGTACCCACCTGGCACTATACATAGTTATTGCAGCTTTATTGACTACATTCTGTATACTGCACTTGACATCCCCATGACTGTTTTGTAACTATACATTTGTATTTCTGAATTTCTTCACCTTTTTCGCCCAGGTCAGATTTTTTAAAGAGATATTGTTACTTAGCAATCAAGGTCATACTCATGATTACATTTGCCCAAATATTTGTGTTAGTTCTTGAAAGAAAAATGCTAGGAAAATCTTGCTATTCTTAATACCTCTTGTAATGTTTTATGAACTAGCTGAATCCTAGACTCAAAGTGATGTTGGATCAAGCTCTAGCTCTGCCACACCCCATTGATATGACCGTGGGTGGCACTCTTTCACAATCTCAATGTCTTCATCTGTTAAATAGAACTGTTAGTAGTTTCTCCTAAATAGCCTTGTGTGGGGGTATAACACAGGAGCTCGATTCCTGGCAGGTTCTTGGATTTGGTGAGGCCGAAAAAAGACAACAAAGCCTTAGGAAAAGGGTTCATACCATAGGCATATTTTCCAGGGTGGCCGGACAAGACACAGGAATAGCATCCGCCAATACCCTAACCAGGGACCCCCCACATCATGGCCCAGATGGCAGCCGGTCGAGGCGCAGGAGGCAACATCTATATATCTGTCCTTATCTGCCATATCCGTTCCCCATCTGCAAGGGCAGCAGCTGGGCAACCGCTGGGCATCCATGCTTGCTGGGGCAGTCCCAACAGTTAAATAGTATCTAGAACAAAGGTGGCTTACAGCCAGCTAGTTACATAGGAAGGAAAGGCATCCAAGTGGTCTGAGCAGGCCTGGAAACAAACCAGTGACCTTGTAAGCAGGCCCGAGAGCCTGGAAACTGCTCTCTTGGCCCTTTCCCTATAGTGGAGAAATCAGGTAAGGATGTAAAACACTCAGTAGAATTTCTGGTGCATAATAAACCTTCTACTTGTTACTATTATTATCATTAACATAAAGCGCTCTCACACAACTTTATTTGATTGTTATTTCAGTCCTACAGGGTGCCATTTTTAATTTTTTTTTTTTAAGCTGAGCCATCCTGCCACCTGTTGGCAGCTCAACGGCAACTCAGCTTGGGCTGGGCATTGAACCGCCGTTGCTCAGAGCTCAGCTCGTACTCTTGAGCGAGTTCTTAACCAACTGAGCCACTCGGCCAGCCCCATTTTTAATTTTTTTAATGAAGAAAAAAACTAGGGAGAAAGAGCTTGCTTAGTACCACACCCCAAATTAGTGGCAGAGTTAAGGCTTAAACTCCGTCTCTGAACTCTAGGTCATCTCACTAGACCACTGCACCAACTTGATCATGAACACCTAAAGGTTCAACCAAGGGGTGAATTTCAACATGTTTATCAGCAGGAAAGAGTTTTAGGGAATGATTTTTCGCTAACAGATATGGACATAGTTCACAATTTTAACTATTGGCACATAGTAGTTAAAAGCTCAGTGTGGCTATCTAAATACCAGTCCTACTTGTACCGAGTCTTTCATGTGATGAAGATTCAGGAAATGTAGTTTAGGTGCATTAAATCAAAATCTCTGAGTCTCTGGCTCTATCTAGCAAAGCATTAACCTTAAGAAAGTAAACTTTAGTTCCAGCATATTATTTGAAAATAAGACTAAATCAGAAGATCTCTCTCTTTTTTTTTTTTCATTAAGTTTGTCCCATAGTATAAGGTTCACACCAGCGCTTTATTCTGTGGGGCTCGAAGGCACCAATCTTTAAGTAGGTACTTGTAAATTCTCGACATCTTAATGGGAAATATATTTGTGGAGGGTTATTAATAACCTTTAAACTTCTCTGATTCATGTGTTTTTGGGTATTTGGTGCTTTCACCATTTCCAGTTTTGTAGTAAGTTTTACAATATTGAGCCCTGAGTTCATGTGAGACAGAGAATAGCACCTATTTTTCTTGTGGTCAAAATTGGGCTCTGCTACTAGTAGAGATACTGGGCAGAGATTCTGGAAGAAGGCAGAAAGAGAGAAAGAGAGATTATCCACGTTGGTGTTAAAAATGGTTCAAGTTTAACCGTATGTTCTGCCATGGTATCAGTGACAATCATTTTCTTTCCTCTGTGTATATATACACTGCAAGCAAAATTTCATTGGCTTGGTCACCCATCAGTCCTTCCTTTCTGTGATGTTGGGATTTATAATAAGAAATACATGTTTATTCTTCATCCTCATTGTTTGCACAGAGATCCTAAACCCTTGAAGCTTCCTAAATGAAAAAGTAATAAAAGTGTCTTGACATACATAATAAACCCCCTTCAACCACACCTGAGTTTATTTATATTAATGAGGTAACTTTTGGAAAACATCTAAGGATTGGGCTTTGTTGCCAGGGGAACCAAGCAAGTGATTAGTGGGTTGGAACTTTCATCCCTCCACACTGACCTCCAGGGAGGAGAAAGGGCCTAGAGGTTGACTCAGTCACCAGTGGCTGCAATCAATCATGGCTGTGTAATGAAGACTTCATAAAAAAACACAAAAGGATGGGGTTTGAAGAGCTTCTGGTTGAGTGAACATGTAGAGATGGGGAGAATGGTGTGTTCAGAGAGCAAAGAAGCTCTGAGTCGCTTCCTATGTACCTTGTCTTGTATCTTTCCCTCTTCACTAGGCTGTTCATCTATGTCCTTTATACTATTCTTTATAATAAAATGGTAAATGTAAGTGAATATTTCTCTGAGTTCTGTGAGCTGCTCTAGCAAATTAATCAAAAGGGGCCATGGGAACCTTCCATTTATAGTCATTAGGTCAGAAGCACAGGTGACGACAACCTGGACTTGCGATTGGTGTCTGAAGTAGGGACAGTCTTGTGGGACTGAGCCCTGAACCTGTGGGAGCTGGCACTGCCTCCAGGGATAATGTCAGAATTGAGTTCATTGCTTAGTGGTGTTGGAAAAAACACACGTGTAAGACTTTCACAGAGGGATTTTTGAGGTTAAGGGTAGAGGAGTACAGGTTTAAGAGCAAAGAGGAAATAGAGTCCTGGCCATAGCAACACTCAATAATTGCTTGTTAAATAAATATCTGAATCAGATTTAAAGACTCCTCACAAAACCCTGATAATAAACACTTCACAAATCTCAATAGTCCAATAGCCATTGAAATATCCTAAGTTCAAATGAGAATGATTTTGAAGTCCTCTGTTTAGTACAGGTGACAGATAGTATTATTGTTCTGTATATTTGCTGCACCTCTCTGGGAGAAGAATATATGTATTTGCCCACTAATTTCTATCTCATCGATGTTGGACTTGGTCATGAAACTTGTTTTGGCCAAGCCACCTTTTCTTGTATGAGTGGCGGTGATATGAGACTCCTCTTTGCAGAACATTTAAGAACCATTGCTTAGTTCCACCCTCTCACAGTTCAGCCTACACCATGGAATGAACAGAACTAAAACCAAATTATCACCAAAATATAAGGCAAGCAAGAAATACAAATTTTTGTTGATAAACAGTTGTTTTGGAGTAATTTATTTCAACATAACCTAGTGAATACTAACTAATACACTATGGAAACAGATAATAAAATAAAACTTAGGAGTATCTTCACTTTTTCCTGGACAGTTTTCTTAAGGAAGACCTGGACTTTCATATCATCCCTTATCCAGCCTGATGCATAGATAACAAGACTGGTTTTGATTTATGACCCTGTGAGACTGGGCAGCTGCTGAGCTAATCTCATGAGTGAATGGCTGGCCACGTGTCTCATTTTCCCTTCCATGCGGGATCCATAACGTGGTGTGATATAATGATGAGAGCCATATAATGAGGAATTTGGGCTGTGATCTTGACTTTGATGGGGCTTAGAATTTTACAATGGACTGATCACTTACCCTCACTTAGCCTCAATCTCATCCCCTGGAAAAGGGCTATCATAATACATTTCCTACCTCAGGTCATTGCAGAAGCTGTTCCTTTTGCCTGTAATGCTTTTATTTCTGTGCATCCCTGGCTGGCTTCAGGGGTCAACTTCAAGTTCCCACCTTTTTCTGATTCTGATCACCTTATTGAAACCAGTGCCCCACTCCTCTCCCAACTCTGATAAACCCCCTTTGGCTCCTTCATAGCACACATTTCAATTTGTAACTATATATTATTTGTTTGTTTCCTTTCTTATGGTCTGTTTTTTGAAGGTTATATGCTTCTTGAGAACAGCCATGTATTTTATCTTGTGTATCACTGTAGTCCCAATTCAGAACACAGTACATAGTATACAGCAGGGACTCAAATATTTCAAGTGCATTAATAACTAATAGTGGCTCATATTTATAACACACTTAACCCATGTAAGCACTGATCTAAGCATCTCATCTACATTAATCCATTTATTCTCAAAACACTCCCATGAGGCAGAACCTATTATTATCTTCCTTTTATAGATAGAAATAGAAGCTCAAAGATGTTACGTGTTGTAGCTTTCCCAAGAACACAGAGAAGGTTAGTGGCAGTAATTTGGGTTTCGGAGTCCTTGTCTCACAGTGGGGGGTTGGTGTGTGTCCTTGTCTCACAGGGAGGTTGTAAATGAACATTAAAGGAAACATGCAAGTAAAAGTGGTTTGCATAAAGGGTAATGCAAACCCTCTATGGGTATCATGAAATAAAAATTGTTTGTAGCCAACTTGTTTTTGTCTCCTTTGCTAAAATTCTCAGCTAATACCAGGGAAAAGGTGCTATTGAGAGCTCCTCTTTTACCAATTCTTTTCCAGACTTTCTGAATCAAGAATGAAAAAGCCAGTGTTTCTTTAGAGTGAAGTGTGGGAATTGTATTGACATCAACACAGAAGATAGTTTCTGGTAAATCTGTTCAACATTAAAAAAAATTATTATCAGATAATGATATAAGTTCAATTCATCTAAAAAGTATTGCATAGTTACATGTGTGTTGGGTTCTAGAGATTCAAGAGATCCTAGAGATTCTAGAGTAAGTCATAGGACCTAATGATAACATGTTCACAGTTGAGAAAGAAAATACCCAGGAATTATTTCCTTCCTACATAAAGTGTGGTCTATGACCCAGTTCATGTTCTGGGAATTTGCAGATTTTCTGATCTCACCATCCCAGGCATGTTAATCAGAGCCTGCATTTTACCAAGATACTGAGGTGACTTGTCTGAAAATTAGAGCTTGACAGTCTCTGAATTTTAATTGACCTTAGAGGTGGTTTTTACTGTATATATAAATTATCATGAAAGCACAGAGATTGGAACACCAGCCTGGGGTGAGGTTGTGAGTGTGAGTTTGTCCAGAGAAGGCTTCCCAGAGGAGCTACAATGTGGCTGAGGCTTGAAGGATGAATAGTAATTATCAAGGGAAATTGAGGAGAATAGTACAGCCTAGAAGAGAATAGTTTGGATAGATAGGCAGCTGGTATACACTGAGCCCTGAAAACTCCTGAATAGTTAAATATATTTGGTGGTAGAAAAGGTATGTGTCAGAGATGAGGAAGAAACAAACAAAGGGCAAATTGTGAAAGTTTTTGAGTTCCATGCTAGGCTACTTATCATGATGGGAAGCCATATTTAAATTGTGTGTGTGAGGGGAGGGGATGGGAGCGGGGGAATAAGGTCAGATTTTCAGTTTAGAAAGAGCATTTGTGTTGCCATGTGTTAGAAGGACTGGATAGAGGCAAAGAGAAACAGGGAATGTTTGTGAAATTTTCAGATGACATAAAGCTGGGTGGAGTAGTTACAATAATAGATAACAGAAGCACAATTAATTCATAATGATTTCACCAGATTTGGAGATTGAATTGAACCAATAGGATGAAATTCAACAGAAAGAAAATGATCAAGTTCAGCATTTGTGTTTTTCCAAAAACAACAACAACAGCAACAACAAAAACCAATCAGTTAAGAAAGTGCAAGAAAAATTCCCTCAAACTTGTGGTGGTGGATGTGGTCATGATTTAATTGACCACAAGTTAAATCTATGCCAACAGTATGCTGAAGAGCTGAATCTTTGGCTGTATGAATAGAAAAAAAAATGTCTGGCCCATGGGAAATAACTCTTTCTCTTGTCTGACAACCTTCTCTTGACCTGTTCCCACCCTCTACTCCATCACTTTATCAAAAAATAAACCTATTAGTCTCTGATAGTTTCAGGACCAGCACATGGAATGGAAGTTCTTGCAGAAAGACTTTTGATATCTCACAGCCCTATACAAGCTTTTCAAAATTCATTCTAAGTATATGTTTGTTGTTTTTGTTGTCTGCCACCATGGGAGAGAGAACAGAGAACCTCTTAAAGAAAGAGTTTCCATTCCTTCTGTGTTCCCAGACCCTACACATTTAATACCAATGAGGGAATGAATGAATGAATGAATGAATGAATGAATGAATGAAGAGAGTTAAACAGAGCCTTAATGTGAAAGAACTGAAGGGGCACATGCAGCTATGCATCCCACATAAGGGGATGGAAAACCACTGTCACATGTGGTTTTTTTTAAAGATTTTTATTGGGGAATTGGGAGAGGGGACCAGCCAAGTTGTTGTTCTTCAATCTTCATTGTGGAGGGCGCTAGTTGCCATCTGGCTTCCTGTTGGCAGCTCATGGCTTCTAAGCTCAAGGTGCTGTGCTCAATCTTAGTTGTGGGTGGGCGAAGCCACCATTCCATGTGGGAATCGAAACATCAGCCTTGTTGTTAAGAGTGCACGCTCTATCCACTGAGCCATCCGGGCTGCAGCTCAGCTCAAGGTGCTGAGTTCAGTCTTAGTTGTGGGTGAGCATAGCCCACCATCGAACAGGCAATCTTGTTGTTACACAAGATGAGCCATCCTGCCACCTGTTGGCAGCTCAGTGACAGCTCAGCTAGGGCGCAGCATCACTAGCCCATGTGGGTATGGAATGGCGGCCCTATTGTTCAGAGCACGCGCTGTAAGCCAACTCTTTTTTTTTTTTTTTTGAGAGCAGTGCCACTGGTCCCCATATGTGGGACCCGAACCGGGACCACTGGCTTCCCAAGCCAGCGCTCAACCACCGCACCACTCGGCCGTGTAAGCCAACTCTTAATCAACTGAGCCACCTGTCACATGTCTTAAAAACAAAATATACAACCCTACTATTGTCTTCAGTGAGAAGTGAATAGCCCATCAGCAACACTTCTGTTCTTTCCATAACCCTGAAGCACATGTGCGCACCCAGCAATGGTTTCCCTACCGAGCTTCCTTACCTCCTTGGCTGCCTTTCCCTGGAGCCGCCCTCCTCTGGGATCTGGGAAGGATTTCATATCCCTCCCCAGAGACCATCCCCTGAGAGAAGTCCCTGGAGTGAGGCTTCTGGAGTCCATTCTTCTGGCATCATCATAGCTGGACATGAGATGTCAGAGCCCCAGATGGAGAAACATGAGGTCTCTGACGATTCAGGTTAGAAAGCTGCGAGCGCCCTGTCTGGCAGCTAGAATAAGAGACTGTAAACCAAAAACACATGATGAAAGCCTGATTCGGGGACAAGCCCGAGGCTTCCTCCTCAGAGTCGGTGGTGCTGGGCTCCGAAAACCCTTTCTCTGCACAGTTTTGTGGAGAGAACCACAGAGGCCTGGAATTGTCTGCTCTCCAGTGAGGGGCAGCCATTTCTAGCTTCCACCATCCTGCCTGAGGAATGCTCTTTTACCAGTCCAGTTGTCCTGTGTTTACCTGATAACACAAAACGAAAGCGTGGAAGCTAAGAACATTTTATGTAATATTTTAAAAGTGATGCAAGTAGTACCATAGCCAAGCAAGGGTAATGTTCCTGCTGGACATGTGGTGAGTGTCTACTGGTACCAAAGACTGGAATGAAATTCTTGACTGTTTAAAATGATACTTACCCTTTGTTTTATTAGGTGTTTTGACAGTGGAGTGCCCCTTGCCTTTTGTACATAAGGGTGTAAGAGTGAAGCAGCTTCTGGGTCTTAGAAGAAACCACGTCCGTAGCCACAATGACACTAGGGAGATGGGTGTACATTCTTTTCCGAGAGGAGTTAGAAATGTCTAGAACTACATTCTGGATCGATGAATGAGAATATTCTCTACTCTTTGAAACTGGAGAAGTCAACTAGTGAATTTTATTTTATTTTTGTTTTTTCACTTGGCCTCCATTTTATTATTTTTTACAGCATGTTTTTGCTCATCAGAATAGTGAAAACAACTGGTCTCAGTTATTGTTATTGTTGTTAGTGGTAGTAGTAGCAGCAATAGTTCCCTTTATAGGATGGTTATTCTGTGCAGGTAATATGCTCTGAATCTTATATGACAATAATTTCACTTACCCTCACAAAATCCTATACTTAGAATCTGAACTATTCATGGTCAGAGTTATATCACTTTAGTATCTTAGTATGAACCAATAAACTTTTTCTATCAGTATGTCCAATAGTAGCATAGTAACAGGAATTCAAAATAATGGGTTATTTATGCTCATATTTACATAGGGGTGACATATTGGTTCTGAGTCACCTGTATTTTCCTCTAAAGGAACTATTCAGACAACTGATCAAACTCAGAGCAACTTTGTCAGCTGTACTTATATTCAAATTTACTCTTTTTCCTACAACTGCAACAAAGTTTTCAATTTTATCCAGAAACTTACTCTATTAAAATATCAATACAAAACATTTATATTATTATGAGTATATGAATACTATTTGTGGCTAAAGGGCATTAACTGCTAGGATTTTATTTCCTTCCTTGCATATTCAATGTTATGCTTCCTGGACCACTCAAAAGACTATTTGTTTTATTGTCAATCTCCAAGGGACTTGGAGAAAAATGAGACAGCACAAGGGGAAAAAAGAAGTTTAGAGGGAAAGCATTGTTGTTGAGTAGTAAATCAGTTAGTCAGTTAGTTAGTTAGTTAGTTAGTTAGTTAACTTTTATATTATATGGTCAAGGAAGCCATCACTTACTTCAGAGATATCGTTTGTGCAGAAATCAGAAGGAAATAAGGAACAAGCAATGCAGATATCTGGTTTAAAAGTATTTTGAAAAGATTAAAAAATAAATTATGCGAAGTCCATGAAATAGAAGCAAGATTGGCATGGTTGAGGAATATCAAGGAAATCAGTATAGCTGAATTAGAATGATTAAGGGAAAAAAAATAGTAGATTTTGAGCTTAGAGCAGTGTCCAGAAATTCATGTGAGCCTTTGGTAAGACTTTGAAATTTTTCTCTGAATAACATGGGAAACCACTGAACACCATACCACATGTCAAGCAATGTTTAGTCATGATGTAACATTACATTCTTAAGAAGCTGACAATCCAATAGTTGAGATAGGCCTGTAGTCAAAATGTTATTGTATATGATGAAGTACTATGCTAAGGATATTTCTAAGGAACAATTCTGAGTACCACCTACCCCATCAGATGAAGTGATATCTAAATTGAGGAAGAAGCAGAGATGTGGAATCAATTTCATCTTTCATTATTCCTAACAGTACTAATTGTTAGTGGGACCCAATAATTGGTCAAGGACCTTTCTAATTCCTAGATCAAACTTGGAAGGATAGCCAAAGCTTGTTTCATAGAGACTTTGGAAACCTTTGAATATATTGCTGCTACAGTGTTGATAACCTGGTTCTTCATGTATTATCCAAGTTACATTGTTTTATTTCCTTACCTTCTGCCATCTTAAAAAAAAAATCTGACTGGGCTAGTTGCTCTGATTAGTACTTCACTTTTCTACTAATTCTTGTCTCTGCTTTTATCCAGGAGCAGTCTTTCATTGGGGCTATCAGTCAGTGTTCAAACAGGAAATCAGAAACCGCTGTAGGTATATCAGGCAGAGAGGAACTCACAGAGATTCATTTATAAAATTGATACCCAATTGGCATGGGAATCTGGGAACTGTAGTTTTCAGGCTTCTAACCCTCAGCAGTACAAAGGATAGTAAAAAAAAAAAAGTTGCTTTTTAAAACAAAGTTTGTGATACAATCAGAGATTGATTTTAGAAAAATAAGTTCACCATGGTTGGCAAGAAGGATTTCAGTAGGAGAACTAGTGGTAGGGGAAATTATTGGGTAGTTGCTATAGCATGGTTACAATGTAGATTAATCAAACAGAAAGGATTTTCCAGAGACATTTAATTATTTATGTAGGAAAATACCGACAAATAGTGAACTCTGTCGAGAGAGAGAGTATAGAAAACTACCTTAAAAATCATTGAAAGTAGTCATTCTAGGAGACTAGGTAGGGATCTTATATTTCTTTGGATTATCAGCCCTGATAAATTATAAATCATTCTGGAATTAACTACTGAGAATGGCATAATCAGGAAGATGGATGGAGGCCTAATTAGGGTCACTGAGAGTGACATCACTCACTAGTAAGGGTTGGGTTGTATTTCTGCCGTGATTGTGTATGTGTATGATTATGAGTATCTAAAAGAAAAAGGGGCCACATTCCAGTAAGATGGGGGGTAGTTATGGACAGTAAGGCTACAGAGCATATTAGTTTGCATCTGTATAAATTATTCTGACAAAGAGACCCCAAGATATGATTGTCTCGATGTCAGCAGATAAGCACCTCTGCTCTATGAGATCATTCAGGAGCTCAGATTTCTTCACTCATGCTGTATACAATTTCCTGTGATGCTGTCCTCATCTGCATGGTGGAAACTGGCTCACCATCGTGAGCATGGTCTAGTCCAGGGGTCGGCAAACTTTTGAGACTGAAGAGCAGCCAGGGGTCAGCAAACTGCGGCTCCCAAGCCGCAGGCTCTGAAGTAAAATTGAAAATGAAAATAAAACTATCATAGTTTCACTTATAAAATTTTTAAAGGATATTATTCACATAATGGTGATTATGTAAAAATATATTTATAGCTCTCAAATAATTTTTAAATTGTTGTGAGGAACAGAATTGATTCTTCCAGGGATCGGTAAACTTTTGAGATGGAATGTACCCAAAGAGCTGCATGTGGCTTCCGAGCCAGTTTGCTGACCCCTGGTCTAGCCCAAGTGAAATAGGAAGGAGAAGATGTAACAGGACAAGCGATTTCCTTTTTAGGAAGTGATGCACAAGTTGCCCGTACTGCTTGTGATCACACTCCATTGGTGAGAACTTAGTCACATGACCACACCAAACAACAAAAAGACTGGAAGTAGGCTCTCTTTGCTTTTAGAAACCTCATTCTCTGCCATCATAGAGAAGGTCTCAGGGCTCTGGTTTCTTCAGGTGAGAGGCCTGTTTTGATACCATGCTCTAGGTTAAGGGCTGTTCAAAAGAGCCAGGTTCTATGGATTAAGGAGAGGACAGCTTGGAATAGATGCTGTTCTAAGTGCCTAGAACAGGTTAAGAGATAAAGAAGCAAGTCAGCACCATGCTGCAGCACCCAGCTTTCTCAGATTAGCTGCTTTCTGCCATTTCATTGTTGCTGTTTCTATGATGGGAGACACTGTTTGCTAACATTCCAGTGGTTACTTGTTGCACCATGACACTCCTCAGTAACATGGGTGACCATTGGACATTCAAGGTCTTTGTATCTGAGGAACTTGAGGCAGGATGCACACAGGGTGAAGACGAATAGGACTAACTCGGAATACTCCAGATAGAGAGAGAGAGAATTAGGACTCCCTTTTACATGAGAAATGTTCATATCTGAAAGAGCAGTAACATACACACACACACACACACACACACACACACACACACGGAATAGAAGGGTTATGTCATATACTGATTAAGAAAGAAATTCCAAACCACCAATAAGGAGGGAAAAATGAGCCAACCTTATTTTACACTCTATTTATTGTTTACATATTTATTATTTCTCAACTTGAAACTTTCCTAAATTGGGTAGTGCATTATAATAACTAATAATTATATAATTATATTGAATATATATAAATAATACTTATATTAATTACATTCATTTATTATGTATATCACTATTATATTTTTCTCAATCTCAGACCTATTAAATGTAGATTTCTAGGGGTTGGTTGTGTCCATTTTTGTTAAGAAAAACAAAAACAAAAAAACTCCACCAAGAAACTTCTAAATGGATTAAATAGTTAAGTATTAAGTAAAACAAAATAATGGGATAACTAGCAGAAAATGAATTTGAGTAGTTATTAGATGTCTGGTGGAGCACTATTTTAAACAATGAAGTAAAATCAAAACATAGATCAGTTGATCCAGCATAAAACTTGTAAACTTGCCGATAATGAAAACAAACACCATATAAAATTGATATAAAATGATAAAGGTTTTGATTCTACACTACATAAAACATCCATAAAATTGATTAGAAGAAAAATAAGGATCTCAATGGTTAAATTTAGAAAAAAACATTTATGAGTAATTTTAAAAAAGCATATATAATTCAAAAATAGTATTGAAAATATTTTATCTTATTGATTTTTTAAATATAGCTCATGTACTCACACATTACTTCCAATGCATACTTTATGCAACAAGTCCAACATAAAATATGATAATTTATATTATGCATCCTGTCCTCTGACCTAACACTGAAAAGAGACAAAAGGAATCATAGCCTATGAATGGATAAGAAAGCAAAACTCCTGCATATGCTGTATACAAGAGACTCACCTAAGATCAAAAGACACACACAGGCTGAAAGTAAAGGGATGGAGTAAAATATTTCATGCAAATTGAACTGAGCAAAAAGCTGGAGTAACAATATTTATATCAGATAAAATAGACTTTAAATTGAAGAATAGGGCCGGCCGAGTGGCGCAGTGGTTAAGAGTTGGTTTTGGGATGCCAGCGGCCCCGGTTTGGATCCCACATATGAGGGCCAGTGACACTGCCCTCAAAAAAAAAAAAATAAATAAATAATTAATAAATAAATAAATAAATTGAAGAATATAATAAAGGACAAAGAAGGACACTTGCTAATAATAAAGGGATCGACCCAACAAGAGGAATAACCCTAGTAAACATCTATGCACCTAATATAGGAGCTCCTAAATATATTAAACAGATATTGTCAGACATAAAGACAGAGATCAACAGTAACACTATCATAGGAGGGGACTTCAACACCCCGCTGTCACCAATGGACAGATCCTCAATGCAGAAACAGCAACCTTATGACACATTAAACCAGCTGGATTTAACTGATATTTTCAGAGCATTTTACCCCAAAGCTACAGAATATACATTCTTCTCAAGTACACATGGAACATTTTCTAAGATAGACCACATGTTAGGCCACAAAACAAACCTCAATAAATTTAAGAAGATTGAAATAATTCCAAATGTCTTCTCTGACTACAATGCCATGAAACTAGAAATCAATTATAAGAAGAAATCCAGAAAGCTGACAAATAAATGGATGCTAAATAACATGTTACTAAATAGCGAGTGTGTCACAAATGAGATCAAGGAGGGAATCAGAAGATACCTCGAGACAAAAGAAAATGAAAACACCATGACTCAAAGTCTCTGGGATGCAGCGACAGCAGTCCTAAGAGGGAAGTTCATAGCACTGCAGGCCTACCTAACGAAGGAAGAAAAATCTCATATCAACAGGTTATCTGTACACCTTTGGGAACTGGAAAAAGAACAGCAAAAGAAGCCCAAGGGGAGTATGAGAAAGGAGATAATAAAGACAGAGCAGAAATAAATGATATAGAGAGCAGAAAAACAATACAAAAAATCAACGAAACCAAGAGCTAGTTTTTTTTGAGAAGATAAACAAAATTAACAAACCTCTAGCCAGGCTCATCAAAAAAAAAAAAAAAAAAAAAAGAGAGAGGACTCAAATTAGTAAAATCAGGAATGAAAGAAGGGAAATGACTACAGACATCACATAAATACAAAAAATTTTAAGAAATTATTATGAACAACTATATGCCAACAAATTTGACAATCTGGAAGAAATGGATAATTTTCTAGAAGCATACAACCTTCCAAAGCTAACTCAAGAAGAAATGGAAAATCTAAATAGTCTGATTACTACCAAGGAAATTGAATCAGAAATTGACAAGCTTCCAACAAACAAAAGCTTCACAAGTGAATTTAATCAAACATTCAAATAAGAACTATCACCTATTCTTCTCAAACTATTCCAAAAAATCTAGAAGGATGGAAGGCTCCCAAACTCTTTCTATGGAGCCATATCACCCTGATTCCAAAACCAGAGAAAGACAGCACACACACACACAAAAAAACTACAGGCCAATATCCCTGATGAACATAGATGCAAAAATTCTCAATAAAATATTAGCAAACAGAATTCAGCAATATATTAAGAAGATCATACATCATGGTCAAGTGGGTTTCATCTCTAGTACACAAGTCTGGTTCAACATCCGTAAATCAATTAATGTGATACACCACATCAACAAAAGGCAGAATAAAATTACATGGTCATATCCATAGCTTTAGAAAAAGCATTCGACAAAATCCAACAGCCATTTATGTTAAAAACCCTTAACAAAGTGGGAATACAGGGATCATATCTCAACATAATAAAGGCCATATATGATAAACCTAAGCTAACATCATACTCAATGGGGAAAAGTTAAAACCATTCCCCTTAAGATCAGGAACAAGACAAGGCTGTCCACTTTCTCCTCTTTTATTCAACATAGTTCTGGAAGTTCTAGCCACAGCAATCAGATAAGAAAAAGAAATAAAAGGCATCCAAATTGGCAAGGAAGAAGCAAAATTGTCATTATATGTAGATGACATGATACTCGATATAGAGTACCCCAAAGACTCCATCAAAAAACTATTGTAACTGATAGATGAATTCAGTAAGGTAGCAGGATACAAAATCAATATTCAGAAATCAGTTGCATTTGCATATAACAACAATAAACTAATGGAAGGAGAAATTAAGAAAACAGTCCCATTTACAATTGCTTCAAGAATTATAAAATACCTAGGAATAAATTTAACCAAAGAAGTAAAAGATCTGTACTCAGAAAATTATAAGACACTGAAGAAAGAAATAAAAGAAGATACAAATAAATGGAAACATCTACCATGCTCACGGATAGGAAGAATTAATATAGTTAATGTGTCCATACTGCCTAAAGCAATATATAGATTCAATGCAATTCCCATCAATCTACCAAGGGCATTTTTCACAGAAATAGAAAATCTAGGGCCGGCCGAGTGGCGCGGTGGTTAAGCGCTGGCCTGGGAAGCCAGCAGCCCCAGTTCGGTCCCACATATGAGGGCCAGTGACACTGCTCTCAAAAAAAAAGAAAATCTAATCCTAAAATTTATATGGAACCATAAAAAAACCCAAATAGCCTCAGCAATCCTGAAAACTAAGAACAAAGTCGGGGTTATCACGCTATCAGACATCAAAACACACTACAAGGCTACAGTGATCAAAACAGAATGATACTGGCATAAAAACAGGCACATAGATCAGTGGAACAGAACAGAGAGCCCAGAAATAAATCCATGTATATACGGACAGTTAATCTATGACAATGGAAGCAAGAATTTACACTGGGGTAAAGATAGTCTATTTAATAAATGGTGCTAGGAAAATTGTACTGACACATGCAAAAAAATGAAACTGGACCACCTCCTTACACCATATATGAAAACAAACTCAAAATGGATTAAAGACTTAAATGTAAGACCTGAAACCATAAAACTTCTAGAAGAAAATATAGGGAGTAAATTTGCAGACATTACCCTGAGCAATATTTTTACTGATACATCCCCACGGGCAAGGGAAGTAAAAGAAAAAATGAACATATGGGATTATATCAAACTTAAAAGTTTTTTCACAACAAAGGAAATCATCAATAAAACAAAAAGGAAGCCTGCTGAATGGGAGAAGATATTTGTCAATGATCTATCTGATAAGGGGTTAATATCCAAAATTTATTAAATACTCATGCAACTCAACACCAAAAAAAACAAACAAACCAATTGAAAAATGGGCAGAGGATAGGAAGAGGCATTTCTCTAAAGAGGACAAACAGGGCTGGCAGAGTGGCCCAGTGGTTAAGCGCTGGCCAGTGGCCCCGGTTCAGGTCCCACATATGAAGGCCAGTGACACTGCCCTCAAAAAAAAAACAAAACAAAAAAAGAGGACAAACAGATAGCCAACAGGCATATAAAAAAATTTTCAACCTCACCAATCATTAGGGAAATGCAAATAAAAACCACCACGAGATACCACCTCACTCCAGTCAGAATGGCTATCATCAATAAATCAACAAACAACAAGTGCTGGCGGGGCTGTGGGGAAAAGGGGACCCTGCTGCACTGTTGGTGGGATTGCAGATTGGTGCCGCCACTATGGAAGTCAGTATGGAGGTATCTCAAAAAACTGGAAATGGAACTACCTTTTGACCCAGCAATTCCTCTCCTAGGTATTTATCCTGAAAAACCCAAGACACTAATTCAAAAAAATATATGCACCCTTATGTTCATTGCAGCGCGATTTACAATAGCCAAGACTTGGAAACATTCAAAATGCCCATCAGTAGACAACTGGATTAAGAAACTGTGGTACATTTACACAATGGAGTGTTACGCAGCTATAAAGAAGAAAGAAATCGTACCATTTGCAACGATATGGATGGACCTAGAGAACACTATGTTAAGTGAAATAAGTCAGTCAGAGAAAGACAAATACCGTATGATCTCACTTATATGTGGAATCTAAAGAACTGAATAAATAAGCAATGTAAACAGAAATAGTCGTAAAGACACAAAGGAAAAACTGATGAGGGCTAGATGGGACAGGGATGGGCATGAGAGAGAAGGGGAAGGGACGAGGCAACAAACTGATAACTACAGTACTACTGCAGAGACAGAAGAGATAGTTTAGGGAATATAATCAATAAGGTTGTAAATATTTTTCTTAGGGGATAGGAAGGACTCATGTCTTGTCAGGGAGACCACTTCATGGACGGTGTAGTGGCCTGACCACTGCACTGTACATCTGAAGCTGCCACTGATTAATATTAGATGTTGACTATAATCTAACACATATATAGTCATGGGATGTGGAGTTTAGTGTGGGGATGGAGTCAATGGAATTATAATAGATATGTATGATATCGGGGGTGGGGGGCAGGAGAGGGGGTAGTCACTTTGTAAAGGGTGAAAAAGATAACTATTGCATTGTTTTGTACATCTGTAACTAATAATAATTTAAAAAAGAATCATAGCCTATAATTTTTAGTAACAGAAATTTAAAACAATGAAATTATCCAATAAGAAAGTAGTTAAATAAAAAATGGTATGTTAATCTCATAAATATCACAAAACCACTAAAAGTGAAAATTATAACACCATATACCTATCTATATATATAGCAATGCCTAATATAATTTTATATTATATATCATTGTATATAAAAATATTTAGTTAAAAAATAGAAAATAGATTTATGTGTGTGAACTGAGTATATGGAAACACAAATAGTAATGTATATAGATTAGAATTGGTCGATTTGAAAAAGTGCTGAGATGTTTGGATAGTAAGATTGAGACAGACCATCCTCCTTAAAATATTTTCTTTATATTTGTTACATATAACTTGTTATAAGCTAGGAAAATTGTATGATAATTAATGAAGTATTTGTTCAACAGTGAACATTAGGATCTCAAATTCAAGCTAACAATAAAAACTATTTTAAAGTCTGTTGAGGGGTGGCCAGTTAGCCCAGTTGGTTAGAGCACAGTGCTCATAACACCAGGGTTGCCAGTTCAATCCCCACATAGGCCACTGAGATGCACCCTCCACAACTAGATTGAAAAAACTTCCTGACTTGGAGCTGATGGGTCCTGGAAAAACATACTGTTACCCAATTAAAAGTAAATAAATAAGTAAATAAATAAATAAATAGTCTATTGAAAAATATAGCATCCTAATTCTGGAGCAGGGTGAGGGAAAAGACTAACAAAAGGAGGTTTAATAAGACTTCTATGGTAAATGTGTATGGAGAGGCAGAAGAAGGGTTCAAAGTTGACTGACAATTAGAGCATGAGTGATGAAAGAATTGAGGTGCCATTGACCAGAAATAAGATTTCTTTAAAGACAAGAGTTTGGTAAGAGTTTGGTAGTGGTCATTGCAGTCTACATTGGAGCTTGATGGGACTTTGCACTTTTCACCAAGCAAACCAATATCTAGAGGTTAATGTACAAATTCATCATTATCCATAGGACCAAAATAAATGCCTCTACTTTAAAAAATTGACTAAAAAAAAATTACATGATACATCTGCCAGCAATTACCATGGGTGTTACTGAAGTGCACACAGCCATTGGCTTTCACTCACATCTTTCTTAAACAATGATGTTGGATACAGGCCCTTTCTCAAACTTTCAAGTGATCTACAATCGCCTAGTCTACTTTCATAATTGGCTTTTTTTTTTTTTTTTTGGCTATATATGTTATTTCATTTTTGGCCACTGACCCAAAGGCAGGAAGGACATTGTTGGTGAATTTGTAGCTTTTCAGTTTTACAGATAGCAACATCTGAGCAGTGATTTCACTTTTTGGTTTCAATCTTTGACACTGAGCTGCAAAATGTCATCTTTAGTTACCCAGAAAAAGCAGCCAGCTTGGAAAAAACAAAAATATGTGGTTGTGTAATGTCGGAGTGGTTTGTTTTCTTCTGTTGATGCATTAGAAGAGGCAAGAGCAACCTCCCGCATGACTGGACTGTGGGAGAAGAAGCCCCTCATTATTGTGATGGCCAAATGTTCGTATTCATAACAAACATACTGTTTGGCTCAAAAGAAAATTTAAAAACTAAGAAAACCTAAAATCCAAAATTGGCTGCTGTAAACAATATCTCAGGTGTTGATTTCCTAAGCATATCTGGAAACACACCTAAAGATTAGATGCTGTCTGTGTAGTCCATACACTGGATATTATATAACATTTATCTTAGCCAACAATGCTATCAGAACTATGCTAGTTGTATGTCACAGACAGACTCATTACTTAATTGTTCTTACAAACCGGTTTCTCTCGGCTGATTGTGCTCCAGCTGGCACATCAAAAATGTGTAACCCAAGCCTACTTACCATCATCATTTGGCCAACCCGCTGTAAACATCATGGAGAAAATAATACTACATTAAGTGGGAAATCCCCAAATGTCATTCTAACAATAAAGCTTGTGTTTTTCCCTTAGATGAGAGGAAGCATTTAATTAGGGAAATAGCAAAGATTTTGGAGGCAGACCTCTGTAAACCCCAATTTCCTGGGCAATTTATGTAATAATACCTCCCTCATAACATTGCTTTAATAGCCAAATGAAATGAAATGAAATGCCTTGCTTATATTATAATTTCATTAAAAGCTTATCAGGCCTGTGACTTTGGGTAAGTTATTCACCACTATGTGTCTCAGTTTTCTCATGTATGTAATGGACATCATGCTACTTACCTCAGAGGATTGAGTGAGGATTAAATGACTTAGTAAATGACAAGCTCTTAGAATAGTACCTGCTAATAGTAAGTGCTCAACAAATGTAGTTGTTGTTGCTCTCATTATTATCCATTGTATGCTAATCAGATATTCCATATAAAGAGAAAAACATGAGCTCAGGAGGACCTAAGGTTTTATACACTTTTTTTTTTTTGTTCAGGGAATGGTGGGTAAATAGGGGGATGAAGTTGAGGAAGGAGCTTCACAATAGTGCAGGACTAATAAAGACTACCAGTGAAGGTACTAATGGGAAGTACTAATCAGCAATTTAGGTTTCAGTTGTGAAGATACTTGAAGATTGTATCAAGTACTTGGGCATTTTTATTGGAGAAGATAAAAAGCTGGCAAGAGCTTACAGGTCATATGACCATATCTATATGTTTGACTAGAGAGATTTCAGATGATTCGTGAATGGAAGGTGATAAGCAGGGAGATATTTAAGAAGTTATTTTGGAAGGTAGGTTATATAAAGCAAAGACAGCAGTGATGGAGATGAGAAAACAGTTATTGGAAGCAGTGTGGGGGTAAGAATCAGTTTGATATGTTGGATAATTAGTTGTGGGGGTTGAAAGGAAGTAGTTAAAGATGTTTAGATGTTGTGAAAATGGTTATATGATTAACTGAAGGTGGAGAATTTGAGCACATGCTGGGACATGTTGAATTTATCTTCATGGATCATCCAACGGTTGAAATCACTAGTGTGAAACATTGCCAAGAAATATTGCGTAGGAAGGAAGAGAAAAGGATAGAGCATGGAAGTTCGAAGAGTGCCTACATTTCAAAAGAGGTCAGAAAATATGAAGCACCAAGGAACAGCACTGTGAAAGCAGCCAGAGAGTAGGAAGTTGGCAGGAGAAAGTATGAGGTATGATCAAATAATATAGTGAATGTTTCAATTAAAAATTAGGGCTGGCCGAGTGATGCGTTGGTTAAGAGCTGCCTTGGGACACCAGTGGCCCCGGATCGGATCCCACTTATCACGGCCAGTGACACTGCCCTCTACAGCTAACAACAGCTCCACCTGGAGCTGGGCTGTGCGGGCCCCGGCGATGGTGTAGGCTGCAACCCCTGCTGCAGTGGGCTGCCATAGGCTACAGTGAGTGGCCAGCAGCCAGCATGAGTGGCTGTCAGCCAGCGTGAGCTGCCAATAACCACGGTGAGCGACCATCCAGAGGCCAGCGACTGATCTGCCTCATCTGGGAAGAGCACAATGATGATACCAACATGGGCCAGTGAAGCAACCTCCTCCACAAGTAGACTGAAGAACAAAAAGACAGCAACTTGTCTGTTCCTCTCCCCCAATTCCCCAACGCTGTTCCCCTCCCACAAATCCACAATAAAATCTTTAAAAAAAATTATTATAGTAAAAGACACATTGCCATTAATCCCCCTCAAAATAATCCTCCTCACTTCGAACACACTTATCTCATCATTCTTGCCACTTTCTGAAGCAGTTATGGAAGTCCTCTTTTGTGAATATCTTTAGTTGTGCTGCTGTGGTTGCCTTGATGTCCTGAATAGATTCAAAACATTTACCTTTCATGGTTATTTTGACTTTGATGAAGAGCCAGAAGTCGTATGGTGCCAGATCCGGTGAATAAGGTAGATGAAGTCACACTGTAATGTTTTTAGTTGACAGAAATTCTCGTACCAGAAGCGATGTGTGACATGGAGCATTGTCTTGATGGAGGACAATTTATGGCACACTTTAAAACACACCTTCTCTCACTGTAGCTCACACCTGGCTGACTGTACTGTACAAGTTGAAACTTCTCACACACTATGTTACTATGATTTGACGTGCCACTTCCTGTCCTGAAGATCCCTACCTTTCTGTTGAATAGCACTTGGCAGCAGCATTCACTGTATTTTTTTATCACACCTCATAGCATCATCGATATCCAGACAGACGTGTTTCAAACCAAGCAAGAGGTCAACAATTACAGTTTTAGAAATGTTTAACCATCATTAATGAAAAGGTAGCCAATTCCAAATGTGTATTTAATGCCGAAAATGTGCCAGTCCTTCCACTTTCATTTTTTATTCACATTCTTTCTCCCTGTTCTTCAAACACTACATAGACTTTATAAACTCCCTGTTTCCTCAGTTGTCTTCCAAATTATTCAGTTCCTGGGTGGTAAGCAGATGATCTAAATAATACCAAAGGGAAGGGTGAAATAAGATGTGGGTGCTTGATGTATGTGTATCCAAGTTGAGCGATCCTTGCCTACAGCTGTGTTATATCACATATTGGGACAAAAACTGAAAAATTCACTTCGTGTCTAGAAAGGTTTTTCTATGCTATAGGTGATTCTTATTTTTAAAACACTTGAATCATTCAGTGGTTCTTTTTCTCTCTGAAAATTGGGGGCATATAAATATGATCCGTTGGAAGAGTTTGGACAGAAGAAACAAATGGGCAAAACAAACAAATCTTGCATTGTCAGTTCAAATTATTAAAGGTTTGGCATAATTTTATGTCTGGGAGTGACAGTTTCATAATTGTTTTCCTATTCAATTTGCTTAACCATCTCCCTGTTCTTTAGTTACTTGAAATATAATAAATCCATGGTAAATTAGAAAACCCTATGTATACCAAATGTCCTTACCCTTTCCTCTTTTTAGGTACAAGTGAAATCACATTGATGTCAATAACGCAAAGTTTCTTATCTTAACTTAGTCTTTACTACAAAGCTTCCTATCTTAGGATGTAGGATGTACTTATTCCTTACGATATAGTCAGCAGGCAGGATCTACTTAATCTTCCTCTTTTATTCAAATTGATGTGAATATTGGAGCCTGCATGGGAATAATCATGTGTAGGGTGCTATCTCCCAATTGTAAGGCCACCAATTCTTGGAATGCCAAAGTGGTCCTAGGTTCTAAGCAGAGGTGAGAAAAGTGTACCTTTTTCCCACTCTGTATCAGCATTTGTCAACTTGACCCCAGATGAACATTGTCTGTGACCAGTGTCTCCAACAAAATATCTCCTCCATTTGTTGGTCAACATCCTTCTTTATACAAACAAAGAATAGTAGTCATAGGAGTTAGGAATGGGACAGAAACTATTCCATAATCATCTTTGTTATCACTCTCTCCCCTACTTTCCCAATGTTCTGTAGCTCCATACTCAAATTCTTCCTATTTTTTTGGTTATAAAACAAAAGGCAGTGGACTCCAAAAAGATCCTTGGTGTGGGATTCTCTTCCCTAGAGAAGTGTGTATGTCCCAGCAATTTCTTTAAATACTCTGTTGTAATTGCATAAATATAAAGAGTTTTACTATAATATGTAGATATAGATTTATCTCACTTTCCACAGAGATACCAAAGGCCAAGAGCAATTCCCTAAGTGTCAAAAGCCATCCCATAAAGAGGAGTGTTTGCATGTTCAGAACATAATGAGAGATTGCAAAACTACTTCTGATCAGTCTTATCCCACTATCCAATTCTAGACTGCATACAAAGAAGCAAGCAAAAGAGACTATTTTTCAACAGTGTTGATAAAGAGAAAACCCTTCCAGAAATTTTAAAATTACACTTCACATTCATATAACCTAAAGCATTTTATACATTTCTCGAACAGAGACTTCATTCTTACAGCAGTCAGGTGTGCTGAGTAGGGTATCGCTTATTATTTCTAGTTTTTAAACTGTGAAAACCTATACTCAGATCATATAAAAGACCTACCAGGAAAATCACATAAGCAGTAAGTGACAGAGCTCGGCTTTTTTTCCTGCGATCCATACATCCTGTGGGTAGTGGAGATCGCAATGCCTCACTTAGTTCTCAGCATCTCCAGAGGAGAATTACTTAAAGAAAAGAGTCTAGAACACTTGAGCAAATGTGAAAGGAGGGTGTTCCATGTATCTCAGCCTAATTAAGTCTCTAGAAGGGCCTTCACAAAACTGAACTTCATAACCCATAACCCGCTGTTTCTCACAACTTGCTCCGCTATGAAAGCATTCTCTCGTCATGTGGGTTTGAGAAGCACTGGATTTAAAGTTGATTACTTTTAACCACAGGGCATTTAAATGCATGGTTAATCTCTCAGAGGGAATAGACTACAATTTCCAAAACTTACTTTCACAGATTGTGGTGTTCTGAAAAAAAGCAATTTAGGAAATTGTGCCCTACAACAAAAGGAAGATTCGAGGACACCTTTGGCTTCTAACTACTCGACAAGTGTGAGGCAGTCTCCAGGGTTGAAAGTGGATCTGAAAGAAGAAGTGGCAGTTGTTCCCCAGCTGAGATGCATTTGCTAGCTTTGGCAACTGTCCAGGACAAAGATGGACATTTGAAAGTGTTTTTTAAACTACAGAAAATTAGCATCAGTTCAATAAATAATTTGTTTAGCATCTTAATAAGGTTTACACACAAAGCCAGATATCTGTTCCTTGAAACCACAAGAACACGTTTGAGTGCTTGGAAGTATTCCCTGACATCCTAGTGACTTTCTAAATGAAAGTCTAGTAAAATGAGAAAAGGACATGTAATGACCAAAAGTTCAGGGAGATGTTTTGATATTTGAAACCATTAGGTTTGCCAGTATTAAGAGCTGTCAATTGGTAATAAGAAATATGAATTTTGTTTCCCAAAGCAACTTTTCATCGAGTAAGTGATAAAATAAAATGCTCCAAACACATACTAATTTGCTTTTTCATTTCCTTCATATTAACCAGAACCAGAGACAGAGACCAGAAATATCGGTAGGAAGAATAGGACAGGAATCTGTTCATTCAACAACATTTTTGTGCTGACTTTGTTTTAGATGCTGGGGACTCAGTGGTGATAAAATAAAATCTGTGCTTCCAGTGGAGATTACAGGAGTTCAAGAAATAAAAAAAATATATTATTTTTTATTCATTCATTTATTGAAAACTAAGAAAATGAACAAGTACCTCTTTTGTGTCAAATGCTGTGCTAAGTATCATGGATGTGAAGAGAAAGAAGACAAAATGTTGTGATAAAGAAGTCCACGATACAGTTTAAGAAGCAGACAAGAAAACAGTTATTTACTAAATGGTGCTTCCTCTCACCCAAGCCTGGTCCATCCACATTCATTCTTCCACTGCTCTGTAATTGGGCACTGAGTTCAAACATCTGCCTGGGATGAGTATTTTAGGGTCCTTGACCACTCTCTTTTTCTTATAATCCACATCGAAACCATCAGTAAATCCCATTGTTCTTACATCAAAATACATTTTACTATAAAATCCAGCAACTCCTCATTTACATCCACTACTGTCAACGTGCCCAAGCCACTGTTATCTTTCTTGAGAGTGTCCTAACTGCTGTATCAGCTTCCAAACTTTTTTCCTTAACATCTGTTCTCAGTAGGGCATCTAGAGTGGCCATATGATTTTATTTCTCTGTTGAAAATCTTCTTTTCCTCTTCCTCCAAGCATTTATACCAACCTGCTATGTTTTATATGTTCATCTGTTTATTTGTGTATTGTCTGTCTCCCTCTTCTTGAGTATAAATCTTTTTTTAAGAAAAGTGAGTGGGTCTGTTTATAATATGCAAATTGCCATTTAGTTTATTCTGTATAGTAGATTACATAGTATGATAATATTTATATGGTAAATAGTTATATAGTAAACAACAGTGATGTCACAGATGAGGGTTTTATCAGTTTTCTTTGATTCAGATGGTGGGAAGATCATGGAAGGTTTGCAAAGGCATTAGATACTAGTTTAAGGTGTTGTCATCTGACTTCTACCCTCTCTATACAAGATAACAATAACCTTGTGATTGATAAAACATTTCCTCATCATTTTTCCTAAACAGACTCTTTCTTAAGACATCTTTCTTGATTTTCTGTTCACGTATTTAGTAAAAGTTTATTGAGTGTCCTCTGTATGTCACCCATAAAGAATACAATCATAGATAAGGACATTAGAATGTCGTAAGGTAAGGGCCATGAGAAGGCAAGTAAGGAGGGCCATGGACCTCTGAGTCTTCTATCTAATTTCTCCCCTCCTCTCATGAGCACTCTGCTTTCTGCTTCAAGTTTTGTGCTTTTTCAATATACTTGCAACCTCCATTTCCAGCAAAGTCTTATGTGAGTAGATTTTGAGTTTTAAGTTAACTACACCATACATCCCTCTTCAGCTCAGTTATTTCATCTGCTTGTATCAAAGACCACAAGCCTATAAGCTTTGATCTCTGGTTCTTAGGTCTCACTAATGAGAGGTGGGAGATGGAACCATTTTGCTTCTCTAACCAGTGGCGTGGTGTAATGGCTACAGTGACAACCCCCGACAATACTTACGGTGGAAGACAGATACTAGAGAGGCAAGGCAGGTAATGTGAGTGAGTGAAGCAAGCTGGCTATGATATGAGTAAGAAGTGGTAGGGATGTGGTGAAGTGGAGAACCTATGCTCGGTGACTACAGAGCCAGGAGCAATGGCTGCCCACAGATGGAGAGAAAAACATTTTCCCTCTTTCTCTAAGTGGGTCCTCCTGGCCTCTCTCCGTGCTCTCATCCACTCATACCCAGAGATAAGTGGTCAAGTTTGTTACATATGGAGGAGGACCTGGACGTCATAGCCCAGCCTCTTTCATGCTCGTTGTCTCTGGCATTGCTTTTGGTACTTGCTCTAAAGGTGCATGCTTTAGTCTGCTTGTCCTCTGGTGAGTGTTAGAGTCAGGCCCCTACGTGGGCTCCAGCACTGTCTGTGACTGGTGAATCCACCTGGCTTTTTCTGGGGTTTGATAAGAAGTCCATTGTTTCTGCTTACATAGGCCATATCTTTCATCTTAGACTTCGTCAGAAGTGCATAAGATATTTAAATCTTCATTTGCCTTAATCTTTATTTTCTCAGTTTTCAACTTATTCATAAACTCAAGTGAAAAAAAAATAGGGGTGAGATTTATTGACATGCCTCCACAGATCACATGACCAAGGTTGCTTGATTTTCTCATTTCTAAAGAGAAACCAGGTTTGTTTGTTTTTTTTGAGGGCAGTGTCACTGACCCTCACATGTGGGACCTGAACCGGGGCCGCTGGCTTCCCAAGCCAGCACTTAACCACCGCGCCACTAGGCTGGCCCTCAGGTTTATTTTTTTTATATGAAAAGATTTTCATATAAAACCTTTAAATTTTTTATAGACAATCTCATGATTCTGAAATGTTGAAAAACATCATATATTTAAAGAAATCTTGGGTTTCAAATGAAATGTATTTACAGTCCAGTTTATACAAGATGCCACCAGCTTGTAATGACACTCTAAACACCAGGGTTTGGAGTCAGCATAAACATCTAGGTTTTTGTCACCTCTGATGAATCCAGCTCTCATTGGGAATTGGAGCCTTGACCTTAACCCCTGCTGACTAGTCTGGATCCCCCATCTCTCTACTACCCAGCCATCCCTCTCCAGCACCTTCTTCTGGAGCCTAGGCCTTATTGTCCTTACTCTCTTTCTCTTCCCAACTATAAACTCCAGCTCTTCAATCTACCCACACACCATCCCAGCCTCCAGAATTACTGCTCCTTGGAAATCTCTATGGTCTTGCTTCATCTACCAGTTCTGACCTCTTTGATCAATGACCATAGCTCATTTACCCTTAATTATAAAGATTTACATAACTGGCTATCACTGCTCCTTTCCTATAGGAAGAGAAAGCCAAGTTAGTCTATATTTCTCTCCACTCCCAGATTATTCTTCCCTCCCAATCAACCCTGCATTGGGATCCCAAAATCATGATATTAACATGCACACTATAAAATTTCATTACGTTCTATTTCTTTTTCTCTCTCTCTTTGCTACATGGCTATTGATAAAATTTTTTTCCTCTCTTATCAAACAGAAATCACGAATACAAGGTATTTAAGGTTTCTTTTCCTTATTCTGTTGGTGCATTCTTTATTCTTCTTGCTTTCTTTCAAGTCACTGGCTCCATTGACAGTCCCTTTCCCTAGGCCCTCATTCAGCCAATCTGATAGCAGCCCCCAGGAAGGGCAATCTGAATTAATTTGTTTTAATTGTGGATTATTTTCCAAAGCTTGGACTAGCCTATAAGACAACATCTCAGCCTCCCCTGGGACCACCCATTTAGTCTTCAACCCAGCTTCTTTGACTTTTTTCCAGCCATCTGTTTTAGTTGGGCAAAGAAAATCAGTTTTAATGTCTACATGTTTTTCCTTTCATCTGTATTTTTGGCACCTTTTGTTAATTCTGAGTCAGCTCCAGAAAGGAAACATTTACCATTCCTCTGCAGCTGTTCAGTCCTGGAGGAGGAAGTGGAGAGTCTTGTTCTTCCCATTGGCCTGATCCCTCTTATTCTGACTGTAGCTATTCCATCATCCTTGCACTCTAGCCTGCCTAACACCTGGATGCACTGATTTTTGCTCTGCAGTGAGGGTAATAACTCCTGAGCTCAACTCTTGTCAATTCATTTTTCAATGTGCATGAGTTCTGAATCTCAGTACATAGTCCAGGGCTCAGAGTCCAGAGCCGGGGGTTCTACCTTTGACTCCTCCAGTCATCAAATAAACCACATCATCATGTTAGACCTCACTTCTCCCATTTGTGAAATGAGGGCACTTATCTGTAACAGAGATCCTGAATTCAAAGGTCATTACATACCTACAGATCAAAGAAAGAGAAATTACTAAATAGAGATGTTGTCAGCTGTAAGGTAACTGGGCATAACAGGGATTTGAAACTGAGAGGGCAAGGCCTACCGAAAGATATTGTTGGCTCAGTTAAATCTATCCACAAGCCTCTTGGCTGAGGATTGGCTTTGGCTGACTGTGAGCTGTATGAGACCTTAAGCCCTGACATTCTGTAAGCCCCAAGTCCCTCTGTGTTACAGCTGTTTCCTCTGAATAATTTCCCCGTAAATAATATTAAAGGTAGAATATTTCAGGCACTATGATAGAAGATGGGTTATAATTTTATCAATCATACTACCGAGCCCTTTGCTCATAGATAGAGATAATACATTAACATGGAGCTGATTTATTAGTGGGTAGCAATCACTTGAATTGGAGCAAATATATCAATGTAGTGTAGAAAAGGTATAACAAAAGTTTTGTGACCTGAAAAACTACAAGTTTTTAAAATACTGTTTGCTTATCAGAGCTGGAATTTGGAAAAATCTAGATGAAATGTGCAGAAATGACAATGACTACAAGGAAGATGAATATCAACAACTCCTTCACCTTGATCGTCCCCATTATTAGAAGCTCTCTGATAGTTTGCAATGGACTTGGCTGGCAGAAAGGGCCCAAAAGGAGCATACAGAGTCCTTGTTGTAAACCTGGTCTCGAACATGGGCCAGAGGGTTTGGGGAGCTTGCCAGTTATAACACAATGTGCTGAGATAGCCACGCTGACATGAAAGTATGTTTGGAAACAGCAGCTAGAGCAGTAAGTATAAATAAAGATTACTACTCTTAAAAATCATACCTCAAGAATTACATGATCGGTACAGGAATCTACACCAGCAGTGCTATCACAGATATTTATAGGATTGTGTTGGACAACCTTCTGCAGCAATGTCTAACCACAGCAACAGCAGCAGTAATGGACCAACCTCACTCTCTGATTCTCTCATTACCTTGCATTTGGAAAGACAACTAATCAACCGCAATTTAAATCACAGAAATCCAGAGGCTCTTGGAAAATTCAGAGTAGAGAATGACCTCAGAAGTGGGAAAGAAAAAAATGATTTTGTGATAACATGGAATTGTTGGCTCTTGAGAAATAAATTTAAAACTGAAATGTATTGCATTGTTGTTAGCTGTTGCCACAATAAAATTGTGTAACATGTGATCGTGGTATTTCAGTAGCATTTAGCAATAAGCATTCTCATGAATTTATGAGCTCACTACCCTTGATCTAGGCTGAGCTCAGCTAGGCCACTCTGCTACTCACTGAAGGTCTCTGGGTCAGTGTAGCAGCTCTGTTCTACAGGTCTCACATCCTCCCTGGTCCATCAAACTAGTTGTGACATGCTCTTCAAATGGTGGTGGTAGAGGTGCTAGAGGGAATATTCAAATGCATGAGTACATTTTAAGCCCTTGCTTGTGTCATGTTTTCTAATATCCTATTTATTAGTCAAAGAAGTTATGGGGCTGAGCTCAAAGTGAAGGGGCAGGAAAACATATTCCTCCAGGAGAGGGACAAAAAATGATAGGGCAGAGGCATGAAGAATCAAGGCCAATAACTGAATCTACAACAGATGTGAACATATTTTATATCCTGAATTGAGGAAAAGGGTTTATCAGATAATTATAGATTTGGATGAGCTTCAAGGTTTTAGATTTTGCCTGTGAAATAAAACACATTGCTTTTTGCCATAGTGATATGTGGTTGAAAAATATGTAAAAGATGCTATGTGAGACGTGCATTTATGTGCAGGTACACAAGCATGCTTATGTTCAATGTAAGTTGAATTCTATAGCTGAGACTAATTGATCGCCAGAGATCCGTAGTTTCACTTGAATATGTAGAACTGTTACTAAAAATTGGATGTACCACCAGGGACCAGATTTTTCAGTCCTCCTTGCATGTAGGTGATGCCACGTCACTAGTCCTTGCCAATGGAATGGAAACAGAAGAAAGGTGCCATGGCTCAGGGCAAGTTAATTGAGAGTTGCAGGGGACCAGCCTCCGCTGACCAGGGTTCAAGAAGGTAGACACGGCGTCAGCGGTTAATGAAAGACAGAAACTGTTTGTTGCAGTAAAAGACAGAAAATGAGGGAAGAAAATAAAGAAGGCAGACAGTGGAGACACCGGGGGAGTTAAAGAGAAAAGTGTCACATTTTATTACAATAACATGTCCATTTTATAGGGACTTTTGACCATTATCCAATTACAAGTTTAAGTTCCACATGGTCTTGATGTATTTTTCTCTTAAGACCTTTATCCCTATAATTGTTCTCCTTAGGGCACACTGTGACCTTTTCTATAATCCCATCTATGATAATCTCTTTATGACCCAGACTCAGTTTCTACATAATCTGTAATCCTGGGTGTGAATACTAAAGAGAATCTCACTTTTGATATTTAATTTTGGCTTAACTGTACCTAAAGTTCTCTCAAGACTTATCACAAACTTTAACAAAAACATACATTTTGTAATAAATCACAGGCTTCAAGGAAAAATTGAGGAACACATGTCTAATTAACTTTCAGATTCACCAAGCCCACTAAAGTCAACCTGCATGCCCCTCAATATTGGGCTACATGGCCCTCAACAGAGAGTGGATATCCCCTCTCTGCCTGCGCTTCCCCATCTGCCCAGTGACTGCAGAAGGCTCTGAGCCCCTTCTGACAAATTAGTCTCAACATGGAACAAGTGTAGGTTTCTGGATCTTGTAGAAACTCAACTGCCCACCAGGAACACTTGCCTACTACTGCATGATTAAGAAATGAGCTTCCATTGTGTTTGGGTTATGCCACTAAATTGCGGTAAAAATGTCTTACTCAACTACAACAGTCATATGGAGAAGCTGTAAAGAATGCACAGAGAAGGGTAAAATAATCAAGGAGAACGTTTCCTGAACATCTACGATGTGCAAGGCTCACAGCTAAACATATCACACATGTAAATGTTTCAGACCCGTGATGTGGATGAAAATGTCATTAAATAGAGAAGAGTTGTTTGAACATGACATCAGATGTTAATATCCATAACCATAGAACCCACTCCATTTTCTAATAAACCATAGGGGGAAAATTGTATATTGGCTATGTGGCAGAACGTGGAATATAATAGCACACAAAATCAAGCAACCAAATTGTGAAATGCATGCTATGGGTTTAGGTTGGTCTATGCTAATATAAAAATTGCAAATGTAAATATTTCTCAAATTCACTCAGTTCTTTCCATTTGCATTGTAATCATCCTAGAGCAAACCACTATCTTCTCCCACTGGGACTATGAAGAAAGTCTCCTCAGAGTAAAAGGAACAAATCACAAACTAAAAACTGCTTAAAACCTGTTGTGGCTTCTTATTGACTTACAAAGAGTCGTAAGATGCCCTGGAAGACTGCATGCCATCTCACCCAGGCTTGCCACTTTCTCTCTTCCTTAATCTACCATATGATTCTCCATATCTCAGTGACTGGACTCTGCTTTGGTTTCTCCTCTGTCTTGATGGCTGATTTCTTTGTTTAGTAATCAGCGGCAGTTAGTCAAGAAGAAAGAAAGGGAAAAAATGTTTTAAACTAAACCCCCACACCCAAGCTATGTTACATGGTCCCATGAAACTACACTTTCCCTCTGCAATCCAGTGTTCTATTACTTAAGTATTTTTTTGTAATGTAATTGTCAATGTCTGTCTCTCTGCATTTTAAGTGTATAAAGGCAGGAATGCATAGCATATAATAGGTAGGAACCAAATGAAATATACATTGATTAAAAGCAAAGAAATCACTTGAGCACTATCTCTGGGAGATATTTACCACTCTCATATATCTAATGATACCCCTATCCAGCCATTCTCTTGTATGACAATATTCTGCTTCCTTTTACTTATGTTAGGCATTTCTTCCTTAAGCTGGGTCATATGAAAACTCCTTGCTTGAATCAGGTCAGGCTTGTGGTGGATGCTCTATAGTGACAGATGCTATTGCTTAACTTTTTTCAATACTCTAGAAAAAATGTTTAGATCTTTTGGGATCTGAGGACTGCTGAGTCATTTCTAGGTTCCTGGGTTCTGACTACAGAGACAAGTGTGGCTCCCAGAGCTAAAGCCTTCAATTCTCATAAGTGGATAGAGAGTAAAAGGAGTTGAGAGAAGACTCAAATCCTTTTGGGCCAGGTGAGGAGATGCCCTCTTTTAAATTCCAGGTAGTGTTGCTGTCCTCTGTGGAGCTGTGAATGCCACAAGACAGCCTAGAGATTCCTGTGGACTTGGAATTAAGCAAACTGGCTTTAGAAGAGCTTTAGACCACGGAGTGAATGACCCGTGGAGGGCCCTGGTCCAGGGATCAAGAACTCACAGGCACAATATCTTCCAGTAGCAGGACATATACCGGGTACTCTTGGGAGAGCTGTGCCATGCACTCACATATTTTTGAACTGAAGAAATGTCTTAAATCATCCAATCCTAAGATTGCAAACTGACAGCATGTGGGCGAGAATAAGGCTTCCAGATGTGTTTGGTTCATCTTGAACAATATTTTTTAAAATGGTTCAGTCTCCTATAAGAATGAAGATAGCCAGTGTTTCTTGAAAGAATTAGATGAGGACACATTGCCCCAAGACAGCAGTGGGACAACGGTGGAGCATGGCTGTCTCTCTTACGTGAGGATCTCACTCCCCATTAGAACTACTTGGAACCCACTCAGTTCTTTTATAGGCAGTTATTTTGTGACCTTTTTAATCCAGTCATCTCATTTCACAATGAAGGAGCCATCTCTTTCTGGGGATAGTTTGTGGTGAGGAAAAGTGGATAAGATGAACTGGCCACAGCAAACTAGTAGCTGAGTTGGGGCTGGGACCCCAGCCTGTGATGTCACCATGTCATACCATGGGTAGCTCTGTGAAGAATCTGGTGTGTCAGAAGGTTGCCCCCACTCAGGGTTATCTCACCAGAGACATGGTCCCACTGCTTATAAATGGATAAGCGTGACTGGTCTTGTATAATAATTATTTCTACAACCCACATGGTACGTAACAGTGCAAAACATAATACTTGGGGATCGAATTGAGTGAGACTGGATAATGCAAAAAAAAATGGTACATGGGAATTGAATTGAGTTTGAGTGACTCCCCTCTGTGAAGTTGTCTTATCACTGCATTTTCTTCCTACTCCTCCTTTTCATTTGGTTACATTGAATCCAGCCAAACACATTAATCAGATGGGCAGGGTTACACATTGTTTTCACAGGAAATCCTCTTTTCCTCTTTCAGTTTACCTAAAAGGATGGGAAGCGGGGCGGGGGGGTTGCCAGTGTATACACACACATGTCGATGTATATATTTATACGCCACCCAGAGCCATACACACATGTGTCTGTAAAACAATGTGCGCTGGCTGCAGCATCTGGCTTTCTGTGAAGTCTTGACCTCTGCCCCCTTACAGCTGTGTTGGCTCAGAGTCTGCGGCAAAAGTTGCAAGACTCCCTGAAGAACACATGTTTCTAAGCAATCCCCGAGTTCCCTGTTTTTTTTTTTTTTTTTTTTTTTTTTTTTTGTAGGGAGAGTCATAAAAGAAAGGTTACCACCTTGGACTTTATACTGGTAGCCCTGCTTCCCTGAAGAATTTCTCATGGTTAAAGGAACCATCTACCAAAGACACAGTTGGTGTCAGCAATCAGGCTCTGTCATCTCCATCCCTCTCTTCCCTCTCTCCCCAGCTTGCCCACAAAAGAGGTGGTAACATCTCACTTTTCAATTGCTTGTGCTCTTCATACTGACTGCTTTGTCAGGAAAAGGAGGTTGGCAGCTTTGGACAAGAGTGAGCATCTTAGTCTCTTTTGTTTTAGAGTAGCAGATAGAAGAATTCTGTGGCAACCTAAAATGCCCTGATGGGTGTTTAACACCTCGGCCTTGTCACGTCCTCATGTGCTGTGTTTTCAGACTTGCACCTGGCTTGGTGGGTTTGGAGGGGCCCATGCTCAGTGTAGACATGGCTCCTGAACACAGGTGGGGATCAACTAACAATGAAACCCCAGGTGCTCACTTTCTGTTGTGCTTTTGTTTGTGGGGGAACATCATGTGCTTGGTGTTATAAATGGCCACAAGATAGTATAATTTTAACAAATTAGAAATAGATTTAAGACTGTATTTTAGACAGGCACAGCTAGGCCTCCCAGGTTTTATAAACTAGGGGAGTTCCCTTCACATCACTTGATGCCTTGGGATCTCACAAGCTGGCAGGTAGGCCACGCTCACAGGGGAAGGGAAGGAAATTCACAAGTTCTGCATGCTCAGCTTGCTGGATTCCACACATTGAATCCACCTCCTGTCTCCACTCCCAAACATCTCCTCTGGTCTTTCCAAGCTCAGTCAAACACTTGAAGTGTTCCTTGATATCTCTTTCTCTTAAAAACCACATTGATTCATTAAAAAAAAAATCCAGTTGTCTTTATCTGTAAAATACAAACAGACTCCAGTAATTTCTTAGCAATGCCTTCACTTCCACCTGCCTTTTATCACAGCTCTGGAGAAAGGGTGAGAAATCTCAGTTAGCTTGGACTAATTGTCACCCTGTCATAACTGATCTTGCTTCCAACTTACCCTCTTAAAACCTGTTCTTAAAACAGTAGCTAGAGGAGTCCTTAAAAACATAAAGCTCTCCTATCTTCTGAATCCTCCAATCATTTGATATCATTCAGTATAGAAACCCACGTCCAAGTCGTGGCTTATAAGGCTGTAGGTGACTGTCCCCCCCCGACCCCCCCAACACACACACACACACACACACACACACACACACACACACACACTTCTTTGTTGGCCTTACGTCCCAGGGGTCAGAAGGCCTTTTTCCCCTCTTCCTTAATTAGGTCAATATTAAAATACTACCTTGTCAGGGAGACTTTCCCTGACCCACCCTAACTCTCCGAATCCCCATCCTGCCTTGTTTTTCCCAGCCCTTAGCACCACCTGATATGTAGTCACTTACCTACTTGTTTGTCTTTCTCTTCTCACCAAAAAGTATATCTTAGAAGAGGGGCTTTCTTCCATTCACTGCTTTATACCTAGTTCTTCACATACTGAGCAGTTCATAGTACATGTGTAGTTGACATGTATGGAGTGGATGAATGCATTGGATTACCTGGATCAGGTAAGTGGGCATTCACAGAGCCAGTGGCTAAGCTTACAGGACAATATGCAGGATGCCTCTTAGCCCAGGTCTAGAGGATAAGGAAGGTAGGTAAATGACTGAAATTGAGACCTGGGGGATCAAAGCGGGTAAAATGGGACCAAATGAAGTTATCCATCCAAGGACTGCAAGGTAGTCATTGGAATATAGAGTATACCCCACTTGATGCTGAGCTGATTTTATTGGGTACTTGCTATGCACTTGTGTTAGTTTCCTAGGGCCGCCATAATGAGTTACCACAAACGTGGTGGCTTGAAACAATGAAATTTTATTCTCTCATAGTTCTGCATACTAGAAAATCCCAAGGTGTTGGGAGGCCATGCTTCTTCTGGAGGCTCCAGGGATGAATCCTTGCTTGCCTTGTCCGGCTTCTGATGGCCCCAGGCATTGCTTGACCTGTAGCAGCATAATTCCAGTTTCCACCTCTGTCTTCACATGGCCTTCTTCTCTTCATCTCTGTGGTATGACCTCACCTTAATTATATCTGCAAATACCCAGTTTCCAAATAAGGTCCCAGTCTGCAGATCCAGGTAGACATGAACTTGGGTGGGGGAGGGGGACACTATGCAAGTCACTATAATACTCAAACAATTTATATTTTCACAACTCTCTCAGATAAATACTATCCTTGCCAATGTTTTACAGAAACAGAAATGGAGGCTCAGAGAACTTCAGTAAATTGCCGAAGGCCATAGAGCTAGAAAGTGGATTCAAACCTAAATAGATCCCTCCCCACCCCCAGCCCATCTAGTTTGATCTTTTTCCTATATCATGCAGGTTCCAATCCCTATCACAATAATATGTTCAGAATGTGTTTGATGGTTAGGAAAGCACTTACCTTACTAAGCCTGTATTTAAAACCATGGAACTGGGCCACCTTGCAAATACAACCAACGCTTGTAACTGCGCACAGCACTTTTACAAGCCACTGAACGAAAGCCCAGATGTCAGGGAGATGGGAGAGACCCTATCCCAGGATTCTCTCGGCCTGAGGTCACTGCCCAGAGAACTCTTGCTGGGGATCTGGGAGAGAGGAGGAGGGTAAAAGCATTTCCCCACAGGGCACTGAGGAACCCCGGCGAGAACAATCTTTACCTTGGACAGAGTGTGAAATCCAAAGCAGCTGAAAATGGACTAGGACCACCTTGGGTCTGTGTTAGGCTAGAACTTGTGTGAACAGAAAAACAAGCCAAATCATTGCAGCACAGAAACCATCTCATATCTGCTCAGGATGACGCATTCACTGTGTATGGGTTTACGTGTAGCAAGAAGACAGGAAAATTATACCTTATCATGTTCTCTGCCCCCGTGGCCTTTATAAATAATGTGCAATGCAAGTACAAGCCACATTTTTCATGATTTCCCCTGTGAAATACTGCACAGCGTTCCAGCCTGGGAATATATTTACTTCTGTGATCTAAATTCTCTCCCTGGTTTGCATTAGCTTTTACCAAACCCCTGGCCTAGAGTTATCATTGGTTGAAAGCCAGCTGGTCAACAAGAATGTTGAAGAGTTTAAGTCTCTGTATAGTTTCCCCTTTCTAGGAATTTAAGCACAAAATGAGACATTTCAGTGTTCTGAGATGGCATCTGTTTCTTTCTGCGGCTTCTCTCTTCTCTACTCCTTTATTTCTTCTTCCCCTAACCTGACTTCCCCTCCTCCTCTTCCTTCCTTTCTCTTTTCTCACCCGTTTTTCTCTCTTCTGCCTCTCCCTGTCATCCCTACCACAACCATCTCTTTACCTCTCTCTCCTCTCTCCAGACTTTCTTAATCATTTTGATATTTTTCAGATCCTTGTGGCCTTATTAAGTAAGCCAGGCAAATAGTTTTTTGGGGTTTTTAAAAAGTTTTTATCTAATGTCTTAAAAAATAATTTCCACCAACTCCCTAGCTTCCAGTGAGCATTGGTGCCAAAACCTTCCAGAATGTTTACTCTGCCGATAAAATTAATTGTGACTTTCAGAGACAAACTCTCTCAACTTCCTTCCCAGCTCCTCTGGACTTTGGGATAGGTTCACACCCATCCTTTCTTTCCTCTTTGGTATTTCAGAGCCAGAGATATTCCTCTCTTTCTTGTTTCCTCAATCACCTACTCTTTAACTCCTGTTATACCAAGTAGCCTATGGTAATTTTTTTTTAAAAATACATTGTTTAGCTTAAAGTTGCAGGACCTATTGAGGGCGTCAAGTGAGGACTTACTGTAATTTCAGAGATTTACTTTTATTTTTAATTTTTTTAATTATGTATTCCTTTTTTCTAGTTATAGTTGGCATTCAATATGATTTTATATTAGTTTCAGGTGGACAGTGTAGTGGTGAGACATTTGTATAATTTACACAGCGATCCCCCCTGATAAGTCTAACACCCTGATAAGTCTATACATAGTTTTTTCCAACATAATTGTCTACATTCTCTATGCTGTACTTGACATCCTGTGACTCTTTTGTAACTATGAATTTATATTTCTTAATCCCTTCATCTTTCTCCCCCTGGTCTCCAACTCCCCTTCCCTCTGGCAACCATCAGTTCTGAGTCTGTTTCTGGTTTTTTTTGGTCATTTATTTTGTTTCAGAGATTTATTTTTTTAAAAAGATGGACCTTATAGCCTGTTCACACTCAGCTCAAGCTCTTACATCTTGTTAAAAATAATTTTGGGCAACAGAATTCAGAATTACTGACACTCAGAACCACCCATAAGGTCTTCAAAGCTTCAAGCTTTAAAAAAGCAAACAGTGCACTGGAGTTGGCTGTTTAAGGCAGGAAGGTAAATGGCTCATTATTAAAACATGGAAAATGGTTCAAAAAATTTGTTTCAAAAATAAATTGAAAAAACATTTTCTGGTTAATCTTTAGTTAATAAGACAATATCGATAACTGCAACTTTCCATTTGAGAGCATTTTGTTTAAATATCTCTCTGTCCTATTTTCCTTTAGATTCAGACTAAATTCGTAATTTCTGAGAATCTCTAATTTCAGGTCTTGAACTAGGTGCTCTCAAATATGTGATGTACTCATCCTGAGAACAATTCTGAAAGATTGAGTTGCAGCCACTGGATAGAGAAGCTCCAAGTTCAAATTTAGGATATAGGAGGGTATAGGTGAAACACAACTGGTATTAAAATTAGAAAACCTTATTCTAGTCTCATGCTGACCACTTGCAGCTATGAAAGGTTTGGGTAATATTTTAACCCTTCCAAATTTGTTTGAATTATAGGGGAAATGTCTTTTGCAAATTTTTCTTTCTGAGTTGTTTTGAAATTAAATGAGAATAAACATAAATTAATGTGTACAGAATTGTAACAAACACATTTTTTTTTTGCAATAATGAGTTGATTTTGAACTTATCTCCCCACCCCACTCCTTGAAATGCAGCCAGTAATTGTAGACAGTGGCAGTTCCCTCTTCCCTCCAATCCGAGCCCCACTGTGGAGGATAAAGGCTGACATGCTCCTGCCAGCAGGAAGTGCATAGTCTCCTCACCAGTAAAGAGTTGAAAGTAAATTAGATGCTGGTCTATATCAAGATTATGGGTCTCGATTGGCTCCGGGTCATTCCTTGTCTAGAGAATCTTTCAAGATGGACTCACGCAGCCTATCTATGGGACTGCAGGTTTGGGGCCCTAATAGTCCTGGAAAGGGCCCTACATCAGCATAAAATGGGGTGCTCAAAGGATTTAAAAGAGTAACATTAACAATAGCAGCCCCAACAGTGCACCCTTATAACTCTTATGATGTGGTGGGACATAACCTGCTCTGTATAATCCTCATACCCACCTGCTAAGCAGGTCCTATTATGATACCCCGTTCTACTAAGTGGAATTGGAGGCCCAGAAAGATTAAGTAGCAGTTATTTCTAAAATTTATTGGTATATTGAGTACAATAAACACTGTGCTAATTACTTGACATGAATTTTTCCGTTTGATTTGCACAATAGTCTTCTGAAACAAGGACAGTTATTATCCCAGTGGTATAAAGGAGCAGAGAGAGGCCCAGAGGGTTGAATGATTTCCCTAAGGCCATTCAAGCAGCTAGCTGTTGAGCTGAGACTTGAAGGCAGGGAGGTCTGGATCCAAAATGAATTCTGTTACTATCCAGTGTAAGGCTTGAAACCATTCCAGGTAAATGATCATTTCAACTAACAACTGATTGACTGGCTGACTTCACTGGATTCATGCAATTTCATTGTTGTCAGTGCTATATTTACACTCTTTGCGGTGGGGACCCAGAATCTTGCAAGCATGGTGGTTTCAGCTCTTTCTGGCTTGGGACTCTGTGTTCTTGATCTTCTCCAGGACTAACCTCAGACTCCAGGGAGTCAGTGAGGGGAGATCATCTGTGTACTATCAAAGTCACCTCAGAGGTTCTTTTATTGTTTTCCTGTAGTTTGGCTTCCTGCCAGCTCCCAACTTCTCCTTGACCTTTCAAAAATTCTATAATAGATTAGAAATACATCATGTCCCTTTCTAATTCCTCTGGCTAGATACCATATCACGACTTTTTATAAAAGGATTACTATCTAAATTTTATTAAATTCATTAAAAATTAATTAAATTTATTAAATGTTTGATGGAGGGTAGACACAAAGGAATATAGGGAGGCAGGGAAATGGCAGGGTTTAGGATCATGTTGGGAAAAATGGCATGGGTTCACCAAGGGAAGGTGGCTGAAGATGAGTTTAAAAGGAAAGACTTGAAGGGGACAACATTAGAGGGGTTCCTTATTGGTCAACTGGGACTCATTCTCAACTTTCCTTGGGCATCAGCATTATTAGAAAACTTAAAAAAAATAAAGGTAAATTCAAGGCCCTACCCTTGGAGATTCCGATTCAATTAAACTGGACTGGGGCCTGATAACTTGTATTTCTGAAAGCTCCCCAGGTGATCTTAGGTGCAGCCAGCATTGAGAAGTGCTGCTCTGAGAAGGTAGAGGGACAACATGTCCTTACTATAAAAAGCATCCTGAGACTGGACTACTTAGTATATCTTGCCTGGTCAAGTCCTCCTTCTGCCATGTACATAAAGTATGACCTTGGACATATCCCTGAATCTTCCTTCTGGCTTTGGATTTAATATCATTCATGACAGTATTATGACTGTATAAAAAAAGTATTGTCATTGATGACCCTATGTAAAGTGTAAAGCTCTGTAGAAATTGTGGTAGGCAGCTTCTGAAATGGCTCCCGCAGGTCTGACCTCCTGGAATTCACACCCTTGTCTAATGGCCTTCTTTTCTGTGTGGGCTAGACTGAGTTATGTGCCTGTGATAGCTAGAGTATAACACAATTATTATGTTCAAATTAGATTATAAAGGACTGTAACTTCTGTCTTCTTTTCTCTCTCTTTCTCTGTTCTTGTTGAGTACCCCCTCTGTTGAAGAAAGCTATCATGATGTGAGCTCCTCTAAGAAGGGCCACACGTGGCAAGGGTAGGCTGGCTTCTTCCAGCCAACAGCCAGCGAGGTACCGAGGCCCTCGGTCTGAAAGCCCATGCAATGTTGAATCCCGTTGATAACCACAGGAAGGAACTTGAAGGTTAATCTTCCTGTTTGAGCTTTGAGATGTCTACAGCTTAATCTTCCTGTTTGAGCTTTGAGATTATAGTCTTGGGAGAGACTTGAGGCAAAGGACCCATGAAGAAATTGTGAGATAATAAATGTGCACTGTTTTAAACAAGTATGTTATAGGGTTATTTGTTACAGTGCTAGATCACCAATAGAGAAATAGGAGGTTATAATTTGAAAATTTCCACTCCATTTTGAGGAGTAGGAAGGGAATAGGAAAAAAATGAATGTGTGCTGAACACACACTCTAAAGTGAAGAAGTTTGTTAGGTGTTTTATAGCCTATCTCACCGAAGTGGTATAATAACATTATTTTCCTCATTCTTCAGACAAGGAAATGGAAATACATCAAGTTGGAGTTATTTAACCAAGATCATATTTGCAGGCAAGTCGCACAGCCTTGCATTAACATCTTCACCTGGTTACAAGTCTCTTTTCTCTACATTCTATGCTATACACAAGGAAATAAGCATTTACTATTTGAGCCATCATCATTAGGTGGCTATGCACAGTTTTTGTTGTTGTTTTTTCTTCCATATAAGGTGGATTTCTCAATATTCTCCACTGGAACCATTTTTGTCTTATCTGATGGTCCTCACCAGTTTAGAAATATATATATATAGGATGTAACACACTGTACTATGCTCACTGCTGGTATTCAGGCAGTTTATTCCACCATAGCAGCTAGAACAGAGGTTATCCAAGAGTTTGGGAGCCACTTAAAAGGAAATATTTCCCAATAGAATAAAAAAGAATTAGTTCAGCTTTAAGCCAGAATACTAAAAACTTCCTGGATGATTTAAAAAATTGTGCTCATAGTATCATTGAAATCTTAGAGGTGCAAGGGGCCACCAAGTTCATTTGTTTCTATTCTGAAGTTAAGACAGGATCCTCTCTAATGGAAGCCTTGGAAAGCTGCCCTTCTTGAATACTTCTAGTGACATGGAGTTCAAGGCCATGAACATTCTTGTGTTTGCAGCCAGCTCTGGTTGGTGTGATGCCTGCCTTTTCTGGAGCAGCATCTTACTCTCAGTCTTACCAAAACTGCTAATGTGAAAGAGCAAAATTGGAGAAAATCCACAGCAAAAGTTGCATAAATCCAGAAATGTTGAAATACACATATAGAAATTGGACCTGATCATTTTTGTATGTAACCTTTAATGTCTTTGAGAAACAATGTATTTCAAAGGCTAAGAACATGTTTTTTGCAGTTGGATTAACCTGAATTCAAATCTTTATTTCAAACTTGACTTCGATAAATCACTTCTAATCTCCATGAACTTGGTTTCTCCATCTTTAAAACTGAATAGTGATAGCCACTTAGATTGTTGTCTTGACTATAATAGCGATAACTATGCAGTGGTTAGCATAGTGCCAACAGATAGTAAATGTGCAACTGATGATATTCATAGTTAGCATGAAGCTTCTCTCTGAAATCTCCTCCTACTCCAGTGGTGGTTCCATTATGTATTCACCTGAACTCTCATTTGTATTCGACACAGGTCAGAGAGGCTTTTGCTTTCAGATACAATGAAAGGGATTTTGGATGGGAATACGTTGCTTAGCTCAGGGGTTGGCAAACTTTTGAGATGGAAGAGCCGCCACAGGTCAGCAAACTGGGCTCATGAACTGTGGCTCTGAAGTAAAATTGAAAATGAAAATAAAACTATCATAGTTCCATTTATAAAATTTTTTAAAGGATATTATTCACATAATAATGATTATGTAAAAATATATTTATGCCTCTCAAATGATTTTTAAATTGTGAGGGACAGGATTGGCTCTTTCAGCGGTCGGCAAACTTTTGAGACGAGAAGTCCCCAAAGCGCCGCATGTGGGTCACGAGCCGCAGTTTGCCGACCCGTGGCTTAGATGGAGGGGGACCTCTGATGCGTCGAGCTTCCTCTTATGACTATAGTACTGTCTCTAAAAGTGGGAGCACATATCAGGTGCTTGTTAAAATGAAGATTCTTGAACCTTTCTTTACACCTATGAATCCGAACTTCTGGGTGTGAGGTGCTGGAATCTCACTGTTGACCAGCAGCTATGATCATTACCATATATACATATACTCCTGTGATTCTCAGATTCTCAGACACTCTAAAGTTTGAGAAACGTTGGGTTGGAATACACCAAAACACCATTCTAGGTGTGTTTTTCCCAGAAAGGAATAGAAAGGCCTCATAACTCTGCTCTTTTTAAACTCTAGCCTTCAACATCTGTGGTCATTAAACACTGTTGTGCTCCAATATTTAATCAGCCCTGGGTTATTTTGGAGTATTTTATACACTTTTGAAATTTTACAAGATTCTGATGTGTTGATAGAACCACATCTTTAAAATAACTCCACTTTCCCAGGTGGATATTTCTTATTTCATTTTGCACATCCTTAGATCCTTGGTAAGTCTTCCTCACAAGTCAATTATTCCTTTTCTACATAACTGGTTTCTTCTGGCACTCGCCTTCCAGGAAGTTTTTCTAATTATTTTAGTTTAAGGAGCACTAGGGTGTGTTGGAGATGTCAATATTGAGTCGGTCAGTGGAAACAGTGCTCTCCCCAAGTTAGACAATCAATAGTGAACCCCTGAAAAAGTGTGGTTTCCCCTAAGAGATGGAAAGTCAAATTTCATGCAGGCACAATAATTATTTCAAGGTGGATCATAGATCTAAGTATAAAAGCTAAAACTATAAAATTTACAGAAGAAAAGATAAGTGAAAAATTCCCCAGACATGAGATAGGCAAAGGTTTCATGGAGAGAACAGAGAAATTACTAACCATTAAAATGATAAGATTAATGGATTAGACTTCTTCAAAATTAAAATCTTTTACTCATCAAAAGGCACCAATAAGAAAACACATAGGTAAGCCATCGACTGGGAGAAAATATGTACAAAACACATACCTGACAAAGGACTTTTTCTATAATATATAAAGAGTTTGTAAAAGTCAATAATAAAAAGACAAATGTCTCTGTCTCTCTCTGTCTTTCTGTTTCTCTCTGTCTCTGTCTCTTTTACTTTATATATATATATATATATCAATCATATGTATTATATATGTATATATCATATGTATTATATATATGTATATATCATACATATGATATATATATATATATATATATATCATACTGTGAAACAAAACTTTGAGACCAAATTTGTCCTTAGAGAAAGGATTTACTGAGCCAAATGCTTGCCAGAAAAGGACCAGGGCCTGGGTCATGCAGCCTAAACTACCAGCAACAGGGCTGAATGGAAAAGACAAACATGTCTGCCAACCTGGGATTGACGGGACTCTTTTATACAGTGTGTTTGGAGGAGAAAGATGCCAGTTGTATTGAAATAATTTACACTGGCTGTAGATAAGAGGGCGGGAAAAAGGGAAGGCGGGGACAGTTCTGGGGCCGGGATGTAGTCTGTAAGAAAGGAGTATTGGCCCCTTTGAATTGGTTGTGAGCAGCAGTTCAGAAAGTTCACATGTAAGCAGGATGCAGTGGTGTCTGGGCGTCAGCTACGCTCTCTAGATAATTGCAGAAATAGCCACCTGGAAGCAGGTGCAAAGTTGAAACATACATTTAGGAATGTAAGCAGTCATTCACTGCTTTCAGCCCATGATTGTTAACTGATTAACCTCTTTTGTCTCTTCCTTGCATTCTCCAGCCTGCCATAATTTAATTTAGGACATATCAGAATTTTTCCTGGTCAATATGCACAATATTTATATGACATTTATATATATATATATATATATATATATATATTATATATATCACATATATAGAAAGCTTGGTAGAAGACTTGAGCAGACATGTCACAATAGATGATAGATAGATAGATAGATAGATAGATAGATAGATAGATAGATAGATAATAAACACATGGAAAAGTACTCAACGTCAATATTTACCAGGAAAAGACAAATTAAATAACAATGAGATACATGCTCACTAGAAAGGATAAAATATAAAAACTGACCACACTAGTGCTATTGTGGATGTGAAACACCCGGAATTCTCATATATTGCTGAAGGATGGGAAAAATGGTGCAACCACTTTGGAAAACTCTTTAACAGTTTCTTAAAAAGAAAGCAGTTATCTTCAGCAGTTATGCCTACATCTGCTCTATGAGGTAGCAAACCAATGTCTAAGTATTTTTTTTTTTTGAGGGCAGTGTCACTGGCCCTCGTATGTGGGACCTGAACCGGGGCTGCTGGCTTCCCAAGCCAGTGCTTAACCACCGTGCCACTCGGCCGACCCTGTGTAAATATTTTTTTAAGAGAAATATAACCCTATGTCCACTAAGTCTGGTCCAAGCCTATTCACAGCAGCTTTATTCATAATGTCCCATCAGCCCATCATCAAGAAAATGGATAAACAAACTGCAGAATATTCATAGAATGGAACACTACTTAGCAGTAAAACAGAGCTTCTGATACACCTAACAATGATCTCAAAAACATTAGGCTGAGTTAAAGAACCAAGAGGCAGGGGTGGCCATTTGCCTCAGGTGGTTAGAGCATGGGCTTAAAACACCAGGGTTGCTGGTTCGATTCTCACATGGGCCTGTAAGCTGCACCCTCCACAACTAGATTGAAAACAACGACTTGCACGGGATGTGGATTATACTGTGGAAAGAGTCAGAGGAAGAGTAATAGATATATATGATATGGGGGGGTAGTGGGGTGGCAAATTGGAGGTGGGGGGTTGTCACTTTGAGAGGTAAAATGTATAACTGTTGCACTGTGTTGTACACCTGAAACTAATTAAAATAAAAAACAAACAAACAAACAAACAAACAAAAAAACCAACGACTTGACTTGGAGCTGATGGGTCCTGGAAAAACACACTGTTCCCCAATAAAACTTTAAAAGAAAAAAAAAAAGAACCAAGAGGCTAAAAGAGTTTGTACTTATCTGTATACTTACTGTTTGATTACATTTAAATGAAACCCTGGAATAGGTAAAACAAATCAGTGGTGATATACACCAGAACACTGGTAGCTTTTGTGTGTGAGCGGGGCAGGGAAAGATGGAATTGATTGGGAACGGGCACAGGTGAGCCTTCTGGGATGATGGAAACATTCTGTATCTTGATAGAGGTTTCAGATACATGGGTGTATACATTTATAACAGCTGAAGCAACTGTACATATAAGATCTATTTCACTTTATGCAATTTATACCTAAATATTAGAGATGTAGAGTTTGAGTAATTGAAGGCTTATGCTAGGTTTGAGAGGAAAGGAGGAAAGAGGTGTGTGTGTGTGTGTGTGTGTGTGTGTGTGTGTGTCTGTCTGTCTGTCTATCTGTCTCTCTTATCTTGGCAACCATGGGAGAAGCATTATAGTGATTATATAACTATGGGGGAAGAAGAAAAAAAGGTAGAAGGCACTAAATAAAACATTTTCTTACCTTTAAATTTTTCCTAAAAATCCCTTAAAAGCATAAAATTTTTTCCCTAGGATCACACAAAGATAATAATATTGTTTTTTACTTTGATCTAGATACATACTTGGCAAGGAGCAGGTTCTAGGTGTAGTAAACATGGCCAGGTTCTTCTACACTGTGGGAATTAATTGTTCTACAATCATTTGAAAAGTTTAGACATCCTAAATGTCACTGCCCTAGCTGAGCCCCAAATGTCAGTGCTATGTGGCTGTCTATCCTGTGACCCAAAAAGATTCACAAACTTTTTTTGTTTTGCCTTTGACATTAATTGGGTCACAATCAGAGATGCAAAAAGAGAAAAGAGAAAGAAAAAAAGATTTGATCAATCTGCTTGCTTTAATGGCCTCTATAGACATAACGTTGTTGATTAAAACCCTTGCGTGAGGGGCCAATTGGGTGGCACAGTTGCTTAAGAGCATGAGCTCTGAGCAATAAGGTCACCAGTCTACTCCCCCACAACTAGATTGAAAGTGGCGACTGGACTTGGAGCTGAGCTTGCATTGTGCCCTCCACAACTAAGATTGAAGGACAACAACTTGACTTGGAGCTGATGGGTCCTAGAAAAACACAATGTTCCATTTCCCCAATTCCCCAATAAAATCTTTAAAAAAACAAAAACAAACCTATGTGTGAAAAAGCTATTTGAAGATCCGTTCATTTCTTCTCTATAGAGTTCTAAAAGCCAGGGCTGGCTGTGAAATTTTTGCTGTGCTTGCACTGATGCTGGTGGTTTCCCATTAATGGGAGCATTCAGATGTCTGGGGGCAGACTCAAGAGAGAGCATGGCAACAGATACTATGTGGTTAGTAAAACAAAGCCAAATATTGTGCAGTAGAAACCCAAGCCCAACCAAAATAGAACTTTCCATGGAGAAAGTGGGGTTTTTGAACCTCAGCTGTCATGTTTAGTCTGATTCTGCAAGATATCAAGGAACGAATCTTGGATATGTTCAACTCTGGTGGGCATTTGAGGCATTTTTTTCTAGGTAAAGAAATAATTTTTTTTTGCACTTGCGTACTATTATTACACACTAAATTAACTGTGGGTCCTGGTGGTCAAATCAGAATGTTCGTCAGACAGGAATTTTAAATGGTAAGCAATCAATAAGGACAAATATTAGAGTTTTAGTAAGCAAGTTTATATATTGACTGATAATTTTTTATTTAGTAGCTATAAGACTATGACCAATATTCCTCAATGTTATTATCTACTCATAGCATTATGGCGTTTGAACCATCTCTGCACTGGGAAGTTGAAGAAAATGCAAATAGAAATAATTCTGAGTAGATTGGCAGTATTGTTGCAAAACCCTAACATGAATTCAGGGTTTCACTATTTATGTTTACATTCTTTACATCATTTGTCATTTCCGCAGCATTTCATACATTTCATATACCATGTACATACGAAGAAATGAAGGCTTAATTGTTTTATGCTATGTTCTGTATCTAGTAGGTGACAGGTTTGGGATTTAACCTTAGGAAGTTTGGTTCCAAAACTCATGATATAGTGGAAAGCAACCACCAAAAATTATAACATGCCAGTGATAATTTAGTATTCAATCGGCATTAAATCGATGTAGTTCTCATCAGAGAGTAATAGGACTAACGGAAATATGATTCGGTGAAAACGGATGAATTAACCATGCTTCTAGAGTTGTACCCTTCACTAGTAACTATTAATATCTACAACAATTTACCTTGGTAGAGCACTTAAGGGTGTTTTCATAAACATCATATCCCTACAGCAGCAACTATAGGCCAAAAATAGGATAGGCATTATTATTTGTGTATTATTGTTCCCATTTTATAGATGAGCAAACTGAGGTTCAGAGAGCTTATATGACTTCCTAAGGGCAAACAATTAGCAAGTGGCAGCTCCAAGCAATAACAAGTTAGTCCCACCCTCCTCTTTCAAGTTTTCCTTTTTGAGAAGACATCTATCTATAAATGCTCTAGCTGTTTTCTTCTTCACAGTGACAGGGAACTGCATTGATAATCTCCACATCATTGCAGTTTAAGTAGCTCTAATAAGCTCTCATATCCAAAAAATATCCTTTTCTCATTGTCTATTCTCATTCATTTTGACAGGGAATGTGGCATCAACCACTTTCTCACAGTCTTGAGCCTGTGGGCAGCGTATTTATTATAAGGGAAAAGGTCATTTTAGTTAGAACAAATGTTCATTTGGATATAGTTAGCTCAGAAAAGAACCAAACCTTTTTCACAAGTCAGATTTTTTGGGGAGGGAATTAAAATGAGTTTATAGTTATACTTTCAAGCAAGTCAAGGTAGTAAACATCCTGGTAATAGAAATATTCAGTGCAGATGTCCCTGGCACGGGGAAATGATTTAAAGCTATTTTCATCCTGCCATTTCATTTGGTGTGTCTCTATTAAGTGGATCATTTTAAAATGTTAGAGTTTTGTGAAATCCACTAGGGACAGCCCTTCAGGACCTCTTAATCACGTAAATTATAGATCACTATAGCTTGCCAGATAACACAGTAATTATTAAAAATAAAATCCTCTGGCAAAATATATCAAACATTTTTCTCTCCACTGTAAGAATTGGAATTTGTGCCTGAGGCTCATCTTTAATAAAGGTCTGTAGTTACAATCAACAGCTGAATGAATTAAGCTCCTTTGCCATACAAGCTAAATCAATCCCTTCCAAGGCAAAGGTCTTATTTTTTTGGTCTCTGATTATTTCTTCACTTTGTAACCCATGTTGAAGTTCATCTCATTATCCTCGTCATTATTAAAACCATGTATTGCTGATGGGCAATGCGGTTACAAAGAAAGGAAAATAGGGAACAGATTACTTGGAATGGAAAAAGGAACATTTGGTTGGCTAGGACTCTAATAGGTTTTCCGTGAAACACCTCCCACCAGTCCTTTTTTTTGTTTTGTTTTGTTTGTTTATTTTATATATACTGATTTTGTTGATTAAGTCATTTTCCAAAGGGAAAACAATTGATGCCAGAGACTCATTAGAGATATGGTAGCATGCTCAAGGATGAGAGGTTTCTTCAATCAAAGAAATTCAGGATATAGAGCTAAGGAAATGAGGAAAGACACTGTTGATTAATATGATGTTTCAAAAAATTCATCAAAGACCTAGGACGATAAATGGCTTAAGCACATTGAGTAGATATTGGTAAGCAAATTGTTAAGAAAGAAGTTAAAATCTTAGTAACTTTTGTGGCAACCACTGTCTTGATTCACTTTTTTTTTTTCCTCCAGGAGTAAATAAACTGATTCTAAACACAAGTATTAAATACTCTAAATAATGCCACTTACTCCTTGGAAAATACAGTGTGTTGCACGGCTTCTTCTAAAGCAGGGTTTCTCAGCCGTGGCCCTCTTGCCATTTTAAACTAGATGGTTTTCATTGTGGGGGCCTGTTTTGTGTGCACTATAGATGGTTAGCAACATTCTGGTCTCTATCCACTAGATGCCTACACAGCAGCTCCCCAGGTGGGACTACCAAGAATGTCTTCAGATATTGTCAAATAGTCATAAAATCACCCCCAGTAGAGATATAAAGGAAGAAAATGTCAATTGCCAATTGCATCAGCTAGTCTGTTCTTCGTGTGCCTCTATGTTCTAAATGGACTATACCACTGATAGTAATGGCTGCTATGGACGGGGTTCCTACAATCCCAGTCATTGGACAAGCATGTATTGTTCAGGAACCTTTGGTTAAAATGGCAAAAACTGAATACTCTGGGAAACGTTGGCAAAAGACAACTTATAGGAAGTTTGGTCCTGTGAAATGAATTGTAGGACTGAAGAAAAAGCGAAAGAACCAGGTGTCAGCAAGTACAGGCCACCAGGAAGTTGCTCTCCTTTAGAAAGCTTCTGTCTTCTAGGTCACAGGAAATGATGAGTCATCTCTTAGCTCCTCGTGCAGGAAGTCATCTTTAACCTTACTATCTGTCTGAATTGTCAGTGGTTTTGAGATTCAAATTCCAAGAAGAAAGTGTGATAGCCTAGCCTGAGTCACATGACCATCCATGGACCAGAGCAGATGGCACCTTGACTATTATTACACAGAGACCTTAGCTAATGGACAAAATTAGGTATTAATACCATAAGAAGGTGTGGATGTATTTTGAGAAGAACAAAACAACCTGTTAAGATTCCCTTCAACAAGGTTGGAGAGTAGGTATTATTATTTACAGATGAGGAAATTAAAATTTAGTGTATAACTCACACCAAATCCCACAGTTAGTAAATGGCTGAAAAAGGATTGAAACTCAGGTCTGTCTGACTTTGAGGTCTCTACTCTATGCTGCATGTCCTAGTGCTTCTATATTTATGGATGTTCTTAGTCTCCCACTTATTTGAGTGATCACAATTGATCTCAGTTGATCAATAAATAGGTGTTAATTGAGGGCTGATAAGACCTAGATTTGTGATAGAAAGTGAATGTACTATAAACAAATTATTAGATAGTTCTAGCTTACGGGAACCTGCATCCTAGATGGAGAGACAAAATTAGCCATGAAGAAATGAAAAATAAAGTCAAATGACTATTTATGTGATGCATATAACTAAAAATCAAAGGGCATGTATATTAAGCTACTAGTTACACTGAAAAATAGAGAAAAATTATCAGAAATTTATTTTCTCACCGTTCTGGAATCCAGAAATCTGAAATCAAGCTGGTGTGAGGGCCACATTCCCTCCAGAGGCTCAAGGGAAGATTCTGTTCCTTCCATCTTCCAGATTCTGTCAAAGGATGGCTGTCAGCATTCTTTGGCCTGTGAGCACATCACTCTAATCTCTGCCTCTGTCATCACATGGCTTTTTCCTCCATGTGTCAGATCTCCCACTGTTTGACTCTTCAAATAAGAGTTGTTATTGGATTTTGGGACCACCCAGATAGTGTAAGATGATCTCCTCATCTCAAGATCCTCAATTGTATCTGCAAAGACCCTTTTCCAAATAAGGTAACATTCATACTCATAGGTTCTTGGAATTATGAAACAGACATATCTCTTGGGGGCCACCATCTAATCTACTATACAAAAGTTGGTGTGCTTGTTGGCTCTGTCCCATAATCCTGGATTTGTCTCTTGGGGAGACCCAGCCCACAGACTTGGAGGAAGTTCATACACTATCATCATTAAATTCACACATCCTGGAATCAGAGATCAAGGGTTCAATTTTCAATTCTGACACACACACAAGCTGGGTATAGTTGGGTTATTACTGTTTTCTTGAAGACCCAGTATCTCATACATAATAATCATCATCATAATGCTTGTTGAATGTTTATTATGTACTAATACCTGTGCATATATTACATATATCATGTTTGATCATATAATGGACCCTAATGATGGGCAAGCTGAAGCATTCAAGAGGTTAAGTAACATGTCCAGAGCCATAATCTAGTAAGTGGCATCAAACCTTTATCCATGAACGGTAACTGTCTTAATATTGGATTATAGTAATACCTAATGAGAAGATTGACAGAGGTATTAAAAGAGATGCCGTCAGGTATATAAGAGTCCCTTAACAAATAGTCTTTATTAAAACTAATCTGTACCTCCTCATCAAAGAAATTATACAGATGGCAAATAACACGTGAAAAGATGCTCTATATCATATGTACTTATGGGCTTTGGTATACTTGCAATACCCATCAGAAGAGTATTTTCCAAGAATTGTTTCTTTTATTTTTTTGTAAGCTTTGTGGTTTATTAGGTAGTCAAGGCTCATGGAATGAGGGAGTTAGCAAAAGTAAGAAATGTGGGGGAGCAAAGAGAGAAAGCAGTGAAAACAAGAGACCTTCTATCTTGTCTGTTTTAGTCCTTTTATACATGTATTGAGTACTTCCCACATTCCAGGCTCTGTACTGTTTTCATGCATTGTATTTAAAATCTGCACCAATCACTGAAAGGGGAGATGCTTGGCTGCCATTTTCTGCTTAGGTTCCAGGCTCCACACAGCCAACAAATGAGCAGGTATCTCAAGGAAAGAACGGTAGACAATGTGGGGCTCGCCTCAGTGTATTTCTCTGATGTATACAGTTTTTTGGTGTGTGTGTGTGTGTGTGTGTGTGTGTGTGTGTGTGTGTGTGTGTGTGTGTTTTATTCATATTTTGTAGTTGTTTTCTGGTGAGAAGGTGAGTTTGACATAAACAGCTCCATTTTACAGAAAAGGGAACTGAGGCTCAAATAGAGGAATTACCTAAGGTGAGGCAGCTAGCCAGCAATAAAGGTAAAATTACAACCCAGAACCTTCGGATTCCAGTAAGTATACTCTTAACCCATTGTTTTCATTGAAATCACTGGTCACTTGCAAACCTCAGAATATAATGGACATTCTATGTTCTCATTGGGAATTTTTATAAAATAAATGAGTTAGTAGTTAAATCAATTCTCCCATAAAATGCAAATACCACTGAAAAACTAGTAGCCTTTTCTTCAAACCATTATCTTTGACTTACTTGTTCTATTTATTACATCAGCATCAAAATAAAGCATACTCACTCAATACAGTACCCTATACTTAGTGACGAAGATTAGGCAATTCTTAAACAAACACTAGAAATATCATAAGCTTGTAACATGCCAAGAGGTCGCACACATTGAAAAAGAATGGGAAAAATGAGTGTATTGTTTACTGCCACTTTTGTTGATGTGTATTTTTTCCCTGTGAAGAACTGCGGGTTTGCTTGTGGTTTTCATGAATCTGTGCAGCATATAATTGATGGTTTTTCAGTTATGAAGAGAATTGCTAATATGTACCCAAACTCACTTTTATGAGAGTGAGAACATTCAAGCACTAACTAGAAAATTGGGAAATCTGAAATATAATCAAGACATTAAATAGAAGAAGAATTGTATTTTTAAATTCAATTTACGTACAATTTCCATCATTTAGGTTTTTTTAAGACTGTATTTTTAGAGCAATTTTCAGTTCATAGCAACACTGAGAGGAAGTACAGAGATTTCTCATATAACCGCAGCTCCCCAAAATGCAGTCTTCCTCATGATCAAATCCCCCACCAGAATGGTACTTTTGTTGCAATTGTAACCCTTAACAATTCTCTTTATGTTACACCTACATATAACTTACAAGGAGATCCTATTGGTTTTACATTAAAACATACTCACAATTTCACCCGTTCTTACTTCCTCCATTGACTGCCCTCGTCTGAGTTATATGATCTCCTTCCTTCATAATGTTCTCACTGGTAACGTGGTATCTGTTTTTGCCTGTCATATAGCCTGTTCCAAGCATAGTGGCCAGAGTGTTTCATTCCTCTGCCTACAACCCTGTGACAGCATCCCATTTCACTCACTGTAAAGCCAGAGACAAAACAGTGGCCTTTAAGTACCTACTGACCCGCCCTCGTTATGAGGTCTTTGACCTCATCTGTTTCAGTCCCCTGACTTGTGCACTTCATTCCAGCTGCACTGACCTTTTTATTGTTCCTTAAATATCCCAGGTACTCTTCAGGGCCTTTGCACTGGCTATTCCTTAGACCTGGAATAATCTGTCAGATACCTACATGGCTAACTCTCTAAGTTCTTCAAACCTTTGTTCAAAGGTCACCTCCTTAATGTGGCCTGATCTGATGATATTATTAAAATGAGTCTCTCCTCTCTTGTCATTTCTGGTTTATTTTATAGGTTTCTTATTTTTGCCCCTTAAGTGTTGGAATTTCCCAGGATTTTGTTCTTGCCCTATTTATTTTTCCTCTCTTCATGCAATTTCTAATGAATCCCAGATATGTATCTTGAACCGGATCTTCTTCCCTCTGTATTAACGTATGTGCTAAAAATATGGAAAGATCTTTAAGGAGAGGTTATTTTCTGGTGCTGCAGCACTAACAGCCAATGTTCGTCTCTCCAGTCAATTTGTGTCTAGGTTATCTAGCTAATACCAGCATCCTTAATAAGGAGAACTTCTGAGAAGCACTTGAGGCTGTGCATATCAAATGGGAAGGTCATATCCTTGTGTGACAGTGTTGAATGTGTGACAGTATAGCTATTAATAGAAAAAGTCATAGCAAAACCTTGGCACACATTTGTAGAGCATAAATTATCTTCAGAGGCTGGTGAAAAATGTTGTCACTAAAATATTATTTCTATATTAAAGCTAAAATAAGAGACACATATTATGTCCAATAACACTCTGAGAAAAATTTTTTTTTTCTTTTTCTTAGGAATACTTCTCTGAAAAATTAAGAATAATAGGCTTATGGTATTAGTCCTTCCTGGAGTAATACACATTGTAATTTGAGATTTCTGTGAAACAACACACTTGAAATGACAGGAATAAATCTCCATGATGAAAAAATTCCAAGGACCACAATTACAGATGGGAGAGAAAACTTGAGTCAGAATTTTTTCCACAAAACATAGGACTTCAATTCTTCCTCTGACCATGTATAATTGAGAGCTGGCAGAGATAAAAATAGAAAAAAAAAGTTTTAGGAGTAATCCTAGACCCCTGTTTCTCTTTCATTCATTCCCTCTAGTATGCAATCATTCAACTTCATGTTTCCGGTGTCTCCTATCTGTCCTCTCCTGTCTATCCAATTGCTGCAGTCTTAACCCAAATGCTTCTAGATCTTCTCTGAAACACTGCAATCATCTCTAACATCTTTTTCCTCTTTTTCCAGTGTCATCTGCTCTAATCTATTCTCTACACTGACCTTAAAATAATTTTTCGTGCCGGCCGAGTGGCATGGTGGTTAAGCGCTGGTTTGGGAAGCCAGCGGCCCCAGTTTGGGTCCCACATATGAGGGCCAGTGACACTGCCCTCAAAAAAAAAAATTTTTTTTCAAGTAAGTAAATTTGACTATGTCAAGCTCCCTTCAAGTTTTTCATCATGTACAATGTAGATCCAAACACTGGTGTCTCATAAATTTACTCCATGATGTGGCCTCTTCTGTTTCCTTCACCTTGTCTTCCATTGCACCTTTCACCTCAGCAACAGCACTCTGCTTCCTCCATCTGAGGAGCTGCCATGCCTCTTCTCATCTGATTGTTAACATCCCATTCATTCTGTCTAGAATAGATGGACCTTTCTGCCTTCTCTCTCCAATGACATCACTCTTACTCACGTTTCATGACTCTTATCAAGCATCTTCCCTTAATGGCACTAATTTCCCACTGTGACTTGCTTTGTAATCTTATATATATGGGGTTGCCAAAAAACACATACAAGCGGACACTGGTCAACATTGTTCAAGCAGTAAGTAGGTCACCACAATCAGAAGTGTCTGGACGCTGATGGTAACCACTCTTAGCACCTCGTTCAAGTGCAAAAGTCAAATGTGACTTTTATTCATCTTTTGTTATCAGTATATATTGAGTATTAAAATTTTAATACAGAGGGCCCACTGAGTGGCTCAGTTGGTTAAGATCTTGCTCAAGAATGTGAGCTGAGCTCTGAGCAACAGCAGTTCAATGCCCAGCCCAAGATAAGCTGCCACTGAGCTGCCAACTGAGCTGTGGCAGGATGGCTCAGCTAAAAAAAAAAATTTTAATACAGTTTTCCTTTCTTAAAATGTATATACATTTTTTGGTTTTCTCTCTCTCTCTCTCTCTCTCTCTCTCTCTCTCTCTCTATATATATATATATATATATATATATATATTATATATTATATAGTATATATATATATACTATTATATAGTATATATTATAGTAGTATATATATACTATCTATACAATAGTATATATATATATACTATTGTTATAGTAAATGTTACTTAATTTTACTACTATATGTGATTTAATTTTATTGTTCTAGACTGAGAGCTACCTGAAATTAGGGCTATAGTTTTCATTTCTGTACAAGTAGTGCTTAATACTGTAATAACATAATAAATATAGAGGCTTTATATAGTTTTTAAGTGGGGAAAGATAGGAAGGTAGGAAAGAGTAAAAGAAGGAAGAAATAAAAACAAGGAAGGGAAGGAAAGAAGGAAGGAAGGGAAGGAAGGAAGGAAGGAAGGAAGGAAGGAAGGAAGGCAGGAAGGAAGGAAGGAAGGAAGGAAGGAAGAAATGATCAGGAAAAATGTTTTCTTATAGAGGTAATAATCATGGGTATGAAATCTGTCTTTTCTGAGCCGAGCTTTTCCTTCTGCATATATTTCAGTCCCTTGTCACTGTACTACTGTGGAATGAGGACATTTATCTGGACAGTAGGGAAGCTGCAGAAATTCTTTGGCTTCAGCAGTTGTGGTTCTTTCTAAACACATAGACGAAGAACTTTCAGTGAGCTACTGCTTGTGGTGGTATTTCCCCTGTTTGAAATCCGTGGTATGGAGACAGACAAATGCCACAGTGGCAATTTGGGGGGCACCAAGAATTATTAGCTGAACTTGATGTTCAAGTTGGCATATTGAACACATGCTCTATTCCCACACAATTGGATAGCATTATAATCACATCATCCCACCAGCTCTGTCCTATTGTAGAGCTTTTTTGTGGGAAGGAGGCAGGAGTAGTTTCCTCACAACTATGCTTTTGCCTAGGCTAGCATCCCTTCATCTTAGGCTCAACATAAACTGACCATAGAAGCACTGACAGTTTTGAGAAAGTCATTTCACTTGGATTATTTTCCAGATTTGATATCAGTAACTTTGCATCTGCTTAAAGAAGGAAGTATTCGTTCCCCAACTTCAGCTTCTTGCTGTTGGAAATACAGTTGGTTTAAAATCATTTCCTTGTCAGAAATATCTTGGTGATATAAAATGTGTATGGTAACACTGTTTCTTATATGCATATTTAGAGTAAGAAAGCTTTAGGAAATCTTGGCCTAGTTCAAGTTCCTCACATAATTTTTTATTTATTTATTTATTTATTTATTTATTTATTTATTTATTTATTTATTTTTAATTAGTTTCAGGTGTACAACACAGTGCAATAGTTATACATTTTACCCCTCAAAGTGACAACCCCCCACCCCCAATTCGCCACCCCACTCCCTCCCCATATCATATATATCTATTACTCTTCCTCTGACTCTCTTCCACAGTATAATCCACTTCCCGTGACTATCTAGACTATCTATATATATTCAATTACAGTAGGTATACAACCTCCGCTTTAGTTATACAGTGCAGTGATCAAACCTCTACTCCATCCATGAAATGGTCTCCCTAACAAGACCTAACCATCTGACATTCCACAGAATATTTACAATATTATTAATTATATTCCCCAAACTGTTTTTCATATCCCAGTGGCAATATTGTAGTTGCCTATTTTTGCTGTCTAATCCCTTCCCCTTCTCCCTCATCCCCATCCCCCTCCCAATTAGCAACCCTGATTTTTCCTCTATATCTATGAGACAGTTTCTGTTTACTTTGCTCATTCATACAGTTTTTCAGATTCCACATATGAGTGAGATCATATGGTATTTGTCTTTCTCTGACTGACTTATTTCACTTAACATAATAGTCTCTAGGTCCATCCATATCATTGCAAATGGTACGATTTCATTCTTCTTTATAGCGGAGTAATACTCCAATGTATAAATATACCACAGTTTCTTAATCCAGTCATCTACTGATGGGCATTTTGGTTGTTTCCAAGTCTTAGCTATTGTAAATTGTGCTGCTATGAACATAGGGGTGCATAACTTTTTTTGAATAAGTGTCTTGGTTTTTTCAGGATAAATACCTAGGAGTGGAATTGCTGGGTCAAACGGTAGCTATTTCCAGTTCTTTGAGATACCTCCATACTGACGTCCATAGTGGCTGCACCAATCTGCAGTCCCACCAACAGTGCAGCAGGGTCCCCTTTTCCCCACAGCCCAGCCAGCACTTGTTGTTTGTTGATTTATTGATGATAGCCATTCTGACTGGAGTGAGGTGGTATCTCATGGTAGTTTTTATTTGCATTTCCCTAATGACCAGTGAGGTTGAACTTTTTTTCATATGCCTGTTGGCCATCTGTATGTCCTTTTTAGAGAAATGTCTCTTCATGTCTTCTGCCCATTTTTTAATTGGGTTGTTTGTTTTTTTGGTGTTGAGTTTCATGAATGTTTTATAAATTTTGGATATTAACCCCTTATCAGATATATCGTTGGCAAATATATTCTCCCATTCAGTAGGCTTCCTTTTTGTTTTATTAATGGTTTCCTTTGTTGTGAAAAAACTTTTAAGTCTGATATAATCCCATATGTTCATTTTTTCTTTTACTTCCCTTGCCTGTAGGGATGTATCAGTAAAAATATTGCTCCGGGTAATGTCTGCAAATGTACTCCCTATATTTTCTTTTAGGATTTTTATGGTTTCAGGTCTTACATTTAAGTCTTTAATCCATTTTGAATTTGTTTTTGTATAAGGCATAAGGAGGTGGTCCAGTTTCATTTTTTTGCATGTGTCAGTCCAATTTTCCCAGCACTATTTATTGAATAGACTATCTTTACTCCAGTGTAAATTCTTGCTTCCTTTGTCATAGATTAACTGTCCGTAAATGCCTGGATTTATTTCTGGGCTCTCTGTTCTGTTCCACTGATCGATGTGCCTGTTTTTATGCCAATACCAAACTGTCTTGATTACTATAGCCTTGTAGTAGGTTTTGATGTCTGGTAGCGTGATCCCTCCAACTTTGTACGTATTTCTCAGAATTGCCAAGGCTATTCTGGGTCTTTTATGATTCCATATAAATTTTAGGATTATATTTTCTATTTCTGTGAAAAATGCCCTTGGTAGTTTGATAGGAATTGCATTGAATCTATATATTGCTTTAGGCAGTATGGACATTTTAACTATATTAATTCTTCCTATCCATGAGTATGGTAGGTGTTTCCATTTATTTGTATCTTCTATGATTTCTTTCTTCAAGTGTCTTATAATTTTCTGAGTACAGATCTTTCATCTCTTTGGTTAAATTTATTCCTAGGTATTTTATAGTTCTTGACGTAATTGTAAATGGGACAGTTTTCTTAATTTCTCTTTACATTAGTTTATTATTGGTATATGCAAATGCCACTGATTTCTGAACATTGATTTTATATTCTGCTACTTTACTGGATTCGTCTATCAGTTCCAATAGTTTTTTGATGGAGTCTTTGGGGTTCTCTATATACAGTATCATGTCATCTGCATATAATGACAATTTTACTTCTTCCTTGCCAATTTGGATGCCTTTTATTTCTTTTTGTTTTCTGATTGCTGTGGCTAGAACTTCCAGCACTATGTTGAATAAAAGAGGAGAAAGTGGACAGCCTTGTCTTGTTCCTGATCTTAAGGGGAATGGTTTTAACTTTTCCCCATTGAGTATGATGTTAGCTGTAGGTTTATCATATATGGCTTTTATTATGTTGAGATATGACCCCTGTATTCCCACTTTGCTAAGGGTTTTTAACATAAATGGCTGTTGGATTTTGTCAAATGCTTTTTCTGCATCTATTGAAATGACCATGTGATCTTTATCCTTCATTTTGTTGATGTGGTGTATCACATTAATTGATTTACGGATGTTGAACCAGCCTTGCGCACTAGGGATGAATCCCACTTGATCATGATGTATGATCTTCTTAATATATTGCTGAATTCTGTTTGCTAATATTTTATTGAGAATTTTTGCATCTATATTCATCAGGGAGATTGGCCTGTAGTTTTCCTTTTTTGTGATGTCTTTATCTGGTTTTGAAATCAGGGTGATAGTGGCTTCATAAAAAGAATTTAGGAGCCTTCCCTCCTTCTGGATTTTTTGGAATAGTTTGAGAAGAATAGGTGATAGTTCTTTTTTGAATGTTTGATAAAATTCACTCTCACATAATTTTTAAGGATACTGAAAGCAGAGCAGGGCAGTGACCCACCCACAGCTCCACATTGACTAGTGAGCAGAAGAGCTAGAATTGTTCCCACCACTCTTCGTGTCACAGCCTAAACTTATCTAAAGCACTCTTATTTTTTTTCTCAGAATGAAATAGATTTAATCTTTAATAATCCAATGGTGAAAATAACATATGCCCATCATAGAATAATTATAACATACCTACAGAATGTTGATGAAAAAGAAGGAAGCCAATTTTGAAGGTGGGTCTAATGACATGAAACAGGGTTTTGCTCTTAGCTTTGTTCTAGTCTACATTATTGGCATTAGCTTGGATAAAGGCATGGAAGGTATGTCTTAACAAATATGTAGACTGTATTGGCCAGGAGAGAGAACTAATGCTTTAATTTGCTCTAAATCAGGAATCCAATAAGAGCTAAGGTGAATGCACTGTGAACCAGGTATAAATTAATCACCAAAACCACCCTACAAGGTATGAGGTGTCCTGTATCAGTGATACCCCAGTCAGAAAACCAAGATCACACTAGGCATTTGGATGGGAAGAATATTGAGAATTGATTAATCTAGGTTTGAAGACTGAAACAGCAAAAAAGGAAAGTCTAGGGTAACACAAGAAGAGGTTCCGGCACTAGCCTGGGGGAATAAAGGAACTGGGTCAGGGGTTTTAGAATCTAGAAATGTGAATGAGGGCCTTGCAGAGCCTGGGTCCAGACCTCTGAGAAGAAAGAGCCGATTGGTGGGGCTATCATGCTCAGGAGCTGGCGGGAGTCCCTGTGGAGTTAAGGGCTCAAGATTCTGAAGAGGGAGTGTCCCCCAGCTGATGCTGACCCCTCAAGAGCTTGGGGGAGAAGCCTTGGAAAGTTGGGGCTCAGCTTCTGACTGAGGAGGGGCACTGTCTGGCTGCTGCTGGTAGCTCCGAGGGGAGCAGGGAGACTGGTTCTGGGAAAACCAATGAAACTGAAGACCAGAGCCAACAGTTGCTGGTGTGATGATGGATGGAAGGACAAGCTCAAGGAAGAAGCTCCTTGCCCCAATTTCTGCCTTCTGATTCCCGCTAGTGGCCCCTTCTGATGAACCTAATCGGAACCCAACAAACAAAGGGAAATGAAGTTTATAGACTCAGCCCCACATCACAACATAAAATATGGACAGGAAAGGTTTTGTCATTCACTAAGACTTTCAGAGGATATTTGTTGGGTGCCTTCTCTGTGCCATGAACTCTGTGCAATGAGGATAATCTGTGAAATGAGTTTAATTGTGCCTATCTCAGAGAGTTAAAGATTACATGAGATGAAGTATGTAAGGATTTGCAACAGTGCCTCATAATGATTACATACTGCAGTACAATGAAACATGGCAACTCTTTGGTGTATGAATATGTCCAATATGGCTGATATCACTCATTTACCAAGTTAAAATGTACTAGAAATGTTTGTTCATCTTGCGGAACACTCACACACTAAGTCACTCACAATCTAAGGTTTTACTGTATTTTAAATGGTGAGAGTTTGCATTTCATTAGATGGAGAATACATTCTCCAGTTTTCCACAGTCTACCTTTCCATACTTCTTACATCTTGCTATGTTACACATTTAAACTTAGCGCTTGAAGGCTTTTGAGTTTTGAAGATCTGTTGTAGAATGTAATTTTATACTTCATCTCTTCTCTCTAGGATATTTTTTATCTCCTCTCTCAGATATTTTTTTTATCTCTTCTCTGTCCATATTTCAGCAGACTTGGTTATCAATTTTTAAAATTTCTTCTAGCTCCATGTTTATACTTTTCAAGTACTAACAAACTAAAGAGTAGTTTCTACTCTCTTTAGAAGAATAAACCAAAATCCATCAGTAAAAAAAAAAAAATCCTTTTGTCATTATTTTTTAAAAGTGTATAGGTAAAGAAAGAGATGACTGCATTTTTCTTTAAAGTATTTTTAAACTTGAATTTTATATGATCAGAGTGAGTATGATACTAGCTTTGGGGAATTAAACCATTTTAGTGATATTTTTTAGAAGCACACTCTTCTTAGTCTGTGTTGTATTATGAGTTAGGATTTAAATACCCCCAGCCCAAATATGTCATTTCTATGTTGATTTCTTTGGGAGCTGATCTCAAAATTCTTGGCCACTGAAATCATCCTAACTGTATTGAAATGTTCTGTTCTTGTATTTTTGAGGATTTTGTATGTGTGTATATTAGTTATTTTTATTTAGGAAACATTTTCTAGAGCAATGAACCATAGAATAATCAGGTGACCTGCATTTTTCATGAAAAGCAAAATGCTTCCAGATGATGTTAGAAATGTGGAAAAGGATATGTGATTCAGCCTACCCAGACTGCTCCTCCTAGCCAGTTCTGGTTTTTGTATGGCAGTGTTTCCAAAGTTGCTACCTGTTCCAAGCACAAGTGGCTAAGCATTGGGAACAGCTGTGACTGACTAGATCCTGTTAACATAAAAGAGTAAGCTGCCCTATGTGAGAGGAATCCTCCTGTATGAAGGGGTTACCCAGTTCATTAATCAAGCTGTGGGTGAATCAAGTAAACCTTAGATCTGAGAGGCTCATGTCACAAAAGATCTCTTTATTTACCTTACAGAGGTGTCCACAAACTTGAGCTGTCCGTTGAATGCCTGGAACAATCTCTCTTCTGCACCTTTACTGCCCACACATGCAAAAATAACTTTCCATGAAAACAAAATAAAACTCACATGATCAGGAGTTGAAGAAACAGGTAAATCGAATGGTCTGAGATGCTCTCAGTACACATTAAGTCCTGTGCTTTTAGGTTAGTCGACCTGTCCCCATTCCTGAAAGCCCACACCTAGTTTAGGAGTGGGGTCCTGGACAAATGTCCTTTGCCCCATCATCTCTGTCCTAATGGTTTGCCTCCTTCCAGTGGACTCTGATTCCTAATTGATCTCTGACTTTCTCAATACCTGTTTTTTGTTTAAATTCTCACTTTACTTCTTGGACTTCATCCTGGGAATTTATCTGGATTTCATCTGTGCCTTATCTCTGTTCAACTCATACTGCTTATTTTATTCTGGGCCGTTCCAATGATGTACTTCATTTAGCCCAGCCTGCCCCTAGGATCAATGCCCTACACCAAGGACCCCCTGGTCATATTTCCCAGGTTAGCTTCAGCATCATAAATGAGTCAACATTTCCACTAAGAGTGTCACTTTCAGGCTATGGAAGGCTTGGCACACACAGGGGCCTATTACCCTTCTCTAAACTCAAACCTGGAGAGCCATTTATAGAAACTCCTTTGTAATGCCCCTGTTGGTAAAACCTCCTTGGGTTGGTCTGCTGCATTCATCTTTTTGTAGGTCATTTCCCTCTGGTTGGCCATTTTGGTTTCTTAGCACTCTATGGCATCGTGCATAGTTTTCATGGCACAGCCTGTTGTGTTCAGCTCTGTGCATGCCTCATGCATTTATTTTACAGAAAGCAATTGGTCCCTGTCTTTAATGGTCAGTGATTTGAATATTCAGTGAATCTCTTTGATTTCAGCTGCAGAGAGAAGGAAAAGACTCTTTTTTCTTGAGCAGTTGCCCTACCAATCTGCACCTCCATTTCTTTATTGAACCACTTTCAGAAGCAGATTCCTTCCTTCCTCAAAGAAGTGTTTTCTAACTTCCCAAATTCAGTGCTTATTTTCTCAGGTCACCATCACTAATAGCCCTTTTCCTGATTGAATGATCCTGTGACTCAAAGTTTCATACCTGTCTTAGTCCGTTTGGGCTGCTCTAGTAAAATAGCATAAACTGAATGGCTTATAAAGAACAGAAATTTATTTAATACAGTTCTGAAGTCTGAGAAGTTCAAGATCAAAATGGCATTAGATTCAGTGACTCCTAAGAGCTTGCTTCCTCATAGATGGCTATCTTTTTATGATTGTGTCCTCACATGGTGAAAGAGGCAGGGATCTCTCTTGGGTCTCTTGTAAGAGCACTAACCCCATTTACAAGGCCCTCACCCTCATAACCTACTCACCTCCTACAGGCCTTACCCCCAAATACCATCATATTGGAGGTTAGGTTTCAGCATATGAATTTGGGGGGCACTCAGCATTCAGACGATAGCAATACCCTTTCATTCTCTCTAGGATGGAATTTGAAGAAGAAAGGAAGATAAGCAAAGAGCTAATGCATGTCATGTGGTTCATGCAGTAGGGTTGGGTAGACAGAGGAAATAACACAGGGACTCCTGCCCAGCCCCTGGGGAAACAGCAACCTCAGTGCCGCCTTATGCACCATTGAACTTCCTTGTCAAGAATTTATACTAAAAATGATAAGTGCTCAAAATTCCATTCTAATCCACTAGGGTTTCTGAAAGTAGGGTAGACTGACATAGAATTCATGGGAATTCCCGTCCTAAAAGATTTGAACTAGAGCAGGATTGCATACTGTTTCTGTGAGGAGGCTGGATAGTACATATTTTAGGTTCTGTGGATTATATAATTTGGTTCCAACTGCTCAACTCTTCTCTCATAGCACTAATGCATACATAGACAACAAACAAATGAATGAGGCTGGGTTTTGTCAATAAAACTTTATTTACTGAAACAGGTGATGGACTAGATTTGATGAACAGGAGGATGTGAGGAAATCTGGTTTCCTGCTTGCCCTGCCCTAAGCAAATTTTGACATAAGCAATCAACTAAGTTGACATAATTGATTAAATAATTTGCTTAAATGTGTCATTGCTTCATGATGACCCCTATTAAACTGGCTCAAAGAGTTGAATCACCTGGACCAAGGTCACAGTAGTAAATGATGAATCAAGGTGTTTTCTCAATTGAGTGCTATGTCTCTTCAGTTACATATCTTTCGTGCCATATAGATACCTTTCTTAGCTTGTAAAATTAACGTTCATAAGCTAGGGAAGCACTTTGTATACCCCACTTCCAATGTATGTGGACAAATGATACAAAAAAACACCATCATATTAAGCAATTCCTCTATGAATAATGCATATAGGAATGCTTATTAACTACATTAGGGTGTGTGCTTTTTTTAAATTTTATTTTAGTAAAATTGTATAAGAACCCAGTTCATTTGGGGTATAATTTAAGAAGGAAAATTAAACACAAGCAACTTAATAAATTTAATTTTGTATGTAATTTCTTCTAGTAATTCCATAGACATTTCTTTTTCCAAATAAATACCTTGATCTTACTTGCTGTTAAAATTATTGTTACTGAAATATACTCAGTATGGAATTTAAGGCAAATATGAGGTAAGAATGCTATAGTTTTCTCAAATGTTACATTTTATGGAACCTGGACCTTGTATACGCCTGAAGCAAATATTACATACTGAGTCTAAATCCTTTATTTACTTATGGAATAAAAGGCTGGGGTTACTATCAGATTTTTGTCTTCCCATCATACTTTTTCATCTTCCTTCTTCTAGTCAAAGTGCCCCCTTTGGGAATCTTTCACACATTGAATGCATCCCAGTGGGGCTGTCAGTCATTTCCTAGCATGACACTCCCAACACAAAGAGGTCCTGCAGGCTGGACCAAACATAACACCCCATCCTGACCCAGTTATTGGCTCAAGGGATAGACTTGTAACCCAAGCAAGTCAAGTCAGGATTCTTTCACAAGATTGTTAAGTGACTGCTGGGAAAAGCTTTCCTTTTGCTGATATTGCTATATTGGAGGTTATGAAGTTGGGTGCTGGCTACCACTTTCAGTGATATTCAAGTCAGCCAAGAAGAGACAATCAGAGATGAAATTATAAATGGAGTGAGAGCCAGGCTGCTGTGATGAGCTGAGTCTCTTGAAACCGTGCCCTGTTCCTTTAGCCCTGTGCTACTCGAGGATTCTTCCCAGGCATACGAGCCAGTAAACCACACTGTTAAATTTTAACTTTTTTCAACTGGGTCTCTGGCATTTGAAATTGAATATCTTACACATGTGATGAGATAATTTTAAGAGGTGTGTTGGTAGCGGTAAGGCTCTCCTTCAGTAGGATAAACAATCGAGGGCAGGAGTTTTCAATATTTTCCCTGTTGAGATACAAATGACAGATGGTGTCCTTTGGAGAGACATAGTCCTATATGCAGGTTCCAAGTTAATAGTAGCTGTCATTCCATACCATTCTCTCCCATTCTTGAAATCATATTAAAATGCTGGTGTTCTGCTTATCTGACATTACATAACAAACCATGCCAAAACCAACTATCATAAAACAACAGACATTTTATTAGTACACGCCTAGCTAGCTTGTCTCTGCTCCATCATGTCTGGGACCTCAGCTATAAGGACTCAAAAGGCTGGGAATGATTTGAATGGCTGGAGCCTGGAATCATTTTGTGGCTTTTGTACTCGTTGACTTAGCAGGCATGGCAGAAAGAATGGACTCAGCTGGAAATGTTGAGTGAAATATATATATATATATATAACTTCTCCATCATGGTTTCATGGTTGTCAGACCTCTTAAATGGCAGTTCAGGGCTCCCAGAGAAAGTGTTCCTGTGAGCAAGGAGGAAGTTATATGACCTTTAAAGACCTAGCTTCAGAAGTCACCTACCAATAATTCTACCATGTTCCATTGGTAGAGGTAATCTTAAGCCCATCCTGATGCAAAGAAAGGATGTAAACTTTACTTCTCAACAGGAGGTGTCAAAGATTTGCAGCCATTGTAAAATGGCCACAACTAGTGAATAGAAAGACATTATTATAGGCATGACTTTGAAGCCATTTAAACTCTCTCTCTCTCTCTCTCTCTCTCTCTCTCTCTCTCTCTCTCTCTTAAAATTACACTGATGGTAACCACTTTGAGACCCTCTTGTAATTGCAGAAGTCAAGTGTGACTTGTATTCATCTTTTGTTATTGGTACATATTGAGTATTGAAATGCTAATACGGTTTTTATCCTTTCTTAAAATATATATACATTTTTTGGCACTCTCTGTATATATAACAAGATGTTAATAACAACATAGTGTTAGTAGCAAGATAAACATATTTTATGTTTTTGTAACATATTACACTTGAATTACAGAACTCTTGGACAAGGGGTGGATTCAGGGTACTGAATCCCATACAGATAGAATAAGAATTGAGGAAAAAGGCTGAAGGAGAAAGAATTGAAAGAGATTAGTTGAATGAGAGATTGGCAAATGGTAAAGCCAGAATTGACAGGCATCCTAATTTTTCCTGTGTTTTCTCTAGTAATAGAATTATGCTTCCCATTTCCCTGATTCATTTGGTATTTACTGGGCTCTTTAGAAATGACATCTGAGGACAGAAAGCATGGTTTGAGAAAAATCATTTGAGATTTTTCTAGGCAACTTCAGCCAACTGCCTTGAAAAATAAATGAGAGAAATGGTTGAATGCTTTAATTTAATCATCCCTTCTATAACCCTGGCATAGGTGGCTTAATTCACTCCTATATACTGAATAACAAACACCTCACTACTTCCTATAGACTATTTGGAGAAGAGAGTTTTTGAGTGAGATCTATGCTATACCCAGCTTCTCTCCTCTCACCTGTTTGTTCCTTATCACTAACCACTGAATCGCAGATATTGACATGCACTATGGAAAACTCTCAAATTCCTTCTTTTTCTCTGATATGCTACTTTGCCAATATGATGGTCTCTGACAAGGGGAAGTGTGGGGATGGCTGCATCACCACCATCATTGAAAGCGGTTAAGGGTGAAGACTCAGGTTCAAACCCCAGCTCCAACTTTTAATCGGTATGTAACCATGGCTAAAGCATGTAATCTCTTTGGCCCTCAGCTTCCACAGGAAAAAAAAATGGCCATAAGAAAAACACTTCCCATGTTGGATGTGAGAAGGAGGTTACACATATAAATAGATGAAGAAAGTGCTCAGCATAATGTACCCAGTGAGTACAGGTATTAGTGCTTGCTGAGCTGTTTCATGTGTGGCTGAGGTTTCTGAGATGCGTCTGATACAAAGTTCCTATGTGTATTAGGCTTCCTTGGGAATTTGAGAATAGCCTATGGAGTTCATAAAACAGAGAAGAAAAACTGTAACCTCAGTACCATATATCATTTTCTCCCAAGTTCCCAAGTCCCATTCCCTCATAAGGAGTCACTGCCAGCCATTGTTATCCCTGATACTAGTTGAAAACTTCAGACTCTCTTCTCTCACCAGGTATTAGATCAGTGACCCCAAAGTCTCTCTCTCCCTCTGTTTCACTCTCTATTCTCAGCTCAGAGAAAACAAAATATCAGTGAATATTAGAAGAACAGCTCCACATAAATAAAGCACCTATTTGCCCCATTAGGTGGACAAGGTAGGTTTACCTTCCGACTCCATATTAGTTTTCCATGATGGAAAGGCACAATGATGCATTTTCTCAAACCGAACAGGACTCTTTAACACCTGCAATAAATGCTATCACTACCTTTGATCGTACAAACAATGGCAGGTTAAAAAAATACCTCTTTGATCTTTTATCTCCTTAGAAATTGGAAAATATGAGAAAAAGAAAAAAAAGGAAGTTTGTTATTATTATTAAAATAATCCTTCCAAAACTTGGAGAGAAAACTACTTATATCTTTCCAGCCTTGAAAGATTATTATAAACTTTGGAGTTTGAAAGCCATGACAGAATTTGAATAACTGGTTCAGTATGGTTTGAGGGCCAATCCTTTCCTGTTGCCCTGCCTCAGTTTCTATTCCTGGGGACAATAATTCTGATTTCACTCGTTTGTTTTGATAATTAAACAATATAATATGTATATGTAATTGGCTTGTAGTAGATGTGCATGTTAGTTGTCCTTCCCACCCGCTAAAAGGAGAGAGTTGGTTCTGTTTTTAACCCTCAAATCTGCATGTTATTGGGATCACATTTGGATGTGTCTCATATTTAAATTACAATTAGAGTTTGTGTGATTGTGCCTAACTGGCAAAAATGATTGTTCATTCTATTTAAAAAAAAATAAAAAGAGAAATGTTTTAGAAGGTCAGAGCTAAGATTCATTTAAATAAGATTTCTGAATATTTTATATAGGGTTTCAAGATTAAAATATTAACAATATTCAATAATATTCTTATATTCTTAAGACATTTTTGTGGATGGGTTGCTATTCTTTGACCTTAGTAAATTTTAGAAGAAATGTCCCATATTGTAGGTAATTATCATTAACTAGAGTATTCAGTAGAAATTTCATTTATATACCTTTAATTTACCCCTCTCAGTGTCCAAAACCTTTAGTTCTGATCATGTGGAATTTAGCAAACATCTCAGAGACCATAAATGGTTATTGAACAAATGAATTTGATTTGTTTAGACACTTGCACAGAGCCCATTCAGTATTAGAATATAGTGAGTAAGAATGGAACTCTTGGAACAAAGAGAATTGAGTTCGCATCCACTTCTACCACTCACTGGCTATATAAAAGTGTGCCAGTGGTGTAGCCTTTCCAAGGTTTAGTTTTTGTGTCTATCAGTGGGAAAAGATACTAGTGCCTACTTCCGGTTGTTACAATTACGTGAGATCATGCAGTGAGCACAGTGCTTGTGGATAGTAAGTGCATCTCCTCCTCTTTCTCCTCTCCCTTCTTCATTCATTCCCTCACAGGGCAAGGACCTCATTATTTAGGTTGACCCAGACAATGAGCTCTTTATGTTTTTGATCATTTAATTCCTGGTTATTCTTTTTCCCCTTCGGGAAGTTGATGTGGTCTGCATGTGGTATTCCAGGAAGGAATAATAGAATGATAGAATTTTATACATGGAGTAGATAATTTCTTGTGCTCTATTATGGTCAGTTTTCTCTGTCAAAAATGTATAATTCTGCCATTCCTTGAAGGAGGGTGATAATGTCATGTTGCTTTGATTTTAATGAGATCTGTCCTGAAGGTAGAACCCTTTGAGGGCTCCTTTATGAAACACCAACCCCAGCTGTTTTATGTTCTGCAGGTGCTATGTAAATGTCAAATATTAATGTTTTACTATCTAGTAAAAGAGATGAAATAAGATTTTTGTTGCTGCTTGTTTCATAGGCTGCATGTAAGACTGGGTCATTGTCCTTTTGATTATTCAGCTGCAACTTTTTTTTTTCCTTTAAAAAAGTATAGTGAAAATAACTGCCAGGAATGTTGTCATATTAATAATAAGAGTTAAGAAGCACTGATATTTACTAGGGGAAACTGGTTGAGCTCCTGTAGGTAAATCTCACAACATTGTGAGGGCCCCTCTTATGACGGGGTCCCCCTCCAGTTTTTAACTCTCAGAGTTGTTCACACTGAGCTCCCAGCAATTACAGTTCAGGTTTTTATATCCCGCACTGGTTCCCATGGCTGTTTCTGCTCTCGAGTTTCTGCTCCAGTAGGAAACATGGTTGAACTCTGCCTCCCTTCCCTGTCATCATCATCTCTATCCAACTCCAATTTCCATACATCAAGTGGGCTCCTGCAAAAAGTGATCTATCTAATACATTGAAGCATTCACAGAACAACAGCTGGAATGAAGAAACAAAGAAACATGTCCCAAGTAAAAGATCAGTAGAAAACTCTAGAAATGGAACTAAATGAAACAGAGGTATCAAAACTTTCAGAGACAGAATTTAGAATACTGGTGATAAGAATCTTTAAGGAACTTAGTGAGGACATAAAGAAGGATAGGGAAACCATAAAAAACAACCAGTTGGAACTAAAGAATACAATAACTGAAATGAAGAACACACTCGAAGGAATCACCAGTAGAATAGATGAAGCAGAGGAGTGGATCAGAAAATTAGAAGACAAAATAGCAGAAATCACCCAGCTGGAACAACAAAAAGAAAAAAGAATGAAAATAGTTTAAGAGACCTCTGGGACAACATGAAACACAACAATGTTTGCATCATAGGAATACCAGAAGGAGAAGAGAAGAAGCAAGGGCTTGAGAATGTATTTAAAGAAATAATGACGGAAAACTTCCCTACCCTGGTGAAGGAAATCGACATACATGCCCAAGAAGTGCAGATAGTTCCAAACAGGCTGAATCCAAACAGGCCCACACCAAGACACATCATAGTTAAAATGGTAAAGCTTAAAGACAAAGACAGAATCCTAAAAGCAGCAAGAGAAAGACAGGAGGTTACATACAAAGGAATTCCTATAAGAATAACAGCTGACTTTTCTTCAGAAACTCTGCAGGCCAGAAGGGAGTGGCAGGAGATATTCAAAGTGACGCAAAATAAAGGTCTACAACCAAGATTGCTCTACCCAGCACGGCAAAATTGAAGGAGAGATAAAGCGCTTCTCAGAAAAGAATAAGCTTAAGGAGTTCATTACCACCAAGCCAGCAATGCAGGAAATGTTAAAAGGGCTTTTTTAAACAGAAGAAAGGAGAAAACACGCTAACCCAGGAAGACAAGAAATACAAATAACAAAATGGCAATAAATATGCACCTATCAGTAATCACTTTAAATGTGAATGGGCTAAATGCTCCAATCAAAAGACACAGAGTGGCTGAGTGGATAAGAAAACAGGACCCATGCATATGCTGTCTACAAGAGAGTCATCTCAAATCAAAAGACACATACAGACTGAAAGTAAAGGGATGGAATAAGATATTTCATGCAAATGGAAATGAGAAAAAAGCTGGAGTAGCAATACTTATTTCGGACAAAATAGACTTTAGAATGAAGACTATAATAATAAGAGTTAAGCATAGTTAATATTTAGAGAGCGCTTATTGGATACCAGAAGTTGTAAAATGTATTGTTTCCTGTAATCTCCACAAAATCCTATGAAATAAGTGAGAGGCTTAGCTTCACATTGCAGATAAAGAAACTAACATTTTAAAACATAAAAGGACTACTTGGTCATATAGAACCAGTGGATGGCTGAGTGGAGAATTGAATCCAAGTTGGTTTGATATGAAAGCTTGTGTTCTTAGTCACCTGTCCAACGCTGTCCAATTCAAGAAGGATCAGAAAATGTTGTCCAATTAACCATATTCCAAGGTAGACAAAGAGAATTCCAAAAAATAAATTATAAGATATTATGGAGATGGAAAAAACGGCTAGGGCATGTCTACAAGGGTGTGTCAGCATTTGTGAAGACATTGGCTGTCAATGTGGCAGGGTCACCTGTGTAGAGGGGACAGTTCAAACAATTGATTGGGGCAAAATAATTAGACTAACAGAAAATTATCCAGCATGACTAGAGCAGGGGCCTCAAATGCAGATGTCTGCAGAGGTTAAACAGGGATGAAAATGAATGAGGCTGGTGGTGCAAGGGTCATAGGGAATGATGAAATCTGCGGAAAACTGGAGAAGGTCTGACTCTCCAAAGAGGGCAGCTGATACTTGGTCGTATTTGTGGATACTTTCCCACAAGAATGAAGATCCAGTGTTACCAGAGATTCTGATTTTTTTTATGAATAGAAATCCACATTGTCATGTGCTCACTTCTGAGTTTTTATTTTTTTATTTTATTTTTTTTTAGCTGAGCCATCCTGCCACCTGTTGGCAGCTCAACGGCAACTCAGCTCGGGCTGGCCTCGAACAGCTGTTGCTCAGAGCTCAGCTCGCACTCTTGAGCGAGCTCTTAACCAACTGAGCCACTCGGCCGGCCCTCACTTCTGAGTTTTTAATGTTGCCAGCTCATACCACGTTCTCAAGAGTACTAACTAAATCAAAATATTTTAGAAACAACCTAGTCTAGAGACAGTCAGTTTGCTTTTCTGAACTTGAGTAGGAGACATTGAAAAATCAGTTGGGCCTAGGCTGTAGAAGATACCAAATGTCAAGTAAAAGACTGTTCTTAAAGTGTTAGCCAAAGGGAGGCAGCAATTGAAGGCTTTTCAACAAAAGACTGGTATGGAGGGTGTTGGGCTGGAGAATGAGTGATTTGGATGTTGTCCATAAACAGCTTCTGAATGAGAGAAAGAGCAGGCAAGATGGCCAAATTGGTAGCAATTACATTCATTAGGGCAGCTGAATGAAATTGAAATGTAAAGGACTGATTTTCACAAATAAGAACTACCTGTCACTATTGTAAATTATAATATTTTACTTTTCATGGTAATTAGCAACAAAACAAAAGAAAATACCCCAAAACCAAGGATCTCATTTTGAGGGATCCTTCCTAAACTTAATCAAACAATAGTCGATCAAAGAATATAGATCTCCAAGGCCCTCGGATATTTTTTCTGCCTCCTCATCTTCCCATGGCCTGATGGATCTTCACAGTTAGACCCTGCCCTCAAGCCATATCTTAGCATTGTTCCCCCCACCAGACTGTAAAATTCCTATGGCAAAGGTCCATTCTTTCTACCTAGAACTCACTATGAAAGCTATGATATGAGAAAGAAGAAAAACATTGCCCACACCGAAGTATCCCACCCTCGGGGGATGAGATGAGATTTTAAGACTAGACCCAGAAAATGTAAGCATTTCTTTAAAATACATCATGTCAGATTCATTTAGACAATTCTAGATTTCACTGAGTGTCTATATTGTGCCAGGCACTGTGAGAAATTAAAATAGGAATACTACAAAATCCTTGCCTCACAAGGTGTGTGCAGTTTAATTATTTGATTGTCTATTGGTGATGGTATGATACAGGAATAAAGCAGTACAATGCAAAGTAAGAAGTGATACCTTTTATAATGGCAACTAGATCACATGCTGGTCCTGTGCCTTTCAGCAGAAGGAGAGCTTAAATCTATTTGGGGGAATTAGGGAAAGCTTTATGTAAGAAGAGGTATGTAATAGGCTTAGAGAGATAAGTAGGACTTAGATATAATGAGAAGGTGAGTGCAACACCATTCCCAATAGAAGGAATGGCATACACATGAGGTCAGAGGGGGGAACTTTTATGGAATGTTCAGCTTGTTAGGACATTAGGGTAAGCGATGAATAGTTTTGGGAAATGTATTTAGGAAGATGGGTTGGAACCCTAAAGTCTAGTTTAATTTCTTGTTTTTTTTCTTTTGAAATTTTATGGGCATGGAGAAACCCTTAAATTACTCTATTCAGAAAGGTGATATGATAATTGCTGGGCTTTGGGACTATTAACCCCATATTAACTCTAACAGGGTTTTCCAAATTGTGGCATAAATAGCATCAGTGGTACAAGATAGTCTCAGGTGGTTCTTGAATGACCGTTTACTTAATAGACCCACATCTATTTCAATGTGTTAAGTTCACAGTTATCAGGATATTTATATGTAAAACTAAGAACTGAGAAAGAGTGGGACCCCCACAATTAGAAGGGCTACATCATAGAGGTCTGGGAAGGTGGAGAACCCTGAAATATGACCTCCCCACCTCAAAATCACTCCCATTTGTGTCCCCTTCACTGAAGAAATAGTTTCTTGCAGGGAAAAACAGCTTCCCTTTCCAGAAAAATATGGCTTTCCCACATGGCCCACCACTTAATGTTGCTTGACCTGCTATTAGGAAACTAGTTTCTACTATTTGTCAGTATTGAGTTAGATGCTGGGGTGAGCAAAACCTGGTGTACCTGTATGGACCTTCCAGTCTAGTAGGAAAGACATGCATTCAAAGAAATGCAAAAGAATGTGGAAGTATCACAGAGTCAGGCATGCAAAGAACGGTGCACAGTGATTTCAGATACAGGAAAAATTGTTTTAGTCACAGAGACAGGGAGATTTTTCCTGCGGAACTTACCTGGAACTGAGATCTGAAACTTGAGGTATGAATGGAAATGTTGGGGGTGGGAGGTCAGGAAGAGTCTTCCTTGTAGGGAAAACAGCCTGTGACAAGCTGGGTGAAGAAGACCCAGGATAATGAAAAACTAGCAGATGTTCACTGTGGCTGGAAGGGAACAGCAAGACTATGCTGAGAAGCCTGAAGACATAGACGGGTAGAGTGTGCCCACACAGATTTTATAGGCTTTGTAAGTTTTTTAGTACTCATTTTAAAACTTAATTTTTGGTTAATTTTCAAATTTTAGTAGCAATGTTTCATGTATTCTTTATTATACGGTTTATTTCTACTTATGTTTTTTCTCATTATGGTAGTGAAAAGGTTGTTTTAAACAACTCAACGACATTAAAATGATGAATCTATTTAAATAAAAACATGGCTGCACAAAATGTCTATGAGTGGGATATGAATGACTGATATTTGGGAAACGTGATGCTGTGACTTAACTATCTTGTCAAATGATGACACATCACAACTGCAGTACCCAGAGTTTGGAGGCTATTTCTCGCCAAGTCAGTCCTAGTATTGGAAATTGTTTATTCTAGCCAAACTGTGTTACAGTCTCTTTCAAACAATGTTATCTGCCCTTTGACAAATGATTCCAAGTACAATGCTCTGTCTTATTTCGTTTCACACACAATGGCCAGCCTTCACCATGCGTGGTCTTTGAAACCTCAGCTCTTCCCGGGTATGAACTTTGGCCATCGCTACTCCACATGGGACAAAATATGAGATCGGGATGCAGAACAACAGCCGTCCAGACTTATCACATCACGAGCAATTACATTCCATCCTAAGAAACTGTGATGTTTACATTGGCAATTCAGAAACTTCCTCTGAAGACATGAATTTGCCATGAGGAAGAATTCTGATTAAACTATTGCTTTTTAGTGTATGCACTATTCAAGCTTGAGAAAAGTGAGGTTTGTCTCGTCTCAGCTTATCCAATTCACGAATGAAACAGCTGAGACTCAGGGAAATGACTTAGGAAACTGGCTTACCCAAAGTCACACAGCTCAGGTCCTGAATCCACCTTCCATATTATACCATGTCAGACAAGAAGAGGGCTAGCAGCAGCTAGGAAAGTGTGTTAGAAGGTGTGTTATGATATGACTTGTGTGGAACCCTCATCACCATCCCTTCCCTGCTCACTGGGTTCTGTGCTCCACTGTACATGTACAACCACTGTGTTTGGTCTGTGCTTTATCCTACTAAAACACGGGGACACCTTTCTGGCTCCAAAACATGGGAATGAAAACAAGAGCATATGTGTAAAAGGATTACTTCTCTTCCTTTCTTGAATCATGGGCCCGTTTGGCCATCTCTACCATCCACCTGCTGCTATTCAAGCCAAATTGCATCTTTTAAAAAAAAAAGATGGCCAGTAGAAAAGACAGCTGGCTCTACTCATTAATTATGGAGAGCTCCTTTAAGAAGTCATATTCAGCTTCAGGAAAAAACTCCATTTGCTTCCCAAAATGCAAATGATGTGGTAATTTAGACTAATAAGCAAAATACGTTTCCTGTTTTAACAAGTGGACCAGAAGAGAGGGTCCTTTGAGACTTTTGCCTCTATAAAGAATTTAGATCACTTATCACTTGAATTACGATGAGGCAGGAAGGGACTAGCAATTGTTTTTTTCCCAGGAACAGTTTATTGTCCTGGAGTAGAGAGAGAGCACTAGCTTTATCACAGGGTCAATTTTTAAATTATTCTGTTTTAGGCTCCTTTTTCTTAAACAGGAAGTATCTGGGGGCATAACTACACTCCTATATAGCATCTACCCAGGAAGAGACACCCTAGTACTGTGTGATAATAGAAAAGAAACATTTCTTTGTAACAACTTGAAATAAGATTAATGACACAGAAAATGAGTCATACTCAAGAAGGATTCTTTGTCTAACTGTAGAAATCACTGCCTTTCCCCTTGATTCCTAAGCTCTTCTAGTGTCTTAAAAGGAGACTCTAATGTTCTGAATCTCTGTTTACAGACAACTGTGCATTAAGCAAGATGGAACAACAGGGAGATTTCTATGCTTTTCCATTGGGATGGAAGCATATGGTGTTTTCTGCAGGCCTCTTTGCTTCACTGTGTCTGAAAGCCAGTTTGTAAAAGCCCCTCTGACTGTTGGGTAGACTCAACCAAGGAGGAGACTGGCTCCCCTATACCCCACTCCTGCCCCTTCTTCCTGACTCCCCTTATAGGAGTCAGTACACATTTCATGGCATAATTTTGCCTGTGTTCTGACAGCCACCCAAAGGGAGAAGGCATTAAGAGAAGATGGGCAGCTGACATTTTGGAAGATCATTTGCTTGAGCTGTTTCGAATTCAGAATAAAGCTAGTGCCATTTTCAGGGGTTATAGCGATGCATATATTCTTTGGCACCACCCACCCCTGAATCAGGGGATTCCAATCCTGAATCCAAATCCCAGTTTTCCCACTGATGGGCTATGTGATCCTGGGTGACATACTTACCATTGCCGAGCCTGTGTTTTTCGTTCATAAAAGTGGAAATAACTGCTGCCTTGCAATATTTTTCCCTGAAATTGAAATGGAATGAAACGATGAATGAAAATGGTGGAATATAGTAGTTGTGTAACAATTAGTAGTTATTGTTTCAATTTAAAAAACGCTTCCTAAATGCCACGTGTTTCATTGCTGATAACAATAATTTAGTTCTCTACTCTCAACAGCACCTAACAAAGTGCTTTTGCACAAAATTGTGGCTCAATAAGCATTTGTGGCATTCAATTCAATTCCCAAGTCTGAATGAGCAATAAAACTGACACATGCTGTGTCTGCCAGGAAATACACTGGCAAGCCTCAGATTGTTCACATGTGTTAGCTGGAAATGGTCTAAGAGGAGAGAGAAACCAGGCCTTTAAAACAGCACCTTGGAAGCCATCCAGCTCTCAGCTTCACTTATCTCACAGCAAAGCACAGGCCAGGAGGCTCTGTTTCTGAGCTGCGCAGTAGCCGTCATTAAAACCAGTGTCCAGAGAGTCTGGTCAGGGCTCTGTCCTGTAGAGCAGCTGAACCTGTGAGTCTAGTTTATTTGTTATCATGAATAAAAAAAGGCAGAGTCAAGGAAGGTACTCTCTTTCAATGAAATATTAATCAATAAAACACCAAAGGAACAAGACAAACAAATAAAAGAAAATTCATAGACACAGACAATAGTTTAGTGGTTGCCAGAGGTTGGGGGGGAGGGGGTGGTAGATGAGGGTAAGGGGGATCAAATATATGGTGATGGGAGGAGAGCTGACTCTGGGTGGTGAACACACAATGTGATATATAGGTGATGTATTACAGAATTGTACACCTGAAACCTATGTAATTTTACTAACAATTGTTACCCCAATAAACTTAAATTTAAAAAAATGAATGAAAGGATTAATTCTTAAGCATATAAAAATAAATAAATAAAACATATATATCTACACTAGTTAGGACTGGTCTGATATACAGAATGTACTTAAATCCTTCAGAGGCTGGTAGGAAACAAATGGTGCTCTCAAATTGGATTATTTGGGGAAGGTTTAACAGGGTACAGGGAAACCATGTTGATAGCAGAATGTCCCTGGGATAGTAACATCAAAGTGCTGTTATCACCTTAAACCAGTAATAAGAGGAATCTGGAATGAGTCATATGGAGGGGGCTACCTTGACCAGAGCTATGACTTTCACTTGAGGGATACAGTTAACCCTTCAGGAGCCATTCAAGCAAATGGTTCAATTAGGGGATAAATACCTTGATCACACTGCCCTTCCTCCACTCTCTTCCAATGTTTCCCTCAGGAACTAGATGGCAAAGATACACATTGATGTACCAGGGCACAGGATAGGGAGGAAAAAATGGGGTATGGGTTGGGAGAGGTAAATATATTGAATCATCTTTCAATTTTGTCCTACTACATTGAATATGGAGGGGAGTAAAAGTGGAATAACTTGAGGAGAGGCCGTGAACTGAATGTGTGTGTGTCTCCCCCAAATTCATATGTTGAAGCCTAAACCCCAGTGTGATGATGTTAGAAGGTAGAGCTTTGGGGAGGTAATTAGGTCAGGAGGGTAGGATGTTAAGTTTGCATGGAAGCAGATAAAAAAAGGATTGGGCAAGAGAGCCTGAGCAGCCATGGGACAGCATTATACCCAGGCACATTGAGGGGCTCTTATCAATGAAACCAAAGGTGACCAATTCACCTCAGTGTGCCTGGGGCCTTGAGAATCCCACATTCCAGGACACCCCTTAGACCTGGGTAAACAGTGATGGTTGGTCACCTCACAGGTGAGCCCTACTTTAATTATGGCTTAGAGAGCATTACTTTCATGAAAAAATTATAAACATTTCTACCCACATTTCCTTGGCCAAAGCACATCCCATGGACGCTCTTGGGTTCAATAAGGTGGAGATAACAGAATCATTCTACTGGGAGCAGGAAAACTGGACCATTTGGCCAACAATAATACCATCTGTGATGGCTGGTAGTTAGTCCACCTAATGATCCAGTCTAGAGGGAGTATGGAGGGAGCATGGGGAAACCTTCAGAGCTCTATCTTCCACTTATCATGGAGGCCCAGGTTATTAGTCACCTGCATCCTTTATCTCTTATCAGAATTTAGATTAGGATTTTAGAATTGTAATAGACCTCAGAGAATTGTTCAGACCCCTGTCTTGGGACTGATAGGGGTGACTATCGTTATTTTAAAGGTGAGCCATCTGATACCCAGGCAGGTGGATCCCTAATGTGTCCCAGATAGAAAGTGAAAGAGGAAAGTCCATCACCCAATCCTACTGTTTTACAATCCTTCCCCCTACTTCTCTCTTCACTGCCCCATAAATTCGCCTCCAGGTCCTTTTGATACATCTCCAGTCTCTTCTCAATCTCCTTTTTATCTGCTTCCATGCAAATGTAACATTCCCATGTCCCATTTCCTCCTGTGAAAGCTTACTAGAAAACAAATGTGATAAACTAATAATAATAATCCATATCAGGTCTCCCCTCTCTGACCTGATTGGAGTCTCCAAGGCCTTATCTCAAAGACATATGTAAGTGGAGACATGAGTGTGAGAGTTTTGGAGAATGTAAGATGCTCTGCGATCGTCAGTCCATAGCAGGTACACCAATATGGTACAGTTGACACACTTCTAGATTTACATATATCAGATGGAGCTGCAAGTCTTTATTCTTCTACATAGTAGTTCTGTGACCTTAGGGCCACAATTGAACCTCTTTGAATTTGAGTCCTCTTGTTTTAGAAATGGAGAGAAACAATATGAAAAGCATTTTGCAAACTCTATAAGGCTATAAAATAGTATTATTACTACACATTGCATTCATAAACCCTGACCACATAGTTAAATCACATTCTATCCATTTATCAAAGTAATTTTTTATTTAATAGTCTTCACTTTTAAAATGAGGCCAACAACATCAAATCTCATGAAAATAAATACTCCAAATTATTATATAGCATTCCAAGCAACGATATGTTCTTGGCTTATTTTTCTTAATTATCCTAGTAATTTTACATGTGAAAACACAATTCTTTCATTGGGTTCACCTCCTAGTTCGTGTAGAAAATATTCCCCCAAAGAAATGATATGAACTGTTGCTCTGATACCATAATTGATCTTGGAGATAAAATTGATTATTGGACATCGCGTGCATATTTTGTTTAGATGTCTCTGCTTTCTTCTTGGAAAAACAATCTCCAAATAATATTGCTTAAACTAGATCCATAAAAGTAATGAGAATCTCAGAGGTGATCAGGACATATGGTGCAGAAAGATATTGAGTTCCTGAAATTGGGAGGTGAAGGCCAGAGAAGGCCACTCTTCCATTCTCTTGGCTAGATCTTCAAGCCACGTAACATGACATGTTTACATATTTGGTCTTTTGTGTCATCCAAATACAATGAAAGATATTTTAAAAGAGAAGAGTTAGGGACCTTGTCATTCTTAAATTATTTTGATCACTTTGGAAGCCAGAGTGAGCCAGCAGGAGTAAGTGGCAAGCCATGTACTACTAACACCCTCCAAAGGCTTCTGCCTGCTTATGTGTTAATAATGTCTGTACACTTCAATCTGCTCTGATTCCAGTTCATTCTTTATATTGGTCTTCTTAAAAGCATCTCTTGCCAAATAGCCTAAATGGCTTTCTATTTAATTGTACAAACAGAATATCTACTCTGTGTGGATTTTGAAACCCTCATAGCCTAATCCCACTCTACCTATTTATATCTTGTTGTAGGTGTGTGTGTGTGTGTGTGTGTGTGTGTGTGTGTGTGTGTGTGTACTTATCCCCAAGCTTCTTTTGTTTCCATAGATGGGGATGTATCGGAGAATTAATACTTCTCGTCACTCTCTATACCACTCCCCTCACCATCATTGTCACTCTTCCACACTGAATATCTATGGAGATTATGGACCACTTGTTCAAGCAGCTTGATCATTGAACTGAAATATAATAGTATAAATCTTTTTCCTTACCTTCTATCCCTCAAAATGCACTGCCCTATTCTCCTCTATTTCCTACTCTCTTGAGTTAGTCCAATGGGTTAAGGAGTTATCTTTTTAGAGACGCTCTGTCATTAAATGACTACTTGTGTAAAATTTAAATTGATGGGGGAAGCAGGAGACTTACACACATTCTAAAATCCTGCCATTGCCAGAGATCCTATCCAAAGCGGATTCAATTAATAACATTTGGTTTAGTTCTGCAGAAATGAAGGAGAGACTGAAAACCCAAAACTACAACTCATTCTTGCAAATAGCAGGGCATGGCTTAGGCCAAATAGACCCTTTGTCAGTTTTGGAAATATCTCCAAGACACTGCAAATGAAGGAAGAAGAATCAGAACCAGGGTTGGGTTTTGTGCAATTCTTGGGACCAGATGGAGAAGTATGATTTGCTTGTGTTTGTTGGAGGGCTTTGCACATATGATTCTGACAGATTGCTATCCCACAGATGCATTGGCCAGTGATGAAAAACCAGCATATTATCTGTTTTAGTAAACTATACATGGTCAGTAAGGCCTTCCTGATTCTTTAGGTGGACTTGCAATGAATTTAAGTTGTTTTATCGTTTTTCTGTTTTCTATTTCCACAGAGATTCATTACTGTGTTTTATTAGGTTTTCCAGGGATGTTTCTTTCCCACAAATCTTCTGTTTCTCCTCTCTACTTCATCCATGTTTTTAAAGGGAATGCTTATTTTTTTCACACACAGTAGGCTGGGACCTTCATGACTGCAGCACTGTTTTGATCATCACTGATTTTTCAGCAACTAGCACAGTTCCTAGAACATGGTGGATGGTCAGTTAATATTTGCCTCAGCACTTTTGCATAAATGAATTATGAGTGAAAAATATTGGAATTTTAAGCTTTTATTTTTCTCAGTGACTGATAGAGCTAGATGAAATATTTAAGATAAGGACAAAAGAAATAAAATACCACTGGAGTGTTTGTCTGTATGACCTTCAATCATTCTATTTTCTTTTATTTTCTATTTTCTTTTTTTTTTTTAAAGATTTTATTGGGGAATTGGCGGAGGGGAACAGCGTTGGGAAATCGGGGAAGGGGAACAGACAAGTTGCTGTCTTTTGTTCTTCAGTTTAGTTGCGGAGGATGTTGCTTCACTGTTGGTATCGTCATTGCGCTCTTCCCGGATGAGACAGATCGGTCGCTGGCCTCTGGATGTCGCTCACCGTGGCTATTGGCAGCTCACGCTTGGCTGCCAGCCGCTCACGCTGGCTGCAGGCCACTCACTGTAGCCTATGGCAGCCCACACCATCACCGGGGCTCGCACAGCCCAGCTCCAGGTGGAGCTGTTGTTAGCTGTAGAGGGCAGTGTCACTGGCCCTCATGTGGGATCCGAACCGGGGCCGCTGGCATCCCAAAACCAGCGCTTAACCAATGCGCCACTCGGCCGGCCCTATTTTCTATTTTCTTACATATGAAGTCAAATCAGTTGGTTTCAGATTGTACTCAAATGAGTTCTAGAGATTCCCCTGTATTCCTCAGGAGTAACAGTGGGAAATGATAGAGACAGAGGTGTAGAATAGATTGGAATCTGGACTCACACCTTCCAAGCAGAACAAAATTAAAATTTGAAAATGAACAATTCAGATAATTTTTAGGTATTTTTCTAACTTTATAATTGTGGAACTGTACCATATTCTTATTATCTTCCTATTATATGACATGTAATAGAAAAATATTTTAGACATAGAATAATAATTTCTCCAATTATCAGAAATTAACAAAACACCAACTAACTAACCCCGGATGGGATTACACTAAGTAGCTGGGTGACTTTGTATCACTCATTAAATATGTATCTTAGATTATAGTTATGTGCATAATTGAAATGAAAATATTAGTCATTTATTGGTGGTTCCTTTTAAGGAATCAACAGACTTTTTTGGACTGAGTTATTTTTTTCATTGCATTGACGAACTTTGATTAAATTATTGGAATTTGAACTATTGGAAACAAGTAACATGGCTTCCAATTTACAAGGAATTGTGAGAAATACCGTACATTTCTCTGAGGAAAAATGTATAAAAAAATCGTCCCTCTTACCTTTTCAGCTTAAGCAAGTTTGTAGTTGCCACTGTCAGGGATTTTAACGTGTGTGTGTGTGTGTGTGTGTGTGTGTGTGTGTGTGTAGAGCTATAGTTCATTCACTTAAATACAGAGATAATCTAAATGATTTTTATTATACACAGACATATGATATAGTATTTTGTAATTGAACATAACGGTATTTTTCCTGACTCCTCTACTTATTTCTGAGTTTAATTTTTCTCATCTATAATATGAGGATGAACTAAAATCATCATATAAAGTAACTAGGAGACAGTAAGAGCTCAACCAAAGGTAGTATGAAATAGAGCCCAGAGTAGTAGCAGGCAGAGCAGCAGCAGCAGCAGCAATAGTGGTATCGATCTTAGTAGTAAAAAATGCCTACATGAAGCAGCAAAGGATGCCCTCATCGGCCCTTTTCCTCATCTCAGAAAGGAGTGTGTGTGTAGTGTGGCAGAGAGGCGAACTGATCACCAAAATTATGTTACACTCTTTTTCTTGGGTACCCATTTAGAATGTATTTCCCATTCCTCTTTGAAGTTAGGTGAGGTTGTACAAGTAAGTTCTAGCCAATCGGATATGAGGTGTCACTTGGAGGCCTGGATCTCAAAAACCTCTGATACAGTCTCCATGCTCTTCTTAACTTTGGTCTTAATGAAGATGAGTCTCAAACCAACTTCTTGAAACCATGTTAACCTTCAACTTCTTGCCTGCCCAATCCTGTTGAATAGGTTTGAACTGTTATATGCTGGAGTCTCTTTAAAGCAACTGGGGGCTATTAGTACAGTTACTAGTGCTGAATTTATATCTTAAATATGTACCATATCAAAAAATTTTATGGCATTGTCTTAATGATAGGGCAGTAGGCAACTAACTAATGGCAAGGACAAAGATACTGGGGACCATAAAGATGAGGACCTATTTTATGCAGCGTGTATCAGTTAGCTATTGTTACATAACAAACCACTCCATAAGTCAGAAGCTTCAACAACAATCCTTTTTTGTCATTAATACATTTGTGAGCTAGCTGAGAGACAGCTGTTCAAAACTGAGCAACTCTGTTTTCTTTTCTTGAAGTATAATTGACATACAACATTACATTAGTTTCAGGTATACAAGGGTTCTGTATTTGTACACATTGAAACGATCACCATAATAAATCTTAACATCCATACATCACCATACATCAGTTACAAAATTTTTTTTTCTTGTGATGAGAACTTTTTAGATTTACTCTCTCAGCAACTTTCAAATATGCAATACAGTTTTATTAACTCTAGTTGCCATGCTGTACATTATACCCACATGACTTATTTCTTTTATAAGTAGAATTTTGTACCTTTTCGACCCCTTTCACCTATTCACCCAAATGGGCAACTCTATTCCAGTCTAGAGGCCTGGCTGGGTTAGGGTCTTGGCTTCAGGTGGTACTCAGGTATTCTGCACATACCTTCATTCTGGGGCCCAGACTAAAAAGACAGCAGCTACCCAGAGGCAGCTCTTTACATGGTAATGGTAGTGATGTTTGTAAGAGGGCAACCCAATAGCAAAGCACATTTCAAGCATCTGTTTGAGTCACATCTGCTAACATCCTACTGGCTAAAGAAAGTTATCTTTCTATACATGATATCAATGGGCTGGAATAGTATGCTCTTTCCATGCAGCTGGAGGAGAGGGTGTGAATATTTGAACAAAAGTGTAATCTGACACACCTGGGAAAATATTTGGTAAAAGCTGTCATCAGAAATCACTTGGAGAGCAGACCTAGTACCTACTAAGATTTCTAAGGGAAATTATGAAAATGAATCAGAATTTTAGTGTTTATAATTTCTTTTTTAAAAACAAGGAAGTATGAGTTGAGCTCAGAATTTACCACTTTATATACTGAAATGAGATGGAAAGACAGAGTCCAGAAATGTGAGCCCCGAAAGAGTTGGAAAATGTGACTGCAAAAGATTCCTAATTGTGGAGAAAGTGAGACTAAAAAAGACTTTGAGCATCAAAGGCCCATGAAAACTTCAGAGTAAGACAAAGTGTGTGTCCCCTGCAGCAAAGTTTAGATTGATGATGTCACCTTCTCCACCACCCACTCCCCTAGCCCAAGCCTATTGTCTCATAGGCTTTAAGGAAGTAACCATTAATTTGAAATAGGTGGCATATGAGGGAGTATAGAAAGGAGTGTTGGGCATGTCCAGGAAAAAACCTTGGGTTTGGTTACTGGCACTTGGAACTGACCAAAAAACCCTCTGATTATTAAAAAAAAAGAAAGGAAAAAGAAGAAAAATGACCTTTAACCCCTCTAACCCTATGGAAGTAGGAAGTATGCTGTGAGAGCCATGCATCTCCAAAGGCTTGCTCACATTCAATATTCCCTTGGCACCGTGGAAGGCCCTCCCAGCTAGTGGAGCCAAGGCCATGAAGAGCAGTGGTCCTCAGAGCTCTTCCCAAAAGAAGAGAACCTGGATCTGACCAAAGGACTTGCCCTACTTTTTGGAATAAGGGTGCTTCATCATGTCTGCCCAGCAGGATTCCTTCACTGGCATAGACCAAGGACCTCTGAATATCTCTCATATGTCCATTTACAAAAAGACATTTTTGTTACAGTTATCTTGTCTTGATTTCACCATTGTCTATTGCACAATGTGTTTGTGGTGATGCAGATACCATCGTCTTTTAGTTTGTAATTTACTGGACCACGAGGAAGCATATCCATTCCTGATAGAAAGACCTTGATGTTACTCCAAGATCCCAGACTTTGAGCTGGGTGTACAAATTTGATGGGAGTTTTGACTGTATCCTTGGGGAGGAGTGAGTGCGTGCTATGTGTGTGAAGTAGGATACTCATGGATAGATGATAAATGGAGGTGCACAATGTGGAGGTAACTCCAAGCTTATCACAGAAACCTATGTTTTTTTCGTTTTCTTTGGGCACTCAGTTAGGTTTCCATTTTTCACAATCCTTGTGGCTCCACGTGGCCCTAAGACTGAGTTCCAGCCAGTGGAATGTGAGTATAAGTGAAAAGTGTCTGAGCTTGCATCTCAGCAATACACTCCTCCACCATCTCCTTCCCTTCTGACTGACAAGAATGGGTAAAATCTTCAAGGTGACCTTGGAAGGCATTTATGAAAGATGGCAGATCTCATCAGGCGTTACTGTGCAGAGAAGAGAAATCCCTCTGATCTTGTCACCAGCCTAGTACAGCTTCATGAGCAAGAAAGAAATTTTACTGGTTTTGAACCATTATAATTTTGTTAGCCCAGCTAAACTACCGGGTTGTCAGAAGTCATGATGTATTTTTTCTGTTTTTCATTGCAAACATGCGTCATGACTTTTCCAACAACCCAATAATATGCTTGGCACTATCAGGTGATTTAGCGTCTACACATGTACTCTGTCTGTTCTTCTGGCTGGGGATCATGCTGGAACTGCCTGGGATTTGCAAAAAGTGGTACCTAGACAATGCCTGCTAATACTAGAACCCTGCAAATGCTGGGAATAGTGATTGTAGCCATGTTATAATACACATGGAAGGCATGATTTGATTTGGTTTTACAGCCAAATCAATGGAAGAGTAAAAGACTCTACAACATGTTTTGGGGGCATTTTTTCTTTGATACATCCCCTAATATTTGAATCAAATATAATATGATATGCCAGAGCATTGAATCAGAAATATGCTCTACTTTTCTTATAACTTTAATTCTGATAGCCTAACACTCACTGAATATCTGGAGAATTCTTTTCCAAAAAATTAAAATGCACCAGCTCAAGCCCATGATTAATGTGCTATGTATCTGATTAGATTTATAGAGAAGTCAACCTTCATGTTGCCTTCATTTGTGATTGTACGAGCACCTCATTACCCTACAGATATGGAAAATATTTTAGGGATTTTTTTCACACACAAAAATAAATTTTCTTAGTAGTTGGGTTGCTATCTGTAATCAAAAATGGAGATAGAAATATTTTACAAGTATTGCATCCCAACATAGATTCATGGTGATGAGTTCTATGTGGTTCTTGGCTTTACCCTGCTGATAGCTGCAGACATCTATAAATATCCCCCTAGTTTTACGTGCCCTCCCCTTTGTAAATGTTTGCAATATTTATTTTGTCTGTGCAGTTCTTCAGATGGAGAACTTATTTCCGCTCTTCTTTTATTTTCTTAGCCCTTAATTCTCTGAGCCCTTGTTCCCTTGTCTGTAAAATGGAAACATTAAGACCTACCTCTTAGATAGGTGTAGTTTCCTGCATGGTAATAACGTACTCAGTAAATAGTCATGAATATCACTTTGTATTTCAAAGAGTCAGTACATCACATTTAAGACCATTTAAGAGCAGAGGCTCGGGAGGCTACACATCTTGTTTCAAATTTTGGCTCAGCCACTTATTAGTCACAGGTCTTACATAAATTACTTTTCTTCCTATGACCCAGTTTTCTTGTCTGTAAATGGGACACAATAATGAGATCAACAGAATGGGTTCTATTGAAACTAAGTAATATTTTTAAAAAAAGAAAATCAAGAGTTTTAGCACAGCATTTTTTACATAGTTAAGGGTTCACTATGTGGTAATTATATATTTATTTATTTTACACACACATACATGCACACGCACACAACCCACATATCTTTCCCAACAATCACTCAACTTTCCACAAGTTATATAGCTTACTTATTTTGTTAGTAATTCTTCCCAGATGCAATGCTTTCTTCTAATAATGCCTGCTAGTATACCATGTTAATTTTTTCTTTATCAATGTCATTGAACCACATCTGTTTTGATAAATTAATGTTCCCATTTTGATTTGCTCATTTAGTGAGACAAAATTTATATACCTATATGCTGGATGACACTTGTGGGACCTCCACTACAAATATAATTTGATTCTTCTGTATATATGTCAAGTTATTTAGTGCTGAGCTCTTTTATTCTCTCTGTTTGTGTGGTGATATCCATTTGATCCACAAATGACCATCTCTTCAAAAAGAGAGGCTTTTGTGATTGAAGGTTATGTGACCAAAACCCACTTATTCAATCAGCCAGACATATACTGTCTGATTTCATGAAACAGAAAATGAATCATAATTGTAAGAAAACAATATCACAAAGTGGCTTGATAGTAATACTAGGAATCAAATCACACTCGCAATGTGGTGTTGCCAATAGCAGCATCCTAAGTATGCTTCGAAATGATGGCATTTTGTGCTTCATGCGGCACAAAACAAGTTGCCCTTTTGAATCAGGCACCTACCGCACACCACTTTATTTAGGTCCTTGCAGCTTCACTTGTCTGCAGGGCTGGTGCCACTTGTTCCAACTCAGCTACTTCTGGGGCAACTAACCTGGAATGGATTTGGGCCAAACTCTTGTGGCCAAAACTCACAGCACCTTGAGTCCAGCCCATAATGTGTATGTCAACTTTCTTCCCCATGGCATGAGACACTATTCACTCTGCCTGTGCTCATACAGGCAGCCTGGAAATACAGGGGAATTCACTCCCTGATTTGTAACAGAGAGGGAAGAGGTTCCCTGTCGGTTCTGCAAGACAAGAATCACAAAGAAGACAGCAGAAGCAGTAGTGATGATAGAAAGGTCAACTCACATTTACGAGTAAGTGACTACTGTGTGTCAGGTAGCAGGCCAAGCATATCTCAGATGCAATTGCTTATATTCTTTCAGCCTCAGTTTCCTCGTCCATAAAATGAAGATATCATTACTTATCTCAAAGTGTAGATGAGGTAACTTATGTCAGGCATGCAGTCCAGTACCTTGGCACATAATACACGCTCAGTTAATATTACTTTTATTATTGCTGTTATAATGCTTTGAAATTTCTGAAGGGTTGTCATCTGGAAGAGGAAAGTCCTTATTCTAGGGTGTTTTTTTGTTTGTTAGCTTGTTTGTTGTTTCTTCCAGAAAGTGAAATAGAAGCCATGAGTGAAAGAAAGCAAAAGATTACAATTCTATAAATACCTAAACCTTTTCAACAAATAGAGACCTTTTATGCAACAGGCTGTCCACGTAATCACCGAGTTGCCAACTAGAGGAAGCCAGGGATGAATGGGTTTTTTTCTTGGGATTATCTAAAATAGTGTAAACCCATATAAAAATTTAAAATTTCCAGTAGCCACATTTTATTATTATTATTATTATTATTATTATTATTATTATTATTTATAGATGTACAAAACAATGCAATAGTTATTTTTTACCCCTTACAAAGTGACTACCCCTCTCCCCTCCCCTGCCCTCCCACACCTGATATCATACATATCTATTACAATTCCATTGACTCCATCCCTACACTATATTCCACATCCCATGACTATATATGTGTTAAATTTATAGTTGACATATAATATTGTTCAGCGGCAGCTTCAGATGTACAGTGCAGTGGTAAGGCCACTACACTGTCCATGAAGTGGTCTCCCTAAGAGGACATGCATCCATCTGTTTCCCTAAAAAAAAATATTTACAACCTTATTGATTATATTCCCTAAACTGTCTTTTCTGTCTCTGCAGTAGTATTGTAGTTATCAGTTTATGTTGCCTTGTCCCTTCCCCTTCTCCCATCCCCATCCCATCTAGCCCTGATCAGTTTTTTCTTTGTGTTTCTAAGACTATTTTTGTTTACATTGCTCTTTTTTTCAGTTCTTTAGATTCCACATATAAGTGAGATCATATAGTATTTGTCTTTCTCTGACTGGCTTATTTCACTAACATAATGTTCTCTAAGTCCATCCATATTGTTGCAAATGGTACGATTTCTTTCTTATTTATAGCTGCATAATATTCCATTGTGTAAATGTACCATAATTTCTTAATCCAGTCATCTACTGATGGGCATTTCAATTGTTTCCAAGTCTTGGCTATTGTAAATAGCACTGCAATGAACATAGGGGTGCATAAATGGAACTACCTTTTGACCCAGCAATTTCACTCCTAGGCATTTATCCTGAAAAACCCAAGACACTAATTCGAAAAAATATATGCACCCCTATGTCCAGTAGCCACATTTTAAAAAATATAAAAAAAAGTGGAATTAATTTTAATAACATATTATTTAACCAAATATGTCTAATATATTATTTCAGCATGTCAATATAAATATTTTAAACACATATTTTTTTCCTTTTTTATACTAAATTTTTAAGGTCTAATGTATATTTTATACTTAAGGCAGTCAATTAGGATGCTAAACTTTCATTTTAAATACTTGATCTCTATTTAGGTGTTATAATGTTCACAGTTGAAAAAATAGATTCTCATGCTCTACTGACTGAGCTGGTTGGGCACCCGTTCTCATACCCATGTTGTTCCAAACATGTTTAAAACTTTGGCAATGATAAAAGCATTAGCTTACCTTTAAATTAAAAATAATTAAAATTTAATAAAATTAAAAATATTATTTTAATCCCATTGACTGCAATTTACAAGCTCAATAGCCACTGGCTTTTATAATTGGTGACAACACTCTAAAACACAATTGTTAATGAGTAAGAGATTGGATTAAATGATCCCCAAATTCCCTTCCAATCCTAATGAGTCTATGATTAAATCAGTTCAATAGATATCTATTCTGAATTCAATATTCGCCACATGCTATACTAAGCATTTTGATGGGAATTCAAAGATGAACCCAAGGTCACTGGACACGTTAATGATGTTACTACTGCTTTGAGCAGTTGGTAAAGACTTATATGCATAAAATTAGCCATTAAAAAAACAAAAATCTGGATGATTTTGGAAAAGTGATCTGAACAGACAGAAGTGATGGTGGTATTAATTAATAAATGAGTAGGATGGAGAAGAAAGGAGATCCTAGCCCCTTCAGGTACGGCAAGAGCAGAAGTTGGGACAGTGTGTGTGTGTGTGTGTGTGTGTGTGTGTGTGTGTAGGGTGATGTACGTATGTGTGGCTGTGTAAGTGTGTGAAGGATGGTGGTGATTGTGTGTGTGTGTGTGTGTGTGTCTGTCTGTCTGTGTGTGTGTATGTTATGGCATGCTTGGGAAACATTGACCTATCTTGAGTTGCTAGAGCATGAAATGGTTGTCAGGGTTGGGAAAAGAGTTATTTGTTAGTGGGAGTCAAGCATAAAAAATGAGATAATAGAGCCTCTGAATGTATAGATCATGTGGCTAAAATGTCTGACATTTGAATCTTGTCTGTAACATCCCTTAGAAATGTAACCATTTTTACAACTAACCAGCAACCTCTCTCTGTTTATAAACCACAAGGTGAAAGTCAAAGATGTATAGTTCTCAGACCTAAAAAGTGGATGCAAACAAAACTAAGTTGATTTAGAAAATTATTTTTTATGTCAGAGTTCATTTTTTTTCTCTTCAGTAAACTTGGCTGATGAGAGTCAGCTGCTTTCAAAAGAGAAGACTTACTCAGATAAGGAAAGGGACTAACATTGATTATCTTTTAAGAGCTTTAATTAGATGAAGCCCTTTACATGTGTCTTGACAATTAATCTTCACAGCAACATTGTGAATAAGTGTTATTTAGTCCCCCATTCCAGAATGTGGGAATTAATCGCCTCACTCACGTGAAAGTGGCAGAGCTGGTACTTAAATCACAAACCTGGAATTCCAGATTTCATGCTCATTTCATTACATTCTACAGCTAATATGCTGAAATGACATTAAACAAAAATTAGGCTGGGGTGGTCCATACGCTTCTTCTCAGAGTGATGGAAGTGCCAAAAGGTTGCCTGTAGAGTCCGCTTCTGTACATCTTGCCATGTTTCCATTGGCTTAGGAAAGTGCACTGGAAGTTGTCAGGGGTCATAATGAAGTCCTCACATGGTATTAGTGTTAGTCCCATATTCATTTACTGTGTGCTTACCCCCAGCCAACCACACATCCTGCTCCCTGGAGGGAATGGTTCAGAGTGTGTGGATCGATTACTGAATTCTCTCTCATCCATGGGTGAGCATCATTCGTCTTTGTAGGTCACTGCACAGGTTAAAGATTTTACCACTCATTTGATGTTCCTATATAATCAGGCCCTTTACAAAAAAAAATTTGCAAGAACATGGTTTCCATTCTAGACAGTAGGAAAGCACAGACTTAGAGAAGCAAATTAATGACTCATTCAGATCCTCGTCCTATGACTAGAACCCAGATATTTAACATTAATTTAGATCTATTTTAGCACCAGTACACCACTTCTTACAAATCAAAAGAAGACATACAATATCAATACGAGGGAGTCAGGATTATTTTGTTAATGAAATACATGAATTTGTAGACCTCGAGGAAAACCATTATCAACTGGAACAGATGCACAGCTGATCTAATATATATATTGAGTGCTTACTCTGTGCCAGGCATTGGACTGAGTACTTACATCATCATTACACCTAATATTCAAGACCCCTATAATTAAGTGTTAAATTATCCCTCTTTTACAGCTGTGGAAACTAAGGCTTAGGGAAGGTAGGTGTCTTTCTCCAGGTAACTCAGCTGATAAGCAGATAGGCTTACCCTAAGGATTCATGTTCTATCCATGGGTAGGAAATGCATGGTCCTTGTAGGTTGGAACATTTTGGAAATTGATTTCTTTTAGAAATTCACCACCAAAAATGTCCTAAAGGTATTAGGAAATGTTGAAACAAGAAATCAATGATTCCAAGCCACAGGAATTTCTTTCTCCATATTCAATTTAATTCAACAATTTCTTATATCCCAAAATGAGAATACATTGTTGGAAAACTCTTAAAAAGAAATAAAATGATGGTAAACAATATTCAAACAATCTGAAAAATAAAAGGCCTATAAGGGCTTAATTTCGTGACTATTGAATCAGTTGCCTATTTTATATTTTTTAGTGAAAGCACAATTTTATATAACACTCTATACCCATTCCATGAAAACAGCTGCAGTGCGTGTTGAGTTTATTCTCCAAGGTATGGACATGGCCGGACATAGTAATTTGTGTCTTTCCATGGATAGACATTGCCATTTTAATAGATTCAGACTCAGTCTGTATAACAGTGGCCCTGATCCAATCCCTGGCTCTAGGTACATTTCCTTAGCAGATGATTCTGTTAACTTTCCTTCTATATTTTCAGTTTCCAAGAATATTCTATAGAGAGCAATTCCACCTTGGCCAAGTACAAGGTGACCTAACAAAACCAGCTTCCATCTCATATCCTTGATACTCAGTAAGTTGGAGTCTTTGCCAATGGAGTAGGAACAATGTGATTTCTGTGCAGCCAGAGTCAATATTGTTGTTATTCTTTTTTTATTTATTTTATTTATTTATATATATTTTTAATTAGCTTCAGGTGTACAACAAAGTGCCATAGTTATACCTTTTACCCCTCAAAGTGACAACCCCCTCCCCCAATTCTCCCCTCCCACTCCTCCCCCCCCATATCATACTATCTATTACAATTCCTTTGACTCCCTTCCACCATATAATCCACATCCCGTGACTGTCTATATATTCAATTACAGTTGGCATGCAATATTATACAACATCAATTTCAGGTATACAGTGCAGTGATCAAGCCTCTACTCCATCCATGAAGTGGTCTCCCTAACAAAACATGTGACCATCTGACACCCCACTAAATTTTAACATTATATTCCCCAAACTGTCTTTCATATCCCTGTGACAATACTGTAGTTACCTATTTATGTTGTCTAATCCTTTCCCCTTCTCCCTCATTTGTTATATGCGCACAAGTGAACCCTGCATTTTCTTTGGAGGTATACTAATTTCTTTGAAGGAGTACCAGAATGGTTGGGGCACTAAGTTTGAAGGCTGACTCTTCCTTGTCTTTAAGATAATCTATTTAAATGGAATGATCATAACGTTTACTAGAGCAGTCAATTCTTATTTTCATGAAATACTTTATAATTTCCTATAATATTCATTATAGGAAGGATCTTAAGGAAAACTGCTACATAGATGTGCCATTCTTTTCTCTTCTGTTCTCTTATCTCTAATTATCTTGAAAATTACAGGCAGTAAACCTTACTAGTTATTCTGGTACTGGAGCCGGAATACCCAATCCAAATTTTAGCTCTGCCACTTATCAAATGTAAGAAATGGGCCGATCACATGAACTTCCTGGACCATAAACTCTCCTGTGTAAATGGATAATAATATTATTACAATCTCAAAGAGTTGTTATGCAGGTGAAATGGATTAATACAAAGGTGATACCTAAAAATTAAAAAATAATTTTATTTTTTATTTGTCAGTCATTATTATCATCTACTTGAAACCCAAAAACTTGGTGGCTTGATAAATTCCTTGAAACCCAAGTCACACATACCTGAAAATATATACTTTGCATTTGATTGGATTGATTTTGTTCAGAAGTCATTTATTTGAATGTTTATTTACAAAAGTCTATGATGACTTATGCATGAGTCCACTTCTTGTTTCTCTTGTTCTCACCGTTCTGTCAGTGTATGTCCATTGGGGAATGGAAGCTTGAGCTTTTCCAACTAAACAATGATTCTTCCAGGAATAATAATGCATGAGTTGGAGAGAAGGGAAGCTTAGTCTGTATCTTGGATGAACACCTACTCCGTCACCTGGTCAATCCAGATAGGAGCCAAATGAGTTATTTAAGTAGGTTTTGCTGAGTAATTGGAATGTCATTGCAGAGTCACATCTCATTAATAAATCCTTAATAATGCTACATATACTTTCTTGAGGGTTTATTCAGTTCAAGAAACCAAACACTATAATTAATTTATATTATGTATCTCATATCACCCTCTCAGCAAATTTATGATAATAGAATTACTAGTCCCATTTTGCAGATTTTATAAACAGAAAAAAAAGAGAATTGAAGAGAATCACCCAATATCATAGTGTGAGGTGGTGAAAAAAAACTTAAATCAGAACTCAGAACCCTGGCTCCTAGTTCCTTCCTTCCTCCCTCCTTTCCTTCCTTCCTTCCTCCCTCCTTTCCTTCCTTCCTTCCTTCCTTCCTTCCTTCCTTCCTTCCTTCCTTCCTTCCTTCTTTCCTTCCTTCCTCTTTTCTTCCATTTTAAAGTCATATGACATGTGGGATAAGTCACTGAAGAAGGAACTGGTTGACATATTTCCTTGGGTCAGGAAACTTTTCAGCTTGGTGCCCAGATTTTTAAGAGAAATCTCTTACTTCCAAGTTTTGGCAGGGCTTTCCTGAAGGAATGCAATTTGGGGAGATGAAGACATGTGACCCAGCTTTGGGAAGCCCTCTCAAAAGGCAACAACAGGAAATACATTTAAGATGACTCTCATTTGCCAACCTGCTCAGCCTCACTGACATCCATTGAAGGTACAATTTGCTTGTAAACCAAATTAGGTTGGGGAAATGGTCAGAATGCACAGAAAGAGAGGAAAATTACCATTGCAAAAATTGGCTCAAAGCTAGCTATTAAACCCCCACTTGCAGCTAATGCTTAGAGTGTGTGTAATATGACCCTTTGTAATTCTACCTTTTATACTTATAAGGAAAAAGTAAGTATTAGCTAGAGGGTAATGCCATACATTGGCTACATTGAAGGAGTGTGGCAGTCATTTTAATTCTACTGGAGATTCTGACTTTTTTGTGACCTTCTCCATTTGAGACGTGAGAAGAAGAGGCACTTGAAAAAAAAAAAAAAAGTCTCTTCTATTTTGCTCTTCTGGAACTCTGCTGTCAGCTCTGCTTTCTCGAATTGCCCTTTGGTTTAGAAGCGCAGAGGGTGTTACACCCTGGGCAGGGCACCCAGGAGAGATTTCAAATGGAGGGGACATATGTAAGCTAAGCAAAAGCTGATCACGAAAGATAAGTGAAAAGATGAGCTCTCAGACCTTAGTTGTCTCCTAGGACAAGGCCTGTAAACATTAGGAAAAAGGATGGAGTGATGGACAACTTGCAATGTGATTACATTGAAACTAGCCTTTCAGTGGTCTTCCCTGGGAAGTCTGTGAATTCAGAGTGGCTCCAGTAAAGAGACACTGAGCTGGATGCTCTGTAAGGTGTGTCAGAGCCCTGGCATTATCGAGTCCTGTGAATTGACTTGAAGATAAAATGCAAGATGAAAAGGAATGAGACACTCTAGGCTTCTAAGTCTCCTGGGTGTTGCCAGAAAAAGGAAGGAAGTGCTTAGGCTCCAGATACCAGTATCTGATCACAAAATTCTCTTAGGCTTGGAAACATAAGTCAGCCATGGTCTCAGCAAGGCTCAGAAGAGAATGCAGGCATCCTATAATAAAATGGTCAAGTGTGAGCAGACAACAGAGCAAGTAATTCCTTTGCTGCTTCTTCGGGAGCAGGAAACACCAATTCTCCTGTGATTTCTACGGATCTAACTCATCATGCAATGGTTACAGCTGCTTGAACAGAATTCAAGGACCTTTGCTTTAGTCAGCTCTAAACAAGCAAAGCCCACTTTACTTTTTCTTTTCTTTTTAGAAAAATCTCTAGTAAAAGAAAAACAGTACTTGGGAGTTAACTCCATTAACTATGTCGGTGGTGTATCATTGGGGTTTCAGGCCCTGACCCCTAGAATGTGGACTTCAAAGTGCTCAAAAACATAATGTAGATCTGATTCTTCTTAGCTTTATTCAAGAATATTGGGAGTTGACTAGACTCTAAGCTTTGGATCTTCCAGATACCTTGGAGTACAATGTCAAGATTGTTATTTGATTTCTGTAATTGTCAGCTTCCTCCACAAGGAAATAAAGATAATAATAGCAGCATGGATCCCATGAGGTTGTTGTGGGTATCATTATAAAAAGAAAATACACATAAGGGATTCAACATACTTCTGGCATATAGGACAGATCCATGCATTGTTTTTCTTATCCTAACTCTGGAAGGAGAAAACATAGACGAACATCTTGGAATTCCAGGAAAAACATAAAAGAGCATTTTGTGAATCAACTTAAAATTCCTGTGAAGTCCTTTTCCCCATCCTGTCTCTCTCCCACTCTCACTCCAGGCAGGAACAGTCTAATAGACGAAACACTGAGGAAATTAACCTAACTGAGGTCATAGCACATATGAAATACTGTAGGCCTGCGTACTTTGCTTCTGAGAATATGAATTCTGCAGTGAATTCTGTTCACTTCCTCAGTACACTCATAAAGATTCTCAAATAAAGGTTATGTTTCTGGATATAGTTCATAGGTAGCAAGAAAATGTATGTGACTGGTGAAATAACCCAAATATCTGCTCCATTGTTTTTAGCTTCATAACTTTCAATCCATATACAGAGGATGCCAGAAAAAAAACGTGTACACATTTTAAGAAAGGAAAAAACTGTATTAAAATTGTAATACTCAATATATACCGAAAACAAAAGATGAATACAGGTCATGTGTATACATTTTTTTGGTCCTCCCGGCATGCATATATATATACATATTTTTGAAGGGGGAAAATTTGTTGAAAATTTTGATGTAATGGAGTTCCTCTCGCTGTGTGGTCATCTCCACATGCCCCTCTGTTAACCATAAACTTGACTAGTGATTCTGCTCCTTTGGATAAAGCCTATGATGAGACTTCAAAGCATTAGCAGCAGTTCAAAATAAGTATCAATTAATTGACTGATAATAAATATAAATAATATCAATGTGTTAAAATAATAAAAAAATGGCAATAACTGTCTTGCTGTACTTTAGCACTATGGCTCTATAGTAATGTATATTTTTAAAGTTGGATGTTCAACCTCAATTATATATTAAAACTTCATCACAACTTGAAAACTTTCACAATTTGATCCCATAGTTTCCCTGGAATGTGTGAAGTGTTACAAATGCCGCCTAATTCTTTTTGAAGCTCAAGGCGAAGGCACAGAATCTTGTAACATGCTGGAGTGATTTGAATGATTGTACCATAAAATGGCTTGGATTTGCTCATCTGGCTTCAAGTTCAGAGGAATGACCAACCAGCTAACTTATGTTCTCAGCAGTGTAGACTCCGAAGGGCCTGAGCAGATGTTGAAGGCTTACTCCAGGCCAATGCACGAGACTTTTTTTTGTGGTTTCCCTTAAGTGTTTGCTAATATCTACCACATTGCAAACTCAATGTCCCTTTTCAACTGGCCTAACTGCTCATAATATAACACAGATGATTTTGCAGAGCCCTTTTGCTACAGTGCAGTAAAGTCTGCACGGCTCAGACTTCTCTAATAACATACATGTTTCTTTAAGAACAGGAAAAGCCCTTCCCTTCAGAGTCGTGATCCTCTGTCTTGGGCTCTATAATACAATGTCGTATGGAATTCCTGTTTCAATAATGCCCTACCTTTTCTCCAAGTATTCATTTAGGCTTTTGCTACTACTCTACATTATTTTAGATAGGCTGTGCCTTCTTCGGTAAACACAAAATACCTTTCCTGTTAGAAGACAATGCCATCACTCAGATGGGTTAGAAATGCTTCATTTTAAAGTAAACTGAATGGCAAAGCTCTCCTTATCCTGTGTTAAATGCAAAGTAAACACCCTTTCACATAGGCAATGAAAAAAATTGTATACTTTGGAGAGAAGAAAGGAAACTCATGGACGATATATGCCCCAGTGGTGATTGATTTTGATCTGATTTTTGTTGTCTTTCACCTTTTCTCATGGTGAACAGAATTACTTGATTAATTTGTGTCTTTGTACCTCCTCCAAGTTTAAAGGCATAATTGAAGTAGACATTGCGTTTATTTTTAGGATATGAAAGAGTCTTCGAGGGCACTGATAATTCTTTGTAAACAATGTTTTGGACTCTCAGAATGATTAGAAGAAAATAACATTAATACCTGTAAAAGTTTCCTCTGTTAGTTTCAGCCCACACTCATGTAAGCTTTGACATATGTTAGCTATACCAATGAGTGTCCCTAAGATCTATCCTTTCACCTTAATGAGGTCAAAAATACTTGTGTAACAAGATTTTTAATTTGTATTGTTTTGTTCTGGACTGTTTTGAAGGTCCTACAGCCTGGGAAATAGCCCCTAGATGTCAAGTCGAGTGCTAGTGTTATATGGTAAGACCATGTTCTATATCCAAGAATTATTATGAACTTTCAGAAAAATACCTCCCATTGTGCTACTGGACCTTGGTAAAGAACTAATGCCTGCCATGGGACATCCAGTGACCCTGTGACCAGATGTGTGCATCTTGCACAGAATTCAGGCAAACTTACCACATTGTAATGTTGACTAGGGCCAGCAGTAATCCATTGTAAGAAGAAAGTGGTACAGCTGGGATCAGAAAAGATGAAGCCAGGAGCCACACATGGGGTGCACTAGCAGGGGGCCCTGACTTAAACCCTCATGGCACCCACCACTCTGGTTCCTTCAGCTCACGCCTATGTCCAGGAGGGAGGCTCCCTTATGACCAGCGGACAGAGAAGGGAATAAACTAAGCTTAGGTCATGGATGGGTCGGCTTAGCATATAGGTACAAACTGAAATTGGACTGGCATGCGCTATAGTCCTCTCAGGAGCAGCACTGAAGGGCATTGTAAGGGGAAGTCATCTAGGGGCCATGACTTTGGGCAGTGTACCTGGTCATCTCATTTATATGGAAGAAGTCACCTGAGGTGATCATAATATACAGGGGCATGGGCGCTGGCAAATAGCTTGGTTGTTTAATCAGGGGCCAGAAAGCAGAAAGAGTAGAAGATTGGGGTCAAGGAATTCTGGAGAAGAGGCATTTGGATAACCTACCGAGAGTGAGCTTAAAGTATGATAGACTTTCTAGTGCTTATTGATGCCCATGAGAGGACATCCACCAAAGAAGAGATACTAAATAACAAAGTAGACCAGTGGCTCAGGCAGCCGATGTCCACCATTCTCAGACTAGCACATTGGGTATATGAACAGAATAGGCTTGGAGGTAGGAATGAAGGCTGTATATCACCTAAACTGCATGGGTTCCCATTTACCAAGGCATCTAGCTACTGCTTTTACCAAATTCCAGCCTGCTAACAACAGAGACCAACTAGGAGCCCCTGAATACGGCATCGTCCTAGGAGGAGACCAATCAGCCTCATGGAGGCAGAGGAATTGTACAGGGCCCCATCCACCCTGGGAAAGGCCGCCGTTCATATTAAGTGGAATCCACATTCACTGGGGTATGAGTTGGCCTTTTATACCAGAGTTCAGACAGCACTATGATTGGAGAACTTACAGAGTATCTGATCCATGGACATGTGAGTCCATATAAGGTGACATCATAGCAGAGTAGGTTTTACTTCACAGCCGAGTAGGTCTGGTGTTAGCCTGTTCTCATGGACTCCCTTGGTCCTATTCATATCACATCTTCCAAAAATCCCTTTAAAGCTCCAGCTTGGACAACTGTTCAATTCCTTTAGGATTCTTGTGCTATGAATGTAGGGTGCAAGAAATGGAATCACCAATCTTGCAAGTGATTCTGACTATGGAGAGAAGGTGTAGCTGTTCTTACATGGGCAGTACAGAATATAGTTGGCACTCAGCTGATCCACTTGGGTGCTTCATGGTATCCCCTTGCCCAATTAATAGAAAGTAGACAAGTTCAGGGGCTAGAGTTTGGGAAGGGCATAGTTATCCTCAGGAATGAGGGTCTGGGTCCCTCTACAAGGTAAGCCATTGAGACTAACAGAGGTGATGACTAAGGGTGAAAGGAATCCTGAATGGATGATGAAGGAGGGTGTGGTGAATATCAGACCCTAACCCTAGCTTCATTGATTATGCCAGCAGTTGGTCCCGACCGATTATATGATCAACGTGGATCTGAAAGGCATGAGACATGGACTGGAGTGGGTTCTGCGGTGTTCACCCAGATCACACACTGGCACTGAAGAGCTCAATTCCCTGGATCCTGGGAATGTTTGCAATTGCCTGTAAGCTGAGTCCCTCTCCGGGATTTCTACTCAGCTAAAGAAAACCACCTTGCTCAAGGTTACCCCCTTCTCTGGGACAGCCTGGGATGAGTCCATACCAGGTCTAACAATCCTCCCTCCCCTCCCCCCCAATTACAGACAACTCTGAAGGGCTGTGCCAACTCCAGGGCTCCCATGGGAATGTTGAGGCTTTGGCTGCAAGCTCTGTTAAGTCCTTCCTCTGCTCAGTGCTGAATCCTTCTCTTCTTTCCAGGTGTAATTCCAAAGAACACCCCAAAATACCCTAGCAAGTGAATCTGCCCCTACGAGTCTACTTCCTAAAACCCCAACCTTGAACCATCCTTTTTAAAGTTTTGATATATGAGCTAATAAATATTGTTGTTTCTATTAATGTTATATTCTTCTTTCTTTTAAGAGTCTATATGTGTATGTGTTTACACACTTGTACTTGTATCTCTAAGTCCCAACGTATTTCTTCCCCTTAGTATCTTTAAATTTATTTCAGTGTCACTTGGGAAACAAACCTAATCAGGTAGAAATTAAATTTCAAGCAAAACTTCCTTGAGAGGCCTGTTGGAGAAAGATACCTGGTGAGCCATGATCAGCATGGAATCTGGTGGGGACCTTGAGGACGAGAGTCTATGAAATGAAAGCCTCTCTGACAATGATGGAAAACCTCAGCTCTACCTTCTGGCTTCAAAACTTCCTGAACAAACAACTTGAATGACTGCAAAGTTACCCTTCAGTGCTGACTGTCGCTGTCTGTAACAGTCCCGTTGTATAACTGTGAATAACAAGAAGGCCCCCTCACATGACCAGTATGTTGTGTGATTTACATGTAAGATCTCACGACAGCTCTGGACGTACTGTACCACAGAGGAACTACGTGTATTTCTGAAGTTTACACGCCTAATAAGTGGCAGCAAAACATCTCAGAGGTGTGAAATAATCGGACCTTCTTTTGAAGCTTTTAGAAAACACCTCATTAAGAAATGACAGAAAGGAAACGCCCCATCAGTTGTTAGAAAACTGTGCTCTATTCCAAAGGTTTATACTTAACCAACAATGTGTTTTCCATGCCAAAATCAAACAAAAATCTTAACTCAAAATAATATGTAAATTAATTGGGAGATGTTGTCATTATGTAACTTTATTTGCAGATAATATACAAATTCTGGATTTGTACCACCTTTTCTGAATAGCGGTTGTGGTCACGCAGCCTTTCTAAGCTCCACCCTCCTGCCACCTACAAAATTCCAAGCTCTGATCCGAGCTCAGCGCTCGTTCTGTAACATTCCACGGCACTCTTCTCAGATTAAACTTGGGTTTTCATTTTTGACCTCTAGTTTCCCTTTTTACTTAAGCTTATTTTCTTAAAAGCGGATTTATTTATTATTGAGGTTGTGTTTTCTTTCATCCGGTGAAATACTCATTTTTTCCCTCTCTCGTAAGAAAACGAGTCCTTCACCTCCTTCTCTCCCTCACCTCCCCACTATTTCTGCACAAGTACACACACAGTTTCCTATTTTGGGTAGATTTATTCCTTTGAATGGCTTTGGCTCTGATGAACTTTACTTAAGACATTAATAATTCTTGACAAGGGCTTCTTTTGTGTTTTAGCTTTGAAAGGAAAACTTACTATGCATAATTGCCCCATTCTTAACTGTGTTGTAGATTGAAAGCAGCAGAAGCTGATAACAAACAGCTTTGCCCCAAATATACAAACTTCAGCTCTGCCTGTGCTCCCTGTAGAATTTAGCTTTTACCTACACACAAAGAAACTTTTAGTAAAATTAGGCTTAGGGATGGGTGAAAAAAAAAAAGAGGGAACCAAGATAATTTATAGTTAGGTCAAATTCTCAGGAATCAAATAAAGTATAAATACTTTATACTTTAAGAATAAAGTAGCTAATATCAAATAAATATTACATTTTAATAAAAATATTAAAAAAAAAACAAAAGAGCAAAATTTGCATTTTGCATTTGTGGGCACTATAAAAGATTCAAATATGGTGAGGGTAAAAATTATTATTTTAATATTTAACACAGAATTCCTCTCAGAAAGATCTGTTGTATGTGATGATGAGTCACTTTCTTCCTCCTTTGAAGACTCTATGGCTTTGTCTTTTACAGCTTAATTATGATGCATTTGTGTTTGGGTCTCTTTGAGTTTGTCCTATTTGAAGTTCATTGAGACTTCTTGGATGTATAGATCAATGTTTTTCCTCAAGGTTGGGAAGTTTTTGACCATTCTTTTTCCAGCTCCTCTTTCTGTCCATTTCTCTCATCTTCTTTTGGAACACATTGTGCATATTTTGGCATGCTTGATGGTGTTCCATGGGTCTGTGACTCTGTTAACTCCTCTTTATTCTTTTTTTCTTTTTGTTCCTCAGACTGGATACCATCAATGGGCTAATCTGTCAGTTCTCTGATTCTTTATGCTGCCAGCTCAGTTTTGCTGTTGAGCCTCCCTAGTAAATTTTTCATTATGCTTATTGTAGTGTTTAGCTTCATAATTTTTATTTGGTTCTTTTCTATAGTTTTTGTCTCCTTCTTGTTATTCTCTATTTGACAAGGCGCCATGTCCATTCATCCATTTATTTATTTACACATGGTTTGCTTTCGTTGTTTGAGTATATTGAAAATAGCGATTTGAAAATCTTTCTCTAGCAAGTCCAGTGTCTGGGCTTCCTCAGGAACAGCTTCTACTGTGCATAGTCCATACTTTTTTGTTCTTTGTACGTTGCATAATTTTATTTTATTTTATTTGCTGAACACTGAACATGTTAGGTAATATAATTTGGCAATTCTGGAAATAAGTTTATTCCTCCCCAGGGTTTGTGACTGTTGTTGTTGTTGTTGTTGTTGTTGTTGTTATACCTGTTTGGTGACTTTCCTGAACTCATATTGCAAAGTCTTTATTCATTGTCTTATGTGGCAAATGAAGTCTCTGCTTGGTTAGCTTAGTGATTAGCTAGTAACGGGACAGAAATTTTCTCAAATGCCTAGGACACGAGCCTTTGCCAAGAGGCTCATGTGTGTGTGTTGGGCACAACTTCAATGCTCGGGCAGGTAGTTTATAATTCTTGTTTGGCCTTTACCTCCTGTGTTTGTAAAGAAGTGAGAGCAAGAGCCTTCTTGTCTATTCTAGACATGAACTCAGGGAATGCACACAGCTGGAATGTTAAATAATTTGACAACTACCTCTATGGAAAAGGCTACTTGTGCTGAGTCAATTCTGTGATAAGAAAAATGAAGATGAGTTTTTGAGTGGGCTGGAGGGTATGTTGGAGGGGAGGAGCGCTGAATCCAGGGAACTGCAAGACAGATCAAATAATGACAATTCTGTGAGAATGGTGATGTTGGGGAGGTTCAGAATTGTTCTGCCCATTCAAGTGATGGCTAAGCTGATGATTTTGACCATGACAGTGAGGCTACTGTTTTTTAAACCTTCTGTGGAATTGGGGAATGGGTATCAGAATAGCGCAAGTTAAAATGCCATAGGGATTGCTTCTTACCAAGACTTGGCCATTTTTCATGAATAAATGCTCCTCAAAATGTTGCAACATTTTGGTTAATTTTCAGAGTTCTGAAAAAAGTGATTTGGACCATATTTGCCTGGTTATTATTGCTTTTACAGAGGAGCATATTTTTCAGTTTCCTTACTCTTCCGTTCCTGCTGATGTTCTTTTCATGGTATGTTGATGAATAAAAAGCTTTAATGTATCCTACTTGATGCATTTTTTCTTTATGAGTTTGAAAAATTCCCTATCATGAGATTATGATCAAATATATGATAGGATCTCTTTTTTACCATACTCTTGGGTTCAAGCTGATGACACTTGGTGTATTAAAATGCTGGGCCAACCGAGTGGCGTGGTGGTTAAGTGCTGGCCTGGGAAGCCACCGGCCCAGGTTCGGGTCCCACATCTGAGGGCCAGTGACACTGCCCTCAAAAAAAAATATATGCTAACTGATATTAGAGTCTATTATAGTATTATTATTAAATTGTAACAAAACAAAACAATTTGTTACAAGTGGCAAATCATCCACTATAATTTATGTACCAAATCAATCTTTTAAAAATTGTATAGTCTTCTCTTGCACTTATAAATTTTAGATTAAAAAAAAACCCAGAGTGTCCTTAAAGATGATCTAATAAATGTTTCCGCGAGGCAGGAACCCTTGGAATATCCAGCCTGGTAGCCCAGTATTTTGGTCCTTTGTCACATAATAATCTTTTAAAAATTGTTACTAGAGAGCCTAGTGCATCAAAAGTTTGAAATATTAGTTTCCCAAGATAATTCTTATAAATTATATAAAAGAAGGGGATCAAAAAAGCATGCGGTGTTCTGCAATCAGTTTTTATATTCACTCTGTGTCAAGAGAATCCTATCATGCTTGTTTCTTTGAAATATCTGTGTTTAGAGAATAGAAGAAGCCAGCCCGTGAAAGAAAAACAGTGATTGTATACCATATTAGCAATCATTCTGAGTATACAAAAGGGTACAATCAAATTCCCTACCCCACACTCCAGTGAAGAAATTACCATGTTACGTCCACCGAGGTTGACTGTAAATGAACTTTTTTTTATTAGACCCTCCCTCCAGAAAATCCTGGAGTTTCTTCTTGGACCACATCCTTAAAATAATTTAAGATGGAAAATCATAACTAGGGTAATGATACAAGTGTTGAGTTCTCTATAATAATTTTTGAGTAGAAATAAAGGACAACAGCATAAGCATTTACTTGATTCTTCCCTCTTGGTGACTGCAAGTTGCATCTCATAGAGCATATTTTAAAAGAACTAAATTAAATTAAGTCTTGACAAAGGTGTCCTTCCTAATTTTGTCAAGCACCTATTTTATCTAAACCCAGCCTCTTTATTTTGCTGATGAGGCAACTGAAGCCCAAGAGTACACGTCTAGTTTGTGAAAAGCCCAGAATTAAGAATTATTTCTGACTTCTGCTATGGAGTGCCTCTTACCTCAGATCTTCTTTCTTGGCTGTATCTCAAATAACCACTTGACAGCTAATGGAAAACCACTCTTGCTATTGCTGGATTTTAGGGATGACTCCTTGAGGAATTTCGCACAATGATTACCGGGAGCATGTGTGTAGTTTCTTGTCCTTTCTTCCTTGCTTAAACTTAATGTGTTCTCTTTATTTGTGCAGAAAGTGTTGCCTAATCCTGGGACGTTCACATACCATATTGTGCAGTGAGGTTTAGATGCAGTTATCAAAATGCCCATGACACTCATGAAAGGAGGAAAAGTCTGATATCCAGAGACATGATTAAATCTGAGTGACAAAGCATGTTATTAATGTTAAGAGACATGTAACTGTAGACATTCTTCTTTCTCATCAGGTAGACTGGCACTGTAATTTTTCTTCTATAAAAGGAGACTGCGTTAAGTTGAGCTATGATTTTTCGGTATTATGTTTATACTTCCTTAGCAATTGAGACACTGTGCAGTCACATTTCTCTAAGTGTGACCTAATTTAAATACTACTAAAATATTCCAGGGAATAATAGGAAATATTTTAAGGGAAACCCTTCTCTCAACCACATGTGTAAGGAGATAGAAACATGAGAGAAAAAAACTTCCGTATAAAATTTTAGCAGCCATATATCACAAAAAATCTGAGACGCTAGCCAAAGATGTCAAAAGCCCAGAGGAAATGCCCTCTATCCTGTTGATAATGGCATAAAACCAATCTTTTGTTTCAATTTTAGTTTTATTTGAAGAGAAAATAGCCTCTCAGCAGTTCGATGGGTTTCCATGGACACAAACCAGTAGACGCTCCCTGATGACAGCCAGCTGCTCACCTGTCCCAAGAAGGGTTCCTAGGGGGGTCCCCACACCCATTCTTCTGTTGCTCATTATGTGACCCGTGTACTCAGGAGCACCATGGAGATCTTCCCCAGCTGGTACTTTCTGTTTTAACTGTCTGGGTCTTTTCCTTTACTAGTAGGGACGAGTTTTATAAGTCTCTCGCAGCGTGGTCAAATATGGCTGCTTTTCCTAGCCAAGCATACAGCCCCGACCGAATAAGGCCCTCCCTTCCCAGGGGCTTATCACTAATACTGCATAAGAACTCTCAAATGTATTGTGTATTAATTATTGTCCAACTTCACACTCTGGCTAGAAGACACTTTATACTTTCTGTGTCTTGTTCACTCCATATTCTTCTTTTAATAGGTAATTTTCCACTTTATTAACTCAGGGTTTTTATTTGCTACATTCTCACTGGCTAATTTTTTAAAAAATGACACTATTCCTTATGGTTCAAATCCAGAGTGAGATAAAAATCTCATGTAAGTTATAAATGATAGCCTGTGCAAACATAATTATGTTAAACATAATTAAGGTAAAGACTAGTACGTTTCCTTTTGTTCTGTGAATACTATTTAATAAATAATGCTTCTTCCTTGGCTGAATTTCTAACAAGTTTAGGGCAATCTTTTTTTTTTTTAATACCTTATTCCAGAATTCTTATACCATAATCATTTGGTTTATTCTCTAGCCATGATTCTAAACATTTTCTGGGTCACAGAAATGTTTGAGAATTTAAAGAAAACTGTGCACTCCCTGAATCATGTACATCTGAACACAAACTTTGCATTTAGTTCAGGAACTTCTGACATTCTTCCATGAAACCTTGGGTTGTATGTTTTCTGATTTTTCTCTGTAATTATAATTTTAATTTTTCCTCATGTATAGGAAATGTTATTAACATTCTGAATTTACTGGAGGCAGTATTATAAACTGCTTCACATTTTCTTGTGACATAACCAGAAATTTTGAATAAGTAGGGAAGTGTGTTTGTTTGAAATCTAAAAAATCAATATTTTGAAGCATGCATTTCAAAATTAAAGCTAGATAAATTAGTATGGGCATATAAATTGATATAACCACTTTAAAAATAAATTTGACATTATCTTATAAAGCCAAATTTTTACACAACTTATCACCCAACAATCCTATTTTATAGGGTAAATCCAAGAGAAAGAATATCTCTCTATATTGATAGATAGATAGATAGATAGATAGATAGATAGATAGATAGATAGATAGATATAGATATATGGTTAGTGAATAATTGCTTATTGCTTTTAGAGGAAATACAAGGTTAGGTTTCTGTGAGCCTCTAATAATATTTTCATCAACTGATTAATAAATAACCTTGTTGTAAATGCAGACCTATAGACAACTACACTTCTATACAGTTTTTTTTTTTTTTTTGGGGGGGTGGAGGGAGGGAATGAAGTTTGGATTAAAAAACTTGACAGTGCCTAGAGGGTACTATGTTTCGGGGAAGGATACAAAACAAGCTTGGACATATCCAGACCCATCTCATCCACCTGTTGTCATTCCTCTCAATGCGACAGTTTCTAAAATGCCTAGTACATGTCTGGAACAGTACTGTCCAATTAAAATATATTGTGATCCTACAAATGCAATTCATAAAGGCAATTTCAGTTTTTCTAGTAGCCACAATAAAAAACAAGTGAAAAGAAACAGGTGATATTTATTTTAATAATATATTTTATTTAAGCCAATATATCTGAAACATTATCATTCTGGCTTATAATCTACATGAAAATGATTAATGAGATAATTTACATTTTTTTGATCAACACTGAGTCTACAGTATCTGGTGAGTGTTTTGTATTTTGGGCATGTCTTAATTTGGACTACATATTTTTAAGGGCTCAATAGCCACATGTAGCTAGTGGCTACCATTTGGATAGCACAGGTTTCTAGACCGATTTCTCCAGCTGGTATTTCCTCTGTGTGTGTGTGTGTGTGTGTGTGTGTGTGTGTGTGTGTGTTTCTGACATATGTTTTTACATCAGCTTCCCCCTGGGCCTTCATTCTGTTTGATGTTAAATTTCTAGCATAGAGGCATGGATCTTGGTTACAGTGTGCATGGATCTCCTAATGGTATCACATATAATTTTCTGCCTAGAGTGGATGCTCGATAAGTGTTACTTTACTGATAATTGGCTGCATGTGCCCATGCATAAATAAATAGGGTCTTCTGTGTTCAACAACAACTAAAAATAAGCATCTATTTTTTTGTATAGCAAGACAAAAAAGGGGGGGCACTTTTTAAGCCTTCTGGGAAACATTCTTGTAAAAATTATCTCTTATTCTTTTTGTTTGTTTATTCTGGGTTCTACCCTGTAAAAACACTTTATAAAAATGATAAGTGCTTGAAGGCATTTTTTTTCTTAATTTAAGGGCCTAGACAGGGCATGTGAGTCAATGTGTACTTTTCTGTCCTTTTTACTATATTGTGTAATTGTTATTGTGTAGTTGTGACAAGAGTCTTGGAAACATAGGCTAGAGATTAAATCCTGGATCTTCACTTTACTAGCTGTGTGACTTTGGACATTTCCTTTTTATCTCTATACATCTCCGTTCCCTCGTGTGTAAAGCTGAGATAGTCCTGTTAGGTTTTTACTCTTAAAAGGGTCTTGCGTCCCATTATTTTTCTCAAACTCAACCACCACCACCTTAGTTAAGTAATTGTGAACTCTTTTATGAATTATCTAGAACTGTGGTGTTCCCTGTAGCTCCTTATCCCATACCTACTATATATTCTTCCACAGTAGCCTGAACATTTTGACCAAACACACATCTGTTTTTCACATTGCTTGAGACTTCTGATGGCTTTGTGCCGAGAGGGTCCACTTGTTTCTACTGATGCTGGGTTTTCATTTTGGCCACCAGGAGGTGCTAGTGATCTATCCATCTGTTAAACCCCAGTTGGCTTTTCTTCACTGTCATCTTCCTTTCCTCTTGATTACCATTATCAGTCTCAAGAGAAGCACGATTTTGTTTGACTCTTTAACTTTGGCTGAAATGTCATTTTGAAGAATAAAAAACCTAGCCAATTTACTTAACTGATGTTAGAATACCTAGTACTACTACTATTCCTTTATCAGATACGAGAAGGACTCTACATAGTTGATTAGGATGAAAATCCCATTATTTCATTGCTCTGTTGGGAATACACAGTGGTCCCTCATACACTACAAGTTTACCTCCTTTGGTCTCATTCTTTGCCTATTTAGCTCATCACCTCCCCTACTGGACTCACATTCTGTATCCCTCCCCACTCATCTCTTGCTCTTCCCCAACCAAGATGCCATGTTCACCAATGTTTCCCATCAGTTCTTCTTTGATTATATGGTTTTACTCTGATTTCTTATTTTAAATGATCTCTGTAACTTATCATTTCATGCCCATTTGCCTCATATAAAACCTGATTCAAATCTTCCATTCAGGAAACTATCACTGAACTAAGGCCTATGATTCTTATTCTACTACCAAGTTCTTGTTTCACATCTCCAACAACTCATTTTAAATTATTTTGATACATTTATGAGGCTGTTACGTTGCACTATTCTCCTGTTTTCATGTGCCTGCCTGGTCTTTCCAAACAAATAATGAATTCTTAAAGGGCACAGACTGTCTTTTTTTTTCTTTTTTGTGATGTGAGCAGTGCATTGGAGACTACTCTATTCATCATAAGAATTTTATTATTTAGGTAATCAGTAAATACATCATATCTAATATTTTTGAGGCACCCACTATTTCATCCCTTTCCTTTTCCCCTTCCCCACTGTGATAATATCTTAGGCTAACGAAAGAACATGTGCCTTTTCCATGTAGAGCTTGGGAAGAGAATCAGTAACAAGTCAGTGGTTAACTAGTTATTAAGGAAACAGATTTTACAAACAGAAAGACATGCATGGTAAGAACAATGGTCACCCGAAAACATCCACACCCTAACCTACGAATGTTACCTTAAGTGGAAAAAGAGGCTACATGATTAAATTGAGGAATTTGGGAGGGGAAGATTATGCTGGGTTATCTGGGTGGGCTCAGTGTAATCACTAGGACCTTTATAAGAGGGAACCAGGAGAATCCCAGTGAGAAATGGACACAGGATGACCAAAGCAGAGACTGGAGTGATGCAGGGCCACGAGCGAAGGAAAGCAGGATATGTCTGCAGCCTCTGCCAGGTAAGGGATAGATTCTTCCCTAGAGCCTCCAGAACACAGCTTAACTGACAGCTTGATTTTAGCCTAAAAACCCATTTCAGACTTCTGATCTCCAGAGCTGTAAGAAGATAAATATTTGTTTTCCTAGGTCACTAGATTTGTGGTACAGGAGCAATAGGACACTAATATACCATGTAATGTTTAACTTTTGATTTTTTATTTGTGAAAAAATAAAAATACCCTTTCTCATTTTGACCCATTATTAACACTCTGCAGAGATGATAACTAATGCAGAAAATATAATACACTCACACACCCACATAAAATTCTATATATCTGTTACATAAATGATATCAAGTTATTCATAGTGCTTCATAATTTCTTTTTTTTTTTTTAACTTTGGAATATATTGTGGACATTTGGTCCATGTCAGAAACATATTGAGTTATCTCCTTTCTTGTAAGTGTTGTATATTATTCTGTAACATGGATGCAACATAACTTTACTAACAGTTTTCCAGATCATTTAGATGGCTTTCAACTTTTCAGATGATTAAGAAAATACTTCACTGAACATTCTGTGTCACTGAGACTTTGTGCAACTATAATCAAGGAAAAATTGTTAGATGTAGGATTTAGATATTTAGAAGGGCCAGATATCAATATTCATTCAACATTTAATGGTTTTGGAATGTTCATGCCTTGCTAGTTTAAATGAATGTCCTTTACTTCTTGCTGGGAAATACAAAGAAGAGTCAGAAAAAACGTGACTTGATCAGTAGGGTGATCACATCCTGGGAGACGCGGATGGACAAAATGCAGAGGGTAAACGAGGCCATCCCAAGCTGTGATGTGATGACCTTTTTGATCAAACCACCGACAATAACTATATAATATAAATGAAATATATATTTTTTACCTACTTATTCATTTATTTATTCAACAAGTACACATTAATCATTTATAGTGGATACCATATGCCATGTATTACATATAAATAAATGAATATTACTTCATATTTATGGGAAGCCTATGGGAAGCCAGCATATTGATGGATAGAAAGTTGTTTTCCAAATATCTTTTGTGTGTGTGTGTGTCTGTTGAGTAAACTTTTTTGTTTTAAATTTTATTATTATTATTAGTTACGGATGTACAAAACAATGCAATAGTTATCCTTTTCACCCCTTAAAAAGTGACTCCCCCTTCCCCCTCCCCTGTACCCCAACTCCCAATATCACACATATTTATTACAATTCTATTGGCTCCATCCTCACACTATACTCCACATCCCATGACTATATATGTGTTTAATTATAGTCAACATCTACTATTATTCAGTGGCAGCTTCAGTTGTACAGTGCAGTGGTCAGGCCACTACACCATCCATAAAGTGGTCTCCCTAACAAGACAGGAGTCCATCTGGTCCCCTAAAAAAATATTTACAACGTAATTGATTATATTCCCTAAACTGTCTTTTCTATCCCTGGGTAATATCGTAGTTACCAGTTTATGTTGCCTCGTCCCTTCCCCTTCTTCCTCATGCCATATATTTTTAAATGTATAAATTAAATGCATATTTATTTAATTCTTATAGTAAACCTATGAGGATTTTAAAGATGAGGATGCTGCTCAGGAAAATACAAATTACTTCAGCTGCACCTCACAGCTGGCTGGGGTAGAGTTGAGAGCTAAACCTAGATTTGATTGACACCAACTTTGGGTCTTTCTTCAAGGGTTCCAGATTGGTTTAAATTTGGGCTTATTCATCAAATGACTAGGTGCTTTCTTACAGTAGAACAAAATGCTGCAGAACCTAGACGTTGGGGTCAGTCAGGCATTTGATCCTATGGGTTTGGGCTTTTTTTGGGTTTTGGTTTTTTTTAAAGATTTTACTGGGGAATTGGGGGAGGGTAACAGTGTTGAGGAATCGGGGAAGGGGAACAGACAAGTTGCTGTCCTTTTGTTCTTCAGTCTAGTTGTGGAGGACATTGCTTCACTGGCCCATGTTGGTATCGTCATTGTGCTCTTCCCGGGTGAGGCAGATCAGTCGCCGGCCTCTGGACGGCCGCTCACAGTGGCTCTTGGCAGTTCACGCCGGCTGCCAGACGCTCACACTGGCTGCCGGCCACTCATGGTAGCCTATGGCAGCCCACTGCAGCAGAAGCTGCAGCTATGCCTTCCCGGGGACTCACAGCAGCCCAGCTCCAGGTGGAGCTGTTGTTCACCATCTTAGCTGTAGAGGGCAGCATCACCGGCCCTCATATGTGGGATCCGAACCGGGGCTGCTGGCATCCCAAGCCAGCTCTTACTCAACGCGCTACTCAGCCGGGCCCTGTGGGTGTGTTTGAGTGCATGCGTGCATTTGTATTTCCAAGCCTTTCATGACAATTTCATAATCACTTATATCTAGGCTCGCATTGTCCTGTAATTCCCTTTTCTTTTGCTCATGCCTTCCTTCTTTCTCCCTATTTTCTTTCCCCTTCTTTGCCCCTCTTCCTCCCTATTTCTCTGTTTCTTATCAGCATACCTTCATTGTTGTTACCAACTTCAATTTCTTGCTCATAAAAATCAGGTTGAGAAGCACATATAGCCCCTAATTTTGTCTTCCATTTTGGCATTATATCATTATCAGAGTTTTAATGACCTATTTTATAATGATGTATTGTGTTATGTGCTCAATTACTTTCTCAGATAATAACTTGGAAATATCAGCAAAACTGCAGTGTCTGCAGAATAAATGTAATAAACACCACAGAGTAAAAGTAGATTAAAGTCAATATACAAAGGTCGGAAAATTAAGTTCATGAACTTGTTGCAATGATGTTGCTAACCTTTTTTGATATCAGAGGGATCATTCATTATGAATTTGTACCAACTGGACAAATAGTTTACTTTTTGGAAGTGCTGAAAAGGCTGCATGAAAATGACCTGAACTTTTCTCGAACAATTCATGGCTGTTGCATCACGACAATGCACCAGTTCACACGCCACTGTCTGTGAGGGAAGTTTTTAGCCAGTAAACAAATAACTGTATTGGGACACCCTCCCTACTCACCTGATCTGGTCCCTAATGACTTCTTTCTCTACCCAAAGATAAAGGAAATATTGAAAGGAAGACATTTTGATGATATTCCGGATATCAAGGGTAATACGATGACAGCTCTGATGGCCATTCCGGGAAAAGAGTTCCAAAATTGCTTTGAAGGGCGGACTAGGCACTGGCGTCAGTGCATAGCTTCCCAAGGGGAGTGTTTCAAAGATGACCATCATGATATTCAGCAATGAGGTTTGTAACAATTTTTCTAGGATAAGTTCGCAAACTTAATTGTCCGACCTCGTATATATGCAGAAAGCTAAGTTGATTCATTCTGAATCAAATGTTCTCCTACAATATCTCCATTTTTAAAAAGGATCTCAGAAAATAGAATGTTCTACCTTTGCCTGACGCCATGGGATAGAGTGGATCCATTCAAAGTATATCTTATTGTGTAATCTTGTCTGCTGAAAACTTACTGATTCTCAGCCCAGTAATCACATGCATTTTTGTGAAATACCAAGGTGCTTAGACAAGTGTGTCTTCCCACAGACCCATCCTCTTAATGTCTTCATCTGGAGAACTTACCACTGTCATTTTTCTTTGTGTTGTATTTACAAAGGCTGGGATCCTGGACTTAATCCTTCCCCTGACACTTATTGGATGACTATCAGCCATTTAAATATTCAATCTAACTAAGGCTCAGTTTCCACTCAGGTAACCCAGGAATGATAGCCTTGCTTCTATTAGATAGCCTAAGTTCCCAGCAATGATGAGTACAATTTATTTCTGAGTTTGTTTGCTCTCCGCCATCCCTTGTGCAAAACAGCTCATTGAGTCATGTCTGAACTATGGCCAGATAAGAACTGTACTGTTGCTTTGCTGTTTTCAGCCAAAATCTACTCATGGCTGTGTGTATACTGATAATTTTCTTCTTTCCTTCCTTCCTACCCTGATCTCGTGAAAAAGGCAAATAAAGACTATAATACAGAGAATTGGCCTTTAATTAGCTCATAACCTATAACACTATTTTCATTGCCAGCTATTATTACATACACCTCATCTATAAGATGACCTTCCAGAGAGGGCCAGCCTGGATACTCTTAGGGATCAATCACCATTTGGGACAAACCATACTGTAATTGCACTTGGCCTGCCATACAATTCTTTCACATACCAGATCTTACATTTCTACCTCTTGGGGGCAGCATATTTCTCTTAGGATGCAAACACTAGAATGAAAAATTAAACTAACGATGCATGAGCAGCCGCCCCTCCAAAAAGTCCTATATTTGAGTTGTGGACATCTATATGAATATGTCAATAATTAAAAGCCTCATTTGTTATGAATCATTTCATAGATGTGGGCAGAGGGAAACTTTGAAGGTAATGTAAAAGCATACGGAAAACAGATGCTGAATAGTCAGGATTTCTGGGTCCCAAAATAAGCTTGTAAATTATTAATGACAGCGACCTGTCCATGAACCTAGAGTGAAGGTAATGAGAGTAATAGTAGTTATTGTGCTTTTAGTATGCATCAATTACTGGACCACACAACTTAAACGTATTTGATTACCCAAGTGAGTCTGGAAGGTAGGCACACTCATCATTATACGAGGCCAGACAATTACTAAGATTGCGAATTCATCGTAGAAAAAGTGCTACATACCTCATTACTGAATATCACTACGGTCAACTTTGAAGTACTCCCCTTGGGAAGCTATGCACCCATGCCAGCATTTAGTCCACCCTTATTTTTCTGGAATGGCCATCAGAGCTGTCATCATATTACTCTTGATGTCCGGAATGTTATCAAAATGTCTTCTTTTCAATATTTCCTTTACCTTTGGGTAAAGAAAAAAGTCATTAGGGGCCAGATCAGATGGGTACGCAGGGCATTCCAATACTATTATTTGTTTACTGGCTAAAAACTCCCTCACAGACAGTGCTGTGTGAGCTGATACATTGTCATGATGCAAGAGCCATGAATTGTTGGAGAGAAGTTCAGGTCATTTTCGTCTAACTTTTTCATGCAGCCTTTTCAGCACTTCCAAAAAGTAAACTTGGTTAACTGTTTATCTAGTTGGTACAAATTCATAATGAATAATCCCTCTGATATCAAAAGAGGTGAGCAACATCGTTGCAACAAGCTTGTGAACTTAATTGTCAGAACTTTGTATGCCCACTTTGTGGATAGGTAAATTGAGACTCAGTAAGTTGCCAATAGTTGCAAAGGTGGTGTCACTGGGATTCAAATGCTAAAACACTTACCGACTGGTGCTGAATTCAAAAGGAAGACAAGACAAGAAAAAAAATATATAAAAGCTAGGAAGTTGAGAGAGTGAAAGAGGATAGAAACCGTTGAATGTTTCTTCAAAATGACACCCAGTTCAAAATGACACCCAGTGAAATGTTGCTATGAGAAGTGTGAAGTGCAATCATAGGAACAAACGGAATGTGAGGTTAAAAAGAACAATTCAATAGAGAAACTAAGATTTTACATCAAGAAAGTGGCCATGTCTTATAAGTAACAGGATAGAGCATTTACTGAAAACACATACTCAAACAACAGAAAGGGATTTAAGGAACTGGGCACCAGCCTGTGAAGAAGAGGAAGAATAGGGGGTTTCAGAGGAGGCACACACGGAGCCAGCAGCAAATGGGCTGTCAGTGATTAGAGCTGATTCCCACATGTGTCAAAAGAAGTCTTTCTAGCAGCCGGGAACAACAGAGGTGGCTCTTGACTAGGCAGACACCAGTGGTAACTTTGGTGGATTATCCAAGCCCCTGTTGGCTTCATCTCTTCTGTTACTTATTTTCTTTGCCCTTCCTCTATCAAAGGATCTGACCGAAAAGGAAAGAACCAAGTTGCAAGATAGTAGCTGTTTAGAAGGCACACATAATTGCTAAGTGAACCTAGGACCCATTGCCCATCTACCTATTAGAAGTGAGAGATGGGATGTGGGGTAGTAGACTGAAAAGTACATACTTCATGCAATTCAGATTTGCAAAATTAATAATAGTAATGATAATAATAATAATAACAACAACAACAAGAAAAAATTAAGTCTTCAAAATAAACTTCCTCAACCTCCTTTTAAAACTTCATTTTAAAACTATTAACAAAATTTAACATACCAATTCAAGGTAACAATTTCCTCCACTTTGTAACACTTCTATTTCACATAAATATTTTTTTCCAACTTGAAGTTCAAATTTCCTACCAGAGCTGATTTTTCCCCTCAAGTTTCTATCAACTTCTCCTCCCCTAGAAGTTGTGTCATTGCAATTGGTAAATTACTTAATCTGTTTATGCCTCAATGTCTCCATCTGTAAAATGGAGAAAAATATTACGTATCTCGTAGGACTTTGCCAGATAGTTTCAGTTAAATATACACAAGCATTTTTAGGAATCAGAAAACTCGTCTGCTTAGCATATAGTTTTCCATATATTTTAGGATTTAGAGGTGAGAGGTAAAGCCTTAATTCCAGAAAGAAAACAGGAAAGAGAAAAGACAAATAGCATCTGTTGAGTTGATTGTATCCTATACTTTCCCAGTCTCCCCAAGCTGCCTCGACTTCATTGTAGAAAGGCCTTCTCATGGCACAGTGAGGTGTGGGTCACCAGGGTTGCAAACTGTCAGGCACAAATCCAAAGACTCCAGAACAGGGGAAGGGACAGAAGAGATGAAAACTGAGAGAGGGGAAGGTAGTAGAAAGGAGAGGGGGAAGCAAGATAGTGAGAGAGGAGAAAATAAAAAAGGGGAAGGGGGAAGTGAAGGAGAGAAGAGAATGGAGGCCTAGCATGGCTCCTGCTATATAGTGAGAAAAGTGATTTTAAGTAACACCTGGGCTTTCTTGCGCTTACAACGTTTGGAAACAGGCAAGAAAAAAATGGGCAGAACAAGGACTAGGGGAGATGAGTGTGGCATTCACCTCAGGTACAAATTTTAAGGGGACACAAAAAATCTCAGTAATCAATGTAAATAATATTTGAATGACAGTTTTTACAATATCAAGTGTTATGCAAAAAAAATCTAGGGTGAACAAAATATCTATGTGAACAAAATATCAAAACTTTAAATAAAGAGAGGATCAGTATCATTCATTTTTCCTTTACCTTCAGGTTTCCTGAATCAGGCACACTGAGCACAGTACTATTTCATTTAAAAGTTTAGAATTTCTCATCATGAATTTTTTACTCATTTTTATTTTGAAAAACATCACATTAAAATATTATTTGTCTTGGGGCCGGCAAGTCGCACGTTGGTTAAGAGCTGGCTTGGGACACCGGCTCTGAGCATCAGGGCCGGGGTTCGGATTCCACATAGGAGGACCAGTGACACTGCCCTCTACAGCTAAGATGGTGAACAACAGCTCCACCTGGAGCTGGGCTGCCGTGAGTCCCTGGGACGGCATAGCTGCAGCCCCTGCTGCAGTGGGCTGCCATAGGCTACAGTGACTGGCCGGCAGCCAGTGTGAGTGACCAGCAGCTGGTGGGAGCTGCCAAGAGCTGCCGTGAGCGACCGTCCAGAGGCCGGGGACCGATCTGACTCACCAGGAAGAGAGCAATGATGAACCAACATGGGCCAGTGAAGCAACGTCCTCTGCAACTAGACTGAAGAACAAAAGGACAGCAACTTGTCTGTTCCCCTTCCCCGATTCCCCAATGCTGTTCCCCTGCCCCAATTCTCCAATAAAATCTTTAAAATTAAAAAAAAAATATATATATATATATATATATATATATATATATATATATATATATATAATTTGTCTTGAGAACTGAGTTTTTTGGTGCCCCTTTAAATATTATTTTTGAGGTAAATTCCTCACTCACCTCACCATAGGCCCAGCCCTGGATGTGGGAGATGAGGTCACCTGATCTAGTAGTGATAGCATGAGGGCTTTGGGTCCAGAATGGCTGGATTGAATCTCATTTTTCTGTGCCGTAGTTCTCTCTATTCATGCTGTCTGGCTTTGAGCAAATTACTTTACCCTGGACTATCAGTATTCCTTTCTATAAAATGGGGGTAAAAATAGTACTTCCTCAGGGGATTGTGGGAATTAAATGGGCTAATACATGAATATATATTAAATGAATAAACAGTCTCCAGGACATGGCAAGTCCTTAAAAAGTATTAGTGCTGAGAATTAGGAGTGTGTCTGTTCTGACTCTCTCTCTTTGACATAAATATTGATAAACAGGCAAAAAGACTGATTCCAATTGTGGGTAAATCAGTAAACCAGCACAATAGGATGACAGTCCTTTCCCACTGTGTGAGTATAGAAGAAAACCTTCAAAATAGAATGCAATAAAGTAAAAGCATGAGGGCCGGCCGAGTGGCGCGGTGGTTAAGCGCTGGCTTGGGAAGCCAGCGGCCCCGGTTCGGTCCCACATATGAGGGCCAGTGACACTGCCCTAAAAAAAAAAAAAAAAAAAAAAAAAAAAAAAAAGTAAAAGCATGCTTCTGTTATTATTTCTCTAACACATTGTGCTGTGACCAAAATCTCAAACTGTATGTAACTTCAGTGAGCATTTCCAGTGAGACTTTGAACACAATGAGTTAAATTTTAATGTGGAATGAAATAAGGAAAATTGATCATAAAGGAGTGGCTACAAAATAAAAATAGAATTTCCAGAATGCTCCGACATCAAAAGCCACCATAAATGTGCCTAGTCGACACAACTAGTCAGTTGCCTATATGTGCCCAAAGGGAAGTTAAAAAAATCCTTTCATATATTCTATTTTTATTTGGAAAAAAATTGTCATGGTTTTCATATTTTAGATGAGGAGCTGTACCTTCCTTTTGAATGCAGAAGAAGGGATCGTGTGGAGGAACAGCATTCTCTGTGGACATAATTGAAAATAATAATCACAGCTCACATGTATTGTATGTTTACTATGTGTAAGGGACAATGCCAACCACATGTTTTCATACATATGTTATATAATTGGCTTTAAAAGCCTATGAAGTAAGTACTGATATTTTCTACATTCTCAGATGTGGAAGAGGCAAAGGGAACTTATATACTTTGACCAAGATCACACAGCAAGTGACTGAGTTGGAATTCCAAGTCACACAGTCGATTCAGAATCCAAGCCCTAATTCTTAAGTCTGAAAGCTGGCTTATAGCATTCTTTGGAACCTGGCCCAGCACCATCACCATCAATTTAGAGCTTGATAAAATGCAGGATCTCCAGCCCCATGCGAGACCCAGTGAACTGGAATCTGCATTTTAACAAGATCTCATGGTGATTCATGAACACATGAAAGCCTGAGACACACTTCTGTACAGCGTTTTGGCACCAGATTGTGAAATGTCTCCACTGAGCGATAACCATCTTTGTTGGAAAAAGATGTTTTCAAATCTAACTCTCTGCTTCAAAACTTGTCAGGTTGATCATGCCGTTGTGTTCTTAAGTCCCTTTAGAGATTGTAAGCTTTTACTCAGGTTTTAAAGTGTTGCCTGAAGGTGGTCTTGTCTCTATTACTAAATGGGTTTCAGGGAAAGAACCATCCTGGTAAAGCTCCGAGTCCCAGGGAATGAATAGACGCAAAACAAGGCAAGCAGGGGTCATGTGCAGACTTCATCAGCTGTGTGATCCTTCCCTCCCTTAAGCAATGATGATCAATATTTGCACAGTGCTTTACAGTTTACAATAACTGTTTTACATACACACACAGAAAAAAAAGAAACATTTGATTCACTGGAGGTTGAAATGCTCCAAATTGGAATATTGATTGAGGATTACAAAAGTTGTTGAGGTAGTATTTGTCAAGTTCTAGGTTTGGCTATGAATTACTTCACTGCCTTTACATAAACGAGCTGATAATGAGCTTGTTGAAGGGAATTTGCATGGCTGTGGTCTTCAAGGAGATATCTCACCAGGCCAAGGAAAGCAGGCTAGAAGCAAAGCAAAGCAAAGTGTATCTGCCATTTAAGGGTCTCAGGTTTTATAGTCTAAACTTTCAGAGCTTAGAATCTTAGATCAGAATTTAGACAAACCGTAGAGCATACACTGAATAAATATATGCATTAAATAACATATATTGGTACACTCAAAGAATTAAGTAAATATTTTTGGCAATTCAGGGAATGTGTGCTAGACAACGTGAACCAAGAGAAATTTTTTTGCCAATTAATGAGGTGACTTCTTACAGATATTAGTTAGGTATTTCCTTCTATGGTGCAAATTGAAATGCTTCTTTTTGAAAGTGAAATCCACATTCATCAAGCCTATCCTGAGTGAAACTTACTAGACCAGAGGGAAATAGAATGAGGCAAGCATACCCTTGAACCCTAGCATACCCTTGAACACCTCTTGTTCACTGCATGGCCTTACCAGGCTGCTTACTCTTTCTCAGCCTCCATTCATTCTGTAAACACGGGGGTCCAAAGAGCATCGACTTCCTAGATTTAGTGTCACCATCAAATGGAATTCAACACATCCCAGCTGGCATACAGTAAAGCCCCATGAAATCCATTCATTGAATATCCTTGCACATCCACATAGTAGCAGATCCAAGTCTACAATAATAAGACAAAACACTCACAGAGACCTGAGGCATTACTGACAGAACTACACAAGCAAATGTAAAATTGTTCTGAGAGCTTACAATAGTATTTGACCTATGAACAAAGACTTTGTTGGAATTAGGCTAGACAGCCTCATCTAGTGCAGGTGGAAAAGCCACGCAGGTGAAAGATGGAAGGAGGTAGCTTGAACACAAAAGTCACACATGAACCCTAGCTGTTTCTTTTATAGAAACTTGCCTTGTTTGTGAGTTAGGCATCAGAGCTATAATCACATCATAAAGGAAGCATAGGTTGTTGCCAAAATATTTGTGCAATTTAAAGGTGGGGTGTGTCTACTTATGACTGCATTTTGGATACATGGAAAGAGTGAAGTGACTGATCTAACTGTTCCCTACCCCACTCAAAGAAAAGAATGTTTTTATTATGTCTGCTTTATCTGAGGATATAATGTGGTGGCTTCTCTCGTGTGTGTGTGTGTGTGTGTGTGTGTGTGTGTGTGTAAGATTTTTTTTTTCCATAATAAAAATGAGGACAGGAAGACTGCCCTTCTGAACCTCCTCTCTGTCAAAGGATTTCTAGGGATTTTCAGCATGTGGAGGAAGATCAGAAAGTCTCAGTGGAACTTCTGCCAAGCTGCTGAAGTCACAGGCTCTTCCTACACTCCCCTGGGTCTCGTCAATTCTTATCAAAGATTCAGGGGTGACAGCAGCTGCCTTTCCACTTCAGAAAAGGAAGCAACTAGAGCACAGGAAAAGAAAACTAACATTGGGACGCCCAAGGCTCCTATCAAATGTCAGCTATTCTGTCTCGGACCATCAAAGAGCCTTAGATATGGGTGGAAGTGGGTGTCAAAGCCAGCATCGCTCCGCCCGATGGGTGCCAGGGAGGGGAACGTTTGTTTGTTTCTGTGTCCACTTTGCAAACGTTGGTGGTTGGGACTCAGAAGTTAAGGGGAATATGTTGGGTCAAATTTGCAAAGCACTTGACCTTCCTCGGTTCTGTCTTTAAAACCTCGTCCCATTCATTCAGCATGTTAGGTGCCTGCATGGCTAACAAAACCCAGCCTTCTGTGTCTATCCACTGAAGGCTTCTTGGAGGGCTTACAAAGCGTTTTGAAGAGTTAAATGTAAATGAATCAGGAACACATGGATTCAATTTCCCTGGAAATTCACATGTGCTTGGAAATGAAGGGGGGCAGTGTCTGGCCAAATGTGCTTTGATTTATCTGACCCCAAAATACACCCCTCCCCTCTCTTTTCCTCCCCTCAAAATCATTCAAAACTTTGCTTAATGTCAAACCATGGCTGGGTTCTTGAGACCCTTGAAACATGGAGTGGTTTGAGTTCCTGAAATGCTCCACTGAGTTAAAAAGGGCATTCAAGGAAGCCTAATTCCACCACCCCCACCCCGCAAGCCTCAACAACGAAAGGATCTCACATGGTTTTCTTCTACTTAATGGGGTTAAATTAAGGCAAGGATGTGATGATGTTAGTTCAATCACAAAGCTAACCACCTACTGCAATCCATGGGAGCCTTTCCTTCCTGCCTGAACATTCTTTTTCACAGGACGTGGCCCTGCAAATCATTCCTGCCAGTAAAGATCAGGTTTGCTTTGACTGGGAAACCACCAGTTGGATAAAGGAGTAGAATGATACAGCCACCATCATCATCATCTCCATCATCGTCATTGTATACCTAACATTTGTCAGTGTTTTAGAGTTTTAGAACACCTTTTAAACACCTTTTATCACATTGAATAGCCACAATGGCCCCTTGCATGAGTGTTAAAGAGAATTGTTTAGGACCTACTTAGAGCTGTCAGGAAGAGAGAGCTGGTGTTTGAGGAGCTGGGGGCTGAACAATAGAAAGAAGCCTATTGAATCTCATAAGTTTGACTATAGGTGCAATAGACTCAACTGTTCTGGTTCCCTTCTTTCTTGGAATTTCTGATAGAGTGGAGAAAGGAAAATCCAACTTTTAATCTTGCAGTCTGATCACAGACAGGGATCAGGCTGCTTGTCAGAGGCTCATACAGACTGCAGTAATTATTAGGATAATTGAGAAGGCGCTAGATAAAGCATCCAAGGTTTTGGTCTCTTGTCAGCATTAACTAGCCTTACCCTGTCCCTTTGCTTGCTCTTCGGCCGGTCAGAGACCACCATCTGTTTAGGCTATACGCCTTCTTCCAGGCTCGCTTTCTCCCTACCCACCTGGCTAATATTGTTTTCTTGGTGTTTTTCATAAAGATTTCTTCCATAGTGTCCTATGAGGATGTCTGAGTGTGGCGACTACCCAAGGGAGCTCTTTAGTGACCTTAATGGTGGAGGGAGGGCAGAGCAGGAAGATGGTTGGGGTGACTTATGGCTACCTCTTCAAGGGTATCAAGGGGTGTTCTCAGCTTTTCCTGCTATGCCTCAGCCAAACTCACTCGGTTTTCTTCCTGACTTTTTTCTCTTCTACCTAGACTCTGCTTCCAGCACATTGGATGACTGGCCCCTCCTAGAATACTTAAAGTTCTGGCTTACCTTTTCAGAGAGACCTTCCTATGTTATATCATCCTGTGAAATGAAGTCCTCATACTCCCTCAATTTTTGCCTGTGATATATAATCCTCTTATATCCTTTGATTTCCTCATGATTTCCAATGATATTGTTTATTTATTTGTTTACTTGATTACTGTCTTTTTCTCCTGCTAGACTGATCAGCTATCTCTTGTAGCTAGGGATAACTTCCTACTTGTGTATGCATCACTGTTTCCCTAATGCCTAGTAAAACCTGGCATAAAGTAGCTGATCAATAAAACAATGACCGATGCATGAATTCTTCTAATGAATAGTCCAAATGTTGAAGGTAGTGTCCCTTTGAAGGACAATGGTGCCAGAAACCAATCACCATAGTAAACAGTGAATATCCTCATACTTTTTTAAAAGAGAGAGTACTTTAGTAGCTATTTTTACTCATATAAAGTGAGTAGGCATCTAATTCTAGGAAAGCAGTATTTATAAGTTGACCATTCTTAGCCATGTTCCCTATGAGATGCTGGGATACAGTACAGAACATGACAGATTTCACTCATGGCCTCATTGTTGAATGTTTTAGCTAGTGAGGAAGCTAGATATCTCACAAGCCTGATGGCTGTGACAAGATAGGAAGTACATATTTAAACACTACCAACTGCAATGATGGTGAATTCCTAAGTGAAGTACATGATTTCAAGTCATATCAAATACTCTTCCATTGAGTTCTGCAAGAGTATGTTACGTACATAATTAGTTTGTTGTTTAATCAATGACTATGTCTACCCTAGATGAGTACATAAAAAGGATTAAAATTATCAAAGATAAATGAAAAATAAGAGTTTTCCCCTTTGGGCATGTAAGGAGATACAAGGAAATAAAATCAAGAAAAAAATAAGAAAAGAGACAAGTGGAAGGTTCTTTCACCACTTAAAATATATGCCATAAATTCTTTGATATTGTGCTAAAGTTGCTTGTAAGTTTTGTTCTGATATTCCTAGCAGCCAGTATAATGAGTAAAATATGATTTAGTATGTGATTTATAGGCAGGGCCAGCTACATAATTTGCTGGCCCCCGTGCAAAATGAAAATGTGGGGCTCGTATTCAAAAAGCAGGAAAAATGCCATTAAATGTAATAAAACATGAAACTTTTTCCCTTCTTTCACGCTCTCATTCTAGACCTGTTATGGTCGTTTTTATTTGTTATTTAATGGCTCACTCCCTCGAGTAGGGGGGTATGGGCTGGTAGAGCAGACTCTCAGTGGGGACCAGGAGTGTGTCCCCTGACTTGGCTCACGAAGCCTACCTGCAGCTGTGCCCTCCTTCCTGCAGCCACCAGACATAAATACTGTGCCCTCTTGGAGAATGAGGAAGCCAGTCTGCCCTTTCCATGGCCTGCTACCCCAACTCACCAAGAAGAGGCAATCTCCAAAAGATTGAAAATCCTTTGCCTGGATGTGGTCAGTACCTGAACTGGGAATGAGCAAAAGGCTTGCCCCCACTGAACACATGGTGCTTTCAGCCCAGGACAGAGACCACCACGGCTATGCCCCACCCTGAGAGGCTACAGCATCACACTACCTGACTGTGACCCTCCCACGGCCCATGTCTGTGCACAGATTCTCCCTGGGTGCAAAGTGGTCAATGGTGGAAAGATAGGCAGCACCTGGGGTGCAAAGGGGCAGGAGGGTCGGCAGCATCTGGGTGAGGCTGGAGACAGGGAGATCAGGTATGGCTGGGGTGACAGAGGTGAGCCAATGGGAAGCCCAGAGCCCATTACCCCAGGGGATAAGATGGCAGGAGGTGGGGCTGCAAGGGAGCTGACGCTCCAAGCCTGGTACTTGCTCCATTGTCCCAAGGTTCTTCACATACAAAATACACATCTAAAAATAAAAGTATTAAGAATCTTAAAGCATCATTAAATCCCAAGCAAGGGACCTTTTTGAGGATGGGACCTTGTGGAATTACACAAATCATGTGAAGTCTACCCTGCTTATAGGGTTTATAAGTTAAAGACAAAACAAAATAAAACATCTTAGTTGCCGAAGAGAATCACACATGACCTTGATATTGAGAACTGAAAACTCAGAGCAACCTTTCCCAGAGGTCTACATAAAGAAGACACTGTGTTATGTAATTCGCAATGTCCTTAGCATCTTTCATGAATGCAATAAAACTACCTACCTACCATTTATAAGTACCTACTATGTATTATCATGGCACTGACTTTCTAGTAGGAAGAAGAGAAAATAAACACACAGAAAGATAAATTAAAAATCATTAGATAGTGATTCCAAAACAGTAAGAAAGGCTAGCCTCCTTTTCTTCTTTTTTTTGGGGGGCGGGGGTACAGGGGTGGGGGGAGTGTGTGTGTGTGTGAGTGTGTGTGTGTGTGTGTGTGTGTGTAGCTCTGGTCATACCTTTTCTTACCTGTGACCTACCTGGCTATTATTCATTCAACATCTTCTCTTCTTTCATATTTCAGCTCAGAGTCTCCTCTCTTAAGGATATATTTCCTATACCCCAGACTATGTGAGGTACCTTTTGTATTTCTTATATTCCCCTTTGCTTTAACTTCATGGAACTGTTCACAGAGTTTGTAATTATGAATTTGTTTATATTGTCCTTTAATTATTGTCTGCTCACTGGCTAGACCATAGGCTCAAAGAGCAGGATATGCTTTATCCTGCCTCTATTATATATTCCCAGTGGCTAACATAGTTATCCTACATTTGTGGAAGTTACATCTCCCTGCAGTGGGCAAATTCAATTTAAAAAATCTGTTGAATACACACTTACTATGTGCTAGACATATTGCTAAATCCTGGGGATAACATAATGAACAAGACTCAGAATCCATACCCTGAGAAAGGATTCTGTTTCTCTCCAAACTTATCTGTCATTAATTTTTACCCATGATCTCCCTGTTCCAGCCATATAGTTCACTTGTTTCTTGAACATATTCCATTCATCTCCACTGCAATACTTTTGATCAAAATGTCACCCTTTCAGATATTTTCCTTTTTTTCCTTCTTGTTTTCCTACAGTTTGGATTAAAGTCCATGTTGTGGAAAATTTCTAGGAGTTCCTGGAAAAAAATTTTCTATAGTTTCAGATTTTAGTAGGCACATGGCCATCCTAGCTTAAGACTACATTTCCCAGCCTCCCTTGCTGGATGTGATTATGTCCTTCATCCTTGACAGTGAGTGTGAAAGATGGGTGCAACATTCGTATCATGTTCAGTTGTTTGCTCCTCACTTCAAATTTATGTACCTCTCACCTTGACTAGAAATGTAAATAATTATGGTGAAAACCCAGCTTCAACCATGTAGGTGAAAACAAGTCCCCAAGAGAATACAGAAAAGCAAGATAAAGTTAGCACTTGGTTACCCTCCAGCCTTGTCTACTAGCCTTCTGGACTCTCTGGTGAGATTAAAATAAATGTCCATCTTATTTAGGACATTGTATTTTGGTTTCACTTTGTTCTGGTAGCTAAGTCTGTATCCTAAATAATACACATGTTTTCAGAGAACTTTGAGCTGGAAATGATCAATTCTAAACCCCTTGTGGTAGGTACACTCTTCTCCACCCCTAAAGATGTTCATGTCCTAATCTTTGGAAACTGTGAATATGTTATGTTACATAAAACAAGGGACTTTTCAGATGTAATTAATATTATGAACCTTGACATGGGGGGATTTACTTGGATTATGTGGGTATGCACAATCTGATCCCACAAGCCCTTGAAAGCCAAGAATTTACTCTTGTCTGGAAGCCGTGGAGATGTGGCAAAAGGGAAAGTCAGAAGATTCCCATGTGGAAAGGACTCAATGTGCCTGCTTGCGTGAAGATGGAGGAGGCGACATGAGAAGAAAGGTGAGCTTGAAGGGCTGTGTGCAAAAGGCCCCAGGCTGGAACAGGGACCTCACCCCTGTAATCACAAGGAACTGAATTCTGCCAAGAACTTGAACGTGCTTGGAAGAGAATTCTTCTCTGAAGCCTTTAGAAAGAAGCCCAGGCCTGCCAACACCTCAGTTTTAGCCTCATGAGACTTAGATCAGAAGAAATAACTGAGCCTACCTGGGCCCATTTCAGATTTCTGATCTACAGAACTGTGAGATAATCCATTTGTGTTGCTCTAAGCTGTTCAATGTGAGGTCATTTGTTATGTTGTATGAGTTTCCTAAGGCTGCCTGAAGGAAAGATTACAACTTGGGTGGCTTAAAAGCAACAGAAATTTAAATTGCATTAGGATGGCATTTAGGGTCTGCCCAGATAATCCAGGATAAACTTGTGTTGTCAAGATCCTTAACTCAATCATATCCTTTGCATATAAGGTAATATATTCATAGGGTCTAGTTAATAGGGAGTGAATATATCTTTGTGCACCAATATTTTTAGCTTAACCACCAGTTGCAGTAGAAAACTAATACACTGCTCATTTTATGAACTAAGAAAACAATGACAAAAATGGTATATAGCTTGTACACTGTCACATGGATGGTTAGGAAAAGAGAAAAACATAGAATGAGTTGGAATACTGTCTCAGTCACCTATTCTGAGCAAATATTTAGCCATGTCCTTATCTGTAAAATAGAGATAATAATATTTACATTTCAAGATGGTGGTAGGTTAAATGTGATACAATAAAGTGCCCTGGAGTCTACTTAGTAGAGGCTCAATAAATGGCTGCTATAATCATCATCCTCATTTAATATGAAGTAAGGTGGCAGTATTTTTTCAACTTCCTGTTTCTCTGGTCATTTGTAGAACTTATTGGCTCTACTTACTATTTATTCTCTATGGCTTACATATTATGTATTGTTTATATAACTTTAGATATAGACAGATTGTAAGACCCTTAAGCCAGAATCTAGGCCTCATTTTGGTTGCAGTTTTCCCTACTTGGCAAACATTTAAGAAATATTCGTGGATCATATTTATTTAACACAAATAAATTTTGATTGACTTGAGGGACAGTCTCAACATATCACATATCACATTCAATTGAAACAGATTCAATTGCAAATGCATTGAAAGACAAGGCGGATTTAAAAAATAACAAAGCTGAGGGTTTACAGTAAGATGTCCTCCCAAACACCTTTTGCTTATGTATCTCCCCAAAAGTCCTTGTCTCATGACTGCTACTCCTTCTCCCTCTCCTTTCTCTTCTCAAAACTTTAGCTTGACCTATCCATGCCAATCCCTCCCTCTCCTTGTTGTGTTCCACTGATCTTTTCATTCCTACCAGCTCCATAGCCTTTATATCATATGGATCAATTTAGAATCTCTTGGATTTTCTAAATGCATGTCTCCACCACTGACCATGGTCAGCACATCAGTGGACTGAGCCAAACAGGTGAAAAATTCTGTAGAAGACAGATGAGTCAATATTACTATTGGGTTGTCGGAAAAGTCATGACATATTTTTTCTGTTCTTCATTGCAAAAATGCTCATGATTTTTCTGACAACCCAATACTTGTGTTTTCCTGTATTGTTCCCATCATAGCCTCATGTCTTAAAAAGTATATATATGTAAGGTAAGGAACAGAAACTCAGGATATCAACATTGGCATATAGATTATTGAACCCCAAACATAATCTCAATAAGACTTACTGGGAATGTATTTTGTTCTGGGGGAAAGAATAACCTTAAGTAAGCGCACTATTTTGTTTGTCTTTCCTGAAATCCCATAACATAACATATGAGATGCTTGATAAATCCACCAGAATCATATAGAGCCTGCATATTGGAGTAAACATATGTAAAATGTCTCATTTTTTTTTAATCACATATGCATTTAGAGAGTTAGAAAAAACAGTACTTTTCAGGTAATTGTAGAATCTCATGTGTGGTTTTATGAACTGTGGAAGAAGCAAGGCTGCGTCTTAACCTCTAGCTCCTGTGAATACTACATGTCAAAGGGGAATTGAGGTTGCTTATTGAAGTAAGTTTGCTAATCAGCAGATAAGGAGATCACTCTGCTAATGGGATGGGCCCAGTTAATCAGACGGGTCTTTAAAGGTAGAAGAAAGAGACAGAAGAGATTCAGAATGGGGTCTGAATACTGAAGAATGGTCACAGAGACTCAATGTTTTGGCTTTAAAGATGAAGGAAGGGGTTCCCAGTCAAAGAATGCCAGTGGACTTTAGAAGATGGAAAAGGCAAGGAAATAAATTTACTCCTAGAGCTTCCAGAAAGAAATGCATCCCTGCTAACACTTTGATTGTAGCCTAGTGAGACCTGTGTCCAACTTCTATTATACAGAACTCTAAGATAACAAACTTACATTGTTTTGCCAATAGTATGTGCTACTATTTTATGATAATCATAGAAGCCTAGTACAGAGGACTTAGTCTAAATCATATTATTTAACTTGAGTGCCCTCATGTGCTGTTTTTTTTGTGTATTTATAAATATCCTATCTTTATATAATTCTCTCTCTCATGCTAACTGCTATCCCTAAGTTATCCATTTTTTCTATGTATGACACATTGGATCAATGTGACACATCAGAATGTCAAATTCTATTTCTTTCAGAAAGGATGATAATTAATCAACTTAGTTACAGTGAAAACTAGAATGACATGAAATTATCCTGGAAGTACAGTCTTTTCCTCTTTTTCAACCAGAAATGGGAATAAGGAATCTGACACATAAATGAGGTATTTCTACAACAGGAGAAATTGACCTATACTGTATCACCCTGAAACAGCACCTCTCATCATGATTGAGTCTCTGAGGGTTAGACAGAAAGCTTTATTGGTAAAATGGTGAGATTTAGGGACGTTTCTCCTCTCCCAACTTGCAAAGAAAGATATGCCTAATTCTAAACACCAGCATAAGCTTTTCTTCCCGTGACATCTTCCATTAACAACGCCAGACCATTGAGTATAATAATTTCAAATCTTTTACTCGGAGATTTGAACTTTTTTCAAAGTAGGAAAATGATGGAGAGGGAGGAAAACATCTTTGACTTTTGGCCTATCAATCTTATTCAGTAAAATAATCATCAGCTTCACTATTCCAGAGAGGGATACCAACAATAAATCCACAATTGTTTCTATTGAAGGGACAAACTGTGACAACTGGTTGAGAAGTTTTTATTTATCAGTGCAACTGGGAATCTAGTAAGTAAAATATTTTTTCTGAATCCTGGGAGCCAGTCTAGTAAATCCATCAAACCCAATGAGGGCATGTTGGAACCTCTCATCTATAGCTGGTGGGTTAGAAGCTAAGGTGACAACCTAAGTTTCTGGGTGGCATCTGAATTGGGGGTAAGGAGACAGTCTTGTAGGACTGAATCTTTAACCTACGGAATCTGATGCTATCTCTGGGTAGATAGTGTCTGAATTTAGTTGAATTCTTGGCCTCCCTGCTGATGTTCAATCATTTCTTGGTGGTGTGGGAAAAACAAACCTGCACACATTTGGTGACCAGAAGTGAAGTGTTTTGTGTGAGTAGTAAAGGAGAGTAACAGGAATGAAAGGCATGGTAGAGAAAAGCTGGAGTGTTTCCCTGTACAGAAGGTGGAAGATTGAGGTTTTTCCATTACACATTCCTTCTACACTGTCTCCTTTCTTCCAACTGGCCTTGAATCCTTTGTTCATCCTCCAAAGGATATCGCATAAGGTGCTTTGTGATCGATCTCTCGCCTGCCTTTCTATTCATTCACAATCTGCCACTCACGCAAGTACATCCAGGATTTCTGCCCTGCCTTTCTTTCTGCAATGGAAATTTCTTCAAGTGTTCTCTCCTCTTTCCTGGAAGACTCAAAGCTGCCCCCATCCCACGCCCATTGCTTTCTTTGACCTCAGCACCTCTTTCTGGCAAACTTTTATTTGTACTTCAAACCTTGGTCTTCCGATATTGTCTTTACCCACCCTCCTTGCCCCAGATCCTTTCTGTATATTCTGTACTTGATAATGTTACCTGTATGCTCACCTATTATATTAAATTCGAATCATTTGTTGACCTCCTGAAGCCTTTTGCAGACCCTTAGGAACATGACAGCTTGGATGCTGTAAATCCACTTTGTATTTATCACCAAGCTTAAAATAGTACCTGTACATATAGTAGATGTTCAATAAATATTAAATTAATAGATTAACAAGTGAAAAAACACATATTTTTACATTTTTCTAATTATAGGCTTAATCTAGGTTGTTAACAAATGTCAATCTGTTGAAAAAGTGATCAGCATCAAGACTATTGCAGCCAAGTACTATCCTCCTCTATAGTTTCAAAGTTCTTTTAAAGACGAATTAGCAGCTCTTTAGTCCATCAGCACTATAATGCCCTTTCTAAAATGCCAGAGGTCACCTGGAAGTTGAATGGTGGAGCAAGGATTAAAACATAAGAATAGGGGGATTTTGGTTCAGTTAACTGGATCGCTGCTTCCATGTCCTTGTTAAATATGCTTTCTGGACCATGACAAGAAAGCATCATGGTCGGTCATGGGTTGAAGAGGTTAAAGGGGAAAGAAGATTTATTGATTGATAGTAATCAATTCACCTCATACTATGCTTCTCTTCTAATTGCCCTGCTTATAGTCTTCAACCCGATTAGTTTTATTAGTGATAAATGAGAGTCACATATCTCCAGATTTTGTGATGATTATTTTGGTTACATAGATTTCCTACTCAGATCTCTAAACACTGGCAATCCCCACATAAATATAAAATCCCCAGAGTGTTTGAAAAGAGTGTAGAGAACTTTAATTTTTCTTGAAAAATAAAATATAATATCAAATACCTATTTTTTTTATTGGAATTAACCTTTTGCCTCTGTCAAAAGATATTTACTTACAGCCATGAATTTTTCCCCCATTTATAGACTAAAATCTCCCATAAAAGCCACCAAAATCATTTTTCTAGTTTATTTGCTTATCATGGTGGACTGGGGAAAAGTGATGGAATATTGCATAGATAATGACCTAGGCTTATATCTTGGTGAATCTCAGTAGACTTAACTTAAAGAAGAGAACTGAACTATAGGCCTGTGTACTTTATATTTAATACAACGTACTCTACTGGTAACCTGAGGTGAAATGATGAGATGTAGAGACAGAAAAAGTAGCTGGCTGAAAAGTTACTTTTCATTTATACCTGGCCGGGTCATACTTGGGCTCCGTGATGTCCTCTGCATCATTAAGAACTCCTTTTTTTTTTTTTAATGCTTCTTTGAGTGGATATAAACAAATAACAAAAGAATTTAGTATGCCAACAATCTTATTATGTTCTGAGCAGAGAATTAGGCATGTACTATATGCCAACTTCTATGCTTGGAAATTTGTATTTTATATACATATAAGATGAGCATTAAAATGTACCTAATGTGGGCCGGCCGAGTTGCTCAGTTGGTTAAGAGCTCGCTCAAGAGTGTGAGCTGAGCTCTGAGCAACAGCAGTTCAATGTCCAGCCCAAGCTGAGCAGCTAACAGGTAGCAGGATGGCTCAGCTAAAAAAAAAAAAAAGAAAAAAGTACCTAATGCATTTCTAAAAGTTTTCTTGTAAGCCAGGTATTATTAAGTCCTTTTAACAGACAGAGGAACTGAAACTAAAAAATATTAAATCACTTGTTCAAAATCTTCTATCTAGTAATTACAATAGAATTCAATCATTTTTTTAATCTCACAAAAATTTTGTCAAAGTTTTTACCACCATCAAAATGGGAAATCTTGTAGGAAACAACAAAGATAGTGGAACATGGGTAGAGAATAGAAAGCGGTACTGAAATTTCAAAAAGAAAAAAATGAGCATTGAGAAAAATTAAGCCATTCTTCTAGACATAGAACATGACAAAATTGTGTGATTGGAGAGATTATAAAGAAGAGGAAGAGGAAGTAGAAAGATGGAGAAACAAGAATGCTCCCATGATGGAAACTTTCTGAGTCCAAGTAGTGAGGGGATTACCAACGCTGAATTTTTTGAAATGTACTCTTTGACTTTGAGAACAAACAAGAGAAAAGTGCTTTTCTCACTGGAAATTAAATAACAAAACATAGTTAGTAAAACCAAAGGATGCTTTTGAGTCTACCTTTTCCTCATTACACTTTATAGAGCAAAACAGGATCCTTCTGGAATTATTTAAATATATCCAGTTCTATGGTGGTTATTATATCTAATTTCTTTTATATTATTTCCCTATTGTCAGGTCCACAGCTCCCAAGTCCAGAGTCTTAAGGAGTTCCTTGCTTGCATTGAATTTCCATGTTGTCTTAAGATCGGTGTTACTAAATTTAGTTTTACCAATATAATTTGGTAGGGCCTTAACAAATACCCTGAAGCTGTGATTATCAGTGCTTGGAAGACCTGAGCTCTAGCTAAGTTGAATAGGTTTTTTTCCCCTTGATTATTAAATGACAGAACTTCTCAGAGCCCATTCTGAAACTTCAAATGAGAGCTTCTCAAATGTTTTTGATCATATTTTCTTCTTTTAGAGGAAAAGCTCATGATGCTAGCTAATGTTTTGGAAAACACATCATGGGAACTTTGTTGTTGATCAAGATACAACCCATAGACCTGGGACTATCAGTTGACCTTCAAACATTGCCATGATATCTGCTGCCACTCTCCTGTTCTCTTTAGGGTTGATTTTCACTAAAGAGGGAACCCTGGGGATCGAAATGGGTAGAAATATAAGCAACTTTTCTTCTATGAAAGTTTTTGAGAACTCCTCTTTGAAAGTCAAGGAGACACAATACAAAATTTTATTTGACATTTGTTAACATTATTTGGTAATGTGGTGACATCTAGCTTGTTCCTTAACCTTTCAGAGGCTCAGTTTCCTTATCCGTAAAGAGAAAATGATATCTATGACATAAGAATATAGTGAGAATCTATGATGTAGTGGATTCTTTCTTTATATTCCTTGACACTGCCATGTCAGTAAAGATGCAGTTCCCTTCCCTCTTTCTTTCTCCATCTCCTGAGTGTCTTAGGGTATTACGTCCTGCTGCGCTGATCCTCCAAGAATCTGGATGATACCTGAAACATGGGATACCCGGTGGCTAATGTCTCTCTTTGCAGATATTGCCTTACCAAGTTGTATGTGAAATAAGTCCAATCAAATGGGCAATGAAAACTAAATAAAGAATTCAAACACTCAAAACAAGGTCTTTTTCCCAAGGAACACAGAGTTGACAAATTCACATTATAAAGAATATTAATAGTACAAGGCAGTTCATGAGACTCAAAGGAAGAGTAAAAATAAGAAGAAAGCGCTATAAAATTTCATCGGAGGGAGAAAATGAGGGGTTAGGACTTCAGCTGTACATTCTTGAAAGGGTAAGGCCTTGCCATGGCATCTGCAAGGCTATGAGTTTGGTAGGTAATGACTGAGATCATTTTAAGTCTACTGTACCCCCTCAGTAAGCATATTTTGGGTAGAGATTCCTGCCCCTGAAGCACAGTGAACCTCTAGGTGGTCTGGGTATGAATTCTAAGCATGAACATTGTCATGGATGGCAGCCGGAGAGATGGAGGTTGTGAGGAAGAGGGCAGAGAAATGATGGCATGCTTGGAACGCCTCTAAGGTTATAACTATATGTCAGCCCCTCAGGAAAGAAGGAACAGTGGCCTCAAAGATCCCAACTACTTCTTCCATGTCAGTTGTTTTTATTCTTTACATGGCTTCCCAAAGATGAGATACATATAGGCAAGATTGTGGAGAAGAGGTTGGCTCAAGCCAGCAACTTGGATATTTATTTACTAGGCTTAGTTTAAAATGTGGAAACAAAACAACAGCTTGGAAAGCAACAGTTAAAAGACTCAACACAATAAAGTTTTAGAAGTCTCCTCAAAATTTAGTCATGCTAATTTAATATAATAATATTATGCTTTTCGAGTTAAGAGCCGTAACATATGGTGGGGGAGCTTGATGCCAAAGGAAACTATGAAAAGCCCTGCCATTCACCAAGTTGTCACTAGAGGGGGTGGTTGCACGCAGATAGGGTTCAGTTCCCGGACAAGCAGTTCATCTTTCTACAGTGCAGACTTCCCACCTCCACTAGTGGGTCACAGCTTTTTGTTGCCATGGGAATCCCTAAACAAGGGATAAATATGTCGACAATAGCCATAGACAATTTTATTTTTCATCCTTTTTTTAATGCATGGCAGTCTCACAGCACTCCATCTGCAGCCTGATGTTGCTCACTGGCCTGTTAAGTCTGGGCAGCACAAGCCATCCATTATTGCTAAATGGTATCACAGCACGTAGCTCTGTTCACACACTGTGGTGCATTGTAGAGGTCCCTGCTCTATGGAAAGAGGAAAAAAAAAACCACAACTCTTTTTTTTCCTCCTCCTTTTCCCTAGCTTGCTCCGCCTTCCAAGTGCAGCTGAATCTTCAAATGTGCTTAACTTCTGAGCACTTAACTGCCTGTATCAGACCAATAGGCACTCGCAGTGATGAAGCATGGAGAAAGCGCACATAATTTGTGACAAAGGGGAATTTGATTTTTTTCTCTGGGGCTCCAAGGTAAATACGTAAGGTGCTGTAATATCATTAAAATAAGTGGACTCACTAAAACGTACTCCTCTAAATGGAGTCTGTGATAGAAGTAAAGCTATACGACAATATCAGTGTCTGTGCCATAACTGAGAGCGTATCAGGACTGTCCAGACCCCTAGACAAGGATGTAAATTACACAGAGACTGGGGCTGTATTACCAGCAGCAAGTTACCTTATTATCTCTGCCTTGACTTCTGTCGTTGTGCTCATCATTTACTCCATACCTTCTGGGTGGTAGGCACTCTTCTGGATACGAGTGTTGGAAAAGATGACCCTGCGTTTAAGATGCTTCCTGTCAAGGGAGCTTGTCCCCCCTGAGAACTGGACCTGATCCGAGAAAAACTAAGGTTGCTATGGCAATTACACAAATTTCTAACTCACAATTAGATTCCTCTTCTCCACCAGGCCCTGTTCTCATGGAAAATGAAGGACAGGAGGAGGAGCAGGGCTTCAGACCTGGTTCCTTGAGGTCAGGAACCAAGTCAGCTGGTTCACAGAAGGACCCTTTGTGGCTATGCCAACATGTGGCACAGAACAGACCTTCAATAAATGTGTGCTCACAAAATAAAAATATAGATAAATGGATGAATGGGTGGGGTAATGAAATGGGTGAAGCATTTTGAGGGTTCTTGGTGGGTATGTTTAAAATGGAAAAATATTGATACTCATTGTATCACAGAACATCAAAGCTAGATAAAAAAAATTAAAGACATTCAACATTCAGCCTTTAATTTTAGCTTAATAGCCCAAATTTTATCTTTCAATAAGTTTAAAATTCTTTTATTACTCTAAACATCAGAATATTTAAATCACAGCACAAATAATCCCATTTTACCAACCTTATGTTAGTAAAAAAATCATGTGTAAATTATTAGGAAGGAGAAAGGAAATGAAATAATTAGCTCCCAGTGGTGAAGGGGTGTTCCAAATGCTATTCTTGTAGAGAATTGTTGGCTTTTCCTTGAAATTTCCGTTGACAGTTTGGGTTCCTGGCACATGGGAAAACCCCTTTTGGGTCTGAGATTTCCCAAACAGTGTATCCCTGGGAGCTTCCAGGCCATAAAACTAAGACAGGTGGAGGGATCTCTAGGTTGTGAGCCATTATCTTGCATCTACTGGTGATGGTACTGTCACGACGTTGGTCACTGTTAGCTTCTTTCCCAAAGGGCCTCAGGGTATCCAGCTAACTGGAAACACACTGCAGTTACAGCCAAGAGGGCGACCTTTCCCCAAATTGTTCTTGTTTTGTGATTCAGCATGTGAGTCATTTGGTTAATAGCAACTTCCTTTCTCTCCCAGATACCCGCTGGAAAATTTGGATCTCTTCTCATTTGGAGAGAAATCCTGGGTCAGTTGCTAAGGCAGCTGGTTTGAGATTACTCGTCAGCCAGGAAGAGATGATGGAGCCTTGCTGTAGCTTACAGAATTGCAGAGGAACTGGTAGCATTTGGTTGAGAAACCAGATCTTGGCATCAGAAGGTTGCCTGTCGTACAGACAATGTTGAAATAGTCACAGAAGAATGCTGTGCTACTATACTACTAAAAATGAGCATATGGGATTGTTCAGGGTGGAAAAAGCCATTCATTCATTTACTCGAGGTCCCCAGTGTCACCCTTCTTTATTAAGTAGGAACCACAGGGTTACAGTAGAATGGGCTCACCCCCAGTTCTGGGGGTGGGTCTTAGGTGCATAAGGGAATCCTGTCCCCCTCCGTGCAATGCTCAGGTCAGAAACGGGCAAGTCACCAGGCTTATGTTAACCAGGACAAGGCAGTTTTATTGTCCTAGGAAACCTAAGTCATTCTCATCATGGTGAAGTTAACCAGTGTTCCATGAGTTGAGGAAAGATATTCTTTTTTTTCCCTCTGGATACAGAAAATCATGTATGTAGCTCTAGAAACTAGGGGAGCTCAGTCTTAGGGTGAGCTTCCAGGAAGAAAGGGGATCTGGAAAGAAACAAGCTCCTGAATAAAACCAAAGATCGTTCTTTGGCCATACTCTTTTCATAAAAGCTGAAATGTTTTCTTTATTATTTCAGGTAGTTTGAATTGGGTTTTCTATTACTACTGACAGAAAAATTTGAATGCTGAAGAATATTCTTAAGGATTCTTAATGAATTGATCATTCAGTCATTTATTCTATAAATACGTTCTCGCTCTACAATTTGCAAGGCTTGAAGGCAGAGGGAGTCCTTTACTCCAGAAGGAAAGAGTATATAGTAAAAACATTGGATTGCGAGTAACGTGGTTGGCGAGTGTTCTGCAAGACGAGCAACCATTTTGAACACATTTTAACTTGGTAAATAAGCGATGTCTTGCAATACAAGTAGTTTGTTTCTGGAATGAATTATGCTCACAAACCAAGGTATTACTGTACTGGAAAGGCAGACATATAAATGGAAATGTATAGCATGGGAAATGCTAAATGCAGGCAAATATATGCACAGTACAGTGGGAACAAGGAGGAAGAAACCTTAAAATATGCCTCAATGGAAGAAGTCAGGGCAGCTTCATGGAGGAGACTTGAGATAACTATTAGAGTAAGATCTGAAAATAAGGCAGGTGAGGGCCATCCAGGAAGAGGGAAACACACCTACAAAGAAACGTAGGCACAAGAAGACGTGACTTGTTTAAAATAGGTGGAGCATAAAAAGCAAGGTGGGGGAATAGCCCTAAATGAGCCTAGACAAATGGTCAGTGCTAGATATTAAAGAGTCCTTCATTTAAGTAAGGAGGTTTGTTTTTCTTGTAATCGAGGTCAAAAAGAATTTTGATCTGACTTTCTGTTTTCAAACCACATATGTTATGAGTTATTAACCTCTATGTAATAGAAAAATAGTAAAGCATTGTGGTAGAGAACATGGGTTCTAGAGTAAAACTCCCTGGTCTTAACTCCCGCACCTGCTTCTCCCAGTGCCTCAGTTTCCTCCTCTGAAAAATGGATGCAATGGAATTGTTGTGAGGTTTAAAGAACTTCTTCATATAGTGGTCTACTTATCTAATGTTTTTTAATCCAAACTTGCCCTTGTTGATTTTAGTTTCTTACAATATTATGAATAAGTTCCCTTTGGCATGATGAAAAAAACTAAGGTATGGAGAAAGCTGTCATATTATAATGTTATACAGTATTAGTCTCAAACCTGTGATTTTGTTTTAATTATTGGTCATCCATGGTTTCATGCAGTGAACTCTTTGTCCATGTTGTTTATTTGCAGTTCATCTATTTTTTGTGTTTCTGGAGCTATGTGCATATACCAAATGGTAGGATAGCCCATTTAAAGAAAAATGATTAAACCCTCTCCTCCCAAATACAACATCCCTTTACATTAAAGATAAGGTAAAAGATAAAGATACAGCAAGACGTATGTGGTAAGAGGTACATAATCACTCATGATGTTTCTATGATGTAAGTAAAGTGGGTTGTCTGTGTAAGATTTTGCCTAAATGGAAAAGAGTAACCCAGATATGGGTGTGTGCCAGGCACAGTTAATATTCAGCTGGTGTTTACAGCAGTATGGTTGCTTATTATTAGTGTATTTTCTGATTGGTCAGGTAATCAAACTTCTGATTAACCAAGGGTTGAATCATTGTACATGTGAAGTATTTTTGAATATCATCCTTATATATAAGGTTCCCACTCTTTATACAGGAAACTCAGAGATAAGGAAGAACAGTATTGGGAGGTAAAAGCAGCTGTCTGTCAGTGATAGCTACATGGGAACTGAGTTCACGGGAATGGCAATCAACAAACCCCAGATGAAGAGGATGGAAACAGGGCGGGGGCAGCAGCAGTGCAGCACTGTGGGTCGGGTCATGGGGCGTCAGCTCACCAAAGAATGAGACAGACCTGGGTTTGCTGCCCACCTTCTCTGTTTCTCACCATATGGATTTTTGTAAGTCATTTAACTTCCCTAACTCTCAGCGTGGATGGAAAAGGCAGACAATGATTCTCACCACAAAGAGTTGCAGAGGAAATTCAAAGAGATGCTTAGCGAGTATAGAATCTAGCCTCTGGAGTGAATGTGAATGGGATCTGTAATTGTTATTGGTCTCTAACTAGTATTCCTGGTGAGATCACTCAGTATTTTATGCATTATGGCTCATTTAGGTAAGTGCAGATATGGACATCTACTGAAATTTTCCTGCTGCCCAATAACTAGAGATGTTTGAAAGAATTGCTAAGAAATATTTCCAGAATAGCTCATTCCACCTTAGGTATACTCTATTATTCGGGGCAATGTATTTTACAATTTCAACAAACTGTTGAGATTAGATTTAGCCCAGATGGGAGCAAATACTAATTCCAGGACATTTCATTTTATTCTATCATGATACCTCTAGACCTAGCACAGCTTCCTGTGTGTAATAAATGCTCCGTGAATATGTGTTGAATGCATAAATACACAGGTAACCTATAATTGATGATGAGTACCAGAAATTAGGCATTATCTGTAAGATGTAGCTGTTGTTTTATTCAAATGGTTTGCCCTCATTTTAACTTCTTCACTCATGTAATTTTCTCATTGTGTTCTGTTTTGTAATATGATTATTTTGTTCTTATATCCCTTGTTGAGTTATAAGCTCCTTGTAATCAGATCCTATGTCTTACTGTCTCTTTTCTAAAGATCCTAATAGATAACTGATTCTCAACAAGTATCTTTTGGATGTTGAAGTAACCTAGGAAATATTGTATTAAGTTTTAAGATGATTTGTTTTTCAAGGGGTGTATACCCCAAGCACATACCAGCTCTGTATTTGAGACATGTCACCTGCTCTCAGCTTCAGTGACTCCTAGTCTAGTGGATCACACATGCTTTGCCTCTTGGACTTCCACGGGCCCTGAGAGGGACACGAGTCTCATCGTCACACACCTCACACGTCTGATCATAGCAGGCATCTATCTGTTCTGAATCCCTCAAGCCTTGGCTGCCTCCCCATCATCTGTCCGTGTCAATGGGGATGGTCATTGTGGCTTCCAAGGCAGAACCTAGTCCGGTATTTGCTTCTTGCAAATTATTCCCTCTGAGTCACATGGAGCATCTTTCCTGCTTTCATTTGCATTAATGGTATCTTCATACAGAGTGCCAACTTGTGAAATGCAGAGATGCAGGGCTGCCGGGAGATATAAGATAAAGTGATTCACATGGCTGAACCGACATCCAGAATCACATCTGAAATTCTTGTTCGTGGCCTTCCTCCTTCCTGGTATGCCCATTTGACAAAGCACATTCACTCAGAGATGTGATGAATGGAAAGGATTCTATATCCTCACACAGAAGAATCTTGTGGGTTGCTGACATTTAGTTTACAACCGAAACCAGTTGCCCAGTAATTAGTGAATATATGGTCTTACAAAACAAAATGAGAGAAGCCGAATTAACTCGACCCCATGTTGCTGCTTGCTGGCTCTGTTTACTGCGTTTCTGCTTTTTGACTTTGTTTTCTCAGATACTGCTTCCATTAATTTATTTTCTTCTCAGAATAAATAAATCCTCAGCTTCTTGCTGTCTTTCGATAAGGTAGTGCCAGTGTCTATTTTGGAAGTTCCATAAGCATAGGAAGGTACTTTCTAACAATTTTATGCATTCTCTTAGCCAACCAGGGAGTTCCGAGGCAGCTATTTCAAAAGAGAGCTTGGATCATAACTCTAAACAAGTTGAGGATAAGGGGAGTTTCATACTGCCATTTACTCATTAAGAAAATCAGTGCATAGATTATTGCCCATTATAACTGGATTCAAAGAAACTTGGGTATGTTTTTTTTTTTTGAGGGCAGTGTCACTGGCCTTCATATGTGGGACCAAACCGGGGCCGCTGGCTTCCCAAGCCAGCGCTTAACCACCGCACTACTCGGCCGGCCAGGGTATTTTTAAATTTTTTCTTTTCTATCTAGGAACAGTATATTTTTAGTGAATCTGAGTTGTACACAAGGAAAACCTGATATAATATATTTTAAAAATGTAAACTAGGAAAGATTGTGATGTCTAACAAATCATCTATATTTTTATATGATGTTTTATTGAAATTAAAATTGTATCCTCTGGGCCGGCAGAGTGGCGCATTGGTTAAGCACTGGCTTCGGACACCCGTGGCCCCGGTTCGGGTCACACATATGAGGGCCAGTGACACTGCCCTTAAAAAAAAAAGAAAAATTTGTATCCTCTTTTTCCTATAACCCTCTCTTGCTTTCCTCATTACCATATCTATTCCTACAAGTAAAATACTTTGTTATTATATGATACATTGTATAGTATAAGGAGGAACAGGACAACCAGCAAAGAACTAGTAGGATTTTATAATTCTAGGTAGTATATTCACCAGTTTTTTTGTCAACATTACCAGTAGTTTTGAACCCTGAATTAACAGGTAGGAAATTTCTGGCTATAATACTTCTTAACCATCAATTTATCATAAGCAGGAAGACTAGCTTGAGAAAGCTGTGCCTTTAATAGTGTAAATTCTTCAGCATGTTTTATTTTTATATGGAGTGAATAGTTTTCTTAATGCATAAGAAGAATTTTGGGGCACAGGACAGGACCAGTTAAGATAACAGAGTGTTGAACAATATTTTTAAGTAATATGTTTCATTGCAAACCAGATAATAAAAAGCATCGTTTTCCGTGATGGCAGAAAGCATAGGGATCAATCTGTCTGCTGCAATGCTTAGATTATATTGAGAGCAACAATTCAAATATCTTTGGTGCAAAATATCCATTAACAGTATCTTAAAATGGATTCCATGGAAATAGACTCTAAGACGAGGAGTTTTATGCAAACTTTTATTGGGGAGTGGTCTTGGGAGGTATACCAGTAAAGAAATGAGTATAGGAGTAAGCAGGGGGAAAACTGATCCACAATGCTATAGAAACTGAGACCTCAGCTGAACCTACGGTGAGCTCTGTAGCTGGAATGACCATTTAGATTATCTGAAATTGAGGCAAATTGGCAAAGCCTTTGTTTTCCCCCTTCAGCCAGTAATTTGCTTCATGCCAGGCCCTGGGAAGGATTATAAACTTGGAAGAGGGAATTCACTGAGGTTGACAGCAATTTCCAATGAGCATGACAACTGCAGGTGGTCTGGTCATAATTGATTTTACCACCTGGGGGTGGGGGAATTGATGCATTCACCTTGAAGAAGGTATTTGGAACACTATAGCGTTGATATTAGAACAGGGGTTCTTAAAGTTTGGTACCCAGACAAGTTTCATCAGTATCCCTTGAAACTTGTTAGACGTGCAAATCCTCAAGACCTCCCTAAGATTTACTGAATCAGAAATTCTGAGGGTGGGACAGAGCAATCTATGACTTAATAGGTGATTCTCATGCACACTGAAATTTGAGAGCCATTGCACTGACGTGTCTTTTAGTCACCCAACAAGATAACATCAACAAAAACGTTTTATCAGAACATTGTTTTGTGGTTAGACCTTTCTTTTGATGATAATGCACTGGTTTCTGCATCTGATGTTATATCATAGACTGGAAAATCAGATATGTTTTAAAGCTTTAGTTGGTTGGATTATGATGGCCAACTGTCCCAATAGCCCACAGTCAGGAATATGTGGACAGCTTGTCTCTATCATGCTATGGGAGCCTAACCAAAGGCCATATCTGAGGATGAGTGAAGAAGACAAATAGAAATGCAGACATCATCTGCGTCCTTTCTTGGATGGGATTGTAAAAGTTTAATATCAGGAAAATCTCTGACTTGCATTGGGATGAATTTAGATAGGTACCAAATTCTGCCGTTTTGTTTTTGAGAAGAAAGCAAATACAGCCTTCCTGTTCTTATTGAAAACTTATACAAACACTGATTGGTCATGAAGATAACACCAACAGCTAAAGGGAAAAAATATTGCCAAATAGTAAATGATATGGTATTTACAAAGTGTGGATTGTCTATAGACCATGGAAATCAGAACATATTTTTAAAATGAAGAAAACAGGAAACTAAAGATGAAAGTGCGTATTCATTCGATCTTGTTTCTGAGGTCAGTTACAAAGTTCATTTCAAAGCTGATATCCTTCCTCCAAATGTGAATCAGAATGCCAATATTTTAGCAAGTTCCAAGACTGCAAGTTGTCAGACACCACTTCAAGATATTCAGTTTCAGTTGCCACTATCTGCTTCTAAGAACTATTAATATGAGGAAAAAATAGACCCAAGGACAAGGCTCTGTTCAGCCTTTCCCATCCGCCTTGATCACTGGTTTGCCATTTGCTCTGATACTCACCTGTGTTGTTCACCTTGCTCACCCTCTTTGGAATGGCCAATGTCTCAGCGTGTTCAGAAACTAAGGGCTTCATCCTCTCTTCTTTCCAAATAGTATTTGGGCTTTATTTACTTTTCCAGCTACTACTTAGTTATTGGCTGGGCCATAGCTGCTTCTAAAACCCACCTTTAACTGTGTGAGTGGGAAGCTTAGATAACTGGGAATTCTTAATTAAATACAATATATTTTTCCTTTGAATCCCCCATGGTACACTCATTTTTAATAGCATCTTAAGCTCCTTTAACTGTGGGACAACCCGTCTTGAATCAGGCAAATTCATCATGGAGACACATTAACCCTGGTGAGTCGAAAGATGCTCTCATCTGTTATTGCATTTTGCAGCTTGGGTTCCCAATCAGTTGGGACAAATGAAAACGTTCTCACTGCACGGAGGTTCTGCTATAAACTTCAACCTAAACAGCCACTCAGCTCATTTCACAGAAGTCCCCTTGAAATACTAAATTCCAGAATTCTCTACTATGGAGAAAATTAATAACATTCCTCAAACGATCTTTCCTCCCTGAGCCTTTTAATTAAAAGGGTGACCCTTAAATGCATTTGAAGAACGTCCTAAATGACAGGATGTTCACACATATCTCAAAGAGGAGCTGTTTGTGTCTCTATTCATATGGTAGCTCATGTTCCATTGGCTGAAAGGAAATCCCCTTTCATGATCACATACAGAGTATTATAGGATCAGTAATTATCTATGATGCAGTGGTTGCTTTCTAGAAGATGAGCACATTATGAATGATTGCGTAACAGACACCTCTAGACATTCCTAGAGCACTCAGAGATATTGGACAAGATTGGCCACTTTATGCAGAGAAATTCCATGTAATATAATTTCATGGCCAATTCACTTGCCATGATTTCCCCAGTGTAGGCCATAGCTTCACTTGCAGAGTTATTTCAAAGAGTTCCTAACTCAAAGAATTATCTGCAGTCTGCACAGTTTTAAAAGGTTGTTGCCTACAAATATATTGTATTTTTATTTATTTGTTTATTTATTTATTTATACAAATTTATTTTAAAATATTGTTGAAACCAAAGGAGCTCTTATAGGAGTTCCAATTAACTGATATTAAAGTATATCTCACTACTATGTTTGAATAGAATGCCTGAAAAAGATGATATCAATAGAATATTTAGATACTTAAAGAAATTGGCTTATTAACTCAAGACTGGGAACATCCTGTGTTTCCTTTGTACCCCAGAGCCCAGAAATTGTAGCTTGTGCCCCAGGGCTTGTCAGGAAGTGAAAGCATCATAGCTCAGTGTTGAAGAAGATAGAGTAAATGGGTCTAAAAGTAATGTTAGAGCTTGTATGAGGTATACAATGAAGCAAGTAATGTAGGTACCTACCAGGTAATACTCCAAATAGTGATCGCCATCATTATTCTTATGTGCTCATTACACATATACCGAGTAAAAGGAAAGCTCATCCATTCTCGTCTATAGTTGTATGATGTCAGCACCACTTACTGGAGCTCTGAACACTAACAGTAGATGGTTTCATGATGACTAAGAAGACAAAATCCTGGACAGAAGCTGTGGACCTAAGCCACTGATTGAACCTATGTGTTTGTTGTGCATTTGTCTCCTGCTTTTCTGTCTCAGTATTTTTGATGCACTCATTTTCTTGTACTCCTAAAGAAATAGGAGAGCAGCCACCAATAGTAGAAGGACTGATGGAATCCACGGTTTTCCACGAGATGTCAAAATATCCCAATCTGAATGAGATCTGGTGTCTTAAATATACATTCTGTTGACATAAACAGCTTCTTATGTATTTACACTTGAGAATAACAGGATTGAACTTTAGATATGTCTGGCATGGTTGTGTATGTGTATGTGTGTCTGTCTCATGTATTAGAAAAGCCTGGGGGAGAAACATCTCGTCTTCGGTTTTCCCACATAGTCTGGTCCTGTGTATGATCTAAGTAAATAGTTGCTGAACTGAGTCAAAGAGCTGAGGGTGGCATGCTTTTGTGGTTGGCCTGGCCTTGTCACACCTGTCTCTAGTCTGCTCTGGGACCCCGGGGAAAAGCCTGGGGCTGCATTGCCCAGATCTCTTTCCTCTGGTAGAGTTTGCCAATTGAGAGGCTTTCTTATGAAATCTTGAAGGATGGAAGAAGTCCGTATTCCTGGCAGCAACTAACTGCAGAGAAACGCATGGGCAGAGAGCAGGCCAGGGCAGCACGGTGGTGCTTTGGTGCTGCAGGCAGCTGATATTGGCGAGGAAGCTCTCCTAAGGCTCCTGAAATTCACAGGCAAGTTTCAGCATGCTCCTAGGAATCACACACATGGGTTCCACGGGCACCTGAGATTGTTGCTTCTGTTTTCTATAAATCTAATACTTCTCGATGTCAGGAATTCACACAGCAGCTTCCCTAGCCTCACCAGTTTTTTTTCTAAGCTTCTAATTTCCTGTATTCTGTATTGTCACTAGGAATAGAATGAGTGACTTTTGTCACTCTACGTGATATACTGAGGAATAGAGAACCAACCAGCTGAAGAATCAAGTTGGAGATCCTTCAATACTATATGTCCCTACATCATATAAGAAAAAAACCCAAAACTTGGTAGTTTCTTGCCTTTGAGATGTAAAGGCTATCTGGTAGCTAAAAACTAATGTTTGCAAGATTAGGCAATAAGCAAAACAGACCACAAGAAGTACAGAGCTAAATGCAGTGATATGTGCCTTTCCATTGGCAATCCTCCCACAATAATCTTTAAACTTCCTATTTCAATTCTTCCTGGATTGCTGGTTAACAGAAAGATCCCTCAGAAGGAAAAAAGGACATCATGTCACCTTGTTCATCAAACATACAGCCATTGGCATAACCTGGGTGCTCATTAGAAATGCAGAATCTTGGATATTTTAACAGGACCCAGAGGTGACTTGTAGGCACATTGATGTTGAGAGCCACTGCTATGCAGAATTTGATAAAACACACTGCAGAGTCCGCCCCTAGACCTGACGTTTGTCTAGGGTGCGGCCCAACCATGAGGATTTTTAAAAGCTCCCCAGGGCTTCCACATACAGCCAAATTTGAGAAGCTCTGGTAAGCTACTCTGGGATGATCTGAATAACCTGCAGGAGATTTGGCACGACTGAGGAGCTCACCGTAATGGCATTTGTCTCCAGGTGCATGTTATTCTCAGCTGCACTGATCCCAAGCCCTGGGTTTGTCCCCAATGCCTGGGATGTTTGGACCTTCGCCAGCATTTTATGGGGTTACCTGGCGAAGTGAGCACTTCATTGCCTATTTCCTCCTGAGCATTATGACTACAATTCAGTTAATAGCTACAGAGTCAAGGGATGCTGTTTGGGTGTGGGGGATATCTTTGTGAGCCAGTCTTTCTAAATACATGGGGTATTCGTTCCCTATTACTGCTGTAAGAAATCACCACAAATTTAGGGGCTTAAAGCAACACCCACTTATTATCTTGTAGTTGTGGCGGTTAGAAGTCTGAAATGAGTCTGACAAGTCTAAAATCAACGTGTTGGGAAGGCTGGAATCCTTCTGAAGGCTATAACAGAGAAGCCATTTCCTTGTCTTTTTCAGCTTCTAGGAGCCACAAGACTTTTTTAGCTCATTTCTTCCTTCATCTTCAAAGAGCATTGCTGCAACCTCTGCCCCCATCATCACATCTCCTTTTGCTGAATGACTCTCTTGTCTCCTTCTTACAAAGACCTTTGTGATTGATTATATTTGACCCACCTAGATAATCCCAGATAGTCTTCTTGTTTTAAGATCCTTAACTGAACCCCATCTTCGAAGTCTCTTTTTTTGGTGAAAGGTAGCACAGTCACAGGTTTCGGAGATTAAGACGTGGACATATTGGGGGCGGGGAGGGGGGAGAGGTGAGTAATGTTATCTACCACATATGATTAAACCTGTCAAAGGAATATGGCATTCAGTGTTGCTCTTTCTTTAAAAAACTGGTTGTTAAAACAGTAGTGCGTATGTAAACCAATCATTGTGACTTTTAAAAATACATACAGCAAGATTTACATTAATATAATCATACATTTCCATGCAGTTCAAGTTTCTTATTAGCAGTGTTAAAGTTTCTTGCATCATTTTGCAGCAACTTCTCTCCCCATCTCTGAGACCTGGCTTTACCAGGCATTACTTGCCCCTTAAATCTTTGACACTAACAAAGTTCAAGTTGTCCCCTACCCCAGGTGTTCATTGGCTCTAATGTTTATTCTAGATCAGTGATTTTCTATGTTGGCTATCCATGAGAGTCACCTAGGGAGCTTTGAAAAATCCCAGTGTCCAGGCCACATCCAGGACCCATTAAATCAGAATCTCTGGGGAGGAACCCCAGACATCCTTTTATTTTTAAAGCTTTGCAGGTTATTTCAATGTGCATCAAAGTTTGAGAACCACCACTCAAGAGGCTCTCCCTGTTGGCTCTTCCCAGCTTCAACCCTCCTCTGATTTCCTTCCTCCCAATGTCGGGACGAAAGAAGGAAGCTGCATCACCTTTGCTTTGCAGAACAACACGGCAATCATCTTTTTCCAGCCAGGCAGCATCCAAAGTACAGCATCACCAGTTAGGAGCCAGGACTCACCTCCACAGTGCCCGCACCCTCCTAAAAGTGTCAGAGGTCACGGTGTGCCAACAACATCTCCCTACTCAGTGTCCCGACATCCCCAGAGTTGATGGACAACCCCTGCCAGAGGGCTGAGCTTTGCCCCCTGGAGATGTTCATTCTTTCTTCTCTTCTACTCTTGTAATACAGCTGTGGAGGTGATGAGCTCATGATGTCTTAACACAGCGAGGCCAGCTCTAGAGGGATAGCATCCACTCCTAAGAACGACTTCTGTCTGAATCCAGTCAAAAGGCAGAGGCCAATCCAATTCATCCTTCATAGTTGTCTCTCTTCACAGGGTTTTTTTGTTTCTTTGTTGGTTGTTGTCTTTTTTCCATTCCCCAAGGTTATTTATTATTATTATTATTATTATTATTATTAGTGTCAGGTGTACAAAACGACATAGTGATTAGACATTTACACACCTCACAAAGTGATAACCCCACCAAGTCTATTGCCCATCACACACCGTACATAGCTGTTACAACACCACGGACTGTATTCTCTCTACTGTAGTCACAGAATGTTTGTTTTTGTTTGTTGCTCATTTCTTCCTAGAATCAGGAGTTTATAGGTCCACCATTTTATGGCAAATTTGAAATAAACATTTCTGTTCTTAATTACAATATTTGCAAGTTTTACTCTGCTGTTACTCTGACAGTCATCCTGTTAAGCTTATTATATATGCTGACATATTTAGCATGTCCTACACCCTCCTGCTTACATTTTTTTCTCCATTAATAGTACTTATTGAAATCAGACATATTGTATATTGTATTTATTTCATTTCTTGTATGTCTTCTACCCTCAGGTTGCCAAAAAAAGGAGAGCAGAAATCTCAGCATTTTTTTGGCTGCTACTTTATCTCCAGCCTGCCCATAATAGGTGTTCAGTTAATATTTGTTGAATGAATGAATCTAATTTCATCCTTACAACCCTCTGAGAGAAGCACATCATTAGACCCATTTTACACATGATGAAACTGAGGAACTGCAAGTTAAGTACCCAATTAGAAAGTGGCAAAGACGATTTCAAACCCAAGCAGTCTGATTCTCAATTCCACCCACTTTATCCTTACTTTATAATGACGCTCTCTCATCGGCTACATTATTAAAAGCAATTCCATAAAAGCAGCACTGTGGGAAGCAGCTATTCCTCACAGTTAGTAGTGGGTCCGAACATTGCCTCTGATGGTTCCTGAATCGGTGTCTTTGGCAGGTAATATCTCTCTCTGAGATTTTAGCTCATATCAAACAGGAGCAACCACCTTGCAGCATTGTGGAAATGACTGAATGGGAGATGGTACACTTCTCCTCTTCATTTTAATGAGCAAAGCTCTTTCCCCACCAGGCTGTGGAAACCTAGTGATGCTGATGGATGCAGGTGCTTACCTAGGCTTTCAAGGTCTCCCTTGTCCTTGCCCGTGGCAGGGCCTTGGACCAACAAAAGGGTACATGAAATTTGAGGAAGAGAAAGGTGCTTCAGGAGATAACCTTTGCTCACCTCCATATTTGGGAACAGTTTCCTGCAAAAGTGAAAGAAGTGCCCTTTTGGTCCCCAAAGAAGCTATTTCTGTCTATGTTTGCTGTGCATTTAGACATCTGTGTAATATCAGAGATGCCTTCAGGCTTTGCCAAATATACCATTGGAAAGAAAACTGACGAATAACCATCATTTGTTTACTGATGAAAGATTTTGTTTCAAGACAATTTTAAGAACTACCTATTGTTGCATGGCTTTGCAGTCTGCTGACTTATTTTTTTGAAAGCACATTAAACATTATTGGTTTCTTGCCGGGAGAATCAATATGTGATTATATAGATATGAGGTGTGACATTGAACATTCTATTTTTTAAAACAGTTTTATGGAGATATAAGTCACATATTACAAAATTCACTCTTTGGAAGCATGCAGTTCATTGGTGTTTAGTACATTTACATAGCTGTGCAACCATCATCACTGTCTCATTTCCGGATATTTTCATCACCTCCCCCCAAAAAACTATGATCTCATGAGCAGTCATTACTCATGTCCCCTTCTCCTTAGCAACTAGTGCCTGGCAACTGCTAATCTACTTTCTGTCTATCGATTTGCGTATTCTGGAGATTTCATATAAATGCAATCATACAATGTATGATCTGTTGTATCTGGCTTCTGTCACTCAACATAGTATTTTCAATGTTCATCCATGTTGCGGCATCTATCAAACCTTCATTCCTTTTCTTTGCTGCATAATATTTCATTGTAGGGATATATAAATTATTTATTCTTTCATGAGTTGATGAACACTTGGACATTTGTGGGTTTTCCACTGTTTGACTATTATGAATAATGTATGAATATTTACATACAAGTATTTTCGTTGAAATATAATTTCTATTGTGAATACATTGAGGACTGGAATTGTTGGGTCACATAGCAACTCTGTTTAATAGTATTATTCATTTTGGTAAAATAGCATTCTAAAAATTAAATCCATTAAGAAATTTGAGTGGCAGGATAAGGGGTGAGGTCCAAAGTCAGACACTGTATATTTACCATCCAATCCCATCTTCACAGTTGCTGTGAGGTAGACATTTATATTTCTGTTTTACAGATAAGGAAACGTAGTCTTAGAGAGATAAGTAACTTGCCCATTGCTATACAGTTATAAATGGGAAAGAAGTTTAATCCAAGTCTGTGGGATTCCAAATATTTCCATTATGTATGTTGCTTATTATAAAACAGCATAAACTCATTTTTTTTTAGCTACTTCATTTTTTATTTGCCTCCATTAGACAAATTTGGTATATTTAAGGAATGTTTCCTTTACTAAAAAGAAATGTGAAGTCATGGTCTGGGCAGTTCATCGCTTCCGTGCTTTGTGTTATTGGGCATCCATGCAAACATTTCTTAAAGTAAAAAAAGAACAAAAAACCTGATAAATGGTATATGTCAATTGCTAATTAATAATATGTGCCAATATATAATAAGTATATGTTAATATCTAATAAGTACTATGTATGCCAATTGGTTTTTAAAACATAAATCTTGGTGCCAAATATACCAGAATGCAATTTTTACTTTACAAAGCTACTTTCTCTGCCATTTAGTGTTTTACTTTGATATTCACACAAATTCTCCAAAATAAATATTGACATTTACCAGAGTTCTTTTCCCACAAGTGAAAATAGATGGTACACTGAAACAGTAAAAGCTGTTTTAATGGTTTAGAAATAGATTCAAAGTCTGCTTATATTAATAGAGATTACTGATTTCCACAGGGTACAAAAATTATCTTCTTTGAGAGTAACCTTAGAATTACAGCTCAGATTTACACAATGGAATCCCGCAAATGAAGTGCCACTTTACTGATGTTTCTAAACAAAAGTGGTCATTTAAAAACTGTTACTTGGTGACTGGGAAACACTTGACTTGGACAAGCCAAAGTAAAAATTAAATAGAATGCACATTAATTTCATCACTCAGTACCACTCATTGGAATTTCTAAAAAAAAAAAATATGCACATATATCAATGCATAAATATACATATTTGCAAAAACTTTTTAAAAAATATAAAGAATAAAGATCATAATGATGGTAACTTACGGAGTTGTATTTGACATGGAATGGCACTTTTAGCAGTTGGATGCTTTTTTTTTTTTTTAAGATTTTTATTGGGGAATTGGGGGAGGGGAACGGACAAGTTGCTGCCCTTCTGTTCTTCAGTCTAGTTGTGGAGGTCTTTGCTTCACTGGCCCATGTTGGTATCATCATTGTGCTCTTCCCGGGTGAAGCAGATCGGTCGCCAGCCTCTGGACGGCCATTCACGGCGGCTAATGGCAGCTCACGCTGGCTGCCGGCCACTCACTGTAACTTATGTCAGCCCACTGCAGCAGGGGCTGCAGCCTCCACTGTCACCAAGACTCACGCAGCCCAGCTCCAGGTAGAGCTGTTGTTCACCATCTTCGCTGTAGAGGGCAGTGTCACTGACCCTCATATGTGGGATCTGAACCGGGGCCGCTGGCGTCCCAAGCCAGAGCGTAACCAACACACCACTTGGCCTGCCCAGCAGTTGTATGCTTTAAGTATCACAGAAAAAAAAAATTTCAAGTCAACATGATTGGCAGAAGGTATTGCTAAAGTCATGTTGACAAAATGTATGGCTTTGTGTTTTCTCTCTTAGCAATATCAGTGAGTGAAATCATATGGTTTTTGCCCTTTTCCATCTGACTTATCTCACTTAGCATGATACTCTCAAGATCCATCCATGTTGTCGCAAATGGCAGTGAACAAAAACTCGTAGACATAGATAGCAGTATCGTGGTTACCAGAGGGGAAGGGTGACAGGGGAGGATGAAGAGGGTAAAGGGGGTCAACTATGAGGTGATGGAGGAAGGCTAGACTCTAGGTGGTGAGCACCCGATGCAATATACAGATGATGTATTATAGAATTGTACACTTGAAACTCATATAATGTCATTAACCAATGTCACCTCAATAAATTTAATTTTAAAATGTCAATTAGAAGTAGATGGACTGAGAATTGGGAACAATGCAACAGATGAAGTAAAAAATAAATCATTGCTGAATCACAACTTAGAATGACCCATTCAACAATAATTACCTGAATATGTTAGAATTACATATTCCTTTACAGAACCAATTTCTTTAAATCTATTTTGTTATAAGAAACCATTCTAAGTTCCATATCATTTATTCATTAATTTATTCACTTAGCTAGCAATTTTTTATTGAATGATTACTTTGTACCAAGAACTGTGTTAATCTTGATCAGTGCAGACATAATCCCTGCCTTCTGGGATCTTGTTGTCTGTTAGGGAAATTTGCACCACTTGCAAAATTAATGAAGGACATAAGACTTCCTCCTCCCTCTATGACTCTTGGAAGAGTAATTCCTTATATCTCCATTTTTGAAAGCTCGTTGCAAAAATTTTATTGCGTCTCTACACAAGATTTTGTTTTGTTTTTTCAAATAACTTTCTCCAAGTGGTATCAATGAAAGGATGAATCACCTTGTATTCTATAATAGTAGAGAAACATTAAAATATGAATGAATTAGACTATATCTTTCCAAAGGAAAAAAACATGGCCCATGGAAGGCTTGTTTACCAGGTATCTTCATTTGTAATTATATAGAGAGAACCCCAATGACAACAACTGAGTCAAAAGCACCCAAAAGCAGTACATTGAAGAATAATGTCAAGAGCTGGTGATAAGTAGAATGCAGAGCCTAGAAAGGCAAAGAGAGAAGTTGAAGGAACAGGATCTTCTATGATTTATAGTTTTTATCACAGGCGCTTCTACGCACTACCACTTCCTAAGCCCCCATCCCACAGGTGGATCCAACAATGTGCACATACAATGATGCATAAATAAGCTTGTGCATTATGTTTATTCTTGTAGAATCAAAAGATTTCTAGAGCATGTGAGAACATAGAGATCTCCCCTGGTAGTTTACTGACCAACAAAGGAAATTAAGACACTAAAGAGCATAGTTCTTCTTATAATCTAATTATTTAATTTTTTCCCTTTGCATTTAAACACTATGTGCATAAATGGGTTAGATGTCTGTTTTATTATTTATTTGATGAAAACTTTGGCATTTATAAATTATTATCTTAAAGAGCACCGGAGACGTCTGGTTTCTTTCCTTTAGTAATTTTGCCTGCTTCCGTTTGACAGAGGCATATTTATCTCGGGTTCCTGCTTCTTGCCCTCTGCAATGAGTGACATTACTTCCAGACATTTCCATTTCCAGATGTGATATTAGGTAGCTTCAATAACATAGAGAAAAATATCAAAGAAAGGAAAACCTCACATAAGAGTGTTCTTTTAAACAAATATCTTTCTTAGTGATAATTTTGGAAAGACATCTGTTACAAACTTTTTCATACACACACAAATGTTTGCACACACTTTTAATTTATAGAATGGTTTAAATTATATGTGAAAATAACCTATAGTGAATCTTTTTAACATGACACATCATGGGCTAAGAGGTGACTGGTGGGTCTCTGTTTCAGTGTTACGTAAAATCCAGAGATATAAACATTTTTACCACTCGGTAGGTATTACTTTGCAAGAGTATAATTGCCCCTGGGTCTTGGAAGTATTTTTTCATCAGCCTTAGTCATGTTTACCAAGTCAGGGACAAATATATAGAATAACCCCTGACTTTTGTTTGTATTGCTCAGAAGTCATCAATTTCTATCTTTGGGTAATATATTTTGTAAGTTCAGGGTATCCTGCCTTCTTCTTCCAGCTCTTGCTTCAATGAAAATAATTTCACTCCATAGGACAGTGGCTGAAAAAATGATATGTGGAGTGCAAGGACTATAAATGGCGTGGAGGGCTCAATGTTCATTAAATTATTGAAATATGGGTTACTATAGCTTCTCTTGAAGCAAATTGTGTGCAACACCCATGTAGGATGATTTGAGGGGAAAAGAAAGTCCTATGGTCAAACATATTTAGAAAAATCTGTGTATTTTCTTAGAGTAGGGTGCTAAGATTTTTCAAACAAAAATACAGAACACCCAGTTAAGTTTAAACTTCAGATAAACAAGTATAAGTATGTTCTATGCAATATTTGGGACATGCTTACACTAAAAAGTTGTTCGTTGTTTATCTGAAATTCCAACTTAACTGGGCATATTGCAGTTTGTCTGGCAACTCTTTAAAAAGTTAGCATGGTCATGGTTGTTTGTTTGTTTGTTTTGTTTTGTTTTGTTTTTACCACAGTTTACCATTGAGGAATTGGTAGGGTTTCTGAGAAAACATAATAAAGAAAAGAAACATTGGCAGAATACTATGGGAACAATGGATACTTTTATTTGGCTTCCCCCCCCAAATTAAGTATGAGGTAAAGTTGGGGGGAAAAAGATAAAAAGATACAATGGATATCTGTTGTTTTTATCTTAACCAAGCTCTGTATCTCTTTCATTTTATAATATCAACAGTGTTTCTTTGGGGAGCCATCCCTCTTCCACTTTCAGCCCTTCTGAATGGGTGGAGCTGACCCATCCGGTGTCAAGATGGGCAAGTGTGTAAGGCCTGACCATCCAGTGTGTTTCTTCCTCCTGGCAACAGTGACTGACTCAGGGAAAGGCTACCAGCCTTGGTGTTTTGTCGGCATGATTTTAAAAGAGGTGATAGTTCTCCTGGAGTTGTTATAGGATGGGTTCTGTGTCTAGAGGCGTTGGCAGATTTTTTTTTTCCCTTGTTTGGAGAGCCTTCCTGAGAATGAAGCCAGAACAAATGAAGCAGAGCCAAAGGAAGGAGCATGAGAAAATCCAGTGACATCACTGAAGCACTTGTGTGGCTGAGGCCAACACTGAAGTTAATAAATTAACCCCTTCCTCTCCTTTCCTTTCTTTTTCTCTTTTTCTTCCTTCCTTTCCTTCTTCCTCCCTCCGCCCTCCCTCCCTCTCTCTCTCCCTCTCTCCTTTCCTTCCTTCCATCCTCCCTCTCTCCTTCCATCCTCCCTCCCTCCGTCTCTCCCGAATTAGGTTGTCACTTGCAACCTGAAAACTCCTCACTTCCACATAAAAAGTAGAGTTGAGTTATTGAAGGTGTTTAATTTTAGGCTGTGACTTCAGGATTTCAAGGGGAAGGGACATCTTATTATTCAGTATTTAATGTTTACTAAACTACTAGGGCGTTGCAGCTTATCATCAAGGTAGAGCTTGAATTGGCTTTTCTAGAATATAAAGAATGTTTTTAAAACTACAAAGTGGAGGATTGAAAGGGGCAGAATAGACCACTTGTAGAAATTCACTGGAGCTTTGTAGTTCTATTATTTGAGTATTCTAAGATTATGATAGCTATTGCCAGAAGCTGAGAGACTTCCTCATTGGACTTAGGTGCTATTTATGTTGCCGAATAAACATCCACTTTTAAAAGCACAGCCATTAATAACTTGTGCATTTGCACATTTTCCCAAACCACCATGTTTTCCCAGTCCATGGGTTAGCATGTATGCAGTCTCTGTTAAGCTTTTAATTGCAATTTATTTATTTCTGCAGGATGTTCATTTGAATGTTTTCATTGAACATTCAGATGTTTATTAGTCATTTGTTTACCATTACACAAATTTATGGAACTATTAAATGCACCGTCTCAGTGAGCTGTCAGAGAAGAGTTATAGTGCAGAAGAGCATATTGTTTGGAATTTGTTAGAAGCTCATCCCAATACTATTAATTCTGTTTATTAGAGAACTGAGACGATTCAAGGAATCTCACACAGACATAAAAATCTGACTTGAAAAACATACTTCCCTTCAAACTAAGAGGCTATCATATGGGAAAAGGCTGGGACAAACATGGTTGTTTGTTGTAAAAACCCATTTAGAAAATAAACAAATAGCTAAATAGCTGAGAGTTTGAGTTTAATAACATACAAGATTCCAGGTATCATATGTTCTTCCAGGGCTAGATGTCAGAGTGGCCAATGAAAGATCTTTCTGATAATTCAGTAATAATTCTTTCTTAGATGTATTCTAGGAACCTCTTTATGCTGAGAAGTCTTTCTTAGCATTGTAGTACATTTTTGAGCTATTTCCTTGATATTCCTGACTAATAAAATATGGTCTTTTGGAAACAAGCAAAGGAAATAAAGTTATAAAATTTTAAGTGAGTCAGATTTGTATTTGAATCCCATCTCTGACTCTTTCCTGTTGTACAACCTTAGATAAGCACCTTGATCTCTCTGGGTCTCTGAAGTTTCATCTGTATGATGCAGAGAATGATAATATCTCTTCCATACTAGAATTAGAAAACCTTACAGAAGGCATGTAGAATGTGTAGAACGAGGTCTACCCAGGAAGGACTTGGAGGAATATTAAGTGTTAAAATCATCATTGTTCCCATTATTTCTCTTTAACATTATCTTATCGGGTGAAGCCTGGGGTCGTGATCTGTGTACTGCCGTGCTTGATTTAATGCCTATACCTACAGAGCATCAAAAGACATTTCTCTAGCTCATAGTTAGAGCATGATGACAATGTAACTGAATTTCTGCTTTACCTCAAGAGTTAAGTTAAAGCTCCTGTTCTTAATTTAAATCCTGAAGTGGGCGTTCTCTGCTGAGGCTCTGAATATTGTGTCTTACGGCAGCATACAAGGAAAGCCATCGTGTTTAAATGGGGGTATACCTCCCTGCCCACTCAGAGCCTCTAGGTCAAACCTGGAATGTTTGTAAGCTTTCCTTCTTGGTGGAGCTCCAGCCCTCCCAGCTGAGCAAGGACTCAGAGTCGCTGCCTCCTGCAGATTCGTCCCTCTCACTGACCTCCGTCCACTGAAGCCTGCTCTCTCTGCTAAAGAAGAAGCTGTTGGGTCCTAATTCAAGAATGAGCTAACACCTTTTGGTTATAACAGAACATGCAGAGGAGTTAGGAATGGAAATAAAAGAATGATCGGAACTGAAGGGGGCCATCCGTTTATGTGGCAAATTGGCCCAAATGGCCTCTAGTCAGCATCTCAACTCAATCAGCTAAATACAGCATGGGCTTCCAAATTCTCATGTCAACAAGAAACCACGTGTGCACGAAGCGTGCCTCGGTCCTATGACTCTTTTGGAAAATGTAACTGCCACCTCTACAATCAGCAGGTTTGGTGGGTCTGAGATGGAGCCTGAGGACTTGTTGGTGTTTTGTTTTTAAATGTTTACAGGTTATTTTGATGCAGAGCTGGGACTGAGGACTAGAGAATTCCTCATAAGGAAGCATGTGTGTCGGGTGCTAACAGAGGGTGGCTGATTACCGCACAAACCAGTCTCCACTATTTCAGAACAATGTTTAGGGCTCTTCCAGCAGCTCTTCCAATAGCTTATAAGAAAATCGAATCTCTTTTGAAGGATTTTACTAAAACATTTGCTCCTATTGCTCAAACAGTGTAACCATGTCTAAACCACTTCAAGTTACATAGCCAACAATGATTGCTTGGCACCATCTCGCCTGACAGTTCTTATCAAGCCTGACAGGTAAAGGTGTGGCTGGAGGAGGAAAGGCAGTTCTGTAATCAAAGGATTTTTTGGTGACTCCAAGCATTTATGTTCATCATAACCAACCTCAGAATCAAGTACAGATTGTTTTGAGTACGAATGTAACTGGACCAGGGTTCAAACACCATCCCGGGTCTTCTCACCTATAAAATAGGGCTAATAACCTTTCCTTTTAGGTATGCTACAGGGAGAAGAGATATAGCCTGTTGAATATCTATTAATATAAAGCTCTAATGTTATTATCTGGAAGTCCTGAATATAGTTTGTTTGTTTGTTTCGTTTTGTTTTTAATAGGGGATAACTACTTTTATTATCATTAAAACCAGGTAAAGAGACTAAGCATAGAGAACCAGGTGCTAGGAAATGGCTCTAGAAACTAGCATTGCTAGTAGATAAAATCCTGGGAAGTAAGGTTGGAGGAAGCCACCTGAAGCTACACAGTGAAACCCCCTTCCATGCAGAATCTTTCTTACCAGGGTAAAGCAGCACTCATTTTGACAACTCTTAACTCCGGTGATGTTTTTTTTTTTTTTTTCACTTGGTCAGGAGCTCTGGACACAGATGGAAGTCATGTGGAAACATCACTTTTTTTTTTTTTAGCTGAGCCATCCTGCCACCTGTTGGCAGCTCAACGGCAACTCAGCTCAGGCTGGCCTCGAACAACTGTTGCTCAGAGCTCAGCTCGCACTCTTGAGCGAGCTCTTAACCAACTGAGCCACTCGGCCGGCCCCTAAACATCACTTTTTAATGTCCTCTTTTTAATGTAACTGCCACCTCTAAAATCAAGAGGCTTTGTAGGTCTGAGATTGGACATTTATGTCCCAGTTTGTCATGTCACATATTACAGTCTCAATAGGGGTGTGAATATAGGGTTATGAAGACTCGCCAGCAATTTTCCAGTAGAATAGTCAAAACCAGTCATGGGGATGTAAAGTGCAGCATAGAGAATATAGTCAATAATGTTGCAACAACTCTGTGCAGTGCCAGGTGAGGACTGGACTCATCAGGGGGATCCCTGCATAATTATGTAAATGTCTAACCACTGTGCTGTACACCTGAAACTAATATAAAATAATATTGAATGTCAACTGTAACCAAAAAAAGAAATATTTTTTTAAAAGAATAGTCAAAACCAACTCCCTCTCTAGTTATGAACATAAGCCTAAATGCATTTGCCAGTGACTCATGTGAACATCCATTCTGCATTTAGCTTTGTAATGCTCTATTTGGGGACAAATACTCCTAGCCTCATTCAATTGACCTTTCCTATTTTGTGTTTTATCCAATAAAGATGCTACCTCCCATGGATTTTGATGATCAACTGTCCCAATTTGCTTGGGACTATGGAGATTCCTGGGAGGCTGGACTTTTCAGGATCAAAACCAGGACAATCCTGGACAAACCGTCACACCCTATTTAGTCAGTCACCTTATTTGTCACCCAAGTTTCTCTTGAAGTCCATGCACACTGAAACCTTTCCCACAGCATGTAACATAACAGCAGGGGCATAATTGGGAGCTAGCAACCTTGTGTGGAACTGCTGTCCATACCACATCCCTCACCCCAAGCATGAGCCAAAGCTCAGTTAGAAAGACCAGGAATGCCACCAATGGAACAATCCAGGACGCCTGTATGTGGAGTTATCCCCGACAATCATTTGTTCTTGAATATGCTTGCAAATTATTATACAATGCCTACATATTCAAAGACACTCATGTGTGGAAGCTCTCTGAAAACTATGAAGCCCATAGAGACGTTCTGTATTACTATTATTATTTTATTATTTTAAAGATTTTTGGGGGGAATTGGGGGAGGGGATCAGCGTTGGGGAATCTGGGAAGGGGAACAGACAAGTTGTTGTCTCTTTGTTCTTCAGTCTAGTTGCGGAGGATGTTGCTTCACTGGCCCATGTTGGTATCGTCATTGCGTTCTTCCCGGATGAGGCAGATCAGTCGCCGGCCTCTGGATGGTCACTCACCGCGGCTATTGGCAGCTCACGCTGGCTGCCGGCCACTCACTGTAGCCTATGGCAGCCCACTGCAGCAGGGGCTGCAGCCTACAGCGTCGCCGGGGCTCGCACAGCCCAGCTCCAGGTGGAGCTGTTGTCAGCTGTAGAGAGCAGTGTCACTGGCCCTCATATGTGGGATCCAAACCGGGGCCGCTGGCATCCCAAACCCAGCTCTTAATGCGCCACTCGGATGGTCCCATTCTGTATTATTATTAATATTACTGCAGAATAAAGGAACTTGTTCTGTGAGCATTATGGTTTCATGTTATTAAGTATCTATAGGGAACTAGGTATTATTTAACATCCAATGTATATGGTGATGCAGAAATCATCTGTTTCCAATGTGACAGGAACCAGTTGTTTAAGAAAAGTTCTACAACTGGCTTTGCTATCAGTATCTACAAAGAGAAGAGAAATGTTCACAGAGAAAGGATAAAGGCTCTTGAAATAAGTTTCCTTTAAATAGCTGAAGTGAAAGTGAAAAAGACGTAACAAACCCCAGATGTTCCCAGGGCAGCTACGGGAGGGTTAATTTTATTATGGATTTCATAGCACTGGGAAGTGTCAATTGATTAAGAGAGTTCGCAGTTGTGAGTGTTTTAGCCAGCCACCCATCTGTTTCACAGGAGTTTGTTAATACAGCTGGAAAAGATAGAGTTGCCAAAGCTTTCTTAAGCCTTTCAAGTCTCATCTTTCTTTTATTTTCCCCAGTAAAAGAGCGAAAACAATTAGAATGTCTTCTCCAAGGAACTAAGTAAGGGGGAAAAGTGTTGTTCCTCTCTATTCCTTTGCCATGGCTGGATAGCATCCATATTTTTGGCACTATTAAAATATAGATACAATTGTAGTTTCTAGCTGCCTTGAATATGCCCGTTAGTTGCTCTCTCTGTGTGTGTCTCTCTCTCTTTTTTTTTTATGAGTTAGCGTATGATGTTCAAGTATACATCACCACAATTTACCCAGAGGTCGTAATCCCCACTGAAAAACTCCCAGTGCTTGAATCTTCCCAGCCCCCCTCTCAGTTTCCAAGTCAGATCTCTTGCACATGGATTGGTCCTAAGCCACACATAGCCCTAAAATCGCCCTGATCAACAAAATGCATTCTACCAATTCAAGTTCAGGGCTGTCCTCATTATCCTTTTAAATTCCAATTAGGAGCTGCCATGCTCCCTAAACATAACTAAGAATGATGACAAAAGGGCAAGGGGAGCTGACTGTTTGCCAAGATGTTCCCAGGTGGTTTTTTTAAAACATTTTGCTTGAACCAGAGAATCAGGTAGGAAAGGGATCTCATTCATGGACAGGCCTTTCAAGGCATGCATAGTACAAGTTCTGTATTTATATCTTCTCATTTAATTGTGCACTCACAATCACACTGCAACATAGCTATTGTTTTATTAATGAAGAAACCAAAACCCTGCAAGTTCAAGTAACTTGGCAAAAGTCCAGAGCCACTAAGTACCAGTCAAGCCTAGAGGCTTGCAAAAATCTATGAGTATTTCTTTCCCGTCACATCAATTTCTTGGCCAAAATACAGGAGTTCCCACTTGGAAGGTTTTAAGGCCTTTTATATGTGATGAAGCGCAGCAAACACAACTTTTCTATCTTCAAGTTTAAATAATTGGGGAGCTGAAAAATTCTCTTTCACTTTTGCCATAGAAATAGGGCTTACTAATAACTGTGTCTTTGGTACTCAAAATTTTGTCTGCATTTATTTAAAAAGAATTTATTATGAGCCTGTTATGTGTTAGGCATTGAGTTCAATGCTGGGATACCCGAGCTCGGTACAACTGACTTGCTTTCTGCTCTCAGAAAACATAAACTGTAGCAAAATGGTTCTCAGACTTTAGTGTCAATAAAAAAATAACTGAGGCTCACCTCCCATAATCCTGATTCTGAATTTCTGGGATGGCATCCAGGAGCCTGCATTGTAATAGTCTTCTGGTGATCTTTGTGTACAGATGGGGTCCTCAGGGAAATACTGGGAGAGATAGGCTTTCAACCAACACCCAGTTTACAAACTGTAATTACAAATTGTGTGAAGTACCTTTAGGACCAGAACAGAATGAAACGAAAGACAATAAAAGAGACTTTGAGTTTAGACAGGGGGTGAGAAGGGGGAACCGATTTATTTTCCTTTCGGAGAAGGTTGAAATTAGCTAAGTAGTGCCAGGATCACAGAAAAAAAGTGCAAATAGAACAACAAAGGGTGACAAAATTCCCGCAGGTACTCTAAAAAAAATCAGACTTGTTTCTTTGAAGATATAATTGTTCTCTCTGATTTGTGCAAAGAAGTTAAACTTTGCATGATGAAGAAGCTGTCATTTCCACCAGTTTCAAAACAACAATGGATTAACTTTTTTAACTTAAGTCATAGACTCCATATGGGCTTGCTCACATCGCTGGATGAGGTCACAGCTCCAGAACCTGACTTCAGCTCTTCCCAAATAATCGTGACCGATATCAGAAGGAAAGATCATTGATTGTGATCCACCAAGCTCAGTCCCTTCTAATCATTTTGATGTGTGGATGAGCTTTGCTGATAACTACTTCCTGTGAGAGGAATCTGGCTGATCCTCAAGTTGCTATTATGAAGCGACTAAGAGACCCTAAACCGAATGTTTAAGTGTCCAGATGTGGGGTGAGCTCTCAGACTCTCAAACAAGTACGATTGTGCGGACCCCATGAATATGATCATTTTGTGCAGCCTGGTGAGGCAGTGGGAGTTCTATGCTGTGTGGAAGACCCGTCTCTACAATATAATAGGTTCCTCTGAGGTCCCAGTGAGCTGTGTGACTACACAGTGGAGATGTTGTCAGAGGCCTCAGTGGGCTCACTATGTCTGTGGGCTTTGCACAGCCTAATCTAGGCTTCCTTGTGTCGTGATGTTACAGTCCAATTGAAAGCATCATTTGTATAGTATGGAATGATAGGCCTTCAGTAGGTGGCTCTGGGAGGCGCAGGACATATTTTGGATTCTAGACACTAGGTAGAAACAGGTAAGTAGATTAACTTTATAGGTTAACAAACTCTCCCCCAGCCCAAGAAAATAAAGACACACTAAAAAACAAAAAACCAAAAAAACCCAAAAAACTTTATTCTCCTTCCTTCCTTCCTTCCTTCCTTCCTTCCTTCCTTCCTTCCTTCCTTCCTTCCTCCCTTCCTTTCTCCCTCCCTCCCTCCTTCCCTCCCTCCCTCTCTCCCTCCTTTTATTCTTCACTTAAGGAAACGTTCATAGAACACATACCATATACCAGTTGCTCTGCTAGCCATTGGGAAAATATAAAATGCAGAATCTCAACTTAAGTTACCCTCACAATCTAGTACATAAAATAGATGTGTAAATAATTTATTACATTAAAATATCAATGTAGGGCCGGCCGAGTGGCGCATTGGTTAAGCGCTGGTTTTGGGATGCCAGCGGCCCCGGTTCGGATCCCACATGAGGGCCAGTGACACTGCCCTCTACAGCTAGCAACAGCTCCACCTGGAGCTGGGCTGTGCGAGCCCCGGTGATGGTGTGGGCTGCAGCCCCTGCTGCAGTGGGCTGCCATAGGCTACAGTGAGTGGCCCGCAGCCAGCGTGAGCGGCTGGCAGCCAGCGTGAGCTGCCAATGGCCGCGATGAGTGACATCCAGAGGCCGGCGACCGATCTGCCTCATCCGGGAAGAGCAATGATGATACCAACCGTGAAGCAACATCCTCCGCAACTAAAACTGAAGAACAAGAAGACGGCAACTTGTCTGTTCCCCTTCCCCGATTCCCCAACGCTGTTCCCCTCCACCAATTCCCCAATAAAATCTTAAAAAAAATATATATATATATATCAATGTAATAACAGAATTGTTATATCTCAAATTTAATAAGTATTTACTACAGGTCAAGCACAATTGAAGATATTTTACAATAACAGACATTGAATCTTCACTTGAGTCCTAAAAGATAGTTGCTATAGAGATCCACATTTTTCAGAATAGGAAACTGAGGTACATCAGAGAAAGAAAATCGGACAAGTCGATATTTCACCTAGTTTGATTCTAGAGCCAGCTATTGATTCACTTTCGTGTCCTGCCACTCAAATGTGAACAGGATATGGAGGGAGCACAGGAGAGGAAGTTATTTATGCTACTGGCTTCAAAGGGTGAGTTCTGATCATTTGAGCATTGACTACTAGATTTGGGGCTGTGGTGGGGAAATGGAGAGTGGTAGGTATTACCAAGATGAATAAGTGACCCTTCCTGATTTGAAGGAATGCCCTCTCCTTAGTTTTCATTGCCCAGTGATGGGCCACATGGCATTCACTAAACCAGTCACTACTCTAATCAATTTGGTTAAGTGTGATTGAATTGGAATCATTATGATTCAGTTTAACTCTTGGGCAAGGAAGTGTCACCTGAGTATGATGGAGAATAGCTATGTGCTTGGTACATATCCATACTGGCTTTCTGCCAGCAGGGAAGAAGACAGGGTGTAAAGCTATTTGAGAACTGATGGGACTGTCAACACTGAAAGTCTGATATGGGTAAGACAATTCTGTAATAGGATTTATGATATAACATAAAAATGGCTACTGATGATGAAAATCATTGGGTGGTACTGAAACTTTTATGTTACGGTCACAGGATAAAAGGAGTGAGAGGGCATTGCTAAGTGAAGGGAGCAATACTTTTAAAAATGACAATAAAATATATACTAATATTTATATAGTCCTATCCTTATGTCACACACTGTTCAAGTTATATTGGGTTGTCAGAAAAGTCATGACCCATTTTTGGAACAAAAAAACAAAGAAAAAAATATGTCATGATTTTTCCAACAACCCAATATATATGTATAAAAACATATATTCTCTGTATATATCTATATCCACATCTATATCTAATTTATTATACATGTGTTACTTTAGTGAATCCACACCATTCTTATGAGCTGGATAATATAATTACCCTATTTTGCAGATCGGCAAGCCTAAGTTCAATGAAGTGAAGCAATTTCCTCAAAGTCACAGCACACAAGAGTCAGAGCATATATTAGACCTAAGTTAGCCATTATGCTGTATGATACTGCTGAAAAATATGCTAGTGCTTATTTTTAAATGATATATAGAAAGCCAGACTCTAGTCACTTAATAATTAAAGATAAATTCATCCCATTTTTAACTTTAATCACATTTCATTTACATACTCTTACAAGAGTTGCTAACAACATTTGCTGAAAAACAAAAAATATGTTAAGGTTTTGTCTAAAATAAGGTTCAAAACCAAGGCTGTGACTTGACATTTCACAGCTTCTTCCTTTCTTGGCAGGTCTTTATAATTTCACTTAAAACCAAGATTCAACCCAGGTAAAATGACTCTTTACTGCTAGTTTGACTCTGAAAAGTGGTGGAGGGCAAGTGGACAAAGATGGTTTTAGAATGTGGGGAGATATTCTTAGTCATAGACACACACCTATACTGATAGTCTCATGGGGAATTTAAACAAACAACAGCTCTGTCAAATTCCCTGCTTCTCCTCTGTGGTCCTTTAGAATATATTTTGGATCCTAAGATGCGTCATTAAAGGACCCAGTGACTTAACATAGGTATTCAGAGAATGAGAACATTGCACGTCTACATTTTTTTAGGCTGTGCAAAAACAAATGAATATTTTTGAAAAGAAGCAATAAATGGAATTGTGAGCAAATAGTAATTTTTTCATTTTTAACTTTTAGATGGTGTAATTATGAATGATATTTCTTTCTCAGTGTTTTATGTTTTACTAAAGTTGTGCTATGTTGATACTAACAGAAATAAATTCACATTTGTAGAAATGCCTATCAGTTGGCGAGAATTTATGGGTGGCTCTTACCGTGTGCTTACTATTTTCCAGGTACTGGGCTTTTAAAGTCTTATCTCATCTGAAAGAATTGGTGTAGACATGACACAGCTACCCAATGTTTCATCTTTTATTCTCTTATCTTTATTTAAAGCCTCCTTTTTCCTGTTCTCCCATTCCTGCCCAGCCTTATCAACGGTGCGGGTACTTCCTCTTCTCTCTATGTGTATTAGAAATATATAACTGTAATTACATAAGAAAACCTAAGTGGACTACCACATATTCCTGTAATAATACCTTCTGAGGAGCCAGAGTCTGAATGCCATAGAAGAGAAACAATTATTGGTTGACTTTGAGGCAGCAGACATGCGTTTGTCCCAGATCTCTTATTCAGTGTCCCTAGCCATCTTTGATTACTTGGCCATTGGATATGAAATCAGGGAATATCAGTCCTGGGCAAATGGTTAAGATGAGGAAGACCACAGATGCCCTCCTTTTTTTTTTCTCACTTGGAATTGTTTCATGAACAGATAGGCATGGACCTCCAGGTGGGGGCTAGAGAGTAGCAAGCTTTGGGGGAAGGTGGTAGAACTCCTCCAAGGACTGTAATTGGTGACAATCAGATGGTTAGTGTGATGTGAATGTGGAGGAGGGGGAGGGTAGGGTAATAACTATCACCAAATTATAAATACAGTGATACCTTGGTTTGTAAGCACAATTTGTTCCAGAAACAAACTATTCGTATTGCAAGACATAGCTCATTTACCTCGTTTAAATGTATTAGAAATGTGTGCTCATCTTGTGGAACACTTGCGAACCAAGTAACTTGCAATCCAAGGTTTTACTGTAACGTGGAAACGTCCTTGATTCACAACAAGCCCACAGTTCAAAATACTGACATTCAGTCCAGACAAGCTTGAGGAGTGGGCATGGCCTGGAAATCAGTTGTAGCATCTGAGAAAGAACACAGGATTTATTATCATAAGTATATTTCCTTATGATAACTTATCATCATAAGTTCATAGATCTGTCATTTCTGGTCTATGTGATTAAAATAAAATCAGTGCCTCAGTCAATGCCTGGCATAGACTAAAATTTATAGATGAAAATATTAAAAGAGTGACTTGGGATATGATGGTAAATAATAGTAAAAAAAGGACTACAAAATTTTTATTACAGCATGATTTTAGCTACGTGAATATATGTATGTATGCAAATATATAAGAGTATGTGTGTGTATATGTGCATATATATTATGGAGATTCTGTATTTCTTTAGACACAAAAACAGAGACAAGTTTACTAAACTATTCATAGTGAGATTATGGCTAATTTTAATTTTTCTTTTTTATGCTTTTCTGTGGTTTCAAAATGTTCTGCTTTGAGTAGAGCTTTTATAATCAGAAGAAAAAAATAGGAAAAAATATATGAAAGAACATAGGATACACACACACACACACACACACACACACACATTACATTTCATTATCTTCCTTTTTTTCACTTTAACCATGGTAAAGAATATATATATATAAATTTTAGGGTCATTTTGAAAGTTTAGATACATATGCAAATAAACAACATACTTCATACAATTGCTAATGTGACAATGAGAATTTACTAGGTATTTAGATACCGGATTGTATCTCAGATGATTCATTAATCAGCCTCATAGTAACTGGATAATCTCCAAGATTATCAGACTGTTCTTACTGTTTTAGTTTCTTTCTTTCTCCCATGGACCTATTCAAATAATATAAGTCAATAAAAACTATGATCTTTACTCTTCTGGGACAAATTGAAATTCTGATGAGTAGCAAGAACTCTTCACGTTTTACTTCATTGGTAAATAACTGGGAAGAAATCAAATAAAACTGATGATGTATCTGTAGATATATCTGATGATGTATCTTTGAATTCATTGCTGGTTCTTTCCTTGCTCACTGTATTTGGTGGTGATGGTCTCTCATGGAGATATAAGATCACTCATCACTGAGTCTACATTTTTGTGATCACCATCTGTTTTGGGTTCCTGGACCCAATTCCAGTCCAGTGTGTGTGTGTGTGTGTGTGTGTGTGTGTGTGTGTGTGTGTGTGTGTGTAGGTAGGTAGGTAGGATTCCCCACACCAGTAAGCAATTCTCTAGCACCAGCAAGGTGTCCAAGAATTCAATGCAATTCTGACACTGCCTGGAAGTAGCATTACATTCCTCAGGTAAAGGGCTGGGTCCCATAATACTGCCCTCTCCTTCAGAGGCCAACCATGAGCCCAGGTTCTTACCTGTATTTCTGACTGACTGGCTACAAATCAGAGGTTCTATAACCCCCTTCTTGGATTTGATTAATTTTCTAGAATGGTTCACATTACTCAGGAAGCCATTTACTTACCAGATTACCGGTTTATTACAAAGGATATTAAAAGATACAAATCAACAGCCAGATGAAGAAATACATAGGGTGAGGTCATGAACAAAAGAGCTTCTGTTCTTATGAGGCCTGGGGCCTGGGCTGGTAGCACATGGAAGTGTTCTGGTTCCCCAAACTGGAAGCGCTGTGAGCCCCCCCTTTTTTTTTAATGGAGGTTTGATTACATAGGCATGATTGATTCACTCATTGATCATTGGTGATTAATTCGATCTGTAGCCTCTCTCCCCTCCCAGGAAGTCAGCTGATAGGACTGAAAGTTCCAACTTTGTGTTCATGGTGGGTTCCTCTGGCAACCAGCGCCATCTGTAGGTGTCTTCCAAAAGTCACCTCATTAACATAAACCCAGTCTTGGTGAAAAGGGACTTATTCATAACAAGACATCCATGTCCCCTTTGTAGTTCCGAAGAGTTTTCAGAGCTGATGACAGGAGACAAAAGGTAACCAAAGACATTCCCATTGCTCTTGCTACTCAGGAAACTCTGAGTTTGGGAAGCTGTAAACCAGGAACTGTGGATGAAGACCAAATATATAAGAGAAATATACTTTGGTCATCTGAATGATCATACACACACACACACACACACACACACACACACATATCTTATAAATCACAATACTGTACCACCCATTCTCTGACCCTTGGAAATAATGAGTAAGAATTTTAGATTTTTCTATTAAAATTATTTTTGGTCTCCCTCTTCTCTCCTCCCTAGAGTTTATTCTACATACCATACTAGTCTGCAACCTCCTGAAGCATGGCTCCTATCACATTATGTTCCTGTTCTGATGGCTTCCATTGCTATTAATATAGTAAGAATGGAATGAAGGCATATTTTGTATATTTTCAGGGTCCCAGCAAACAACAGAATAAGAGACGTTAAGGAAATGATTTCTTTTCAAGTATGGACAAGATTAGGGAAACGATAAGGAATTCTTTCTGAGGCAGCTGTAGACTAACTAACATCCAGGGAAGCTGCGTGAGCAGGGAGATGTTCTCAGAGCCCAGTGATGGCTGGAGCCATGGAGAAGCCCCTGACTTACAGGAGCTGTTGTCATGGATGGACAGTTACTGCCTGAGCGGGAAAACAATACCTTACCTGGTACTTCCCACTTTCAAGCCACCAGTGCCTTCCACTGGCCAAGCCCAACTCGAAGCCAGAGGGTGTGGGAACCTAGGTGATGCGGTCCACAGAAGACAGCCTCCATGGGCACAGAGGCAGGCAGAGAAGGGCAGACAATGGATTTGCAGGGTGGCCTGGTGCAGGGGTCACACTGAACAACCAGTATATCCAACATGTAATGTGCTAAAAATATTGTTTTTATCTTTTCTAATCCCATCAGCATTCTTAAAAGTCATGGTTATCTTTATACCAAAATTTGGGAAAATGAGACACATATTGACAAAATAACATGTACATATTCTGGTCCCTGGAAATTGGCAAAGCACAGATCCAACCTGAGGTGGTATATCTGAGTTCAAAATCTACATTTTTTTTTTCATGAATGAAACCCTAGTATTTTTGGTCTAGTACTCAAGGGTTCGAGTGTCTTTCCAGTCTCTCAGTTGAGTTCCTTCCTTAGCCAGCCTGAATCAGTGTCAGCTAGGCAAAATTATCACTCCTGTTATGAAAGCCCTGTCTTCTTTTCAAGGATTATATATATTTCTATCCATCTCTCCAAGCCCAACTCAAATTATTCGTTCTTTGTGAAACCTTCCCAGAATGCACATGCCGAAAGGATTCCCTCTTTCACTTAAACTCTTATTACCTCTTAAATAAGTTATTTAGCACTATTAAAAGATAAAGTAAAGCATGTTTAAAATTTTTGAGTTTTCTTTATCAAAAATTGATTCAGATTAAGCAGCTATCATGATAATGTACCCAGGAGGAGGTAAAGATGAATTTCAATGAATTGACCACAATTAGACATGTTTTAATAATGCAATTGTAATTGTAGAGGTATTCTGGTAATATTTTACCTACATATGTAAAAGGGCCCAAGGTATCTTTTGAATGAGAGTTACAGTAGAGTTAGAAAATTAGCACCCAATGGGAGACAGGAAGCTTATGATCCATGAAGTAACACGAAAGGAAATAAGACATAATTTAGAATATATTGCAAAACAGGGGGTACTTTTACACGTGGCAATCAAGAGATACTTTCAACTCTGTCCCTGTTTGGCTGATGCTTTCTAGGTCTTGTTGTCTAAAAGTTGAGAATCTCAGAGTCTTTACTGGGGAATATTTGAACTGATCTCTCCAGCTTTCAGTGCCTACAAAGCATTTCTTGTACCTTCTGTGATGAAGCAGCCATGGGTGTAAGTGTGCACATCAGAATTTTGTAACAGAGCAAATTCATCACTGCATTTCTAATGAGCCAACCCTTGAAAATTGAAGACACCAGTTTCTTTCTTCCATATCCTGTTTGGTCTGCTTCAGACATACAGGCGAGTGGACATCGTTTTAACATTCATTCAATTCAACAGTGGAAAAACAACACTGTGGCATTTGAGGAGCAAAGATGTTACTATTATTCCACATAAGATCTGGGCATTAAGAAAGTCTCTGTGTCCTGTCTCAAAGGTTCTTAGTCAACGTAGCAAAAAGATTCTCAACCAATGATGAATGTTAGGGAGTTTTTGGAAATGCTCATCAAAAAGGTTTCATTTTTTCCTGACTGATGGGGAACAAATGGTTTTGTCCTCCTGAACACTTCCAGTTTGACAAAATGGCTTTTCAATTAAGGACAGATACAGATAACATGTTTTTGTTTTTCCTTTCAATTTTTGCTTTTATTCTCATTACAAAGCAAATTGAAAATCTCATGGACTTACTGAAAAAAAAATCCAAGACAGACATATGTGAATACATGTAAATACAATAAATTCAGTGGTTTTCAATAAAAATAGAATTTGTGGCTTCATGGATTAATCTCTGTTTCATGCCAGTTTAGCTAGGAACTTAGTAACTGGTAGTAGTAATAATAGTGATGATGATCACAGCTTCTATTTATGAAGCATGTACCAGGTGTCAGCCATTGTGTTAAAGATTTACATGTATCATCTACTACAATCGTAACCTCTACCCAGTAATGTAAGCATTATCATTCCATTGTTCATCTGAAGAAAGCATGAGGTTCAAAAAGGTTAAGCAGCTTGTCCAAGATTACTTATTTTTTGAAAACAATGACAGGACTTGAACCCAGCATATATATACTCTTGATAAACACTTGAGAAGGAATCAATCAACTTTCATCACACAATCAAGGCTATGTTTTAGGAAGGTAGTGATGTATAAAATGAATTAATAAAAGAGGAAGACTAGAAAAAAGGAAACCAGTTAGGAGGCTATTGTGTTTAATCAGTCAAGAAGAAAAAAGGGGGGTGGGGTGGGGGGAATGCCAACTACGCTTCTGCCAATGAGAGTGGAGTTCAAAGGCAGGATATGAAAGTCATCATTAATGAAGCATGATCTACACTTATTGACTTGTAAGATATGTGGAGACAAGTGAAAAAAGGAGCCATATATGAAACCCAAACTTTGTACCTAATGAGAATATAAGGGACTTAATAGAAATAGTTGATTCATGAGTTAGCATTGATTTGTTCATCTATTTAAATAACATTTTGAGGGACTACTGTATGTCAGGAAATTTTCTAAGATGTTTGCCAAGGGCCGGTCGAGTAGCTCAGTTGGTTAAGAGCTCGCTCAAGAGTGCAAGCTGAGCTCTGAGCACCAGCAGTTCGATGCCCAGCCTGAGCTGAGCTGCCACTGAACTGCCAACAGGTGGCAGGATGGCTCAGCTAAAAAAACAACAACGATGTTTGCTAAACATCAGATACAAAACTCCTGCTCTCCTTGAGCTTACATTCTATAACAGGTGGGAAGAGGGCAGAAGAGGAAAAATAAAACAATAATTGGATTAATTATTTAGTAGATTGGAATGTTATGTGTTATGAAAACAGAGCATGGTAATGAAATTTAGGGTGCACTGGTAGGGAACAGTTGTCATTTTAAACATTTTAGTTGAGAGGATATTTTAGAAAAAGATGGCGGCGGTAAGGCACCTAGACATGGAGATCTGGGAAGGAGATACTAGAAGTCATTTGCTTCATGGTGACAATGGGTAGAGGGTGGATGGATGAGAAAACAGAATGTCTCTCTCCTTCTCTCTTCTATCTGAAGACCGAGGATAGAATTTGGGGGAACATTTACATTTAATGGCCGAAAGTTACAAGAATAGTTATGAAGGGACAAAGGGGAAGCTTTATCCTCATTTAATTATGCACAAACTATGCCTTTTGAAAACCTCAGTTAAATCTAATCTCCTTGATTAGAAATTATGTCCAGGTACTTTAATTTAAGCTCCATTCAAAACTTTCCAGTTTCTCCTCAAGTTTAGGAGGAAGACTTCTACGACCTTGTAAATTCTCATATAATAATTTTAAAAGCCAGAGGAGAAAACTGCAGTTGTAAATACAATTGAAAATGATTTTTTTTTAAAAATTTTGCCCTCTTATTCCTTACCCCTACCATTGCAATTGATCATAGAATTTGATATGGGGAAAGTTCTCTATGTGTGTTGGTTGAATTTAAATTAAGCTAACCGATGCCCAACCTTGAGGAAGCGTATTGATGACCCGCCCATGAAAGTACTATGGAGCAGAGCAGACTTGTGTGATGCGATATGCCATCTTTGGCTGAAGGGATCAATCCAGCGTGGACACCATCTGCTGATTCCAGGACCCTCAGTGACCTTCCCACACAGAGTAGCGTCTCCAGAGGTCATGAGGTTCAGCTCCCTTCCTCCAGGCATCCAAAATTTACAACATCAAAGCTAGCGACTATCTGATCTCTTCCAATAAAGTAGACTCCAAAACATCTTTTACATTCATGTCAGTATTTTCTTGAACCAAACCTCTTTTGAAGAAATTGAAGTTTATTTCTAATGCTTCCTACTGCATGTTTGCATATGTAAGAGATTCTAACATTTATGTACTTTTTGACTACAATCCTATCAGTTTGTTCTCAAAAAGCAAACATCATCTACCTTCACACCGCATGCTGCACTTTCAGGATGCATTCATTTACAATAGACTTAAACTTTAATTTTTAAAATTTGAGTTTCAAGAATTGTATAGTCAAAGGGCTATAAACTTCAGATTTGGTTCCCTAGAAATTTCCTCTTGCTTCTTTAGCAGGTGAGCCAAATATAGCACTAGCAATTGAAGCTGGATTCTATATTAAATGAAGAGGGGGGGAAACCCCAAAACTGCCATTGATATTTTTATTGAGATTTAAAAGGTTTCCCCAAATGTTTTCTCTAGTCAGATAAAGGAGCCAAAGGCCATGATAGCAGCTTGTCCGGATTAAAAGGTTGGTTGTTTGCACTCTTGTTTAGTTTTGTTCCTTAATCTAGACCAGAAAGTCAGGGATCTTCTGTGAAAGAAGGAGAGGAGAGCAGAGACACAGGGTGAGGCCTGGTGGAAGACCGACTTTGAGGTATGTGTGGGGGAGGGGATGGAAGCAGAGATCAAAGAACCATCCAGAACTCCTCAGCCTTCCTTTGCAGAAGAGCCTTTGGCAACTCTTTGATGTCCCATTTGCCCTCTGCCCCCAATCAGAAGTGTGCCTAGGGACTTGAGTGAGGACACATTTGGGCAGGGCCGTTTTATAGGTCTGTGAGGCAGAGAGCATCTCTGAAAGTCCATTCTAAAAGAAAATTGCAGAAAAGATTACTGTAATTTCTGACCAATCAGAGCTTACACTTTTGTTCAGTAGACAAGCCTTGAATGGTTTGACTCATCCAGTTTGCCAAGTTCCTCCAACAAGCAACAGAAATATTCGGTTGTGCCTTGGTTGTGGTTTCTATCCTAACACAGTAGTTTACTAAATCAATTATTCTCCAGCATAAAAAAGCACCTGAACACATGTCATCATTTTGTCTAGTGGGGTGTCCATGCTCAGTCATGTTCTTATATTGACTCTCTTTTTCTTCTCTGTGATCCATTTCTGGTGTTTTGTGTTTTGCATTCAAAGCAAGTGTGAGTTCTACACAATGTTATGTTCATATATATACAATTTTTTTTCTTTCAGCAGACAAAATAATTGTCTTACCTGTCCTCTGCACAACATGGGCTTTGGTGGGACAACTTACTGCCAAATTAACTTAAACTTCAGAGCTCTTGAAAGGACAACTCTGAGTAAATATTACTGACAATATGGAACTAATAACTGCAAATGACAACTCAGGTAGCTGCAAGCAATTAGTTTACCTTCGTGTATCACATCTCTACACTAGAAAATTCCATGTACATAATTAAAGCAACATTGATACTGAAATACAATTCAAACCCATCATTGAAATGTACTTTGAAGACAATTAAAAAATTGATAATTATTGTGTTCTATCAGTTTTCAGTCTTCAGAAGAAAATGCTAAGATTATGTGTCTGTGTGTATGATGGTAGAGAGATGTATTAAGACATTGTTTCAGATAAGAAGTGCTACAGGGATGGAGATTATAATGAACTGGACATAAAACTAAAGATACTGTATAGGACAAACTGGTTGTAAACCAAGATATATATGTTAGTATTTTTGTAAGGAAAAAAAATGCCTATGAAAGGAGAGCATTTCTTTCAATACCAGGAAAGGTGGTAGTGGTTAAGAAATGTGTGTGGGTATTTTAATGGGATGCTTTGAACCTTAGGGAACATATACTGACTAAAAAAATCTGTGTGTGTGTCTGTTATTGGGTGTATGGAGGAATGGAAGAGAAAGAAGGGGACCTGGTAGGGTTTAATGTGCATTCAATTTCAAACACAGAAATTGGGCCAAGAGGCCAATATGCTTAGATATACACTAGGATTAGTATAAGCAATCACTCTGGGGCTTTTAAGAAATGTAATAGTCTGTAAAAAGCAACATTGGGCAATCTGTAAAAATAATCAAAAGGATATAGAGAGGCTTACTTTTTATCCCAACACTTTCAGCCAATCACCGAGCATCCTTTTTGCCCCAATTACTGTGGATTGCAGAGAAATGAAATGGGCAGAAGAGAAATACAGTGTTCTTGAAAAAATGTGAATGGAATCTGAAAGTTAGGAGATGAAAATAGATCATATTTTTTTTCTGTTAAAAAAGTGATTAAGATAGAAATCCATCTCAATATCAGTCATAGCTTGGTGTATAATTAATCAGCTTTCATGTTATAATCCTGAATTTACAAAAGAAAAGAAACTTGAGTGTTTAAACATGTTATGCCAAGGAAGATTCAGCCAATAAGACAATAGTATTAAAATGAACCGAATAGAAAAAAATAGCCATAATATAGAATCTTAAAATTGCCCCTTGGATTTACTGTGAAAAATGGCATGTGGGGTCTGACTTCTGAGGCCAACAGAGAACAGACGCATCAAAGTCTGGGTTATATTACACTAATCTCTTACGGGTCTTTTATCTAATCTCTTTCTGGCCATTGCTAAGTGCCAGGGATATGAGTGCCACTATATAAATATCAGAGATTATCTAAACTTCTTAGGAGAAATCCATCTAACAGACATCAAAACCAGTCTAGGCATTGTGTAGCCTTAGTTTTTTGGGGTTTTTCTTCCTGAAACAGAGACAAAGGCAAATCAAATCTTTCCCTAATAAAGAAAGAACCAGTATGTTACCAACCTCTACATATTTTCATTTTCATTTTCCCTTCCTGTACCTTTAATAGGATTTTTGAAAGTTCGTTTTTTCTGAAATCCAAGAGCAAAAGAGAATATTACGTTTACTAACTCCCGAGTTAAAGAGTCTCACAAATTAATCCTAATCTATAGGCCTGAGCACATGTAAAAACAAAACAAAACAAAACAAAAACAAAGAACACCAAGATGTTATGAAGTGGAGAAGTGGGGACTGCAGTAAAACTCATAGTGATCTATATTCCGAAAGGCTCTGTCTCCAGGCGGTAGAATAACAACGTGCTTTATCACATCGGCTTTGGAGTTCAGCGCACAAGGGTCCAAGGTCCACCTCTGTCATGTGATAATGCTAAGACCCTAACAAAGTTATTAAGAACTTCGAGCTCCTAGGTTTCCCTTATCTATAAAATACAGAAAATACAAACCTCACAGGGTTGTTGTGAAAACTAGAGAAGGCTGCTTACATAAAACGCTTGGCACAGCCCCCAACACCCAGTAAACACTCAATAAAGAGCAGATGTTTTGTTTCCATTACTTGTGACCAGTAAAATATGTAAAAGATTGAAGAAAAAATATAGAAAAATGGGCCTTTTGACAAGAAAGGGACACTGTCTAACATCTTCCTGGAAAACCTGCAAAAGTGCTGAATCAGACATATAGTAATAAGGGGGCAGGTGTGTTTTTACATCTTTTCTTTATAACTCTGAGTCCCAGCCTCCTATTTTTCCTTTGTAGGACATCAGTAATTATAAACCTATGGCTATGTTCTGATATGATTTTCTCATGATAAAGTGTAGTGATTCACTTGTGATAAAATGTACCATCTCTTTCATCTTTCTGTCTTAACGTCTAACAAAATGTATGAAAAATAATTGTTACTCAATAAATATTTGATCAACTTCATTCAAACACTAAAATACATTTAGAGCTACTTCTTTTTTCGAACATCATTAGGCATTTTGGTTCCTGGAAATATGTTTGTGCATCTAGTTTACTTTTTCTCTTTAGCTCAGTACAGATTGAATTAATACACTGGATCCCTGAAAGCCTGCGTCAAATACCATCAAGACTTTACTTCCCTGGTTATGCATAGTCGGTCCAATAATTGGATGGACTTTTTGTTATGCATCTCAAAAGAGTTTGCTGAGGATTGCATATATTTGCACAGTGACTGTTCTTCCTCTAACCCATTGTAATACTTTGTTTATACTTTGCCTAATGTGTGCACTTGTCTTTCCTTTCCCATGCAGTTGCAAAATGGTGGAGGACAGGGTTATTTTACTCAGTCCTTCAGCACATGGCTCAATGAATAAACCTTGTTGGATTGCAAAACCTTAGCTTCCTTCACAGGGTATTTATGATGTCAGAGAAATAATAAATTGGAGGAGGGAGGTTATCACTTTGTGAGGGGTGAACTGTCTAACGATTACATTGTTTTGTACACCTGAAACTAAAAAAAAACAAAACAAAAACCTTAGCCTCCTGCATGAGTCCCTCACAGTTCCATTTTTCTTTGCTTAGCTTTCCACCCCCTTTTCTCACTAGCGGTTCCATTGAGTGAAGAGAGCAAAGGCTCTACTTTGTTGACATTTTCTCTCCTATGGTTTCCTGGTAGAGAGAAACAGGAAGCACCAAAATGAAAGCATGTTTATGTTCAGGAACCCAAACTGGCCCAAACTCACTCCTGGTTTTCTGGATGCTTCTCTATTCTATGCAGAAGACAATACACCAAATTACTGCCTGAAAAGAGTATCATACGCTTGTGACTATTTTCTGAAAAATAATCCCCCGGAAGTGGTGTGCTGGATCAAATGATATGCTCACTTGTAGTTTAAAATAACGCGTAGCCAGATTTATTTTCCAGTTTGTAGGAATTTCCACATTCATCACTGCTCTTGGGAAACAGTGTATGAGAGTGTTTTTTCCCACACAATCTCGTGAGCACGGACGCCTTTTCTTTATAACTCCCAGCTTCCCATTTCTCCTTTGTAGAACATCAGCAATTGATCTATGAATCTGTTCTAATATGATTTTCTCATAATAAAGTGTATTGATTCATATGTGATAAAATGTGCCATGTCTTTCATTTTTCTGTCTTAATGTCTAACAAAATGTATGAAAAGCAGTTAACAAGATTTTATTCATTTGCCAACCTCAAGGGCCAAAAGTTCTTTTTGAGTATTGGTTTTGTTTTCATTTCGCTGAATATCATTTTTTCTTGTGTTGTACATTGTTCTTACTCATTTGAACAGCTAGTTATATTTAAGAATATTAATCACTTTTGTGTGTGTAACAAATATCTTCTCCCAGTTTATCATTGTCCTTTTAAAAAGGTTAAGTTGCCTTTTTCCATGCAAAGGTTTTTTGTTGGTTTGTTTCATATTTTAAAATTTCATTTGGCAGTTTATTTTCCATTATACCATTTTGTTTTCATCTTTCTTACTAAGCTTTTCCTTACTCCAAGGTTCAATACATTTATGACTTTTTTTTTCATACTTTTATTTTTATGATTAGAATTTTTGCCTTAAGTTTATATTTGTCTTTCAGCACACAATTGGGCTACATTTATTTTCTTCCAATAATGATTATCTCAATACCAATTGCTGGTAAATCCATAATTTCCCCCACTGATTTATAGACTAGTCATTTTTATGTATGAAGTACTCCAATGCATATTGATTATTTTTCTGGCTTTTTAAATTCAGTTCCTTGATTTAACAGTATATGCCTGAGCAAATGCTTTATTATTTTGACATAGCAGCTCTATATTAAGTTTCAGTAAGCAAAAAATTCTCTCACCACATTACCATTATTGTGTTTTAAGACTTTTAGATAATTCTTGCATGTTTTTCTCCCACATGGACTTCAGAATCAATTTATCAAATTCTAAAACTAATTGCAGCATTTTTTAATTTTGAGAAGGTAGAAACAATGTAAATGTCTATAAGTAGGAAAATGGTTGAATAATTTAGTGCTTCCAAATTATAGAATAAATTTAGATAACCTAAATTATGGAATACTATGCAGCTATCAATAAGAACAAGATAGATGAAAGGTATATTCAAGTCAATATTTACATATGTAAGAAGGGTGTAAAATGTGGTAAATGTAAGACATTATAAGATATTTGATGCAATTCTGTATTTATAAAAAAAAACAAGTCAATGATCCCTACATATGTGCTTATATATTTAAATAACCAATTAAAAAAGTAACTATGGAATAATACAAAATTTTTAGTAATGGCTTTCAGGGGTGTGGACTTATTTCTGTGAAGCCTAATAATTTGACTCCGGGTTCCTTCATTCATGTATTACCTGAATAATTAAAAACTTCAAACGTCTGAAATTAAAAGAAAAAATGTATTCTTGCTGTATACACAAAAAAACAAACAACAAGAAATCAGAGTTAAATCCTCATTGACCCTTTTTCAGTTTTATACTTTGCAGAATCTATATGAGGTAGAGAATCTCTCATTATGAGGTAGTTTATCCAATTGTCCATAATATGCAATCGACACCATTATTCTCTCAATTTTTGTGTACAGATCTCAAATAATATATAATTCTAGATACCTTATAGATCTTATAGACCAAGTTTTCTAATGTCTAGATGAAGTGTCTAAAATGTTAAATGCCTTGGCTGCATGTAACATGCGATGTGCCCAGGTAGGAATAAATAAGCTTTATAAATAAAATTTCAGGTGGTGTTCCTTATTCTGCTCCTTCCATGATCCTGAAAGTCATTAGGATTCACAATTTCAATATTTAAAATACCTGTGGACTTCTTTTACTTAAGATCTTATAATGGCCACAAAGGGTTCTTTGTGGATGACTGAACTCCACATGCAAATGAGAACTATATACAGTGGACCCTTGAACAATGTAAGGGTTAGGGGTACTTACCCCTGTGCAGTTAAAAATACACACATAACTTTTGACTCTCCCAAAATTTAACTACAGTCATCTTTTGGTATCCTCTAGGGATTGGTTCCAGGATGTCTGAGATGGAATTCCTAGTTTTATCCGGTTCCACAGGCTTATTTTTCTGAGGGTCATAGCATTCTTAAATGATAGATTTGGGACTAAGGTGTAAGCCTGTTAACCCTTTGCACTATTGTCCTTTTCAGTTCCCAGTCTCTGATTCTATGACACCACCTGGTCTTGCTTCCAGAGATCTAAATATTTAAAATAGCTGAGGGAGGTCGCTTTGCACAGCTATACTTCTCTACTAATATGTGGTCTTCTAAAATTCCACACTATAATTTATTGTCTTTCCAATTTAACGATTTCAAAATAAGTTCTACAAATTCCAACAGAATTCAGCTGTTGGAAATTTCCCCCTACTGAAAATGTCACCCAAAGACTTTGATTTAAGACTGTGACCTTAGGAATGCTGCATTTTCCTATCTAAAATAGAAAGGGAAATGACAGAGCAAAGAGGCTTTACAAATATGTTTCGTTTCCTTCTAGCGCTCCTTTGAACTTTTGACTCCAGACTCCTTGAGAAAGAAGCATATTTCTGGAAATAAAAGTTTTCCAATGGGACCAAATGGCAGAACAAGATTTCTTACCTTTCCAGCTCGGTGCTAGAGGGACCACCAAGGTGAGATGTGAATTTAATCTCTGGGCATTCTGTGACCATGGCCTTTCTGCAGAAACTGTCAACAAAGGTGCTAATGACTGCCAACTGTTATAGGAGAAATAGGCATTCATGCAGAATTAAGCTGAGATAACTGCTTCATTTCATTTAGAACATTAACTCACCTTCTGCTGCCAGCAGCTTCATCTACTCAGCGAAGCCAGGTTGAACCAGTGACCCCCCCAAGGCAAAATGACCAAGCTTCGCATTACCATGCCAGGCGGTCTGGGATTGCATGGACTGGTTTACAGCTCTTAGGCTATGCTCTTCTCACATTTGATTGCATTTTTCCTCTGGCTTGTGGGCTTTCATATTTTGTCCCTCTAAGGGTGGGAAACTGTACTGCTTGATCAGATGGTCCACAATATAGTATATTATAGAAAAAGAACCTGTTGTCTTCCTTCCACTTTTTGTCTTACACTAAGTTGATTACATGAGATAGAGAGGTAGAGAGATGGATTTCATGGAGCTGTTTAAAAGCCATTTAGTTTGAACATTAGTTAAAATCCTCTAGAAACTGTCACTTTGAAGTGTTTGTACTCAAAAGGCGTCACTAGTTTCATCCAGATAGTTACTAAAAAAAAAAAATTATATATATATATATATATATATATATATATATATATATTCTTTTGGATGAGTTTAACATACATTTGAGATTTCCTAATATAATGTAAATGATTTAAGAAAAATTTTTTGGTGACTTCAATTTTAATAATGATGACCCTTGGCAGTATTACTTGTATGTGGGGGAACAAATGAAGTGATTTGTAGCATTTGCCCATTTCTATGGTATAAATTGCCCTACTATGGCCAGTTTCAAGCAATCAGCATGACATCATGGAAGGTAGAGTTGGGAAAAGATGTGCAGTGGCACACCATTATATAGCATTCCCACCATGCAGATATAATAGACATAATCTCAAAAGCCTAGGTAATAGTAAAACATAGTAAGATAATTAAAATTTGGAAATGTGGTAATACAGTATAGTGTAAAGTAAAGTATATAGTATAATATTAACAGTAGCAATATTATTAATGGTATTGGTATTATTAGTATTATTTATTAATTTTTATCATTAATATGATTAGTATTACAAATAAAATGGGTAACAAAGATACAAGAGAATTTACCTTTATTTTTAATGTGGTTTATTTAGTTGGAAGTTTATAAAATTTAATTTTTTATAAAGATTATGTTTGACCACCAGCTCACAAAATCCTAAACAATTTAAAATCAGCTCTTGCAAGTTGGTCTGATGTGGGACCAGGATATCGTTGCACCTGAGGAAGAAATGGGAAATATCATGGTGACCTGGAAAGGGTGCTGGGTTGAGAGATGGCTGACCCCAGAAGTGAGTAATGGCTAAGGGCAGAGTTTCAAGAGCCAGGTTGCCTGTGTCCAAAGCTCAACTTCTCTGTGGCCCTGGATGAGTTGCTTAACCTCTCTGAAGTCCAATTTCCTTTAGATAAAAAGGCATTATATGGGAACCTAACTTACGTAGATATTGGGGTTTTGAATAAGATAATGTTTGTATAGTGACTTGCATGTTACGCAAACAATAAGGCGATTGTTATCAAATTTCAGCTCAGCCAATAAATGCTGGGTAATTATGGGCCATTTATTTCCCTCACCAATTCTTGTAAACTAAGGAGCTAAGTACCAAATGATTTATAAGATTCCTCTCATTTCTCAAATGTACAGTGATTAAGACCTAGAGCTTTTAAGTAAGATGGCCTAAATTAGGATCCTGCCCCTCTTCTCACAAGCTTTGGACAAGTAAACTTATCTCTCTTTCACTTTATTTCCTCATCTGGAAGTCAGGAAGTTACATAAGAATTTGTTGTACAGAATTGTTTAAGGTTAAAGCAAGGTACACCCTAACAATGTCTTAACCCAGTGTTTAACATATAGTGGACTCAATAAAGCTAAGCTCTTTTATTAATTGCATTAGTATTATTATAGCATATAATGGCATTCATAGCAGTGGCATTTTTAGTGCCATGTAGCATTAATATATAATTAATCTACTATATACTATGTTGCATATACATAGTAATAGTGTTGTATTATTACTATTATTTATTAATATTACTTAATATTATTAACATTAATATTGGCATTATTAATAAAATGAAGCACAAGGGTACAAACTTTTTTTCCTGTTGTTATGGTGTGCCTTCCCAAGCCAATTCTCCATACAAAGAGCATGTCCCATGACATCAAAATTAATAATAAACTATATAAAGTAATAGTAAAATAAGTAGTATTATTAGATATTTTCTGGTTGTCATCCATTGTAGTAAGTGCTTCATATATAATTTAATTAACCTCTTTGAATGTAGTTTTATTATTGATAAAATGCTTTAATGCATATCAAGTAGAGTTGTTGAAAAGATTATATAAATCAATATGACACATTCGACTCAATGTCTAGAACAAAATAGGCAAGCTATAAATGGTAGCTAGTAATAACAATTGTAATAGTAGTAGAATCTACTTTATAGGTGGTGAGAATAGATTTATACTTTTTGAAAAATATTTACCATATTGCTTAGTGGATTATATATGCTAACTAATGGTAGCTATGATATAATAAAAATAGCTGATGGGCATTTACCATGAGTATTTACCATTTACTATCACTTTATCATTGAGAGTGGTTTGACAGGTCAGGGTGGAGGTCAAAGAAGAATTCAGAATACAGAACTCAAAAGTGTTTTTGGAAAGAGTGTCTGTTGTGTTTTAATCTCTTGTCCTGTGGTGGAGAAGGTGCAATGTGAGACTTTTTTCTTGAAGGGGAGGGTCCACCAGGATTCCTGCAGCAAGAAAAGGGTTAGACATTGCCAACATTGGGTTATGAGGTGTTGACTATTGTAAGGAAAGGTATCAGACCACTGGCATGAGGTGGCAAGGCTAATCATTATTCTTTATAGCCTAGTGGAATTGAAGGACAATTTGGTCTTCGCAGGGGACTTGTTGAGAGCTGTGGGGTTTTTACTATTGTCCTTTGCTTGTTTGCTGATACCATGCCTTTTGCTACTTTAAGACACTTTTTGCTTCTTCTATGGTATCTCAATGTATACTGTTAACTATAGGTGTCCAAAACATTATCAAATCTTTAGTCATCGCAATTTTCATGTCTTTGTGTTTGTCCATTGCACTTACTATGAATCACCTTCATAATTCCTTAAAATATCATCCCTAAGTCAGTCCATATGACTTCTGATCTCATACTTAGTGATAAACATAGGGACATGCAATTATAAAATAAAGTCTTTCAGGATGTTCCAGTCCTTTATTCTGTGGCCTCTCAAAGGAGTAGAGTGAGCTGATCTGAAAGACCAAATAGTAAAGGAAATTTTCTCCCTTGGCACTGGCTGCCACCTTCTTGGGAAATAATTACTCACTAAACTCAGGCTTCTCCCTCAATGGCTCCATAAAACACAGGGCCAGTTTTTTGGACACATTCAGAATTAATGCTACTCATACCTGAGAACAGAGAACCCTAATTAGATTTGGAGCGATGTCAGGAAATCTGATTCATGGTGCAACATTCTACGGGAATATCTGAGCCTGAGTGCAAACTCAGGGTGGAGTTCTCAACCAAATCAGACATTGTGATTACATTCATGTAAATATAAAGCTTAGGGTCAGTCCCAGAAAGATAAATCAAATGACTGCATAAGGGACACACCCACTCGCATATGCAAGTTGGTGGACATAGATAAATAGGAATATATGTGTGTAACACACACATAAAATTTTAACAATCCCGGTAATCAAAAATGCCAAATGGAATAATAAGAACAATCCATTCTGCTCATCAAATTTGAAGGGTAAAACAAATAATGCTTGGTGCACTTAAAATTCTAGTGAGAAGGATTGTTCTTAAATATTGCATATGAGAAAGTAAACTTTAAAGGCTATTTAGAAACAGGAATCATAGATCTCAATATATATAATACATTCTTTCATATAATAATTTCTCATCTGTGACCCTGTGCTTGAGAAATGTACAGAAACTCATGACTGCAAAACTTATAATAAAAAATTGAAAACTATCTATAAATCCAATGTTAATTAGCAAATAAAAATGTTTTTGAAGACATTTTTGCAATATGTCAGTTACTCATGGTAAAATAATAAGGGTGACAATGATATAGAGAGCTTCATGACATTAATTCTATTAAATCATGTGAAGAAAATACACAAGAATGAACTAATTTCTAGCTAATGGGATTATGAGTCATTTTTATTTGAGCTATTTCTGTAATGATCTCCATAGAGTATATAATCAGGAAAATGAAAGTGATTTAAAACTGGGTACTTCCTACTCATCTGGAAAACATCCTGAAGTAAAGATGTGTAGAAAGATTCAGTAGAGAGAACTAAGGACTTAAAGGGATATAAAATATTGGAGTAAATTGGGTTGACTTTTCCTGAATTGAAATATCTGTTTGTCCATCAATGGCAAAATTGCTTTCTAAAAAAATACTTCCAGTTTTTAACACATGGAGAGCTCAGTTTGAGGCACATAGAGTCCAAGGGTAAAAAATTTAAATAGGAAGAAAAGATGTCATTTTTAAGCCGGGTGGTTTCAAATGGATTTGGCACAACTGAAAAACGTGTCTTTCAATGTTGTGTTTAGTATTTCCAGATAAGGAAGAACTGTCGCCTCAAAACTGTGAGTCACTGCCCATTTGGTCTTTCTGCCCTGGGACAAAAAGTGCAGTGGGAAAAGAAAGACATTCAAAGAGAATGGGCATTGCTTTGCAAACAAAAATCTCAGATTTCTTTTTTCTTCTTCATGCTTACCATGTTTGAAAAAAAATCATAATCACTCGTGGGAACTTAGCATCGCACCCTGACGTAGGATTACTGTGCACTTCCTGCGCAGCCTGCCCTCTGTGGGGGAAACCTTAGGCTCTGGGTCACCTATGAACTCTGTGACAGGAACTCACACAATGAACCAGCTTCATCTCAGTTTCTTTGAAGGCTCCTCGGATGTTTTTAAGTGCTAACATCTAGGACTGGTCACCTTTCTTGCAGTTGAAAGGCCACAATTTAGACCAGCTAACTTTTTAAAAACAAGAAATAAATAAAAAACTCAGAGCAGCAGTTTTATATCAATAGGAGTAATGGGATTAGTTAAGATTTAGGGGTTTTAATTGATTTTTATAATTTTTTTTTTTTTGGGTAATAGTCGCTCTTTTTTCCTATGACCTATGCCACATTTAAGATGGCTTGCTGCCTGGGCTGGAAATGTGCAGTACCACTCAGGGTAATGGGAGCTGTTGGCACAGGGAGAAGGCAAGTGGGGTGGATGGAGGCCATGAATAATGGGTTTATTCTGTCGTTCTTAACAATCCCACCTTCCTTCTTTCCTCTCTACTGTTGCATGCCTCATACATACAGCTACCTTTGCCCACCTGTGTATCTACTCATTTCAGAAACAATTGTTTGCTTTTCTTGGGACTTTCATGATGAAACAACATAGCTTGTCTTTCAAAAAAGTGAAAAATATGACTTTCCTCATTGTCATTTTTTCCTTCACTTCCTTTCTGCCTTTCTTTTTTGAATCATATCTTAATGAACTCCTACTGTATACCTTGGCAAAGAGCTAGATGCTAGGAATATAAGAGAGGGAAGAAAATTATATAATCATATTATAAGTTTAGGCTAGTACAAAGAATGAGGTGGGAAAAGATGAGGTTGCATACAGAAAATCCAGTTTGGATTTCTTTGTTATAACCCAAGCAAGGGATGACTGTGGTCTAAACAGTAGAGGTAGGATGACTAATGAATGGATATAAAAAGTATTTAAAAGGCAAAATCATGATGACTTGATAATGGATCGTAGGTATTGGGGAAAGGTGAAAAAAGGCAGGAACGAAGATTTGTGAGGGTTATGGCTTAAGCAATGAAAAGGTGAATGAATGGCATTCACTGAAATTCAGAGCACAGATGAAGTGCAGTTTATGGGCGGTAAGAATATGAGTTCCATTTTGGGAATATTGAGTATGAGGTTTTTATCAGATGTCCAAGTAGAGCTATCTAATATGAAATTAAATATAAAGGTCTGATGCTTAGGAGATATATCTGAACTACAAACATATCTTTAGAAACATAAACATGACTGAAGTCAAAGGAATATATGAAATTACCTAAGGAGAATATATCAATTGAGAAGAAGGCCTAAGAGAGAACCCTGGGAAACACCACGGGAAAATTTCACTTAAAGGAGACGTTAGTGTCCAAGAGGCTGTTCATGACCTTGTCACATTCAGCTTCAGCAGTAGAGTGGAAGAAGAATCCAGATGGCAGGACATTGTGAACCAAAGAGCCCAATAAGCTGTAGACTCTCCATCAGTTGATTCATGTGCATTTTTTTTTCTTTATTTTCTTTTTGGAGAGAGTTAATTATAATACACTGAGTTCTCTAAACTGTTATAGGAGAGGTTGGAAAATGCCATTTGTACTTGACAGCAAAAATATCAGGGCCAGCTGAGTGGTGCGGTGGTTAAGCGCTGACTTAGGAAGCCAGCAGCCCCAGTTCGAGTCCCACATATGAGGGCCAGTGACACTGCCCTCAAAAAAAAAAAAAAAAATATCATTCCCTTCTTTCAATTATGGTTCGTTAAAAGTAGGTCATTTTAATTCTTTGGCTATTTCCGATGTCACAGCCTGGTGAAGGGAACATATTAGTTAATTAAGAATTTCACTGTCCTTCTAAGTGTGGGCATTTGCTAAATCTCACGTTGTATAAACTAATCACCTTTCCTGAACCTCTGATAGTACAGAAAGAAAAAAAAAATGTTTTTTTCTTTCTATTGGAGATGAGATAAGTGGTGTTCTCCAGCGAAAATAAGATATTTCATTCTGAAGTGCAATCAACAATGTGAGTTTACTCTAACAGAATAAATCTATTCAATCACTGGAGGTTGACAAAGATTAGTAAACAAAACAAAACACACAAATAGATTCCCACCCATAAATCTTAAGAAACACAGTGCTTCTCAAAGAAGAAAAATGATTCACTGGTTATTTGTTCTTCTTCTTTGAATAATAAATATTAACACAATATGGCTGAAGTAAATTACAGTATTTAGTTTTCCCAAAGACGGTGTGGGAATACATGGTTACATGGAGAGCACCGCCAGCTGTTTCCTCAGGATAGAAATATTCCAAAAGTAATTTTAAAATGCTTCTACTTTTATACAGGAAGATTTGGAGGCAGGCTCACTTTATGATTACTTTTGAAATTTCATGGATATTGAAATCATTCCAAGATTTCAAAGAGGAACATTTACATCCCTTATTGAATTTAGAGGCTGTCATTCTTCAAAATATTGGTTGATGACCCAGAAAAAGGAAGATAGCCTCCTTTCCTTTGCTTATATGATGGATTTTATCCAAAAATCTCAAAGTACTTTACACAAATTAACTCACAGTCCAGGCCCTTTAATATTTTGATGAGGATTAATGAGACTGCTATTCCACATATGGTAACATGGAGTTTCTGGAAGCCGTGGATGAAGTGAATGAGACATGACATAGCTGCCAGCAAGTTTGCAGATGAGCCAAGAATAGCAAACAAGATTTCTACTTTACTGTTATAACCACCAGACACACAAAAATTCATAGATATTAAATAATTAAAACAACAGACTAAAACATGATCTAGAAGGAAAACTTCGTTACTCCAAGTCTGCCCGTGTATGAACTTGAACAAATCTCTTAATTTTGATGGTCCTGGTGGTCTCATTTCCCCATTGGGGGTGAACAGATTTCTAAGATTCATTCTAGGTCTGATATTCTAATTCTCTGTGGACTTTACTCTGGAAGAGGGGTCTTGAATGAAAATAAGAATGGTTCAGAATATTTGTGGAAATAGCATGGCAGGACATTCCTGTGTGTTTCTTCATTCTTCTTGGCAATATTCACTGAATTCTGCCTCTTCCTCAGTGCCCCTCAAGATTAGCTCTTGTTTCTTTTAAATCGCTAGCTCCCTAAGTCCTTTCCAACAGTCAGTTACAAATACAGTGCATTTTGATATCCTCTAGATCATTATATAATTAGCCTTGCCATCCTTTTCTCCAGAGATTAAAAAAAACAAAAACACACAGATAAATGAAAACAGAGTGATTAAGACTGCAGGTTCTGGAATCATATTCACTAGGAATAAAACATAGCTCTGCAATTTATTTGGTGTATGACTTTGGACGAAACTTCATCCATCCATGTTCCAGTTTCCTCATCTCTGAAATGGGGAAGATAATGTACTACTAATAATAAAGTTTTGTGTGAATTAAATAAATATAAGGAATTTATCACAATATCTGATACATAGCAAATAGACATGCTTCTCCTTTTTATCTCTTTCTTTTTAGTGATGTCACTTTTTTATATTTTTGATAGATACTTACCCAGACTCCATTCCATCCTTTGTAACACCGGCTGGAAGCCTAGAAACTGCACTACCCAGAATTCACTGCCACCAGTCTTCTGTCTTAAATTCCTTTAATGAGATATATTTGCATGAGATTTTGAAGGCAGAAAAGAATTATAAATTAATATAACTCCTCTCCTTAGGTGCAGGCAGGCACATGAGCCTTGGTATTTGACAAATAAGAGGTTTTGTCAGTAGCTTTAATGAGACCCTTTGAGAATTAGCATTTTGGTGCCATAGGTAGCTGAGATCATTGTCAGTGGTTTGAAACAATTTCTGTATTTAAAAATTCTTTTAAAGAAAACAGTAATGTCACTTGAATTTCACATCACATCTTTCAGTGGTTTTGTAAGCACCCAGTTCCCTGAATTAAACGCCTTCCAGCTTGAGTGGTTTCTGTTTTCTTGTCTAATCCCTGGCAGATACACATTTCTTTTTTGCTTCCTGAAGTCTATCATAGATAACTGAGTAAGAAAGGGAGGAAGGACAATAATAGCCATAATAGTAAATGTTAATTTTCAGGTCTTTACTCAAATGGCATCTTCTTAATGAGTGCTTCCTGACTACTCCATCTAAACTTTCAACCCTGCTCCCATTTCCTTGTTCTTTGGACATCTCCTTAACATTTTTTCACAATTTTAAAATAATAGTGATCTTGTTTACTTTATCATATTTATTTCTTGGAAATCATTAAGTTCAGAAGACTGAGTATTTTTGACCATTTACCTGATTGTTGGATTTTCAGCTCTTCAAAAAGTATCTGGAATGTAGTAGGTGCTCAATAAATAGAGCTTGCATTAATAAATGAATCGGGCACTTATCATGTACCAGGATTTATTCTAAGTGCTATATATATATATATATAAGATTCTAAGTGATATATATATCTTACCTTATTTAATTCTCTTAAAAAGTCCATTGGCCATTACTATTATGCTCAGTTTACAGGAGCAAAGATTTAAGGCACAATAGTGATGGAGCAAAGCTTTGAACTCAGACTGGCTTCCAAAGCTATGCTGCTGACCATGACACCACATTGAATACTTGCTTTTTTTTTTTGTATTGGACTAGGAACTTGATATCATCCTGAAATCTCATAAAGATACCATGTGGCATATATGTTTATTTGATTTATAAAATAAGAAAATTGAGCTTTGTAGAAGTTAAGCAATTTTTACAAAGTAATACAGTGACACAACAGCACAACTCAAATCCTCACCCAGATCTGCCTGCCACTAAAGTCCCAGGACCATGCATCTTACCAAACTAGGGAACGTTTTCAGAGAACTTGGCTCTTGAATTCAGATAAAACATATCAAGAAAAGTTAAGTTATATATTACCCATGAGTAAAACCAGAGACATAGGTTTAAATCTGCATATATTTGTATTAGAATAGACATGTTTTAGTACAAGTGAGGTCTTCTTGTCAGATGTTAATATAATCTTGGTCATAGCATATTATTTTCATTAAGCAATAAGTGCTTTCTGGGTGTGAGCCTATTTAGCTTATAATAGGACACTGTAAATACCAATCCCAAAGCTCAGCAGAAGCAAAACAGCTGCCTAGTATGAGGTATTTTTATAGGATGATTGAACATCCCAGCTCATATTGTTATGGAAAGGCCGATTTTATGAAACCACACTTCAGAAAGCAAGTTGGGCCCTGCCTATTCTTCTTTGTTAGGAAAAAAACAAAACAAAACAAAAAAAACCAGAAAACAAAAACAAACAAACAAAAAAAGCCATAAGATGGTGCAATCAGGAGTATCTTCCAGAAAAATCTGGTTATGGATGTTTCTTTAGAAGAGACCCTGGCCTCCATTAAGTAATCATAAAAAATAGGAGAGAGAGGTTAGCAAAAAGAGGGATAAGATACTTGAAGTAGACACTAATTTCGTGTGTGTGTGTGTGTGTGTGTGTGTGTGTGTGTGTGTTGGGAGATTTATTATTCAAAGCAACCTCTGCAGCTGGATGTTCATTGACTGCAGTCACCCGGTTGCATCCAAGAAGAGGATGCGATTCAGAGATGAGCTGTCCTTTCCACTGATCCATCCCCTCCCAAATACCCAAGATTTTAACACTCCAGTTATTAGAATATGCTAACTTGGAACTCGTGGGAAAGAATTTTTTTTTCTTTATTAAATGTACATATACCTCATTCTTCACTTTGCAGCCCTAATCTAATACAGTAGGCTTTTCAAATCCTCCCATGTAATGTTTACTTCTGTCATTCAGCCATGATCATGTTTTTAGCTTGAGGAGTATTTCATTGGCATGAATAAAAGAATTTCAATATAGAAGAAAACATTTTTTTCTCTGTGTAATAATACTGTTGTCAAATGTGGTCATGTCTTTGGGAGTTTTTATGTAATGGAAAATTGAAGTCATTAAGAACATAAAATATAGTTTAGTATCTGGAAGTAAAGAAAGGATCCTAGACAGGGAATGAGAGGACCTAATTCCTGACCTGGTAGTTCCACTAATTAACAGTGTAACCTCAGATAATTCAATTAACCTTTCTGGTCTTTGGAGTCTTCTATAAAAGTCAGAGGGGCTGAAGTTCTAAGAGTATATTATTTTATCTCACCTCAATAGAAAAAACCACATAGTCAAAGAAAAAAAAATCAAGATTAGACAAATTTAAAAGTTTTTTTCTAACAAGTCAGAGTTTTGGTTTTTTTCCTCTTTTTTTTAGCTGAGCCATCCTGTCACCTGTTGTTAGTTCAGCTCAGGCTGGGCATTGAACTGCTGTTGCTCAGAGCTGAGCTCACATTCTTGAACAAGCTCTTAACCAACTGAGCCACTCGGCCAGCCCCAACAAATCAGTTTTATATAAGTCACCAGAATGGTTCCTTCCTTCTTTCCTTCTCCCTCCCTCCCTCTCTCATTTCTTTCTTTCTTTCTTTCTTTCTTTCTTTCTTTCTTTCTTTCTTTCTTTCTTTCTTTCTTTCTTTCTTTCTTTCTTTCTTTCTTTCTTTCTTTCTCTCTCTCTCTCTCTCTCTCTCTCTCTCTCTCTCTCTCTCTCTCTCTCTCTTTCTTTTCTTTCTTCTTCATTCATGACAAGCCAATGATGACCAGATGAAGCCAAGGATAAGACAGTTTATCTAACTTAGTAAATGACAATAATGGTAGTAATAATAATAATAATATCTGAGCTTAATTATGAGGACAGCTTAGTAAAATCAGATGAATTTGGGGTTTATAGGTTGTTGTATTCTCATCTTATTTATAACTACAAAACAGGCTTCAAGATGCCTGGCCCATTTATTTACCTATGGGAATTAATTAATAACTAAAATCTTTATTGGTTTTTGTACAAAACTAGCTGTCCTAATGATGGGATAAAACTTAACAGACCAGGGCAAAGTCAGTGGTGCATAGGATGTTCCCCTACTGAAATGTTAGCCAAGACACATTTGGGGAGGCGGAGTGGGGGTGGGGGGAGTTCCTGGACTTATATTAAATTTTTTTAAATGGATAAAATCATGCAAATCAATTGTATTTAAAGGAGACAATGGTTTGGTCAACCTGACTATATAATGGCTTTGAGATGCAAACAGTACGTGTGCTTCTGATAAGGTGAGTTATGATTTGTCTGTTCCTTAACTGTTTCTGCCACATCCAGCAGGCGTGGTGGGTTTGAGCTCAGAGAAATAGCTAACGGGATAGATGGCAAGAAAAAGAAGCACCGTATGTACTATGCTTTTTGTAAATTGACTTTTTTGAATTTGTGAAATAGCTTGGAACAAATAGGTGGCATGTAATGCTGAAATGTCTTCTCATATGCTTTGGCTTTAAGGCTCTTCCAAGGTTCCCAATTGGTGACAATCACAGGGTATGTTTGCACAATGTATACTTTGGTAGACTTTCTTCAGAGACAAACTTTGGGTGGTTTCCCAGGTTTGATTTTTTTTTTTTTAATCACTAAAATATGTTTTTGACTTGATGCAAATTAACTTGTGTTATTGTGCTACAATTAAATGTGTACCGCTTGGCCATTGCTTTCTTTCTCTTTGAAAAACATTTCCATTTGTTTATTCTTTCTCTTAACTCAGAGGTAACCCAATCCACATTGGAACATGGCTTTGTAAGACATGGATGTAATTGGGTGGTGAGATGCAGTCATCATTATTCCCATGACCTTTCCCACTTTCACCTCCTCCCTTGTGCATTCATTTCATCAGAGCTGTAGGAATGCAAAACAATACAATCCGTTATGTGTTAGCAACCTCAAAGGCCTACAGCACTACACTTTTAAAATCTAAGTTGGCAACATGGAAATGTGCTGACTTAAGGGTTCCTAACATTTACCAACATCCCATAATAATACAAAAATACTATAATCCTTGATAAAGCAGTCAAATACAAACATTTTTTTTAGGAACATGTTTTTAAATAATTTGAGAAAGCTTGCGAAACCCCAAAGGAAACCTACATATAAATATGTTATTTAAATGATTCAAATAGCTCTGTAACTTCACTTGCATTGGGTATGTTTAATATTATATTTTATATTATTTTATATCATCAACTTTGATTACACAAAAATATGCCTGAGGACTAACTCAGTGAAATAATTACTGAGATGTAGTAGGGTGTGTTCTTAGCCTTTGCAGTTTTTTGGAAGAACACAGTGGGAAGTGGGAGAAAGAATCACCTAACACAGACCCTTCAGTGGGTTAACCATCATATTTGTGTTATCTTTTGCTTCAGTACTATCTTTAATTTTACCCCATACAATGAACTCAATCCAACAGCTAAATTCTTCATGGACGTGTAACCTCAGGCAGCCTTCTTTCTAGATTGAGGTCACATGAGGGAAGGACTATTTGTGGGTGGACTTCAGAGAGGCCAAAATCCCTCTGATTAGTTTGCAAAATGTAAAGCACATGAGCATTGCTGTGGGGAGACAGCTCAGGGTTATACTAGTCCTCAAGCACATAACTTTGGAAAGTTTCAGGATTCCTGCTTAGATAGAAGTTCCTGCTTAGTTCATGGTTCCCAGTTTTCTATATTGGGTTACTTCTTTACTCCTCATCCCTCTAGACATTTAGAGAATATCTGGTACAAGTACATTGAGAAATGTGAGTGACAAGGCAAAGAAAATCAGCTACAGAGTGTGAAGGCATGTACACTGCTATCTGCCCAGGCCTGTGGCTTTTCCTATCTCTCTTCTTGTAGAAAACTCCCCAGGACACAGAGAAAGTAGAGAAAGAGTCAGTGGTTTCCGTGACAGAACCCTCTCCCTTCCACACACGTCTGCCAAAGCAGACTTTTCAGAGCCCTTGACCATAGAGAGAAAGGCGGTGCCAGAGTCTCATGCTTCCCTAACCTATCAAAATGCCAAGGGCTCCTGGTCTTATTAGTCAAGCTTGAACTACAGTGGCATTCTTGAGACAATATGGTCTCAAATCTCACTCTTTCCCAGTGGCTTTTCCCTTGTTTTCTTGGAGGGTAGTTTTCTTCTGTATGCACCAAATAGTCTGAGAAGATCGATTCTTTTTTTTTTTTTTAAAGATTTTATTGGGAACTTGGGGGTGGGGAACAGCATTGGGGACCTGGGGAAGGGGAACAGACAAGTTGCTGTCCTTTTGTTCTTCAGTTTAGTTGTGGAGGACATCGCTTCACTGGCCCATGTTGGTATTATCATGCGCTCTTCCTGGTGAAGCAGTCGCTCGCCGGCCTCTGGATGGCTGCTCACGGCGGCTCTTGGCAGCTCACACCAGTTGCAGGCCACTCACACCGGCTGCCGGCCACTCACTGTAGCCTATGGCAGCCCACTGCAGCAGGGGCTGCAGCCTACATGGTCACTGGCGACTCACAGTAGTCCAGCTCCAGGTGGAGCTGTTGTTCACTATCTTAGCTATAGAGGGCAGTGTCACTGGCCCTCATATGTGAGATCCGAACCCGAGCCCTGCTGCTCAGAGCTGGCATCCCAAACCAGCTCCTAACGCTACTCGGCAGGCCCAAAGATCGATTCCTATAAACACATTTGGTGATCATCCAGGTCAGTTTCAATGATTGAACTGATGCTGTACATGTACATAGCTTAAGATGTGTCCAAACAGCAAGGTTATGTCACAATTGGCTCTTCAGGACCACTTTCCTAACAGACTTGGGTCCAGCAAACCATTGCCTGTGATGGTCTTTCTCATAAACATCTGACGTTTGCCATGGTGTCTTTATGTACCATTTTCCCTAGTATAAGTGCTCTTTTGAGCCTGTCTCTCCCACTAAATAATATACCTTAAATTTTATTTCTACACCTTCTGGGTGGCAGCTTTATCTTTGAGAAAAAGCAGGATAGAAGAAGAGCATAATTTGTTCCAATATTTTGTTTCAGCAATGCTTTCTATCCTTCAGATGAAATATTATGTGGGGGCCCCCCAAAAAGAGTTAAATAAATTTTTAAAGTAACTTTGTTTTAAGGATATAGTGGTTCCCTAGCAGGTGGGAGTGGGGAGCTGAACCTAGGGCTCTGGGGGACCCAGTTGGGAAAAGAACACTAGCAGAGATGTTCTCTAAGGTTTTGATTATTATATCTGTGAATTAGGTTTGAATACTTCAGCAGATGCTATGTGGAAAAACGTGTATTATTTAGTGTAGCCTATAACCCAGATGCTTCTAGTACTTCATAAAGGGTGCACAATCCAGAGGTCATCAAAGTGCTTATCAGAAACACACACTCTGGAGCTGGGGATCCTGGCCCCTGGGAAACCCATCCTCCAGATGCAGTGACTTCACGTGTTTGTTTCTTTCATCTGGATCAGTCACCGTTACTTTGATAATTAATATACTGGCTGTCAGAACTGAGGCGTTTATAAGTGAAAATAGTCAATTGTTGACATGGATGATTAATGTTAAAAATGGGTCCTTATTAGGGAAGTTAAAACTCTTCAATGTATATGTATTGGTTAAAATATTGAGAGGACACTTGTGACACATGCACTATAAGAATACAGGGAGGGTTTAGAGCCTATACCCTTGGAAATGTGTCCTAATCGAAACCCTTAAAGGTCCCTCTGTCCAATCTTGGATTCTTCATGGTTCTGATGGTTTGATTCAGCTGTAATGGTGACACAATTCTAGCTTGGGAATGTTGCTATGTCTGCTTCTAGAATATTGCTGTGTCTGCCTCAAATGAACTTTTGCAATTTGTCAAAACAGTATCTATAAGAAAAGGACAGTGAGCTGCGACTTCCTTGAGCCAACAGAACAGGCGGTATGAACAACTTCCGTTTTTGCTTTCTAAGCATTGTTTTGTATGTGTTTTGTTTGTATATGTGGTGGAATTTAGACTGAGATCTCATTTCATTATAACTGGTAGTAAGGCTAGAGGTGGAGTGGCTAGCTCTGACTCACCTCAAAGTTCATTGTTGGTCACTGGTAGAGACCAAATAGTTATTTGTAACCAAGGTGGCTGAAATCCATTTTCCATTGTCTCTTACTGCTCGAAACTTCTTTGATTTGAAGAATAAGAGTACAGCAGTCCCAGTTTTTATATACCCTCAAAATGAGATTATTTAGCTTTGATCCTGATTTAATGATCATTTATGTCTGTGATTTTCCTGAAATAAAATGTTTTGGTGCCACGTTTTTCCAGAATCAGCTGACAGCTACTTTAAATTTTTTTTTCAATTTAGTTAAGAAATAATTGACATACATCACTGTTTAAAATACAGAGCATAATGGTTCTATTTACATACAGAGAGTGCCAAAAAAATGTATATAAGTTTTAAGAAAGGAAAAAAACTGTATTAAAATTACACTGATGGTAACCACTTTGAGCACCTCTTACAATTGTAGAAGTCAAATGTGACTTGTATTCATCTTTTGTTATTGGTATATATTGAGTATTACAATTTTAATACAATATTTTCCTTTCTTAAAAGCATATACATTTTTTGGCACCCTCTGTGTATTGTGAAAAAATAACCACAAGAGGTTCAGTTAATATCCATCATCTCATATAGATAAAATAAAAAGAAAGAAACATGTTTTTCTCCTTCAGATGAGAACTCTTAGGATTTACTCTAAGAACTTTCTTATATGTTATACAGAAGTCCTAACCATCATGTTGTACATTACATCCCTAGGAATTATCTATCTTGTAAGTGGAAGTTTATAGCTTTTGAAAACCTTTTTCCAACTCCCCTTTCCTCCCACCATCCACCTCTGGTAACCACAAGTCTGATCTGTTTTAAGTTGTTGTTTTTTTTTTTTTAATTCCACATATAGGTGAGATGATACAGTATTTGTCTTTCGCTGACAGCTACTTTGAAGCATTTACGAGATGCTATTTACTCCAGAAGAAAAATATGTGCTTTCTTTCCTTAATAACTCTGGTATTTTATTGGTGAGATAAGATATTTACAAAGAAAAATTACTTATAAAATATAAGGAGGTATATAATAAATGAAAAAATATAAGAAAACAAATACAATAATGATTCAAAGAGAGAGATAAATCTGTGATTGTTGCCACAGGAGATACGAGTATTGAAACAGGTCCATCATATGCCTGAGATTTAGACAGAGCTTAACACAAGCAGGAAATCGATCCAAACAGCCTTTGGGAAAAAGATGGGTGAGGCTGAGCTCATGAAGTATGCTGAAATGCAGACTAAAGAGCTCAGATTCTAAAGTACTTGGGGGTATTTTTTTCTCCAATAAAACCTTTTCATTTCGGATGGAATACAACCTAAAACTTTCTGAAAGGGTAGCAACCAGCTCCAGTAGAGTGTTACAGGAAATATATTATGTTTCTATGAGATTTACTAGATGGGAAAGACGTGTCTACACACTACAACAGCTGGCAGGAAGTTAGCCCTCTTCTTCCCCTTCTTAAGTATACCTGCTAGGAAATAAGTTTTGGTCATTTTCCCAGAAAAAAAGTCCATGGTAAGATTTTGAAATTAACCTGGCCAGTGTTTTCCCAAGATAGTAAACCAGCATTGAAGTTAATGGAGGGTCAGAGGCTAGAACTCAAAAGCATCCTCCCCTGAAAGACAATGCGATTTCAAATGTTTGCAAAGCTCACCTATCTCTCCTCCCTGAAACCTATCTCCTTCTTCCAACTCTCCCTAATTTCTCTTTTCCTCTCTCATTAATCAGAAAAATCTGATGCTACCTCACCTAGATGGGGCAAGGTTGTAAATTCTTCCATGTTGCAATCAAACGTGCAAAGAAAAGGTGACTTCCTTATTTCTCTCCAACTGCTTTGATCTCTTTCATGAACTCCCATTTTATTATGTAGATGACTTGGAGAGAGAAATTGATTTCAAGTAGATTTATCCCAGCTAGATATTCTTACTCTGATTGAAAACATAAACTATTCTGCTATTGTAACTTCGGTGACACATCATCAGCAGAGTTTTGTCATGTCCACTCTTTCTCTCCACGAGGGCAATTAAGATTTTGGGGAGAGGCTAATTTCGGTGGCCTCATGGCAACTGACACACTTGGATTAGTTGGAATCTTTAGGAAGCAGATACAGTAAGAGTTCAAGGGATGTATTGCAAGGCAAGACCTGTGAAAACTAGAAGGGGAGCCGAACAAGGAAAGCCTTTAGACTCCAGGGTGGCACCAGTGAAAGGAAGGATTGCGGGGACAGGACTGGCCAGGCCAACTACAACACAGATCTGACAGAGACTTTCTAATCCAACAGCAAGCTCTTGAGCAGAAGCTGATTGCTAAAAGGATCTCATGTTGGGCAGAAATAACCAAACCCTAGAACCTCTGCTGTATTCAGTCATGGCAAGAGCCTACAAGGAGGTGGGTGCTCTTGTCTCAAAAGGTGGGTGACAGCAACTAGAGAGTTCTGCCTCAAATGCGTTTTCATCGCAACCACTGGTTCCTTGGATTCTTGAGTTTTTTTTGGTCTCTGACTCAGCTGTCTTCTTTCTTGACAGATGACACTGATGAGGGGCAGATAATGCCATTCCTAAGGAGTCCGTTATTTTCTCTTAATGAGGCTGGCATAACTCGGAATCTTTTCTTCTCTGTCTTGGTCAGGGCTTCTTTAGGGTCCCTGGAAACTTGGCCACACCTTGGCTTTTAGTATGCTGACACCCTCTGGCAAGATCCCCAGGGACCTCTCAAATAACGTTTCCATGCCCTCATGGAAATACATTTATAAAAGTGGACAGCAGCAGCATTGCCACTTAAAATACAGAATGCCAAGTCAAATTTGAATTTGAACATTTTTGTAGTATAAGCCTATCCCAAATATTGCATGAGACATTTATACTAAATGAACAAACAAACAAACAAAAAAAAACATATCAACCCAACTGACAAATGGAAAACAAATTCATTTCTTGACGCAGAGCTCAAATGCAGTTGGATGCCCTATGTTTTTATTTGCTAGATCTGGAAACCCTCGAGAGTAGCGCTGTATCGCTAAGCTCAGATTCTCTCCTTACCTAATCACAGTGAATCATCCTAGTTGGTGTAACTACCTCTGGGTTGGTGAGAGAATAGCTAGGCAGGAGAGAGCCTCCCAGTATTCAAAAGGATGTAGAGCAAAAGCTCTGCCTCCATTGACATGACCTCCAATCTATCCAGCCTATTTTCGGTCTCAGATTATGGTCTGCACAAGGGAGCATGGGACACACTTCTGATCACCTGCTGCCCTTTTGTTCTCCTGCCCCCCTATTCCCCAGCTTCCACTTCACACCATGGATTGGAATCAGAAAGGGTGGCTTTGGGCTCTCTAATTCCTGTTTGTCATAATCTGTTTCTCCTTATACCTGGCACTAGCATGGCGTGAGAGAGCCTGCCTTTTGCTTAGTTTGAAAGAAATCTGGAAAAAAGAAAAAGTGAGAAAACCCTTTTACTCAACAAAGTCCAATAATTTTTATTTGTGGTATTAATACTAACAGGATCAAGAGTATCAGTTTTCATTCATTCATTCATTCATTCATTCACTCAGTAGGTATTTATTAGGTGAATACTATGTGCCAGACACTCTTCCACTTGCTGAGATAGAACAGTAAACAAAAAACAAAGTCACTCTTCTCATGTACTTAGAGTCTAGAAAAATTAAAACTAAGAGCTATTGGAGAAACCAGTATTTCAGGCAGCACTTGCCCTCCCATTCCCTAGTGTAACTACACTCATGGTTCCACATTAGTGGTAGAAGATTACAAGAAAACATCATGGCGAGGTGGGGCAGGGTCTGTGGGTATGAAAAATGGAAATTTGGTGTTTGGAAAAACACATGGTGTTCCAAAGAAATAACCTCTCTATATGTTCACCATCAAATCCTTTGTGTTCAAATAGCCAACCCAAGGTATTGTAAAAAAAAAAAAAAAAAAAAAAAAAAAGGGGAGGGGGAAGGAGCAGTTATAAAATAATAGTAGGAATAGAAAGGGATCAAGAGTGTCAAAAAAACACAGAGGGATGGCCGAGTGGCTCAGTTGGTTAAGAGCTCGCTCAAGAGTGCGAGCTGAGCTCTGAGCAACAGCAGTTTGATGCCCAGCCTGAGCTGAGTTGCCACTGAGCTACCAACAGGTGGCAGGATGGCTCAGCTTAAAATAAATAAATAAATAAACAAACAAACAAACAAACACAGAGGAATTAAAATCTTTGGTGGAAATAAAGCTTTCAATCATTTTATTGGATGTCACTATGTCCTCAGAACCATAAACGATCTGGCAGAATTTTGAGTGTGTTGTTTTTTGCTTTGATTCAATTTTCCATTGACTTATGCAACGATTACTTGTTGGTCACCTACTCTGTGCTAAAAACAGTAAAAGGCTCTGATGACAGAATGATGTACGAAACATGTTCATCAACTCCCAAAGTGCTCAAGTGGTGAGGGGGAGAACCTATTAAAATGATCCAAATACTAGGAAATATAATGGAAGTATGGACCGGAACACTTAGTAGCATTGTTTGCTTAGTGAATACAAACAATCTCCACAGAGGTGGTGATGCTTATGCTCTAATATGAGCTCAAAGTAGTTTTTCGGGCTGACAAATCCAGGAGTAAAAGGCATTCTGCACAAAAGGATTCGACTTTCCATTGGCTTAGTGACCTGTAAGGAGTATTATAATTGCAGAGGGGTGGTGGCCAGTGCTTTATGTCTGAAAAAAGAAGACACATCATTTAGAGAGTTGAGGATTTTTCTATAAGTAATGGATAGCTCAACACAGTTTGAGCTGGCAGGTAATATATATAGAGATTTTAGAAAGATCACTCCCTCAAGTGCTTCAATGTCCTCAAACTTCAATGTGCACCTGAGTCACCTGGAGGGCTGGTTACAGCACAGGTGGCTGGGCCACCCCCAGGGCTCCTGAGTCAGCAGGTCTGGGCTGGACCCCAGATCTGCATTTATAACAAGTTCCCAGGGGCCGCTGTTATTGCAGGTCTCAGGACTATACCTCAGCACTACTAGACTAGAAGCTCGAATGGAGTCAGGCAGGACCAAAAGAGCAGCCATAATGAGATGAATGTCTCTATTTTATAGAAATTGTTTCCTTAATCCTTTCAATAACCTTTAAAAAATGTTAGTCTCTGCTATTTCTCATCAGTTCTTTAGGTTACAGTCCATTTTCCAAACAAATGCATTATCTTCCTTCTTAAGAGTCAGGCAAAATAAAGAAACACATATTGCTGGTTCAAAACAATTTCTTTAAAGTGAGGCATCTTCTGCCGTCTGTTTCATAGCTGTGGGAAAAGGTCAGGCCTGAACTGTTTCATGAGAGGCAGCAGTGTGGTCCAATGGCTTTGGAGCCAGACAAAACATCTGTTCCATATGAAACCCTGTGCAGGTCACTTATCTTCCTTGAGCGCTTATCTTTTGTCATCTGTAAAATGTGATTAGTAACCCTTTCCTCTCAAACTTAGTGGAGCGATAAATGAGATTGTATATATAAAATGCAGATACAAATTGGGCAGGCAGATTATATTGTTTTTCCTCCTTCTTTTGACCTAAATAAAACTTAAGTGTGTGTGTGTGTGTGTGTGTGTGTGTGTGTGTGTGTGTACTGCACTCAAAGATACATTGGAGCCTACTAGAACTTGAGACACGGTCATAATTAGATGTAATTTTTCCTTTTTATGGATAATTTTTACTCAATCTCCTCAATCATCTTAAAATCATTAATTATGGACATCGGTGAAAGTTCTTTAGGTTACAGGTTTTTTCCCAAAGAAATGAATTATCTGCATTCTTAGAGTAAGGAAAAACATACACACACACAAAACATGTAGGGGTGTGTGTGTGAGAGAGAGACAGAGAGAGAGAGAAAGAGAGAGAGAGAGAAAGAGTATTTTGTTTGTTTGTTTTCTGTTTGTTTGTTTGTTTTCCTTTTGGTACTATAAAGAGTGAGCCCCAGATTTGAGAAAGCAAGGGCCAGGGTTAAAATTTTATTTTTCTCCTGCACTACCCGGGAATTCCCATGTATGTGTTTGGACTTCCCTCTTAGCTTCCGTGGGGTTAACTGTGCTGAAACCATGAAGTCAGAGAATGATGTCAGCCCCAGCCCCACACAGGAAGCCTTTTGCACACTTACACCATCCGTCTTCTCTCCTGTGCCCCGGGAACCCAGAGGCGCCTTTGTTCTTCTGAGTGGGTGGGCTCCTTGGAGGTCATTAAGCCTTAATGACCTCTGCTTCCAGCGGAGAGGTGACTCTGCCGGGCTGTCAGGCCCGGACCGTCGCCCCTTCACTTCCCTTCTGCAAAGACAGCCCTGGTCCTGGAGCTGGGAGGACAAGGCCGCTCCGTGCATTACTCGAAAGGGAAAGAATGACGAAAACCACTCGCACATGATGCAGCTCAGCCCCGAGTCTGCTGCTTGCCAAAAACACACAGATGCTCCGTGGACTTTTTAATATCCGCATTCAGAACCTGACATGTCAGCCACATTCATGTTGTCTTGATTGCTTCTGGATGTCATTAGTTGAGTCATTTTTAATCAGATAATGTCATGCGTATTCCTATAACCAACTCGGCAATTCAGGAGCTGGTTAAAAACTATAAAGCAAAAGTCAGCCAATTATCTAAGGCAGCTGTGATGTGGTAGAAAGAATGCTGGAATTGCATGTCTGAAAGCTGGTTGTGAGTCCTAAAGCCGCCCAATAATTTAGCTGAGTAAACCTGGGCATGCTAATTGAATCACCTCATTTTCTCCTCTGTAATATCTCCACCCCAGGGTAGGCTCAGTGAGAGAATGTATGTGAATATATACTATGTAATTTATCATAGGTCATGTATTCTGTATTACACACTATGTGTTATACATTATAGAGATATTACATCATCCATCCTCTACACTCAAATTCACCATGACCACCTATGCCAGCCACAATTTCTTCAGTTAGAGAAACAGTGAAACGTATACCATAGTAAAGACTTAATGAGAAAATATATGTAAAATGACTCATTAATTTAATATATATAAAGCATGATATGCAGTTATAGATTATGCTATATAATATATATAACATTCTGTACCATGTATTATACATTATATATTATAATGTATCCAGCATCAATGTGTATAATATATTACTATTATATATTATATAATATTAATATATAATACCATATAATAAGTTATATATTATACACAAGAGTGTATTATTTATACATGATTACTTATTATTATATGATATCATAAGCCAAGTGTTTCAGACAACCTGATCATGAGATGATCCAAAAAAATCATTTTAAAATAACTTGTACTTTTTAAGTTATAATACTGTTGAGAGAAAAACCTAGAGGGTGAACATAATCAATTACTTTTAGAAGCCGTATGAAGAGTCCCAGTGGCAGAATCTAATGAGCGGAGAGATTTGCAGAATCACTCTGTTGGTTCTTGTGAAAACTATTCTGAAATGTAATACTATCGAACATCTGCTGTTGAATAAGTCCTGTCACTCATAAAGTCATGAAGATGCTCTGAAATGAATTAGTCCCAAAAAATTTTCATTCATGTGGATTTGCTTCTTGACTAATCTTCAGCCTGAGGGAACTTTACAATTAATGATCCCCTTGGGCTTTACTTATCATCATTTATGTGTGATGTGTGCTGGGGTTTATACGTTTGATGTTTGAGCATTTCAATTCTGTCCACCGCCTAGATCACCTCTCTACCATTAAGGCACCAGGTCAACAGGAGGCCTCAGGGCACTACAGATCACTTGTCAGGGGAACAATCCATGCATTTCCTGATGTTATTACAGAAACAAAAATATCCTTATTAAAACAGCTAACAGGAATTATTAGACAGTAGACAACCCTATATAAGTTTCTACCATCCGTCTGTTTACAAGAGCCAGAAAAATAGGCATCATCTGACATGGTTTTCTACTTCACTTGAACACTGACTGTATTGCCACGAGCAGTCAATATTTCCATCTAGAAATGTACCCAGTGTCTATTGTATGTCCTCCTTTCTTCTGCTCTGTTCTCCTTAGTGCAGCGATCTTCTCACAGCAAAAACGGGAATATGTCAATCCTACGTTACCCCTTCCCATCACTCTCCTCAAGCCCTTTAAATGTTTCTCTCTGTTCTTAGGACAAAAACCACAGTATTTTACTCAGTTGATAAGCCTTTGAATTGTTTGCTCCAGTGACATATGAGTGTCACCTGCATGTCCTTTGCATGTCCTTACTCTTCTCTCATGCACCCCTTAGCTTCCCCAATTGCTCCTATATACCAAGACCCTGTCCTTTCTGCCATCCTGGCTTGGCATATTCTCCTCCCCCTGCCTGGAATACCCTCCACCCTAATTTCCTTTATGTCTGGCTAGCATTTATTCATCCTTCACATTTCCACTTGTGTCACTTCCACAGGAAGCTCAAAGCAATTCAAATCCCTGTGTTGATTCACACACAGATCTACCTTAATAACACTAATCACCCCTGGATTTCATTTCATTCATTTCTGTTACCTCCAGCAATTAGAGACTTGCAGTTAGACTATTCCAACTTACCATGTGTGTCCAGGGCCAAGCAAGAGTTCTGCTCAGGACACTTCTGGGCAAGTCAGGATGGGTTGGTTATACTCATGTGCATTCAAAATTAGGTTTAAAAATGAAGTTTAAAGATTAGAGGCCTTTTGTTCAATGTACTGCATTTGTTGCCAATCCTTAATTATGGAGATCTTAAACCTATCTCTTTTTTTTTTGAATTTTAACAAAATATTTTATTCCTAAAGTTACTTGGCTTTTGTGTCTGTTTCATAAATTTCCCTCACTGGGGTTTCAGTTTCCTAGCTGGTAGGATTCATGACAAAGTACCTTTTAAAATAAAATCTAGTATTTTTTTGAAGGAAGGCATTCATACCCTAATTCTTCCATTTACTACTAGGTGGTCAGAAAAGTCATGACGTATTTTTTCCTATGGTTTTCATTGCAAAAATGCATCATAACTTTTCCGACAACCCAATTGCCCTTGAGGAAAAAAACTCTCCTGTCTATAAGTTTAATCATTCTAAACTCATAGGATTATGGTATCAATCAGATACAATTATGCATATGAAACATCTAGAATAGTATTTGCTGTAGAGTAGATAGCCAATGCATTTGTGTGTCCTTCTTCAATCAGTAAGTTCCTGCTTAGAAAAGTGAAAAGTCTGCGTCCTTTTACTCTGTTGACTGATGGCTTTACTTAAGCAGAACAGTTCTCTTAATTGCCCACTATCAACCTGAAACATTTATGATTTGCAAAGAAGTCATTATATGTCACTTCACACAGCATACTTCCAATGCAGTCATTTTGTTGTTGTTGTTATTTGAGACATACAAAGGGTGCCAAAAAATGGATACACATTTTGGGAAAGGAAATGACAATTCAAATTGTAATGCTCACTATATATCGATAACAAAAGATGAATACAAGTCACGTTTGACTTCTGCAATTGTAAGAGGTGCTCAAAGTGGTTACCATCAGCATCCAGACACTTTTGATTATGGCGAACTACTGCTTGAGCAGTGCTGACCAAAATATCCACTTGTATATATATTTTTGGCACCGCCCCAGTAGATAAAGCAGGTTTGTGCTTTTGGGTGCTTTGACTAATAGGTTGTCGGTGTTCATCTAAGACATGCTAAGCAGTATGGGGCAGAAGGCCATGTGCCAGCTGCAGAGAGCTAGCCCTTGTCTGTTTCAGGTGGAAGCCCCGTGCTTTTGTTGCCGTGAGACTTCAAGGGAAGGCTCTGCAGCAGTATTTATTTGGTTTATGGTAACCTCTCGGATGTATTGCATCTGCTTTGCAGTAGAGGATGTGGGGCTCCCTTCTGGTAACTTGCTGCCTGCCACAGACAACAGACGTGCTTGTCCTCCCCGGCTTTGATCTTTTTGCCTGGTATCTAAATGAAGCCTTTCTTGTGCCTTCAAAGCTAAGTGACTTGTTTGGCTTCCAGTTACAAGACAGCTCTGCTCCTGCCACCCCCAGGCTTTCCCCAGCCTTGCTTCCATTTTAGTTCTTGCAGTCGGAGAGCTCCAGGGAGCCAAGGTGAAGGATAATCAGGACGTAAAACTCAAGTGCCATGAACAAGAGAGGAAATAGGTACGACTCAGGCTGGTGCCTGCCCAGAAATTCTGCTCACCTGATGGTGAGCCCCGGACATTGAGGTTTGAGGATAAATAGGGGAAGAAGAGACCACAGAAAAAATGCCATTCTTTTTTTATTATTATTATTAAAGTTTATTGGGGTGACAATTGTTAGCAAAGTTACATAGATTTCAGGTGTACAATTCTGTAATACATCATTTATATATCACATTGTGTGTCCACCACCCAGAGTCAGTTCTCCTTTCAACACCATATATTTGATCCCTTTTACCTTCATCTACCACCCCCTTCTGCCCTTCCCCTCTGGTAACCACTAAACTATTGTCTATGTCTATGAGTTTTTGTTTATTTGTTTTTCTTGCCATTTGCAACAACATGCATGGATCTTGAGATTATAATACTAAGTGAAATAAGTCAGACAGAAAGAGTAGAGAACCATATGATTTCACTGATATGTGGTATATAAAATGAAAAATAACAAAAGTCCCCTTCTTAAAAGAATGCATACCATATGGCTAAAAATGGGCATGTTAGATTCAGGCAGCCCGGGCTGTGAGCAGTTATCAGCTGTGATAAATTCTGCAGGTGTATAAGTCTCAGTTTTCTTGTCTATTAATGAGAGGTGATGATAGTACTTACCTATCGCATTGTGAGTATTAGATGAGCTCAGGACACCTCTGGACATGGAGCAATGCCTCAGTGAATATGACTTTTGGTTATCAATAGTAGTGATGTGTATTTTTATCAATATTACTTAGTGTCCAAATAAAATGGCCTTTCCCATTCCCTTTCTGGGGAAATAGTACTGATTCATGAGGCCAAATTCAAATGTCTACTTCTGTGAATATTCCCGATAACCTTGTTGTCTAATCAGCACTGATGCTGGGTATTAGAGCTACCCAGATAAAAACAGAGTTCACTTTAAAGAGTTATTTACTCTCATCTCTGTCTCCCTGAGATTCATTATTTATAATTTGATTATAAGACTAATTATGGTCTGAACTGAATTAGTTATTCAGCTAATTGTCTAGTATAGGAGGCAGTAAGCTCCTTGAGGTCAGGGCCCTGATATCATCCACGACTGCTCCTTAATCCCAGATCCTTAGTCATAAAGAGCAGTATTGTATAGTGACTCAGAGAACAAACCACCACTTACCAGCTGTGCCACCCTTAGCATGCTGCAAAAACTCTCTGTTCCTTGGTTTCCTCATTCTGGGAAATGGGAATGTTTGAACCTGATGCTTAAGACAGCTGTGAGAATGAAACATGACAATATATAAAAAGTACCTGAAACATAGTAATTGCCCAGTGTCAGTTGTTGTCAATATTACAATAATGTAGACGAATGACCTGAGTCATAGGATCCTGGCATCTTCTGTGTCTTTTGACACAGATGGGTATTCTTGTTTTATTTTATTTTCCTATTTTGCACTCTGTTTAATGTATCAATTTCATGGTATCCATTAGAGGGAGCGAGTGCATATAAACCCTAAATAAATAAGTAAATAAGTAGTGAAGATGGAGGAATTTTTGTATGTGTTTGTGTGTATGAGAAACCAGAGTATATATTCATGATTTCTGAATGTCAGAAGGTTCCTCACTAGATTTCCCTGAGTTTCTAGGACAAACGACTCCTCAGTGAGTTTTATTGGCTGTTTTACACTTCTTTGTGTTTCCTCTATTGCAATTCCAGTAGTTTTAAATCTCTCTCTTCCGAAGTTCTCCTTTCGGAACTCTACTTCTGCAAATGGATAATGTAAGCAAATGAACTTGCTTGCAACTTAATGGAGAGAAACATATAGAATGTGTCTTAATCTTATCTCTTCTGTTTTATTTCTACCAGAATATTGTCCATATGAGGGTTTCCCTTTAAAAACGATGGCGAGTCATTTCTCCTGTTTGTCCCCCTGTTTTGTCATTTTATCGCATTAATGTCTCAGTGATGTTATATATCACATATCAGATTGATAAATATATAGTATCCTGAAACGTCCCTAATTTTCTCTTAAAGGCAACCAAATGACATATTGTTATTAAATATAGTTTCCTTGTACTGGAATATTTTTTCTTTTACATATAAAGATTTAAATAAGGCAAAATGCTATTTGTTTGTTTATGTATGTACACCCTATTAATTAAATTAAGGCAGTTGACAGTGGAGAAGATATTAATAAGAATAGAAAGACATTAGGTAATATTAGAATAAAGACATTAAAAAGGTATTAGAAAGATATTAGAAAGAAAGAAAAAAATTAAATGATTTTCTTTTTGCTCTCCAATGCAAAATATCAGCTCAAGTTTTTCCATATTTTTTGAGTATGATAAAATTATTTGTCATCATTCCATATATCAGTGATTCCCAAAGATTTTGCTCAGGACTCTTACATTCTTAAAAAATAATTGAAGATTCCTAATAAACAGCTAATTGTTTATGTGCATTATATTTATCAATATTTACTGTATTCAATGTTTTAAAAAAACATTTAAAATATATTATGTATCAATTTATTTTCATTCATTACACAAAAACATAAATAATCTACTTTTATCAATAATTAATATATTTTCCAAAATGAAAAATGTTATAGTGAAGAGTGGTATTGTTTTACATTTTTGCAAATTTCTTTAATTCCTACTTTAAGAGAAAAAAGCTAGATTCTCATATCTGCTTCTACATTCAATTTGTTGCAATGTGTTGTTGTGGTTAAAATGTATGGAAAAAAAATAATCACGTCCCTCACAGATATATCATTGAAAAAAGGAAGAGCATTTTAATAGCCTATAGATAATTGTGGATGTTCTGTTTTGATAGATAGTATGCCAAAATGCTACAGGTGTTAATTTTTTAATGATTAATTGCAATATGTGATCTAAAACCAGATTAATGAACTTTTTGTATCTGCTATACTCACAGGATAATGAAAGTGGAAAAGGCAAATCATGTCTTGGTAATGCTATAAAAATAGATTTGTCCTTGTACAATAGATCCCATGAAAATTGCCCAAAGATACATATGGATTCCCACACCGTATTTTAAATATCACTGCCATGTTGTACCACAAATTCTTATAATCTCATGTTGGGAAACAAAAAAAACAGCATTACTGAAAAAATTACGCAAGACGCTAGCTTGTTAAGTAACTTGCCTAACTTTTGCCCCACTAACTCAGGAAAGAACCACATTTGAATTCAGTCTTCTTTTGCCTCTATTGTAGGACATATTCTCTCTGAAAATTGTGGAAGTGAGGAAATACAAAGGTATGCAGTAAGATTTTTATCTATGATTTTTATCATTTTGAGTGATAAATTAGATTTTGTAGCTACTGTCTGTCAAGTTTTTGAAAGATCATGGTTGGTCTTTTAGCACTGCTATAAAATTGGGTGAGAAGATATTCCAATTCAATGGGAAACAAATTCCAGGGAAAAATTTAGGAAGAAACGAAGACTAAAACAGGACTGTGAAAGAAGAGTTTGGGACAAATCAAAGAACAGATAATACGGCCCATAATTAAAGCTCCAAAGACCTTGGAAGGGAGACTAACTCTCATCTCAAAGTGAGGGTTCCATTTTCTCCTCCAGAACCCAGAGAAGATCAACAGCGGGGTGGGGGTGACTGTTGATGACTTCTCTTTGTCTTCTTTTCCCCTGACTATGCCCCAATCTGATTTTTTCTTTTCCAGGCCAATGAAAGAACAGGGTTCCTTGTGATATCCACCAATGCCTTTGTGACTTTGGCACTATCAAACTAAAAATAGCTGAAAGGGTAGAAGGTGAATAAAGAAAATCAAAGAAATAAAGTATCGATATTAGTGCAATGTATTTAATATTGTATTTTGATATATGCAGGTATAATAACATCATCAATTTCTGTTTTAATCAGAAAGTGGAGAAGGGAGTTAGCATCTAGTGCATACCAACTACATGTGTGTCACCCTGATCCATACTAAGGAATAGGGAAATGACAACGTCAGTTAGTACCAAGAGTGTCTTATAACTCTCCCTAGCAGAAAAACTGGATTCACTAGCAATGTCTAAGAAATTTTGACTATTCCCATTAAACCTATATGATAACTATAGGGTCTTCCAAAATTGGAAAATGCCTCTAATGTGAAGGAATTCAATATTTTACATCTCATGACCTACATTTTGCCTATTTATTTCTTTTCAAGAAAATATGCAAAGGAAAACAAATAGTTTGCAAGGCAAATCTAGGCAGGTTTCTAAATTTTACATTACTTTAGCAAATAACGTACCTGTGTTGCTATGTTAGGAATAAAATTATAAGCCTAAAATAACTACTTAGTGTTGAATTTGGTGCACAAAATTAGGTTGGGTTAAAATTTAACATTACTAAACCTAATGTACATAGAAACCTTTTTATTAGGCATTTTAGAAACATGTACTATAAGGCTTTCATATGTTGGGGAAGGAGAAAGTCATGGATTGGTTTGAGAGTCTAAAGACTTGCAAAAGATTTATAATTTTTATATAATAACTAAAAGAAATAAAAGTTGCCATGAATTTTGTACTATTATATTTGTTATCATTTTTACAGAAGCAATCCTTGGTAAAACCTTTTTAAACATTGTTTGAAAGTCATACTAGTAACCAGATAATGCTAGTGATCAAATACGTCAGTCTTCAAGCTTCCCATCAACTGGAATTACACCTACCGGGCCCATATTTTATTCCTGGCACCTTTCTCTGGAACATACTAGTTGCACAATATTTGAACATTTTCAATGAATAAATGTGTAATAGGGTATTATTGTCTTTATCATCACTTTTTAAAGAAATTTAGAAATACTGAGCATATTTTGGTCTGCCTTTACCCAGATTTTTACTGTCTGGGTGCCACCTGTAAGTCAGGGTTACAGGTGGAGTGATTACTGGGTCAGGAAGGAAAGAAAATGGATCAGACTGAGCCAGGAGAGGTACTGCAGTGGGGGGATCCTGATAAAAATACACTGACAAGGAAGAAAGAAGAAAGCCCTAGCTAAGAAGTTTGCTGAATTTGGAAGGAAAGGGGCCAAGAGGAAATGGAGAAATGAGATGATATCAGGAAAGAAATTCCCTGTGAGGTCAGTGGCAATGGGGTAGGGAAAGTAATTAATTGAACAGTGAGCAAGATATAAATCTATGCTTGTTGACCATGCAGTGCGCTCCTCTTTTTGCATGAAAGTGTCTACATCTTCTAAGGAATGGAGGAACTCCGTATTACAACAAACCAGGCCAGACACCACAGTCATTCTGCTTAATTCTCCCATGCAGGAGAGTATTTCTGAGAGCAACACACCACCCTCTTCTTGCCTATGGGACTAAGGGAAATGATAATAGTGTCATTTCTCCAACCATAACCATCCCTTCACCACTCACGGTGGGTCTATGGAAGCTACTGCCTAGAAAACTCATCAAATATTAGAGATAGCAGGCCTATTCATTTATACCCAGAAGGTCTTGCACCATCAGACCTTCCAACCTAGTTCTCTCCTCCGTTCAGAGGACAGTCCATTTCAATCATTTTTATTTCAATGTAACCTCATTGTTTACTCCATTTCCCAAGTCTGTAACACCTGAACTTGAAAAACATGTAAGTCACACCTCCTTCAGCAAAAGACATTTATCGTATAAATGAATGAGTCAATGAATCAATGCATGAATGAATGAACAAACAAAAGAACAAATGAATTCTTTTAAAACTTAGGGCAAGAGGTAAAAAAGGTGACAAGTTATTTGAACATCTGTACTCTTTGCCTATACATAGAAGACGCAGGTGCAGTTTCAAGAGTGATTATAATGATATAAGTAAGGGAAAATAAACTAGAATAAATGGCCAGCTTTATTATGGCTTATTTGTTACAGCAAACTGTGATGCTAGAGGGCCTAGATTGGGATATTTGCTCTTCCACTGACAAGTCATGTGAGCTTGTTCAATAGAGGTAGCAATGGAATACTTCATTTTATAAGGCTTGAAGGAGAATTAGTGCTTTAGAGCAATAGCTGGCATAGTGTCTGCTAATTTAAGCATCGTGAGGGAGGAAAGAATATAAGACTCAACCTCTGTTTTCTAGTAGAAAACAAGATAGTTGGAAAGGGAAGGCATAGAAGCTCAGTCACAGAAAGATTGAATAACTACCTCCAGCTACTCAGATGAAAACTAAGCCCAGCGCCGTTCAGGGCCTGTACTCAGGGTGGATTGTTTGTTCTAACACTGTCTCCCTATTGGCTCTTTAATTAATTTTGAAGTTTTCATGTTTGACTGTGACCATATCCCCTAGCACATATCACATGTTCATACCACCTTAGGGCCCGCGATGCTGTTCAATCATGCCTTGATCTCATGCAAAATCATGGACTCTTCATATTTTCAACGGGCTTTAGGCACAATCTGCACAAGGAGACTGGTTAGAACTGACTGCAGCAGGCTAGTCAGGCATTCACATCGGATATCCAGAAAGAGAAGCAACTGTCCTTTAGTGCCACGATTTGAACCAATGTGAACCACGAAGTCTGGCTTCAAATGATTTGCCTTGAAAGAGCTGTGGTTCCAGCACCTTTGCCTCTGAGAAATAGACCACTGCATTCCAGAGTCACGCCAAACGCTCATCTTTCCTCTCTAGGATTGGGCTTGGGGCTGGAAGGACAGGGAACTTTTGGCCCAGGGAGAATACCCAGGTCAGTCTAGTCTTTGTCCACATTTCTCAACCCACCAAAACATCAGGAAATGTGCTCATTTCAAGGTCTGGATAATTTCAGCCCTGAATTAAAGGACTGGCATTCCTCTAGTGGATTTACACACACACACACACACACACACACACACACACACACCACTAAGACTGGCTTTAGAATGACTTTTAAATGACAGGTCCCTCCTCCTCCACCTCCTGTATCTCTCTCCTACCACCCTCCGCCTTCTTCCTGGCCTTTTATTTGTTTACAAGCCTCGCATTTCAAGCCACTGAAAAACTCAGGTCTTTTCCACTTGAAAAGTGACTTTCCATTCAGGAAGGAAATTCGTAGGAGCAAAAAGGCTTAGCTGAATCCATACTAAATAGTTTCGTGTCCCAATGATTCAAGGAATTGGCACTCCAGTGATGCCTGGCATTATTCTCTGAATGCCATGACCTATATGTCAGCGCGAGAGGATGCTTGGGGATGTTTCTTGTCTTTGAAAAGCAATGCTCCAGGGACAAAGAGGTTCTTTTACTGGGCAGGCATGATGGCCACGAGGTGGGAGCCATAAACCAGGCAAGCCTGGGCAGTGTGCATGCTGACATTTTTCATTCCTAATATCCCACAAGTATTTCAGCTTCAACAGAGCCTCTGTGCATATGAAAAGGAACTTTTTTGTTTCTCGATTTTGTTATATTATGTTTGAAAATTCCTACCAGCCTCCCAATTACCCATTTGAAGATAAACTGGCAAAACTGTTTTCACCACCTTTAGATCCTCCCTTTTACAAGCAAAAAAGAAACATTAATATTGGTGGTGTTTCCTCTAAGTAAATGAAACCCGTACTTCTTTCCTCCTCATGCGGCCACCTTTTTGCTGGTGGGGCTTCGAAATCTCAGCAGCTATTGTTCAGCCTTGTCTGCCCACACCGGGCTCTGAGTGATGTGCAAGTAAGCAGATTAGATCCCAGACGTTAAAAGTGTAAAGGATAAAAATAAAAGAAAAGGCCAAGTTTTGTAAACACGAATGACCTATTCTGAAAGAAAAGAACAAACATTTTGCACAAAGACAGATTGAGACATGTGGGAGGCAAAATCACGAGCATCAGCAGGGAATGGATGGATGGAACTCTAATGGGCTTTAAAAAGCAGCTACAATGCAATTTTTTTTTTTCAATGGGAGAGACATGCAGGATTATTTCATACCTTTGATATGCTCGCTACTTATTTTTGTTATTGGTAGGCTTGTTTTCTCCATCTAGTGAGAGTTTGCAAGATTTTTGTCTCCTTTGCTTTCCTTACTCTTCTTTTCTACCATCAAGCACTCAACCTACTTCTTTGGTGAAAAACTCCATTCAGAGCCTGCCTTCCTTCCTTCCTTCCTCCCCTCCCTCCCTCTTTTCCTTCCTTCCTTCCTTCCTTCCTTCCTTCCTTCCTTCCTTCCTTCCTTCCTTCCTTCCTTCCTTCCTCCCCTCCCTCCCTTCCTTCCTCCCCTCCCTCCCTCTCCTCCCTCCCTCCCTCCATCCTTCTTTCTTTCCTTCCTTCCTTCTCTCCAAACATCTTTTTGAATGTATGCTATGTGACAGGCACTGTCAGTTCAACAGAACAAAACCACCAAAAAGTAATGACAATGTTGGGAAAGGATATAAAACAGATAACTATGTACATAAATACACCAGCGTAACTGAGATGGAAGCAAATCTAGGGAGTTATAGGAGTTTTACTGAGGACTTCACCTCATCATAGATATTCCAAAAGTTTCCCTGAGGAATGGCACTTCAGCTGACACATGAAGGTGAGACAGTGCAATAAAGTATCACAGAATTTATGATAGAATTCTATTTAGGTTGCCATAAGAATGTCAAAGAACATGAGAAAATTCTATCTGGAAGAAGAAGAAAGATTTACCAGAACTTTCTAGAGGAAGTTATGTTTGAAATAAATGTAGAAAGATTAAAAGTTCCTGAAATAAAATAAAAAAAAAATTCACCAGGAAATAATATTGACTTCCATTCATTAGATTCATGTTCCTTAAGAGAGTTTTAACTTTACTATGTGATCTTATAGATTTTTCTTGGTTTTCGCCAGTTAGCATCTCTTGCTTCACTTTTTGAATTTATAGTAAAAGGAAAAAGTCACAGCCAAAGTCATCTCCCCTTCTTTATTCACTTACAATAATTCACAATAATCCCAACTATGTTTAAAAAATATCAGAAGGAAATAGTGGTAACCATAGTTATCAGTGAGAATAGAATTACATTTTTCTAGGTACATTTTTCCTTTGTTCCTATATTTTTCATAAATATATATATATATTCTTTTTTAACCAAATTTTATATGCTTTTATGTTAACATTTCTTAGTGTTTATAAACAGTATCACTAACAGTGCTTTTACTATAGTATTCTTGGTTAAATGCAGATCCTCTGAAATTCATACTTTTTTAAGGCTAAGGTATTACATATAGATATCTAACAGTTGAGTCTTCCTTTACTTACCTTTTCTCAGAACTTTGTCCTCCTCTGTTTAGTCAAATCTCTCATTTGGCCTGAAAATTCCACTCCCAAGGTATCCTGAGCTGCTGTCCTGGAGTGATAGTATTAATTGGATAAGAGTGTCATCAAAGTGATACCATTACACAAATGGCTTTTCTCCCAAATTGTAGTACTATATGTTATTGTACAGATTTTCATTTTTGCCTTCACTCATGTGATCTATAGCAATCTTTTAAAAAAGCAATTTCAGAGTTTTTATTTCAAACTGTAAAACAGAGTATTTTAAAATTAAGTTTAGGTTATAAAGATAGTATATTATTCCATTTTTAATTGTGCAAGTGATCAGAGAAAGAAGTTTTCTCATCTTACAACCCTAATATCCTGTAGTTTTCTCATCTTACAATCCTTATAACTTTCTTCCAACAGCTGAATTAAATCAGTTATGTCTCATTATTTTGCCTCATTTTCAGTATAAACTAGCAGTACTCAGCCGTTTTCTCAACATTTGTTGAGGATTACATATCAGGGTTTTTGCCAGGCGTTGTTGCAATTCGCTTTGCCCTCCAGTACAATGTGTCACATGCACATAGTGACAATAATTCTTGTCTTGCTCACAAGGTCAGTGAGAAATTGTTCAAGTTTTGCTATAAAATGTCATGTTTGCTATTTTCTTCTTACTTAATAGAATAAGCATGTTACCTTCTATCCTGAGCTTTCTATGAGTTTTTATCAAAACTAGATTATAACTTCTGTGTAAACTTTTTTTTACATTTATTGAGATGATTGTATGTTTTCTCTCCTTTTGTAACGTAATAAATTGACTTGATTTATTTTCAGATTTAAATCACTACAGCTTTCATGCAATAAACCTGATTGTGTCATGATATACTATCCATTTTATATATTACTGGATTTGATTTGCTAATATTTTGTTTAGGATATTTGCAGCTATGTTCATGAGGGAGAGATTATCCTGTAATTTTCATCTCTTGTCATGTTCTCTTAAGATTCACTGGGAAATGCTCCTTTTTTTTTCTTTTCTTTCTTTTTAGCCATCTGGTACAGGTATGTAAGATGAGTGTTATCTCTTCCTTAAATGTTGGGAAAAATATACCACTGAAATCACCTGAAACCACGGATGAGTAAACTGAGCCCTAGACAGTAAAATCCTATGCCCACAGTCACCCAGCAAGTTAATGAAAAAATTAAAACAAGAGCCCAGGCTTCTATTCTCCCAGCTTAGGACTATGTTCACTGTGGCTCTCATTTCAGTGTTATTTTTCTTATGCTCTCTGTCATATTCAGAATGTGTTCTGGAAAGTAGAAGCCATTCTGGGTACCTGAAGTAAAATACTGTTTAATCTATGGTATTAGACTCATATCTATTGATAGTCTGGAGTTGTGATAGAAAGATCAAGTTCAGGAATTGTGGAAGTCCAAGAATAGCATGGAATACAACACCAGTGGTCTCCGTTCCCTATAGCATGGTGGTGGCAGATTCTCAGAAGGAATCAAGGAGCCCGGAGACAAACCCCATGTTCACTGTCTGCCATGGCCTTGACTACCGATAGCTGCTGCCATAGGATAATGGCTTACTTCTGTTCTGCCATCCAGCTCTTACAGGAATGCCTCCCATTGGCTAACCTAAGAGAACTCTGCTGGCCAAGGAGCCTGGTAAATACCATTTCCAGGAATCAGACCCATGAGGAGCAAAGAAGAACATAAGAGAGTGGTGATGTTTCTGAGCAACAGCAAACAATGTCTAGCATAACGTCAGAATTTGAAATAAATTTTTTTTCTTAATGTACTTTGCTGACGCACTTGATGATAAACAATAAAAATAAATAGCTTTATTATATCATTAGCTATTTAACAAACACCATTTTCCTTCTTAAACTCTTTTCTTCTTCTATTTACCCTTTTCAAGATGCAGTTTCAGTGTTCTTTTTCCATATAGACTGAGTAGATGTTGACACTATTAAATCACTCTTTTGTGCATACGTGGTCTGACAGTTAAGTTCACAAACTCATCCTAGACGAACTGCTACATGCCTTATTGCTGAATATCACTATGGTCACCTTTGAAGTCCTCCCCTTGGGAAGCTATGCACCAATGCCAGTGCCTAGTCCACCCTTCAAAGCAATTTTGGAACTCTTTCTGGAATGGCCATCAGAGCTGTCATGGTATTACCCTTGATGTCTTGAATGTCATCAAAATGTCTTCCTTTCAATATTTCCTTTATCTTTGGGTAAAGAAAGAAGTTATTGGGGGCCAGATCAGGTGAGTTGGAAGGGTATTCCAATGCAGTTATTTGTTTACTGACTAAAAACTCCCTCCCCGACAGTGCCGTGTAAGCTAGTGCATTGTCATATTTTAATAGCTCCTTTAAGACCATTTTTGAACACACCTTTCTCATGCCAAGATTTTCAGTTAATATTCTCTTAACTGTTTCTCTGTCGATGTTTACTTGGTCTGCTGTGCTTCTCACAGTCAGCCGATGCTTTTGATGCACAATTTGATGAATTTTTGCAATGTTTTCATCAGTTCTGCTCATTACTGGCACCCCCCTGACCTCATTTAGTCAGTGACATGTTCTCTCCCCTCAGAAAAATGTTTAATCCATTTGTACACTACTGTTTTCTTCATGGCATTATCCCCAGAAACTTGGACTAACATATCCCTGATTTCACTTCCACTCTTGCCAAGTTTAACAAGAAATTTAATATTTCTTTGTTTCTCTAATTCAAGCTCAGACATTCTCATGACAGCACACAAAAACACGCAACAACAATAATGAACTCCACTCAGCGAGACACCACCACACGTCGACACAAACACAGCTGTGAGACACCGATATACCAAGGTTAAGAAACCCTTCTGATCTGTTTGTACAGTGCTGCCAATGCAAGTGCATGGTAGCAAGTTCGCGATCTTCATTGTCACCCCTTGTAGGCATGTGTGTGCATGAGCAGGCTATTTGATTACATCCTGATATTTAATTACTTGCAAAATGCAGCCTGAGTTTTTCTACATAGCCAATAATTACCCAAAGGTAGAACCTAAATATTTATATGACTATGCAAAGAAATCGAGGAACTTTGACATTTGAAAATCTCCAGGAAATAATTTTGTTTATATAGGACAAACATTTTGCCATCTAACCTATGTCAAAAGAAATAATATGGACAGATATATAGGTAAGAGATTCCTGGATTTCAGGGGTGAAGAATCTGGGAAAAGACATGAACCTTCTTTTGGAGGCAAAACATGTACAGCTACGTAGAGATATAAATTTGTTTATGATTTAGGAGTTGTGGACATCCTAAAATCTATCCAGTTATAAACTTCTTTAACCCAGGTTAATAAATTCTGATAACAAATATTGAAAAACAATGATGAAAATAAGCTGCAAATAAAATATTTTAACATGTTTTTCCAAACATTTCAGAAAAAAAACTTTTTTGATTGACTTTTTGAAATAAGTATCTCAATTTTCCATATTTTGTTTAGGTATAAAAACTGCCTTTATAAGACACTTTCTCTAACCACATATGCATTATAGTATGCATAATAGTAGTAACTATTTGGGGGTTCACATTATATCTTTTTATATTTATTATCTTGTGTAATCCTCATGGTGATCATATTATTTTTCTCTGTATAGATGAAGATAGGGCATTTTTAGATAGGTTCTGTAAATCTTTAGTTTACAAGTCTCATCAGCGTGGGAATGGAGTTCTATTCCTGAGCAATCTCAACCCAGAGCTCATGTTCTTATCCCGAAGTGCACTTTGCCTCCCACCGCAAGGAAGTGACATGAGTAGGACTAAGCTTTGGTAGGAAGAACAGTATTTAGAGTCAGATAAACCTGGGTATCTTGAGCTCACTTATTATGTGTATCTTGAGCTCACAAATCTTTGTTTTACTTTATTTTTTTTATTTTATTGTGGTAAGTATACATAATATGAGACCTACTCTATTAACAAAGTTTTAAGTGTACAATACAGTATTGTTAACTGTAGGTATATGTTGTACATAGGTTCTCTAACACTTCCTCGTCTTGCTTAACTGAAACTTATACCCAGGGGTTACTAATCAATAATTTCAGAGTCTTTTCATCTCTTTGAACTTCAGACAGGGAAAGTAATTTAGAAAATTATAGAACTCAGCATATCTAGAGTCAATTTGAAAACTTAGGATTTAAACAATCCCTTCTCCCTCATCGCCTTTTGCAAACATGAAAGGAGGAGGTGACACTTGAGGTGGAAGATAATACTGACACTTTGTTTATATGGTTTAAAACCACATACATTATAATATTACACTTTCCCAAACGATGTTCTACAAACTAGAGTGTCTTGAAATATTCCTTGAAATATACTAACATTTCAAGAGGCTAAATAAATACAGGAATACTCTTTTTGGAGGATCGCAATGCATATTAAAAATTAAACTTATCTTTTAAAGAAACTGCTGTAAGATTTTTAACCCAGGATTTTTTTTAACTTATTTTATCGAGGATTAAAACTTAACTTTTTAACAATATAGAGAACAGAAAAACAATTCAAAAGATCAATGAAACCAAGAGCTGGTTTCTTGAGAAGATAAACAAAATTGACAAACCTCTAGCCAGGCTCATCAAAAAAAAAAGAGAGAGGACTCAAATTAGCAAAATCAGGAATGAAAGAGGGGAAATGACTACAGACATCACAGAAATACAAAAAATTCTAAGAAATTACTATGAGCAACTATATGCCAACAAATTTGACAATCTGGATGAAATGGATAATTTTCTAGAAGCATACAACCTTCCAAAGCTAACGCCAGAAGAAACAGAAAATCTAAATACCCTGATTACTACCAAGGAAATTGAATCAGTAATTGACAAGCTCCCAAAAACAAAAGCCCTGGACCAGACGGCTTCACAAGAGAATTTTATCAAACATTCAAAAAAGCACTATCACCTATTCTTCTCAAACTATTCCAAAACATCCAGAAGGAGGGAAGGCTCCCAAACTCTTTTTATGAAGCCTCTATCACCCTGATTCCAAAACCAGATAAAGACATCACAGAAAAGGAAAACTACAGGCCAATCTCCCTGATGAATATAGATGCAAAAATTCTCAATAAAATATTAGCAAACAGAATTCAGCAATATATTAAGAAGATCATACATCATGATCAAGTGGGATTCATCCCTAGTGCTAAGGCTGGTTCAACATCCGTAAATCAATTAATGTGATACACCACATCAACAAAATGAAGGATAAAGATCACATGGTCATTTCAATAGATGCAGAAAAAGCATTTGACAAAATCCAACAGCCATTTATGTTAAAAACCCTTAGCAAAGTGGGAATACAGGGATCATATCTCAACATAATAAAAGCCATATATGATAAACCTACAGCTAACATCATACTCAATGGGGAAAAGCTAAAACCATTCCCCTTAAGATCAGGAACAAGACAAGGCTGTCCACTTTCTCCTCTTTTATTCAACATAGTGCTGGAAGTTCTAGCCACAGCAATCAGACAACAAAAAGAAATAAAAGGCATCCAAATTGGCAAGGAAGAAGTAAAATTGTCACTATATGCAGATGACATGATACTGTATATAGAGAACCCCAAAGACTCCATCAAAAAACTATTGGAACTGATAGACGAATTCAGTAAAGTAGCAGGATATAAAATCAATGTTCAGAAATCAGTGGCATTTGCATATACCAATAATAAACTAATGGAAAGCTTAAATTAAGAAAACTGTCCCATTTACAATTAAGGCCAAGAACTATAAAATACATAGGAATAAATTTAACCAAAGAAGTGAAAAGATCTGTACTCAGAAAATTATAAGACATTGAAGAAAGAAATCATAGAAGATACAAATAAATGGAAACACCTACCATGCTCATGGATAGGAAGAATTAATATAGTTAAAATGTCCATACTGCCTAAAGCAATATATAGATTCAATGCAATTCCTATCAAACTACCAAGGGCATTTTTCACAGAAATAGAAAATATAATCCTAAAGTTTATATGGAATCATAAAGACCCAGAATAGCCTCGGCAATTCTGAGGAATAAAAACAAAATTGGGGGATCACGCTACCAGACATCAAAACCTACTACAAGGCCACAGTAATCAAGACAGTTTGGTATTGGCATAAAAACAGGCACATCGATCAGTGGAACAGAACAGAGAGCCCAGAAATAAATCCAAGCATTTACGGACAGTTAATCTATGACAAGGGAAGCAAGAATTTACACTGGAGTAAAGATAGTCTATTCAATAAATGGTGCTGGGAAAATTGGACTGACACATGCAAAAAAATGAAACTGGATCATCTCCTTACGCCTTATACAAGAACAAATTCAAAATGGATTAAAGACTTAAATGTAAGACCTGAAACCATAAAAATCCTAAATGAAAATATAGGGAGTACATTTGCAGACATTACTCGGAGCAATATTTTTACTGATACATCCCTACGGGCAAGGGAAGTAAAAGAAAAAAATGAACATATGGGATTATATCAGACTTAAAAAGTTTTTTCACAACAAAGGAAACCATTAATAAAACAAAAAGGAAGCCTACTGAATGGGAGAATATATTTGCCAACGATATATCTGATAAGGGGTTAATATCCAAAATTTATAAAACACTCATGAAACTCAACACCAAAAAAACGAACAACCCAATTAAAAAATGGGCGGAAGATATGAAGAGACATTTCTCTAAAGAGGACATACAGATGGCCAACAGGCATATGAAAAAAAGTTCAACCTCACTGGTCATTAGGGAAATGCAAATAAAAACCACCATGAGATACCACCTCACTCCAGTCAGAATGGCTATCATCAACAAATCAACAAACAACAAGTGCTGGCGGGGCTGTGGGGAAAAGGGGACCCTGCTGCACTGTTGGTGGGACTGCAGATTGGTGCAGCCACTATGGAAGTCAGTATGGAGGTATCTCAAAGAACTGGAAATAGAGCTACCTTTTGACCCAGCAATTCCACTCCTAGGTATTTATCCTGAAAAAACCAAGACACTTATTCAAAAAAAGTTATGCACCCCGATGTTCATAGCAGCACAATTTACAATAGCTAAGACTTGGAAACAACCAAAATGCCCGTCAGTAGATGACTGGATTAAGAAACTGTGGTATATTTATACAATGGAGTATTACTCCGCTATAAAGAAGAATGAAATCGTGCCATTTGCAATGATATGGATGGACCTAGAGACTATAATGTTGAGTGAAGTAAGTCAGTCAGAGAAGGACAAATACCATATGATCTCACTTATATGTAGAATATGAAAAACTGTATGAATGAGCAAAGTAAACAGAAACTGTCTCATAGATATAGAGGAAAAATCAGGGTTGCTAATTTGGAGAGGAATGGGAATGAGGGAGAAGGGGAAGGGATTAGACAGCAAAAATAGGCAACTACAATATTGCTACTGGGATAGGAAAAACAGTTTGGGGAATATAATTAATAATGTTGTAAATATTCTGTGGAATGTCAGATGATCATAGGTCTTGTTAGGGAGACCATTTCATGGATGGAGTAGAGGTTTGATCACTGCACTGTATTACTAAAGTGGAGGTGGTATACCTACTGTAATTGAATATATATAGATAGTCACGGGATGTGGATTATACTGTGGAAGAGTCAGAGGAAGAGTAATAGATATATATGATATGGGGGGGTGTGGGGGGGTGTATTGGGGGTGGGGGGTTTGTCACTTTGGGGGGTAAAATGTATAACTATTGCACTGTGTTGTACACCTGAAACTATTGGGGGTGGGGGGGTTGTCACTTTGAGGGGTAAAATGTATAACTATTGCAATGTGTTGTACACCTGAAACTAATTAAAAATAAAATAAAATTTAAAAAAAAAAACTTAACTTTTTTTTTTTTAATTAAAAAAAAAAACCCGGGCCGGCTGAATGGCACATTGGTTAAGAGCTGGCTTGGGATGCCAGCAGGCCCAGTTCAGATCCCACATATGAGGGCCAGTGACACTGCCCTCTACAGCTAAGACGGTGAACAACAGCTCCACTTGGAGCTGGGCTGCAGTGAGTTCCCTGGATGGCATAGCTGCAGCCCCTGCTGCAGTGGGCTGCCATAGGCTACAGTGAGTGGCTGGCAGCCAGCGTGAGTGGCCGTCAGTCTGTCAAGAGCTGAGCAGCCGTCCAGAGGCCGGCAACCAATCTGCCTCACCCGAGAAGAGCGCAATGATGATACCAACATGGGCCAGTGAAGCAATGTCCTCCACAACTAGACTGAAGAACAAAAGGACAGTAACTTGTCTGTTCCCCTTCCCCAGATCCCCAACATTGTTCCCCTGCCCCAATTCCCCAATAAAATCTTTTAAAAAAAAACCAAAAAAAAAAAAAAACCCACAAGTTACTATTTTTTCTGTTACTTGTATTCTGCAGAAGATATTTTGGTAAATGGTGCTTTACATACCTCAGTTGAGCTGTGTGTACGCCTATACTTCAGAATAACTAAAATGGCAATGACCTCATTTTTAAAATAGAAAAATACAGAAATCTGCTTCATAGATATTTTAAGGGCTAACTAGGAAAATTCATTATGAACCATGTGTCCCCAGAAAAGACATATCCCATTATTGCTGCTTCTGGGTGATTTATAAGCATTGCTTGGCTGGCTCAAGGAAAAGAATAAGGCTGAGCTTCTATCCACAGATATATTTTGGTCACAGATTCCAATAACCTATCCAATATTCAATCACAGAAAAATGATTTTGTTTGGTTGCCATCTAAGCCCCCTGAGTTGCTATGATATTTTCTAGAAAATAATAAGAATTTTGCTATCAGAAATAGCTTTAGCACCTTGTAAACCTTTAAAAAAAAATTAGATGACATTTTAATGCTAAATGTTGTTAGCACAAATATTTTATACTTTCTAATTTTTGTTCCATGATTTTGACTTAACTGTGATTTTCCATGGAAAAAAATATAATTTACATATTGCATTAAGGTATTTTATAATATTTTTTCTAGGCCATTCTTAAACTTCTTTTAGAAATAGGCATTTCAAGGCCTATATCACTTTAACAACTTTACGTTTCTTGCCAAGAAAATCACTGTGAAGCTAATTAATTAATTTGTATAATTTTTCATGAAATAAATATTTGTGCAGTGTCTCATGTATTCTAGCACCAGAAGTGTTGAACATGGGGAGTAAAATCCGTTTTCTGCCCTTATACAGTCTACAATCTAATTTTACTATAGATATGACTCAATAGTGCAGACATAAATATGAAATGACAAGTTTAACAAGAATGTGTGCAGGGGGCTATGTAAATTTATAACTGGGTAATTTGATTTATTCAGGGAGATCCACAAGTCTTCCCAGAGGTAAGTTAGTAACTTAATAACTGAGTTAAGACACCCACAAATGAAAAGATTATTGGATGAAGATGGGGTGAAGAGCAATTCAGGTTGTGCAGACAGCATGTGCAAAGGCCCTGTGATAGGAAGAAGCATATTTGAGAACTATCAAGGCCTTGAGTGTCTCTAGTAGAGAGAGAGGACTCTTGGTACAGATGAGGCTGGAGAAACATGTAGAGACCAAATTGTGCAGGGCTGTTGTCCATATTAAGGAGTGTGTCCTTCATCACCCAAACAACAGGAAACCACTGACACATTTTAAGCATGATCAGATGGGCGTTTAGAAAAGATCACTCCAGCTACAATATGGACAATAGACTAATAACACATGAGAGAATGTCAGTGAAATGTTGCCAAGAGAAATAACAGGAGCTTGCATCAGGATGGTGGTGTTGCAGATGGAGAGAAGTGGAGGGATTTAAGTTATATTTAGGATGTAAAAAAAAAATGTCCACTTGATAACAGAAATAGATTTGGGCACTGAGAGAGAAGGGCATGTGGAGGGCAATTAAAATGAATCTCTTAGTGTATCTTTTGAGAAAATATTGCATTGTCGGGAAAGTCATGACGCATCTTTGCATAGAAAACGCAAAAATGCATCATGACTTTTCCTGACCACCCAGTAGGAGCATGGAAGAGGTCTCAATTGGTTTAAGGGTGAAGGATCCTTACTAAATTAAGAGGATGTAGCTATTACAGTGTGCATACAGCTAGAGAACAAGGTAGGTGGTTCACTAAAAGAGCATGAGTGTTAGAGACAAAAAAAGACATGGGCTTGCATCTTTTTTTCCCTTTTAATGGTCCTTGACTCAGTTTGGTTTATTTTAATTTTTTTTTTTTAATTCAAGATGGCATTGCTGATCCCATGAGATTTTTATAACTACAGAGGGTTCCAAAAAACTGTAGACAAATTTTAAGAAAGGAAAGCTGTATTAAAACTGTAATACTTGATATATACCAATAACAAAAGATGAATACAAGTCACGTTTGACTTCTGCAATTACAAGAGGTGCTCAAAGCGTCCAGACACTTCTGATTACGGCAAATGACTGCTTGAGCAACGTTGACCAAAATGTCTATTTGTATACGTTTTTTTTGGTACTCCCAGTATTTAATTAGAAGAATGTTTTTCAAGGCTAATTATAGAAGCCTGTAATCTGGTTTTGTAGATAAAGTGAAGAATGAGTAATAGATTGCTTAGGCTGCTGAAGTCAAGGTGAACTCAGAAACTTCCTCACCATGTTTAAGGAAAAAAGCCAATTTCTACAGTTTCTATAGATGGTTGTTTGTTGTTATTTTTTTTTTTTTTTGGACACAAGGTTAAAACACCCAAACCACAGGAATTTAGCACTGAAAAGGAGACCAGATAGTCAACTCCTCATACATTGGAATGAAGATTGTGGTAGGGAAGAATTTAAAGTCTGAAGTACTAGATTCAAGTTTAATAACTTGCTCAAAGTTGTGTGACTAGGAAATTCTGAAACAGAATTCTACACTAGGTTTTTTTTTTTTCCCCCTGCACTTCCACATTCTTAGTCTCTAGCTTCAGGATCTTGGATAGGGAACTTAAGCGATATATCTTTTCAATAATTTTATCTGTAAAATTTGGAAAATACATAACCTCACAGGACTGTGATGGGTATCAAATGAGACAATTAAGTGAATCCTTTGTAAGTACAGAGATATATTCAGGTATTAGGCGTCACTGTTTTTGTTATCACTTTCACATTGCTGGTCATCTACCCTTAAACGTATTCATAGTCATATAATCTTCAGAATAATTATTGACGGTATACCAGCAAATGGATGCATTACTCAGGTTGACCTCTCCTTTGTTCAATCAGACTTTAAGATTCACCCTGGGCCAGCCGAGTGGCTTAGTTGGTTAAGAACTCGCTCAAGAGTGCGAGCTGAGCTCTGAGCAACAGTAGTTCGATGCCCGGCCTGAGCTACGCTGCCATTGAGCTGCTAACAGGTGGCAGGATGACTCAGCTAAAAAAAAAAAAAAAAAAAGAATAATCCTGATTCTTTTCTTTCCTAATCCCATATGGAATCTTTCAGCAATCCTGTCAACAGTACTTCCAAAGTACCTACTAATTCCATCTTCTTCCACTTAACATTCTTACTAGCAGTGTTAACCACTACTATGTCTTATCCATATTACTGTAATAACTTCACGTTTGGTCTCTTGTATTCTCCCCAGCTATCTGGGCCTCAGTCACACTACCCTTCTTACTCTTTCTCTGACACATCCAGCATCTTTCTTTCATTGCTCTCAGACTTAAACATAACTGAAATATTGCCTTTCAGACAGATCCACTCCCAACATTTTGGGAGCTTAAGGTAAGAGAATACATGGAAACCCACAGACCTCAGGTCTAAATGGCCAGCTAACAAGCTAACAAGAGAATATGTTATGTCATATTACATCCTCCAAATATGTCCTTATAATAACAAAGAAGTTAACTTGCACATATATAGAGCTGGAGGGCTTATGTGATCACAGGTGGGCAAAATATCAGATAATCTAATGTAATTATTATTGCATATGTTTCACCGTTCTGGTTGAAAGATTGGTGATGTTTAGATGAGTAATGGAATAAAGACATATAGATTATAAACTATTATATAATAATTTCATGAATTTAATTTTCTTGCCTTCACTTTAGCAGTATCATTTATTATGCAGTTGTAATCCATATGTTTGTACAATTTGGAATGTATGCTCAATAATGATCACAAAGTTCAAAAATAAAATTTAATAGATTACAAGTATGCAACACTTAAATATATTTAAAATATATATTTGCATTTATTTTTGTCAAAAATTACAAATTTAAATCAAGACATCAATAATTATATTGTCATGTTTTCAAAGTTATTCCTAATTATTTAAAATTATCTATGAAAATTAGAAAATAAATAATGACTGTCAATTTAAAATAAAAATATAAGTGTTAAATTTATATATTTAACATAAATATTAGCTGAATAAAATATATATTTTCAATGCTAGTGTTCAAAGACTATCTAGATCCAATGTAAAACATTAGTATAAGACTTTATGTACATTACATCTAGACCCACTATAAATAAATATAGATAGATATAGACAAATATATGTATATATGTAAGCATACACATATAACATGTATATATGTATATGTGTGTATTTATACATATACATACACATATAACATATGTAATAAACTTATATATTATATATTACAAATACCATCCTGATTTGCAAATACCCCCAGAAACGAAAATTAGAAGACAAATAACAAGAAAATGGACCTATGGTAGTATTGGGAAATAATTATTTCTGTGCAAGAATTTAGATGTTTGTTTTAACTGAGAAGAATTTGTCCTTTCATTAACCTAAGCAAGTCAACTACTCAAACCCTTCATGGATGCACAAGTGTTCACTTCCGAAATCAACAGTGAACAATGCTAAATAAACTCTTACGATCTTGTTCTGAGAATATAAGGCAAAGAGAGGTGAAAAAAACCTTTTCCTGGGACCAGAATGCCAATACTCATTAGGATAGGTGTTGAAGGTTAAAGCTAATATTGTGCCTGCAATGATGGATGTAAAGTGACATTTATATTATGCCTGCATGTTTTGTAACAAATCCGTGTGTGTGTGTGTGTGTGTGTGTGTGTGTGTTTGTGTGTGTGTGTGTGTGTTGTGATATGCAGGACCTCTAAAGCACAGAGTCTAGATCTAAATGACTGTAGTCAGACCATAGTACCTTTCTTGACTTTCAAATATAACTATAACTCCTTCTGTCACTACTGGTCACTTCCTATCATCTACTTTTATCTTTTATATGGCACTTCACATTATCCAAAATCACCTTGTAGTTTTCTCAGTTTTATAACCTGAATCCCTTCAATAAAATCAAAGTCCTGTGAGGGGAGGAATTTTTTTGTGTGTAGCTCACCAAGGTAACTTTGATAGTAAAATGGAGCTTGGCACCTATTAGGCTCTCCATAAATATTTACTATATGGAGAAATAAGCTATATATTTAACTCTGATTAATTGGACATCAGACAGAAGTACGTCTCTAAAATGAATCATTTTTTTTTCCCTCATGAAAATGCTCTTCCCTCTGTCCCGCTTTTAAAATGTCATTTCCCACAAATATGGCCTTTCATTCTTGTGAAATTGATGCGAGAGTAAAATATGAAACAAACCATTGTTCCTAGAAATAAAGGAATATGAAATTGTCAGAATGCTTATGGGGGACATTGTGTAACACTTTTCTTCTTGATATATATTATATCACAAAATGTTATTCATTATAAAATAATTGATATTGTTCTTTATAAGCTCAAATGAATAAAATTTAGAAATTAACTTTTGGCTTTATTCTTCAAAAACGAAATTCATATTCTTGAAATGTAAATTATTAGTTTTGTTTCCCTAGGGCATCACAAACTTCTGAGAATAATATAATGAATTTCAGTAAGTGAGACCACAGATTAAAAATCTGTGATCATTTAAACAAAAACAGGCCAAAATTTAACTTTGTATTCATCTATGAGAAAGGAGTTTGCTCAACTTGTAACTCTGTCAAGCTTATTTTGAATAGGAAGTTTTTGAAAAATAGCTGATACCACACACTTAATAGCGATTCGCACAGCAAGATAATATGCTAACTTCCATGATTCTTATCTGTTTCCAATGCAAATCTGTTCAGGCCACATCTGGAAAATTTAGTCATTAGTCTCTGTTATTGTTTTTGTCTGAGAGTAATAACAAACTCGCTTAAGGAAGAAAGCCCTGTCATGCAACTAAGCCATAAATTCAACTGTGCTAGAGAGAGAAAGAGAGAGAGAGAGAGAGAGAGAGAGAGAGAGAGAGAGAGAGAGATTTTCTTCTTTGTGAAAAATGACTATTCTCCTCAGATATTTTTACATTATAAAAGAAAATATGTTATTTCCAGAAATAATGAGAGTTCAACTGTTAAGGGGTTTTCACTCAGCTTTTTCAGTTACTTGGGTAAGTAGAAAGGGCGTGATTAAAGGAAGAGCTTTAATGTTTTGAAAGCACGCAGGCATAATTCATTCACATAAACATCTACAGAAACAGACATGCATGCAGAATTTCTTTTTCAGCAACCTAGCTAATAATAATTTTCACAAAAATTGTGACCATGTTCCTCAAGAATAGACACCATATCTAAAACAAAAATAAAAATAAACTTACAAATTGATTAAGATCCTGCCATGTAGTGTACCTGACTAAAATTATAATTGAAATGACCACATGCCTATGCTGAATATTTAATTCAAAAGCTAAACATAGTTTGCTAAAAGCTGGATTTAAACTATCAAGGAGTACTTTCTTATGCTTTCGTTCTTGATGTTCCCAAAGTGATGGCATACCACCCATTTCCATCACCTTTAGTATCATACCCACCACCCCAATGCATACATAAACGCATGCTTAGAGAAAATTCAGGCACCTAAGTTATTTACAACTTTTATTTTCTTGGCCCACCAGAAGCAAAGCGTCACAAAGAGGCTGACGTTGATCTTATTTTTCTATATTTCCCTTTAGAGCTGTTCAATGAGTCATTTATTATGTGACAAATATAATGCTAAGTGCTAAAGAAACAAAATTGATATCTTTCCTGATTTAAAGGCACTCACATTATAATGGGCTTCAAAAGTACTATATATATATATATATATATATATATATATATATATATATATATATAAATAACAGGAAATGACTTTGCTACTGTGCCTAAATGCCTAAATGTGCCCGCAAACTTCAAACTTCAGTCATTTGGATCTTATCTTCATGATGTTTGTTCTTTTTGGATACATGAACTATTATGTATCTATTATTTTTCCATAGATTGCGCCATCATTTCCTCCTAATTATTGAAAAAGGAGCATTTTATAATGCCTGTTTATGAAAAACTATATCTTTTGGCACAAAGGAAAGTAATCTTAAAAATAAAACCCATGAAAACAATGTTGGAAAGTTCTGGCTAAATGCTGTCACCTGCCAAGCCTTGGAGTCTGAGACCTGCTCTCTGTAGGTTAGAAATAAGAGAAGCAATGCCAGGAGGGTAGAAGGCTTGTCACCACACTGCGTGGCTTGATCAGGAGTTTGAAAGAGATCGAAAAGGGAATCTCACTATTTTCTCACTATGTCCTTCTATACAATTTTTCTTTTTAGTTTATTCTGTTTCCTGGTTTCTGTTTTCTTTTTTCTGTCTTCCTGTAGGTTACTCGACCATTTTCTAGAACACTTTCTAGATTTCATTTTGATTTCCACTCACAATAGTATAGCTGTTGAGTGGGTGCTTGCTCTGGATATTATAATATATTAAATTATATTACATTATATTATATATCATATATCATAAACTGTTCACAGCCTATGTCATCATTTTACTAGTTTCTGCAAAATATATAAAGCTAACTCCCTCTTACTTCCCTTTACTGTTCCCATTTATAAAATAATATTCTTAAATATTTTCTCTACATACTTTTACAGTCATATCAGACAGTGGTATAATGTTTGTTTCAACTGGCATAATTTAGAAAATTCAAGAAAGCAAGCAAAGTCTATTGTATTTATACGTATTTTTGCTTACTGTGTTCTTTCTTCTTTCCAAGGTTTCTTCTTTGTTTTCTTTCAGTTTAGACACCTTCCCTTTAGTCATTCTTTTTGGACAAGTCTAGTGGTGAAAAGCTCAATTAATTTTTCTTCATTTGAGAATATCTTGATTTTCCCTTCATTTCTGAAACATATTTCCCTGGATCTAGGATTTTTCATCACTTGAAAACTTTGTACTGCTTCTTTCTGACCTCCATGTTTTCAGATGAGAAAGTGACATTCATCCTAATTGTTTTTGCCCTACAGAAAAGGTGCCACTTTTCCTCTGACTGCATTCAAGATTTTTCTGTCTTTAGTTTTCAGGGCTTTAATTATAATGTGTCCAGGCATGGATTTCTTTGGGTTTCTCCTGTATGGAGTTTGTTCTTAAGTCTGTAGATTTATGTCTTTTGCCAAATTTGGGAAATTTTCAGCCATTATTTCTTTGAGTAGTTTTTCAGCTGTGCTTTCTCCTTTTAGTGACACGAATGTTACACCTTTTGTTATAGTCCCACAGGTCCCTGAGGTTTTGTATATTTTCTTTTCAGTCTATTTTTCTCTGTTATTTAGATTGGGTAATTTCTATTGTTCTATCTTCTTGTCCCCTGAGCTTCCTCTATTTTGTGTTTGAACCCAGACACTGATATTTTTACTTGAGTCATTGTGTATTTCAGTTCTAATATTTCCCTTTGGTTCTTCTTTAATCTGTTTCTTTACTGAGGATTACGTTTTTTTAAATTGTCTCAAGCGTGTTTATAATTGCTTGTTGAAGCATTTTTATAATGGTTGTCTAAAATCATTGTCATGTAATTTTCACATCTGTGTCTTCTCAAAGTTGGCACTATTGCTTGTCTTTTTTTTCATCCAGCTTGCGATCCTGCTGGTTCTTAGCATGCTAACAAATTTTTAATTGAAATCTGGAGAATTTTATATCATGTTATGAAACTCTGGATCTCATTTAAACCTTCTGTTTTACCTGGCACTTTCTGATATTGTCCCAGCTGCAGAAGGGGGTGCCACATTATGACTTCCAGGCTGAGACAGAAATCCGGAGTCCTCACTTAGCCACACACACACACACACACACACAAGAATTCCTGATTATTGCTGATTGGGGGTGTGATTCTTGACACCCATGTGACCTCCACTGATAACTATGGCGGCAGGTGCCTCATTCGCACTGGGTGATAGTGACAATCGTGATGCTTTGCCAGGCTTCATTTGGCACCATTTTGATGGCTAAATGGAGGGACACCTGCATACTCTGAGGTGAGGGCAGAAGTTCCGTTTCCCCTGGTGTCTTGACTGATATCTCCTACTCAGCCTTCTTGGATACCAGCAGGAAGAGGTGGTTTGAGATGCCTCGTTACAGCCTCACAAGAGTAGAAGTCTAAGTTCTCCGTTCGCCTTTGCTGGCTTGGGTGGAGGTAGATCCAGAGTATTTTTTTTTTCCTATGGTGTTTGGCTGGAGTAGGGTGGTTATTGTCTAAATATTTTCTGTCTTGGTGAAGCGTCTTCTTTCCAAGTTCTTTAACTAGACAGAGAAAGCCTTGGAGAAGGTTTCCCTCCCCACCCCCACTCCCTATACCCCAGCCATTGGCATTTCCAGGTTACTAGCTGTCTTAGTCTGTTCAGGCTACCATAAAAGAATAGACTCGGTGGTTTATACACAACATACATTTACTTCTCACAATTCTGGATGCAGGAAAATCCAAGGTCAAGGTGCTGGCTGATAAGGCAGATAAAGATCTGATGAGAGCCTACTACCTGCTTCATAGATGGCCTCTGTCTCTGTCCTCATGTATTGGAAGGGACAAGGACTCTCACTGGGGAGTCTGTTTTATGACAGCCATAACCCCATTCATGAGGACTCCACCCTCATGACCTAATCATTTCCCAAAGGCCTCACCTCTTAACATCATCACACTGGTGGTTAGGATTTCAATATATAAACTTTGGGAGGACACATATATTCAATTTATAGTATCAGTTATTTTGGCTCCAAGTATAGGGTACATGAGGCAAAAAGAAAACCCAGGGTACAGCTCATTATTGAAACATTGGATGACAAAAATCCAAGAAAATACATTTAAACAAGAGGCAAGAGCTTTTGTAATGGAAGATCACATGTTGCATTGAATTCTTTTAGATTCTATCTCCGCATACAACCAAAAAAAAAAAAAAAATGTACAAACCCTGTTTGAACACCACCCCACCTACCTTGATTCCTCTGGTAATCTTAACAGAAGGTTTCAAATGGATTTAATACTGCCTTCTCCAGATTGCCAGCAAAAAGGGAATTTTTCTTTTCCATTTTCACATAACCTCTCTTAAGGTATTTCAATTTTTAAATCCTGGTAGAGGAGCTCTTGAGACCATAAGCCAGGTAAGATTTTTAGATTATCTTAGCATATCTGGAGAGGTGATCACTCTGAATTTGTAATTTTACAGCAGATCACAAATTTTTTATCATCAAAGGAATATAAAGCTTACATGAAAAAAACTTACAAAATCTATATTTTAAAATAGTTTATTTTGTCACTCCCAAGAAATATACATAAGTTTTTTATGTGTAAGTATAGCTATAACTTAAAAATTTAAATTTAAACAATGTGGGGGAAAAAAAGAAAACCCAGGGAACTCACAATCATGTCATTCCCTGGGTGTCAAACCCTGGCCTGGTTGTCATCTTCTCTCCACTTTTCAGAATCTTCTTATGTTTGTTTTTATATAACGTCCAGGGATTTTAGTTGTGTTTTGTGACATGAGTAGGAAAGATACATTCACTCCACCTTCCTAGAAGCAGAAGCCCAACTCAATACTGTTGAATACCTTGTTAGGTACCATCTAAAATTATTTTAAATACCACTAGTACATGTATTTCAGATTTGAATATATTCGCCTACATTCTTTAATATTTACTCCCACCCATCACATCTTTTGAAGGAATATAACAGTTGGACCTACTTTAATTGAATTGATTTTCTAAGCCTGTAGAGTAGTACTATGAAAAGCATACTGCATTTCAAGCCTCACAACCTGAATTTGTGTTTCATTTCTACCATTTGCTAGCTAGGTGGTCTAGAAGAATTTATTTAACCACCCTATCAATTAGATTCTTCTTCAGTGAAATAGTAATATTAATCTCTCCCTCCCCATGGATTTTTTTGTGAGGTTCAAGTGTAAGAACATATATAGAGATATAATGTCCTGGAACATAATAGGTGTTTAATAAATATTTATGCAATTTGAGATCTTCAGAGCATAGTATTTCGCTGGCACTTACCCCATGAATAGATGAGATTACTTTTACTATAGTTTCTGGAAAGAGAGGTAAGACAGTCTAAATTGGAGTGGGGATGGGCTAAAAAGTAGAACTGAATAAACTAAATAATGTTTGTGGCTAGCCGCATCAGAAAAAAAAAAAAAATGGGGACAATCCCATTTGACCAGCTCTAGCAGTCATATTGAGGTGATAAACTGTGAAAACACAATCTCAGTGGCTGAAATCTTCAAAGATGTATTTCTCACTCACTCCTTTTCTGCTGTGTATGTGGAAGACTCCCCAGGAAAGCTGTTTTCCATGGGATGGCTCAGATTTATACCGCCATTTCAACACAGCTACCTCATGTTGCCAAGGAAGGCTATGAGAGCACTTGCTTAGTGTAGTAATGATAGTCCTCCACGCAAATGTAACACATGTCATGTGTACTTACATTTCATTGATCAAAAGAAGTCCCATGACCTGATCTCAAGATGCACAGACCTACAGTCTCTTTCTGTGACTGAAAGGGGAAGAAGCATACATATTGGTGAACCTCATCAATGTCTATCACTCTGACGTTCTTCACTGAGGGATAAGAATGAATAATGTATATATAGCACTCTATGGCAAGTAGGGTAGCTCACTCCTCTTTTTCTTGTTAGTGGAAGCGGGAATTATTCAAGTGTAGAGCAGATATATATGTTAGGAGAAACAGAAATTAATTCCCTTTTGCCCCTAGAGGTAAATCTTGATTAATCTTCTAGTCATGGTGATTATTTCTCCCAGCAAATGAGTAGTGAGGAACTTCTACTGTTTTCTAGAAACCTGTGAGGAGCTGCAGGTTTCTAGAAAACATTCATTGCCTTTAAAAGGGAACATGTAAACAAAACAGGCCCTCTTCTTTCTGTCTTCCCTTCTGACTTGGTTGTATGATGATTTGACGAGAGGAGTCGTGACTTTCATTTTGTGATCATGCATGGAATAGCCTGAGAGCAAAGTCTACGGGACTGAGAATGGCAAATCAGAGAGATGTCAGGAATCTGGGTCCCTGTTTACATAGCTGAACCACAAAATTAATTGACACTATGTATTGACTGTGTTGCTACGCAAGATCAAAATTGCTTCAATGTTTGTGTCACTTTTAGCTGGGTCTTACTGAGACAGAGTTTGGGAGCATCTCATAAATTACTAAGCATACATAAAAGAATTATACAAACTGTTAAATGAAAATACACACACACACACACACACACACACACACACACACAGGGGGCCAAAAAATGTATTCACATTTTAAGAAAGGAATATAACTGTATTAAAATTGTAATACTCGATATATACTGATAACAAAAGATGAATACAAGTCACATTTGACTACTGCAGTTACAAGAGGTGCTCAAAGTGGTTACCATCAGCGTCCAGACACTTCTGATTACAGTGAACTGCTGCCTGAGCAACGTTGACCAAAGTGTCCACTTGTGTACATTGTTTTGGCACCCCAGTGTGTCTACATATATATTCAAACTTTTTTGAAATAATATATGGAGATATATTGTTTTCTCAGTCTTGTCTCAAATGATGAAAAGGAAATTGTGGTATAACCTCATCTCTCCATCTTAGGACTATAGTAACTTCCTCTCCCCAAAACTGAACACTTTCACAGAAATAGATGATATTTCATAAAGGAAAAGTCCGCTGATAGGTCTGCTGTTATGGAGTGAGTAAATTCAGAGAAGAAAGTCTATCACAGGGGCCAGTTGTTGCCTGATTAACAAGTGGTAACATCACTGTGTAAAGAAAGCAGTGGGTTGTTTCATGCAGATTCCCAAGGTCCCAGTCTTCTGGTACCGCTAACCGCCAGTGTTCCTCCCTCAAACATTAGCTTTAACCTTCGGAAGGTTGATACTCCCAATGGGTGAGCATTGATGTACAGCTAGAATGGTGTGTGAGGTCAGTAACATACTTTTAATCATTTTGGAACTTAACTTCAAAGCTAAAGCCTCAATTAGGGGGATTAAAGGTTAACTAAAACATGACTGAAATCATCTTTCATTATACTCCCCTAATATAAGCAGAATCATTTTTACGTCAGGGTCTTTAATACTCACTCAAAGAAGTATTGATCAATTCTTCAGACATGTTTTGAGCAGAATTCTAGCTCCTTTAAGAAGACAGTCTAGAGACATGCTCCAGTCATCAGGGAGGTCACAAATAGCCAACCGGGACTGTAGAGAATATGGGAAAATAATACAAGAGGAGAAATGACAAGAGTGTCAGAAGTAGAGCAAAGAAAAGAAGAGGCCATTTTTCATCTAGGGGTGATCTACATGGGGGAGTTGAGAAAGGTTTGTATAGGAGGTGATCTTGAGATGGTTCATGAAAGAATGACTGAATTTAAATATAAAGTCACAGGTATGGAGCTTTTTAGCCTCACAACACACCTGAGAACAAGGGATTCGCCTTTGAACCAACAAGAGTTTTGCAACCTGGCTTTGCTCTTAGTAACCAGATTTACTTTAGAAAATTAGGCCCTTTGAGTCTGTTTCTTCATATTTAAAACTGGTATAGTGGACTGGCCGAGTGGCGCGGTGGTTAAGTGCTGGCTTCGGAAGCCAGCGGCCCCAGTTTGGGTCCCACATATGAGAGCCAGTGACACTGACCTCAAAAAACAAACAAACAAAAAACCCAACAACAACAACAAAAAAACTGGCATAATAATATTCATCTTAAAGACTTATTAGAAGAATTATATTCTGTGGCCTATGTAAAGGTATTGGTGTGTGACTTCATTTTTGTCTAAAATATATTAAGTATTACTATTTTGATTTCCATCAAGTTGTTTTAAAGAAATGATATGTGAGATGGATTATTGAAGGAATTATAACAAGTGGAAATGAGGTGGAAGGCATTATACATGACAAAGCAACATGTTGCCAGAGAACTCAAAGCACGGGAACCCTAGAGTGGTCTTTTAGAGAAAAGCATAAAAGGAAGGAGAAATGGAAAGGAGAGCATAAAATACAGGGGTGACTCCAAAGTGGCGTCTGGGAGTACCAAAGCTCTGATCAAGCTGTCAAGATATAGCTTTGGTCTGCTGACTGTATTAGCATCCTTGAACCGTAGCATAAACAATGAGAAACAAAAAAAAGATGAAACAGTCTGACAGTGAGATACAAGAGAACAGCCATAGTTGCTCAGCATCACTGGAGCAACCTTTTTATTGTGATTTAATTGTCTAAGAATGGTCAGTATAGAAGAGAATTCAGACTTCTATGACACAAACATTTGAGTCCGTGTAAGAGTAATTATTGGACAGGAGAGGTTGTATATTAAATGCTGTCCTGCAAATGCATGATACACACACCAAAAGTTCCTTACCTACCCACCACCTCTAGACCCACCCAAGGACACATAGACAATGTCACTAAGGATTCCTTAGTTAAAATAGGTCTTGCTGAATTTCATTGTAGACTTGATATCCTTCTGTACACAGTATGCAAGAAAACCACAAGTATTTATTTGAAGTCAGAACCTAGTTATGTCTCTGTTTTGGTCTCCTGCTAGTTTGTTGGGCCTTGAATATACTAAGAACGGGCAACATTAAAATAGTTGAGCTGTGAAACTGATAACCAGGCAGAGATATGTGGCAGAAGGACAAGTTGGAGGGATTCGAAGCTTGACTCGATTCACCATTGCTGGCTTTGAAGATGGTGACAAGGGGCCATGAGCCAAAGTATGTAGGTAGTTTCCAGATGATGAGAATGACCCTCAAATGACCAGGAAGGAACTGAGACCTCAGTCCTACAAGTACGTGAAACAATTCTTCAAATGATCTTAATGAGTTTGAAAGTGGATTTCGCCACAGAACTTCCAGAAAGGAGCTCAGTCCTGTCACTACCTTGGCGTCAGCCTTGTGAGACTAAATAAAGAACCAGCTAATCCATACTGTGTCTAAAATTTCACCTTCAGAATTGAGATAATAAATTTACTTCGGTATAAGCTTGTAAGTGGGTGGATATTTGTTCCAGCAGCAATAGAACACTAACATGTCATTAATTGAAACTCTCTAGGAAATTTGTCCTAACTGCCGAGTACAGTACAAAAACACCCCACCCCAGTCCCTTCACATCATACCAGGCAAGAGGGCACTCATTGAACATTCAGACAGGCAGGAAATTTGAGTTTCCTCCAGGATGAGGTAAGGATTGATGTATACAAAAGTCAGGTTACCAAATTCAAGGGCCTGTAGATGTCCCTTTTGTAACAGAAGCTTCATGGCGTGTGAACACAGTTTCCTGGTATAGAATTCCCAGTGTGGGCTCTGAAGGAAGGGGAAGCAGGAAACAAAGGAAGTAGAAAACCTAATTAGTAAGATTAGTCATGATAAAACCCACAGCTAGTTGTGTGCTCTGCAGAGCTGTGGGTGATAAGGATGCAAAGCATGAAACTGAAGAGAAATCCCCACATTGGTGAGAATTATTACAGAACAGGTGTTGCCCTGCCTGGGGATACAAAAACATGGAGAGTGGAGTGGGGTGGGGTGGGGTGAGAAGAGCTAAGGATAAGAATCCTATAGCTCATGTCCACTGGCTAGATGGCTAGGTTGCAAGAACTCCAGCTGGCTTCCTCTTCTTGCCCTCACCCACACTTCCAGCACTTTCTGCTCCTGCCAGATAACTGAGGGATAGAGAACAATGGACCTCACTTTGAAGCCGATGTCACAGGCAGTAATGTCATGCCCACATTTCCTGGTCTGTGCTCTGCTGCCATTTCATTATCATCCATCGTCACCTTTACGGAACATTTCCAACATGCCAGGCACGTGGTTAACAGTATCTCATTCCCTGCTCACCATAACACCCTATAAGTGGTAGTCATGGCCCATTTTACAGATGAAGAAACAGAGGTTTAGAGAAGTTAAATAATTTGCCCAAGGTTTCAAACTAGGAAATGTTGACTTACCCCTAGAAGTCTGACTTCGGTGTGCATAGTCTTCATCTCATACCATATTTTGTACTAGTGCAGATGCCCCCAATCCTCTAAAGTGGCATCCAAGGGCTCTCCTGCTTTTGACTTGAACTGAGTGCCAAGCTAAGAAAGTGACACAACCTTGAGTTGCAGGAAGTGAAAGGTGTTTGAGCTTCTGTGCTGGTGCTAAATCCTGACCCTTAATAGATGCTCTTGTCTGTCCCAGCAGAGAGTATGAGCAAAGACCCAGGTTCCCCGAGCTCCAGGGATCCTCCCCAGATCTGCTGTCTGTCCTCCACTCTGAACCGGGAGCCCTGTCCTACATCCCTCACGCCCTCTGCCTCGCTCCCTGCTTTCTCTTTGGAGGGAGAGGCTCAGCTCCTCGCAGTGTTGCCTTTGGATGCTGCCTGCAGCGGGACTCTTGGCTCCAGGCACCTTCCCCCTGCTGCTGCCTGGCCCAGCCTAGTTGAATCAGAACCTCTTCCCATATCTTATGTTCCCGGCTCACACTTGTTGAGCAGACAATGCGAACAGCCCTTGAACCTGCTGAATGTTCTCGCCACGATACTCCAACCCTTCCAGGCAGTAGTCCAGCTCCCCAACCTGAAACCTCAGATGATATTAATGTATTCTCAGTGGCATACTACAGCAAATATTCCTGTTTTAAAACTAGCCCACTCAGCTGCTTCTCTCATGTTAGGGGTGTCTCCGGAAATGTGTTCACCGAAGTTCCCCTTCACATAGTCGAGGGGGTTTCTCTGCCTTGCTCACACTTCCCTCGCCCACAGGGAGCGTTTGCTTTTCTGTGACCATAGAGCATATGTTCTGGTCAGAATTTCACTGCACTCAGTCCATATGCCAGCACTTCCTCTTTAATCCCATCTGGAATTTTAAAATAACCGTTTGTTTCAAAAGCAGAAGATGCACATGGTAAAAACCTAGAACAGGACCAAAGGATTTTTAATGAATAACCTACTTCCCACTGCATTTGGCCAATGAAGGCACTATTAACTCTTCTTGCCCTGACTGTTTAGAAATTTTCCATGCAAGCATAGGTACGCACACGTGTGTTTGGGCAAGTGTGTACACACATATATACACATATATTCTTTTTTAATTTTAAGTAAATGAAGCATATTATACACGACGAATAATATATGCTATACAATATTTTGTTTTTCCCTCTGTTGGAGATAGTTCCTTAACAGCATATGCAGAAATTCCACATCATTTTTAAACAGCTATATGATAAGCATTTTTTACCTAGCTGTACCTCACTCGTAGCTTTTTCAACCAATCCCATATTAACAGACATTGTAGTTGTTTCCCATTATTTTTTGCCACTATGCCATTATTATAATGAATATATGTGTATATATGTGTACATATATACATACAATGTCTCTATTTAGTCTTCCAGTTCTCATTTTATTCCCTTTACATTATTGTCAATGTATCTAATTTTATTTATTTATTTATTTATTTATTTATTTTTTAGCTGAACCATCCTGCCACCTGTTGGCAGCTCAACGGCAACTCAGCTCTGGCTGGCATCAAACCGCCGTTGCTCAGAGCTCAGCTTGCACTCTTGAACAAGCTCTTAACCAACTGAGCCACTCGGCCAGCCCTTAACTGTATTTATTTCTTCATTTGCTTGTTTATACTCTGCTTTCCCCACTAATCTGGAAACTCCTTAAGGACAGGAACTTTATTGTTCCCATTTTCAACTGTATCTCTGGAACCAAAAATACTGTCTGAAGCATAGGGGGTGATTACTACTTTTTGAATAAATGAATCAGTGAGGAGACATTTTCTTTCTTTTTTTTTTATTAGTTTCAGGTGTACAACACAATGCAATAGTTATACTCTTTACCCCCCAAAGTGAAACCCCCCCCAGTTTGCCAACCCCCCATATCATACGTATCTATCACAACTCCCCTGACTCCCCTCCACAGTATACTCCACATCCCGTGACCATCCACATATTCAGTTACAGTTGGCATACCATACTATACAACATCAGCTTCAGGTGTACAGTGCAGTGATCAAGCCTCTACTCCATCCATGAAGTGGTCTCCCTAACAAGACATGTGACTATCTGACAGGCCACAAAATTTTTACAACATTATTATATTCCCCGAACTGTGTTTCATATCCCTGTGGCAATATTGTAGTTGTCTATTTATGCTGTCTAATCCCTTCCCCTTCTCCCCCATCCCCACCCCCCTCCCAACTAGCAACCCTCAGTTTTCCCTCTACATCTACGAGTCTGTTTACTTTGATCGTTCACTCAGCTCTTCAGACTCCACACACAAGTGAGATCACATGGTACCTGTCCTTCTCTGACTGACTTATTTCTCGCAACATAATAGTCTCTTCACAACATTATCAATTACATTCCCAGACTGCCCCCATATCCCTGCGGCAACATTGTAGTCCCACATACACTGTCCAAAACCTTCCCACTCTCCCTCTTCCTCACTCCCTCCCAGCCAGCAACCATCAGTTTTTCCTTTATATCTGCTTGATATGACTTCAATCTTCTTAAATTGTCTCTCTGGGTTAGCTTGTTTACCCCTTTCTTTTGTTTAAAAAAGCCCTTTTAACATTTCTTGCAATGCTGGCTTGGTGGTAATGAATTCTTTAAGCTTATGCTTCTCTGAGAAGCTCTTTATTTCTCCTTCAATTTTAAGTGATAGCCGTGCTGGGTAGAGCAATCTTGGTTGTAGGCCTTTATTTTGTGTCACTTTGAATATCTCCTGCCACTCCCTTCTGGCCTGCAGAGTTTCTGTAGACAAGTCAGCTGTTAGTCTAACAGGAGTTCCTTTGTATGTAACCTGCTGTCTTTGTCTTTCAGCCTCTAGGATTCTGTCTCTGTCTTTAACCTTTGCCATTTTAACTATGATGTGTCTTGGTGTGGACCTGTTTGGGTTCAGCTTGTTTGGAACCCTCTGCACTTCCTGGGCATGTATGTTGATTTCCTTCACCAGGGTAGGGAAGTTTTCAGTCATTATTTTTACAAATACATTTTCGACCCCTTGCTTCTTCTCTTCTCCTCTGGTATTCCTATGAGTCGAAGATGGTTGCGTCTCACCTGGTCCCATAGGGCTCTTAAATTATTTTCATTATTTTTTATTCTTTGGTCTTTTTGTTGTGCCAACTGGGTGATTTCTGCTATTTTATCTTCCAAATCGCTTATCCACTCCTCTGCTTCATCTACTCTACTGGTGATTCCTTCGAGTGTGTTCTTCATTTCAGTTATTGTATTCTTTAGTTCTAACAGGTTGTTTTTTATGGTTTCCCTATCCTTCTTTATGTCCTCGCTAAGTTCCTTAAACATTCTTATCATCAGTGTTCTAAACTCTGTCTCTGAAAGGTTAGATCCCTCTGTTTCATTTAGTTCCATTTCTAGAGATTTCTTCTGATCTTTTACTTGTGACATGTTTCTTTGTTTCCCCATTCTGGCTGTTGCTCTGGGATTGCTTTGATGTATTAGATAGATCACCAGGACAGCCCTGGCTGGATCACGCAGGCACACAGCTCTCGGCCCAACACTCCCAGGAAAACTCCCAGTCTCAGCCTGTCCCAATCAGCCGCTCACAGATCAGGCCGAGCAGTCCGACAACCGATCACCAGCCTGGCAACTCTGCAAGCGCAGTGCAGAGAGCGGGACCCGAGGCGTCTCAGTGAGCAGCCTGTTGGAGGCGGATCACTCCCACTAGGCGTTTCCCTGGCAACACGGCACAAGCCGTGCAGAGGGTGGGGATCCGAGACGGCTCGTGCACTCCCGGGTCTCAGTGAGCAGCCTGTTGGAGCCGGAGGGCACCTGCCCTGCGTTTCCCTGGCAACACAGTATAAGCCGGGCAGAGGGTGGGCATCCAAGGCCGCAGGCGCGCACGTACTTCTGCGCCAATTCCACCAGACCAATGAGGTCTCGGACCTGACCCTCCGTGGGAGGGCCCAAGCCCGACAAAATGGCGCCCTCCCTACACCACTCGCGTGCAGGCTCCACAGCAGGGGAACAGTAGTCCAAAAACCTCCAGCCTTTGAACCAAAGGTGCTCAGTTCAGTCCGTCCCCGCAGGCTCCCGGCTCACACAGCCACTCCCTCCACCAGGAACCAGGTAAGTGCTCACCGGCGAGCAAGCCCGGGCGCCGGCCCCACTGATTCTCCAGCCGCTCTTAGCCTCACCAAGCTGAGCAAAGAGAGTCCTCACTAACTTACTGCCGGCTATCTTAGAACTCCTCTTTCCGGCAAAGGAGCTCTGGGCTGGTGAGCTTGGGGTGCGGCCGGAGGGTCTCTCCCCCAACCAGACAAGCTTCCCACGGCGGGGGCTTCCCTCACGGGGCTCGCCCTCTCTCGTCTCCGCCCGTCCTACCAGACCCGACGTGGGCTCCTCTTTAAGTTCTTCGTTTAGTGGTTCTGTTCCTCCAGTGTTCCGGGGACCTCCAGGGTTGAATGCTGTATAATTTGCTTGTAATTTTGGTGTGATCCTGGGAGGCAATTAGCACAGCATCTGTCTATTGTGCCATTTTTTCAGGAGACATTTTCTTGCACATTATTTATAGTATATTTGTGGAATAAAGTCCTCAAAGTAGAGATGTAACTTTAAAACATTTCCTAGTATTGCCAACTGTCCTTGTAAGAGATTTTACCAGCGTGTAGTTCACCAAGATAATTTGAAAAGACTTCTCCAACTATTGGGTTGTCAGAAAAGTCATGATGCATTTTTGCAATGAAAAACATAGAAAAAACATGTCATGACTTTTCCAACATCCCAGCATATAGGCTGTTTTGTTCATAATATCGTAAAGTCAGGGCTCTTTTTTTTGTTGTTACCCTGCAGCTGAGTCTCTTAACGCCAGGATCTTTTAGGCATGTGGACACCTCACTGTCATAACTACAGAGTTGGGGAAGATGACCTCATGGGCCCAGAAGCAGGCTCTGGCCTTTGGGGCAGGGAACCCCGGGTCCCTCATTCTTGAAGCATGATATAAAGGTGTGTGTGTGTGTGTGTGTGTGTGTGTGTGTGTGTGTTTGTTCATAATACCGTAAAAAATGACGTTTTGCATATCTTAACCTAGAAATACCAAACAATGTAAAATTAACCTCCATTTATCTTCTGTTGCTTGGTAGAAACTTTTTATTTTCTTCCCCCTTGGTTGTAATGTGATGATTGTAAATTTGCTACACTTTACAAGGAGGGAAAAAAAAAAAAGCCTCTTCTAAGACAGTACTTCTCAAACTATCTATGCAAAATGTAATCATTTTCCTCCCTCAATCCATCCTTGACTGATATTTTTGTAAAATAAAATAGAGAATGAATCACTAGAAACATAAAATAAAAAACAAAGGAATACATAACACAAATCCCAAAAATTAATACAATAAAAAAAAGAACAAAGGCATACCTGATGGCCATATTTTTATAATCACATAAAAAAGACAGAAAATTACTTCCAAAGTGTGATACCAGTTTCCTAAAGCCTCTCCTCAATGTCTGTTCTTTTCCAGCAGACAGGTGATAGACCTTCAGGAATTAGCCATAGTACACGGACTGCAATAGAGGACGCACCCAAGGAGCACATCTATTTTCTAGGGAGGGCTTGATTCCCTGTCCATATAGTCAATGCACTTCAGATATTTTAAGAAGTTTGGACTGCCATCTTTAGCATCCTATTTAAATCCTTCCTTTCTTTGCTTCTCCTAGAAATTCAAAGTAACTTTTGGTGGAAAAAACTTTGGCAAATCGTAATCTCATGCAGTAGCCAGACTGAGGTGGTTAATTCCTCTTACTGGTTCCAGCTCCTTGTTGGGCAGCGTGTTTCAGAAGGCACAGAGCACAGGGTTTCATCCCTGTCAGGCTCTCTCCACTCACACCTCTGCTCATCCCCTTAGGCCCTCAAAGGCATTTCCAAGGCGCAGGGTTATTTTTATTTCATTTCCTTGATTTCTCCCAGAGCTGAACTGCAAAATCCTTACTCTTACTCTCCTGTTCTCTTTACCATCATTTTCACTTCTCCAATGTTTTATTTCTGTTTTTGCTAATGCTCCCTAAAAAAACTAATATAAAAATTAGTATATGAACACAAAACTCTGCTATTCTGAAAGATATACGCAGACAAAAGGCACTTAGACTAGAATCTCAAATAAAGGAGGAACTCGTGGTGAAAGAAAATTCATTTTAAGCGCAAAAGTACTTTAGCTGAATTTATGGAAGCTGGGACTCAAATGGGCTAGAACAAAATCACGTTAGAAGAACTTCCTGAAGCATTTGGTGTTGGCATCAGGGAACACTAGGCGTGTCTGCACTGGCTGAATGGGTCTTGAGTCCTGATGCGCTTTGCCAAAACATGTGTTCTTTTCAGTAGTTAAAAGTTGACTTGTAAGCTCTTTATCATCACACACAGGCAGCAGTGAGCTCCCCCTTGGAGAAATTCAGTAGGAAATGCTATGGGGGATCAAAGCATCCCTGCTCGGAGCCCAGTTCTGGTGCTGACAATCTGTGAATTTTAGTCCATTACTTAATTTGGGGCTTCTGACTTGCCATTTGTTAGATAAAGACTGTGAAACCTTTCAGAGGAAGAGAGAAGAACACGAGGGCATTGCTGACATTTAAAAGCCAAGTCACCTCTCTGCAGTGAAATAGTCACTACTGATGAATGACTTAATAAGAATTTAATCTGAGCTTTTGAACAGAGGAACATATGCTGTCTGCCAGGCTTTGTTCTCAGTGCTTTATAGGAATTAGCTCCTGTAAGTGTCAGAACCACATGATGAGGCATGTACTATATTCATTCCCATTTTGCATGTAAGCAAACCCGAGCACAGATGGATGAAAGCACATGGGCCCAGGGACACATGGCTAGTAGTTGAGAGCTCCCATTCTTAGCTGAATACTATGCCTCATCCTGGAGCTGCAAATGATCTAATTAATACGGGTACCCAGGTGACATTTTTAGCTCTGGTTGGCAGGTCCTGGTATTTTCACCTCTTGAATGTTTGTAACATCTACCCTTTGTTCTGAGCTTACTCCCACTACTTTCATTCGATTCATTCACTTGTATATCAATAAATAATTGTTCATTAATAAGACATTATCAGGCATTTGCTAACTGCTGGGTTGTCGTAGTGAATAAGGCACATTCCCCACAAGAGCATTTATTGTCTCACAAGAAGACCGCGTTAAACACATATGTGCAGAAAAAGAAGTTGTCTGTGATGGTGACCAGCTTTCCTTGTCAGCTATTCTATTCTTTGCCTGTAGATTTTATGCTGACATAATTAAAATTGCTTGTAGTCTCTAGTCTCCTAGGCACACACTGTGGTTCATAATTCTGCACCTTTGTTCAGGCTGCTGTCTCCATTTGAACCCGTTTCCATCCTTTCCCTGCTGGTTCACACTTACCTTTGAAGAATCACTTCCTTTGGGAACCATACCCAGACCCAAGCTCAGACTGTCTAAAAGAAAAACCACATGGGAGCGTTCATTCTCTGACTAACGACTGTATCTTTTTTATCATTGACTAGAGATGCTGTTTCAGTCGCTTCAGGCTACTATATGGAAATACCATAGACTGGGTGGATTCTAAATCACAGAACATTATTTCTTACAGTTCCTAAGGCTGGGAAGTCCAAGGTCAAAGTCACAGGAGATTAGGTCTCTGATGAGCACCTGCTTCCTCATTTAGAGATGGCATCTTTTCATGTGTTCTTACATGGTGGAAGAGGAGAGAAATCTCTCCGGGGCTTCTTTTGTAAGGTCCTAACCCCATTCATGAGGGCTCCACCCTTATGACCTAATCAGCTCCTAAAGGTACCACCTCCTAATACCATCATCTTGGGGCATAAGCTTTCAACAGATGAATTTTTGGGGGGAACACATATTCACTTCATAGGAGGTGCCCAGGGCAGCATCTAGAACAGCACTGACACTCAGCACATTTGTGGAAATAAACCAGAGAAGTTAATGTGGTTTATCCTTTCTCCTATCTCTGTAACCCCTGCCCCATTCCCCCATCCTGCAACTTGCCTGCCAGAGGCAGGTTTATAGCTACATCCTACTGAGTATAATCTGTATTCTTTCTAACCACCATTATCAGGCACTGGATGAGTTCTTGTTTCACTCCGGATTTGGCACCTCAATTCAGCAGACCTGGGAAAATCCACAGTCCTGAAAACACCCGCCATCCACACATTTGGAAATCAGGAGAACAATTACTTTCAGCAGGCAGAGAGGAAACACACAAGCTTTGAGATAACACTGCAACAGAATTACATCCTATTTTTTTTAATCTCAAAAATAAGTTAGGAGGGGTTGAACACATAGCAATTTTATTTTATCATATTTTAGAACCAGATTTCACATATACTGTAGGTGTTTGGCAGGCTGATTCTATGAATTCCTCTAAGTAAAGAGGACATATTCTCTTTGTCCAATATATTGGGGAAGGGCAAGAAACAATGTCCATCAAAGATCGTGGCAGAAATACATTTCTACCAAAAAATGGAGTATATATGATGGGTCAGAAAATAAAGAAAATAAGTGAAAATTGCACTTGTGAACTAAATAACCAACACTCAATCCATTTGTCAATCATTTCCTTTATGGTCGCACTCCTATCAATCAGAAAAGTCATCATTTTAAAAGTCTAATGCAGTGTTCTCAGGATATCATATTTCCTAAAATTTTTCACTGTTCTTTCTGCAATACAATTAATATACTCAGTTTTTACTTAAAAATGAGTTTAATACTTAAAGGCTAAGGAAAAGAAACCTTGTGCTTTTCTGCCTCAGTCTGTGGAAGTAGAAATTGAGGACATTTTCTGCAGGTTTTAGAAAAATCTTATGGGAAAAGCCAATCAAACCAAAGATCCAACAGAATTCTATAGTATTCTTAACGTTAAAATTGTGAGCTACCTATTCCTGTTTTAAGACCCAAGGAGTATCTAGCCTTAAAGTACGCTGAGAAGAGAATCATTCTTTGAGAAATTAGTCACCTCAATCTTTCTGTACTCTGCAATAAAATGTGGCATAAGCAAATAAGAGTTTATTTACTGCTGCATAAAACTTTGGCCGAACAGGCAAGGAGAGGATGTCTGCTTTCGATTTCAGCCATCTGGAAATATTATAGCTCAAAGCTAAGATCTTTCCAATTTTCTTGTAGGATAAGTAGCATGTCTTCTCCTTAACTCTACACTCTGTAGGCTAGAGCAGATGTCATGGAAATGATGATTGTCCTAGGTAAATTTCCCCATGCATGTGGATCGTTCAAGAACTTGCAAAAACGTGGGAAAACTATAGTTAGAAAGGCCTTTTCAAGTGTGAAATCCCCACACGTTTTAAATTAGAGGAATTATTTGCAAAGTCATCATGGCTTGTTTTGTAATCCCTCATAAATGTAGAATGTAGCTTTTTTTTCCTTTTTTACATCTATTTACCCTCAAAACGATTCTTATTCTTCAAAATAAATAAGACTCAATTTCGCTCAAGAATATCTGGATACAAAGATTTGTCCCGAGTTTCGAGATCAGCACTCTGAAGTTTTGTTTGACATTTTGTAAGTCACTTAACTTCTTTGGAACTCCTGATTCTTTTTCTGTAAAGTAATACTGACCACCTACCCGCCAAGGACATGGAAGCAACCCTGGACTTTAGAAGAGTGCCAGTGCTGAGGATGAAAGTGGCATAAATTCCAGGGAGGTAGTGTGGTCTTTTATGGAGAGGGCTCAATTAACCCCCAGGAGACCAAGGGTTTTTGTTCTCAATTTAGGAGCTAAGTGACCTTTGAGAGTCTATCTACTCTTAGAACCTCAGCTATCCCCACAGGACAGTGCAACCTCAATCAGTACTCAATCAAGTTTCAAACTCTCTTATTTGCCTTGCTTATTTTGGTTTAATTTTTTTCTCCTATAGTCTTAATATCTCCTTCTATCCACTTATTTTTCTAACATGTTTGAATTTATTTATCTTTTTCTTTTTGCTTACAAAATATAAAAATTGTTATGCGATCCCAAATCTTATTTGGAAAGGTCACTTGGACATAATAAACATAAATAACAGTAAGGGCTTAGGAAGTTCCCCAGACAGAAGAAGTCCTTTTGCTATTTCCAAGCAATAGGCCAGAACAAAGTTAAGTTTCTTCATTTCTTCCTCTTATTGGTCCTCAATTTATTCTGACCCTGAAGGAAAATGCACTATATTTAATTCTCCATTCCATTTTAATCATAAATTACAACAAATAAAATTTTGCATTCATAATTGAAAAATAAATTATATTCAAGAGATAATGTAAAAAATATTTAAAATAAACAGCAGCAAAGGTGTTCAAGGTAAAATAATCATATAAGTCACATCTCACTACAGTTAATTCAAAGAGGTAATTGTCAGTCATATTTTCTTTACTTATGAATAGGAGTGATATTACTTAAAATAAGAGGACTTTTATACTGTGCTTTTTTTTATTATTATTTGATGATTTGAGGTTTTCATGATATTTGCTGTTCAGGGACATGACATTTCTAAAAAGAATGTTGCAGATTTCACTCCTTCGAAGCCAAAAATATTAGAAATGTGGCTTTCATGATAATACATGTAATACACTGTCAGGTTGTTTCTGCTGGGTATTTCTCCTTTGTTTTTTAGTATGTTGATTACATTCAGTTCTGGACACCCTTTGTAGACCCCAGACATTGAATGGAGTATAGAATAGGCATCTGTGACAATAGCCCCAGGTGGCTGTCAAAGTGCTTAAATGACAAGCAGCAGAAAGTGTCTCTCATTGGCAGGAGTTTGAAAGAAGCTGTGTTCGCTTGGATCCAGTTGTGCTTTTTTTGGAGTGGACCACTGGATCTCGTTTTCCTATTGAGAGAGGAAAAATATAGAAAGAAGACAGTGAAACTGTAAGATGTTTTTGTTGACATCAAGAAGTACATCTTTTAAAATAGAGGGATGTATTTGGTATTAATATAGAAGCAAAAATGGGGAAAAAAGAAAATCCTTTAAAGGGCATGCAATTAAAACAACCCTTTGCAAAGAATCCCAGTACAAAAATCAGGACTGTGAAAATTAACAATTTAGTTATGGAAAATTTGCCATGTTTATCTGTTTTGCAGATTCACTTCAAAGTATGAACAGACACAGACCAGAAATACAAACTGGTTCAAAAGGTAATAGAGGCTATAAAAATAAGTGGAAATAATAATAATAAAAATAAGGATCTAAGAAAACAGCATGGGTCTAGCATACTGTGAGAAAAGAAGGGTGAAAAGGCATGAGATGTCCATATCCTTCACATGAAAATTGAACTAGAGAAGTTAAAAAAAAATATTCCAAGCAACTGTGGGGAATAAAGAACTGCAAAATAATGAAGGAGGAGAAAAAGGGAGAGAAGGACAAGCAGAAGGAAAACAATGGATCTGTGAGGTCCTTCGGATGGAGTCCAAATGAGAAGAACCAAGATACCCCCACTGACACACAGCACCAACTAGCATACATGTAAATGGAGCCATCTTGGATCTCTCAGCCTACTCAATTCAGTTGCTATCTGATTGCAAATGTCCGAGAGATTCCAGGCAAGACCAGTAGAAACATCCTCCAACCCACAGAATCGTGGAGGAAATTCACTGTTTTCCAAAAAATAGATCCATCTTTTTGAAGACTATACACTCTCAACAAAGGAGAAGCAAAATTGATTTGAGCCATGTTATCCCATGCATAATACAACCATGTTTGTTTGTTTGTTTGTTTGTTTGTTTTACATTTGTATTCAGTACTTTGACAAAAAAAATCTATACATTCTAAATAGGATAAATTGTCACCAAAAATATTAATTTTGCACTTGTCTGGAGTGTGAAGCGGATTGAATATCAAGGAGTAAAATTTCTTTTACAACAGTGACTTAAGCTATGGAAATTCCAAAGACTCATATTCAGTAAGGAATTTCAAAACCAGTGCATAAAGGAATGTGTTTTTCTGTGAATCCTGGTCGAACGTTCTGAATTTCTTAATGAGATGATCTCCATGTTGTTAAAAGAACTAGCGACATGAAATAACGAACAAATGCTTCCATGACAAATGCTGGGGAGATGGGAGCACGTTATAACACAGGACACTAATGAATGATCATTTATCCATACTTCCTTAGATGTATGGAATCAAGTATATTCAAGGGATACGTAATCATGGGTTTTTTTGCTATTTGTTTAAATTGTTGAGCTCTTTAAGTCAGCTTGAAGAATCATTATTTTCTTTGTGAAATGAAAATTGTCGGTCTCATATTACACAAGACTTTTGCCATGACAACATAATAGTCAGAGAAAGAAACAAATTCAATCTTAAGCTACCATAAAATATTTAACCTGTATTGCAGAATCCTCACAGTGAACAATGGTCAGCAACAGCTGAAATGATCGTGGGGGAGGGGAGGGTTTTCAAGATCAAGACTGGAAAAGCAAGACTGGTCCCCCCAAAACACAAACCAGTGTTTTCCACAGAATGACCATTAATAATCAGTTAGTTATACCAGTCCAACTGTAACATCTACCATTTTACTTTGTTTTTTTTTTTTTTACATTTTATTGTCTTTTCATCTTTTCCAGCAATCCCTTCAGCACATTTAATAGAATCTCTCTTTTTGTGTGTTAGTAGCTATAATGCCAGGTCCGTAAACGTGGGTCTTAAGAAAACAAACAAACAAAAACCCCTATTCATTTTATTTTTTCCAAAATTATTGTGGACAAACCCTACACTAAGCATAGCAACAAGCAACTTCAGTTCACAAAAGAATAAAATCACTCACTGTGATCAATAGGAATCCTCAGACACTGACCTTTTTTTTCCCCCCAATATTGGACCAACTATGCAATTTGGCACCAGGAAACAGGACTTGTATTACCAACTTCCCTTGAACAGAGTTGGCTGTAAACTCTTCTCAAGCGGTTGCTGCCATCTAGGATTTGTCTGCATATTTGAGGAGGTGAGCCAGGAAAAACAGTTGTCTTTGCCCAAGAACTTAAGTCTATCCAATAGTGGAATGAGCCAAGGATATCTAAGTGAGCTTTGGGTTTTGCACTCAGCTTACAAGTGATCCTTCCCTTGATCTTCTCAATGCATTTTGTTAAAGGTATTGAAAGCTAAATGTCTCTGAAAAAGGTTTCTGCAAACAAAGCCAGGACCCTAAAACCTCAAACCCATGTAAATGGGATCAGCTGTTTGCTCTAAATTTTTTGATCACTCCTAGCCAATCAGCTAACTCTATTCTCCCACACACACCATCATGTTGGTAGAATAAGAATTATGTCTCAGGCAGGTTAAATAAATGGTCAGAAATCACATAGCTAGTGAGGATTAGAATCTAACCCAACACCCGATTCTCCTCTGGGGCCATTGCAATTTCTCCATACACAGGACAACATTCCTGGTCTTTACAACAAGTTTAAAGAAGTATGAGATCAATAACTTCCCTGAAAGAATTTCAATCTTATTCAGGAAACACAATGAAAACAAATATTGATTAAAGAACAATAAAATATTGATATAGTCCAAAAAGTCACATGGCACAAAGGTGTCTTTAACATCAAAATTTCACAGAACATTCCAACTGTAGAAAACACTTAACATGAGTTCTGGAGAGGATAAGTTGAACATGTTAACACCTAATTGATGTTTCACTTAAGGAGAGCAAAGAAGAGAGGAGGAAATTTGGGACTGGGCTGAGGAGAGCCTTGGTATCTCACCTGGGGTTTGTATTTCCTGATCAGCGCGTTTTGCTGTCATGGGGAGCACACTCTTCTTACAATGCCCTCTGTGCATTTTCCATTGCCTGTCTTACTCTCCATTTTAAGATGATAGTTACTACTTGAATAATAGAGGTTGAATTTTTGAAGGGCTGGGAAGGCACATGCTCACAGATCAAAACATATGTTTTAGTGTTACTTCTTGAAATTAGTGCCCCCAAATCTTTCTTTTTTTTTTTTTTCCTCTCTACTGGTGAATCATAGGCTGGGAAACTGAGTTGTTTTGTAAGTGGGGAAGTGTAATGTTTAGGTTAGAGAGAGCTTCCTTGGATCCCTGGGTTATATCCACAAGTCTACTTTGTACCTAATATCACCATCTAGACCAGCATCAGCTGGGTACATGACAATTAACATCACGTTTTACTTTGAGCTTTATTAAACTCATGCAGAAATGGTCATTTCCTTTTTAGAAGCCAATCCTTGAGTTCAAGGACTTTCTAAAGAGGGCTGCTGGCCATTTAGTCATCTCTTCTCACGCTGAGCTCTTTTGTGATCAATTATTTTATCCATGTATTTATTTCTTCACCTTCTTACATGCCCCAAGAATACAGTTTACGTAAGCCACTAGTTGCTCTGAAGTCCTCAAACTACCCTGCCTAATTTGTAAAATAAAAATAACATTGAGCATTTGGGTAGCTAGCAGACAGAGGAAGAAAAAGCCTCTTTGTATCCATATTAATTGGAAATTTTGATTTTTTTTTTCTTTTGGTTTAAAGTACACACAATAGTGTACCTTTCTAATAAGCAGAGGTCAGAAAATGGAAATGAATTTTATACTACTCATTATTACTTATTTTAGATCTCTAAATAACAATTGTTGGACTTAGCATATTGAAAGTTTCACCAAATAGCCATGGCTTTGGAACACACTCTGTAGACCTTTCATAAAAGCACTTTGTATTCACCAAATATTTGATTTGCCTTTATTCTCAGAGCTAGGGGGGAGGGATATAATAGGACAACGTTATTAAACTGGCTTTTGCTTGAACTCTAAATGTGTAATTGCAACGCGGGAAATATCGGTCAGGCCTTAACTCAAAGAAAAGCTGTCTTTCCCCTGAGCAGCAAATGAGAGTTTATTTGAATCCTGGGTTCCATAACTGATGTTTGCCTTTTTGCCTTGGCCACTGGGAGTTCAGAATCAAGTTGAGCCAATGTCATTAGCCAGGACCTTACAAGATACATGTATTTGCAGTCAGTTAAGCTCTGGCTTCATATGCTCTTCTGCCCTTTTATATCATTAAGGTTTTAGTTTTTTGAAACATGACATCTACTGTCATGAATTATATCCCCTCGAAATTCAAATGTTGGAGCCCTGACCCCCAATGCGACCATATTTGGTGATGGAGCCTCTATGGAGGTAATTAAGTGTAAATGAGGTCATAAGGGTGGGACCTTGATCCTATAGGACTGGTGTCCTTAAAAGAAAAGGGAGAGTCACCAGAGACCCCTCTCTCCATGTGAATACACAGAGAAAAGACCATGTGAGGACACAGTGAGATGGTGAATCTCTGCAAGCTAGCAAGAAAGGCCTCACCTGAAACCAACCTTGCTGGCACCTTGATTTAGATTTCCAGCCTTAAGAATTATGAGAACATAAATTCTGTGGCTTCATAGTCTGTGGTATTCTATTTTGGCAACCCAACCCAAACAGACTAATACACCTACCATAATCTTTTTAAAAATCTTTTTCAGCAGTCAAACCTTCCTGGGAGGAAAGAGAAATTGCAGTAGGTAAGCCATGAGCCCATCTTTTCTTTTCCTTCCTCTTTAGAGATATTGGTCTAGCTCTATATCCTCTTAGAAAGATTCGTGTGGATAGGACAGACTTCAGGGATATTTACCTGTACTATTCTATCTAATGTTCAGAGGTTTTCTCTCCCTTTAACCACATCTTCCTCTTTTATCTGTTGTGTGTGTGTGCATGAAGAGAGAAGGGAAAATCCTAAGTTACTTGCTTTTTTATTCAAATAATAGAATCTCAGTCCATGGTAGACCATTTTTGTGTTTCATAAATGCTGCAGCCTTAGATGTCAGTGGCTTCCTTGGCTCTCTTTCCCTGAACTAATTATAGCAGTTCTGTAAGAGATAGGGACAGACTCTGATCTCAATGGTTTCTGGTCCCAGCTCACTTATATAGAAGCAAGGAAGAAATGAGGGGAACATGCCCTTGGGTCTACATCTGGTGTTTTATAAGGTACCTGAAAACCAAACACGTCTTGCCATTTCCTTCTGAAACAGCATAAATCCTCCAAAATAATCCAGGGACATAAAAAACATTCATATGTACTTGACTGTGAAAAATTTGTGACTAATTTTTATGAACGAATAACTGTGACCTCATTAGCCAAGCAAGCATTTGTCCTTTCCCTGTATTGACATACATTATACATTACAAAAATTTCTTTGATTCATAATATGTGACACCCCCCAAAAAAACAAAATGTCATCTCTCTAATGAATAGGCAACTTCACTGACCAAAAGAGATGAGAGAAGATTTACATTTCCTCTTGTCACAATTATTGATGTGTACTGAGACATGTCTAAGAAGTAAAGATGACAGAGAGTTGCAACATTGATTTATAACACCGACTTATAACTTAGGACATGTATAACATAAATTTTTTATCTAAGTAGCTTGCTACATGAAGAGTGCTCGGTTGTTTGATAGCCACTTGTATTAGTTAGCTGCTATTTTTTTAAAAAAATGCCATGGACTGGGTGGTTTAAACAATGAACATTTATTTCTGGAGGCTGGGAAGTCCAAGATCAAGGTGGCAGCGGGTTCACTGTGTCTGCTGAGAGCCCACTTCCTGGTTTGTAAATGGCCGCTTTCTTGCTCTCATAGCAGAGACAGAGAGATCATCTCTCTTGCATCTCTTCTTATAAGGGCACTAATCCCTTTCATGAGACTGCCACCATTATGACCTAATTACCTCCCAGAGGCCAATTCCAAATACCATCACATTGGACAGTAGGGCTTCAACAGATGAATTTTAGGGCCGGCCGAGTGGTGCAGCAGTTAAGTGCTGGCCTGGGAAGCCAGCGGCCCCAGTTCGGTCCCACATATGAGGGCCAGTGACACTGCCCTCAAAAAAAACCCAAAACAAAACAACAGATGAATTTTGAGGGAACACAAATTTCCAGTCCATTGCTTAGAGAAATAATGAGGAAAACGCACCACTATTGGATGAGTTTCCTTGAAGTTGAGAGGGAGCCATGTCTTACCACAAACACTTTCATCTAGCTTTACTTGCGTTGAAATGTTGGCCTTGCCTTTTTAAAAGCATATTTGAAACTCTCACAAAGTGACCTAAAAGGTCAAGCTTTTGATGCGATGATAGGGTGAGAGCGTCTATTGAGATGTGGCCAAGAGTTCGCTCAGTAGGTGTTATTGTGACCAGGAGGTCCCACAGAGTTTATAGCTGTCAACACTGTCAACAGTTTCAAAGATTTCAAAGGCCACTCTTCCTACTGCTTTTATCCTAGACTTTTAAGAGCCACAAACTTCTCAAAATGAATACATTGTAAAGAGAGCCCTTGAGCAGACATTCTCTGTGAGTTTACGAGCTATTCTTAAAAGACGGGTAGGTGTTTAGGGCTAGAAAGTGAACTGTCTTTGGCTTTCGTACCTGAAAGGGACAAAAAAATATTGTCACATCATTGAAACAAATATGTGATGTTAATTTAACTCAGGATAATGAAACCCCAGATCCTCACCTTTCCTTACAGCTAAAGTTTATTTCAATTTTACTTTCCAGTTACTTTCGGTTTGAGTTATGAAAGACTTTCTTGGATTAAAAAAAACAAAAAAAATCTGACTCTATAAAATAAATACTCAATGTACATGTAACTATACATACACATATTTGTATATGTGTTCATCTGTTTTTGTATCTGTGTGGAAATACACACACACACACACACACACACACACGCACACACACACATACACACACACTCTCCCAGGTGAAAATTTGCATTTATTTGTTTTTAACTTTTTTTCCCTGTGACACTTGATTGTTTCTGTCCTTATTTCTCAGATATAATGTTCATACATTACAAAACTTCAAGGATATTAGTGTTTTAGAAGACATGTACTTCGGCCATGCATGCTAACTGGGCTGGTTTCTTTCATACTAACACTCTACAAATTCACTGGTTTGGGTATGGTAGCCTATATAAACTAAAATTGGGTGAATATTAGAAGAGATATGTGGAAGTAGGATGCAACTAACATTAATTTCATGTCTTTTAGGACTTAGATATATGGATCCGTTTTTGTGAGAATAGGTCTAAGGGCATCCTATTGATACTTAAAGAGCTGGTGGTGATGGGAGGCCAGTTAGCGCAGGTGGTTAGAACACAGGCTCATAACACCAAGGTTTCTGGTCCGATTCCCACATGGGCCAAGGAACTATGCCTTCCACAACTAGATTGAAAACAACTACTTGACTTGGAGCTGATGGGTCCTGGAAAAACACACTGCTCCCCAATTAAAAATTTCTTTAAAAAAAAAGAAAAGAAACTGTTTAAAAAAAAAAAAAGAGCTGGTGGTAAAAATTTATTAATAAACATATACTTTAAGTTAATTATGTCCAAGTGTTTTTGATTGCTTCTTCAAGAGAAATCAAGAGAAACTATTTTTAAGTATCTTTATCATGCAACCCAAATATATATATATATATATATATATATTTTTTTTTTCACTACTGTGGAAATATCTTATGTATATATAAGTCATATATAAAAAATAGAAATGTAAAAATTTTGGCATAAAGATGAAATAAACAAAATTATATAAATAATTCTTATGCTTAATAATGGTACAAAAAAATTTTGCTTTCATTAAAATATTTATTATTAATAGTTATATTAGTTGGTGTAATACTGCCTTCCCAGAAGTAATAATGAGTTCCCATGGGCTTATCACAATGAAGTTTATTTCTTGCTCACATCAGAGTCCAGTGTGGGTCTGCTTTCATAAGCAGGTAAACTTCAGTTCCGTCATGTAACTTCAGGCTGAGTCCATCTTGTAATGCTGCAACAGGTGGCCTCCCTAGTTACTTATAAAGGAGGAAGTGTAATCTATTTTTATTGTTTTTGTTTGTTTGTTTGTTTTTTGAGGGCAGTGTCACTGGCCTTCATATGTGGGACCGAACCCGGGCCGCTGGCTTCCTAAGCCAGTGCTTAACCACCGCGCCACTCGGCCGGCCCTAGGAAGTATAATCTAAAAGACTGCATGAAAAGTGCTAAGGGCCAGGCGCTGAAGTGGTATGCAACTCTTCAACTTACATATCATTGCCCAGAATTCAGTCAAATGACCTTGGTCTTACTGCCAATGAGATGGGAAATGGTAAAGTCTTTATATGAGTCCAGGAAAAGAAAACCATGAAGTAAATACCTATCATGGTTTCTATGATGGTAATAGTCATTATTGTTATTATTTAACATCATTATTATTAATGTGTTTTGATTAATTTGGTTAGATCAAGGAAAATTATGAAGCTTGATATTTTATAAAATATTGGTTTAACATACTATATTACCGGAAATCAAAGATCTGGTTATAAATTTAATTTATTTCAAAATTAGCTGTAAGGGCTGGGAGTTGCTGAAAAAGTGACTCCACGAACATATGAAGATTTAAATGGGAGAAGAGAATTAGAAAAGGATATTTTTATGTTTTATCTGAAACTTAAAACTCTTTTGCTTAACAAGGGAATGTATTTTAGCTTCTGACCATGTTGTTGTCTACAATTTGATGCAGCCATTTCTCTGCATCAGGCAAAACAAGTGTTTCTCTAATGACTTTAGTCTTTAGCTAGTAAGGAATCTCAAAAGTAGTTCCAAAACATTTCTTTTACCTTAAGAGAAATTTTTGAAATGTGCTTGTTTTAGTACCAACTGTCTCAAAGCATTATTAGACAAATCAAAGGGGTGCATCTTGGTCAGGATGGCATCCACTATTATTTACCTGTAAGGCACAATATGGTCTTTGGAGGGAGTTCATCATTCATTAAAATGGACATAAATTCATAATTGGAATAGTCTCTCTAATAATTTTATTTATTTATTTATTTGAGGGCAGTGTCACTGGCCCTCATATGTGGGACTGAACCGGGGCCACTGGCTTCCCAAGCCAGCGCTTAACCACCGGGCCACTCGACCGGCCCTCCTAATCATTTTACATAGTTTCAGGTTAACATCTTGTTTTTACTTTGTAGCATGACTGGTGAAGAGCTTGTTCTATAATAGTAGAATGGTTAGCTTCTCAATGTTCTTGGATTTTGTGGTACTTGCATTATTAACATTATCTTCCACTTGAAATTATGTAATAGGAATATGTAAGCCACTTACTTTATTAGCCTTAGATTATTTAAAACTAGATGATATAATTTATAAGTTCACTTAAGTGGGTAAGAGTAAACTACAAATGATTACAATACTCTAAAAGAGAGAAATGAATGAAAATTCCACTGCCAATCCTTCCACATTTTGAAACTTCCATCTTCCCTCTGGACATTTGTAGACTAGCATTTGACCATCTGCTAGGTAGCCATGTCCATCTGTGTTTTAAATATTTATAAAATAGCTAATATATTTATAAATAAACACAAGCAGACATTCTAATATTTAACTCCCTTCAACCCAGTGGAGCGTCTTAAGCATTCCCTGAGTGCACATGCCCCATGTTGGAGGACATGGCTTTAGAAACCAGGTGGGTACCTCCTTCAAGTGATAAGAGCTGCCACAGTGTATTAACCCAGAAAGTTTGAGGTAGAAAAGCTTTTTTCACCTGTATATTAATTTTAGTTTTCCGGTTTAGCATTATTTTCATTTTGTGTATTATAATCTTTCAGTGTTTAAGTTTTCTTAAGTCTTTATCTGCCCTTGGATGTTAACTTAGGTGAATTCTTTTCACAGGAAAATTTGGGAGTGGGAAGTGAGGGGAAGCATGGGTGGCTGAGCATGGGGGACAGTACTGGCCAGCATGGCTATTTCTGCCAGGAGCTAAAGTCAAGTTTATTTCGGCTTTTGACCACCATTCACTGGCAAATTTATGTAAGAAAGAGGCGAGGTCCTGTGTGTTAATGTCCATCCAATTTGATGTTAAAAATTTTTAAAGCAGCTACTTTTCATGTATAGAGTGAATTTCCTAAATTTGCATCTTGATTTTTAAGTAATTTCGGTAAAACATTGTTATATCTACTAAATATATTGTAGTGATTAAAACCGGCGGCTTTCAAGTTAGAATTTTTGGGTTTGACTACTAACACTGTTACTTAATATGTGTACAGCTTTGACAATTATTTAATGTCCTTGAGACTCAGTTTTTTATCTCATAAATTTATTTAAGGATTAAATAAGGTAATACACAAATCTGAGGGCAATGCCTTAGAATGTTAGTTTTATTATTTTTATTACTAACATATCTATAACTTCTACTACTGAATAGTGTATTTGCAAAAAATATCTATGTATATCTTTTTTGTAAGATTTTATTCTATTAAAACATTATTAAGCTTCTTGGTTTTTCCTTAGGCCATTCATACTGAAATGTACTGCCTAATTTAAATAATGTCCTTTGTCCCTTTTGTGCAATATAAATCTAAGGTAAGAGTATAGATGTCAGAACGTGGGTTTCATTGAAGCACTTAGAAAGGCCTGCTAAGACCCCATAGTGTTTTACTTTTCAAAGCAATACTATTTATTATGTATTTATATATTATTTTAACTTGTTACCATAAGATTCTGTTATGGGTTTTTCAAGCAATCCATTGATAAGGCATCTGAATTTTAGTGTAGAATACAACAACAAAATATAAGAAAAACCAAAGAATTGTTGTATGTGTATCACAGCCTGGCCTGTGACTCAAGGTCAGTTTTGAAGCCAACAAAAAATGAAAGTAAGCCAAGGACTGAATTCATATTTGGACTGTTCCATTCTGGGTGTGTCATGGGGCTTCACAGCCTTTTAGGTTAGATCACTTACTCTGTCTCATTTCCCCATGCTCCATGTGTTTTTCAGGAAGCACTTTCGATGGAAAACGCTCTGGTCCAGACCAGGGCAAGAAGTTTGTTTATAGTGATCAATTCAAATGAGCAGACAGCAGTTAAACACTTATCATATGACAGAACCTATGCTAAGTGACAGGGCACAAAAGAAGGAACCAAATATTGCATCTGCCTTTCTAAGGCTCAAACTGCAATTGAAGAGAGAAAAAGAGAGAGGGAGACGAGAAGGTGAGGAGGGCGAGAGGGTGGAAAGAAGGAAAGAAGAAATAGGGAGCGAGGGGTTAGAGGGTGGGAGGGAGGGAGGGAGGGCGGTCCCGTAGGACTTCTGCGAGATGAGCACTATAATAGAACAAGTTGCAGAAAAGAGTCAGGGATATGAGCTAAATGATTTAGATTGTTGAAAAAAGACAGAACCCATTCTTGGAACACCTATAAACTAAATTTCCTACTTGATTTTGAAACAGCAGAGAGACATTCAGGTTTTCATTTCTTATTCCTTTTATTTTAAAATTAAATTTATATTTTGACTTTTACAGATGGGAGGCTAGAAATGGAGATTATACTTTCTGAGTTTACAATATATCTTGCTGCCCTTTCAATAAGCCTACCTAGCTTTATGCATAGTATTAATAAAGCCAGAACTCTTCTAGTCTCCCCCAGAGAGAGGGGCTGGGACCTAGAAGAATGTCCAGTAAGGGAGTCTTCCTGGCAGCAGGTGGGGGTTAGGATGGGGGAGGATGGGTTAGGGACATATTCTGGCAATGGCTGCTCAGGCAAAGCAGGCGAGGGGTCCTTAAGGCATGCATTTTCATTCTCATGTTTCAAACGAGGGAAGTGCACTGCTTAGGTTCACGTGGCTGCAAAGTTCAGAACTGGGATTTGAACTAGGTCTGTCTGATTCCTAAGCTAGCACTACTCTTCCTAAGCTATTTCTATTCTATCAAGACCATCTCCTGGCAATAATTAAAATCCTCCCAAAAAGGAAGTCCCTTTGACATTGAATGGCAAACAACTTTTTATTCTATGTAAACCGTGTTCTTGTAGATGCTAGTTTATTATGGATCCATTATTAGAGATGAGCAATCATAATGAGAGAAATTGAGCTAGGGCCTCATTTCTTACCAACTGAAGTACAGAATCTCCTACTTTAATTGAAAGTCAAAGGTGACCAGGTCCAGCCTCCTTAATCAATTAATGAAGTCCAGAGAGGTGATGTGACCTATCTTAGCTCTAGCTACCGTGTAACAAAGCTAATACATATTAGAATCTCGATCTTCGGATACCTCGTCTAACACTTTGTCAGCACAGACTGTTCCCTCAGCCTTTGTCTGGTAGTTGTAGCAGCGAAGTTAGAACAACTGACAATATTTCAATTGTTCTTAAGCATTTTCTTGGCTGAACAGTTCTGCATCCAGGAGCAGGTCAGACTCTATGCTAAAGAATCATCTTCACCCTGCATTTACGCTTTCTTAGGAGCAATGAATAAATGTAAATATTGTAGCAAACTTCCACGGTACCCTTTTTATAATACACACCACTACATGAATTTGATTGTTTTGGGTAAACATAGGGAAACATAACATATTGCTTAAGAGCAAAGCATTTGCAGCATATCAAGGTTCGAATCGTCGGTCTACCCCTCTATGTCTTTGACTTTGGGAAAGTTATCTCTGCACCTCCATTTCCTCATATCTAAAATGGGAGAATAGTAATATGCCACAGAGCTGTTATGGGGAATGAGCGAAGTATTACATGGAAAATTACATTTGTTTATTGGGATTCTACAATTTTTTTTATCACTGAGTGATAATCCATTGTATTTACTCGCTAGTCTACTGATGGGCAATTAGGCTCTTTCCAGTTTGGGGCTGTAATAAATAAAGATGCTATGAACGTTTTTGCACAAGTCCTTTTGGGAATATATATTTTTTTCATTCTTCTTAAGTAACTACTTAGGAGTAGAATTTCTGGGTAAAAGGGGAGGTGTATACTTAGCACTACTATTATAAAAACAGGCAGAACTTTTCCCAACATGGTAGGGCCGTTTTATTTTTCCACGAACCAGGTATGAGAGTTCAATTGGATTTGTTTATTTTCAGAGGAGTGGAGTTTATATTTTGAGATGCTGTTAGCCTCACTCAGAGTCCAACAACATTGGACAAATAAGGTTTAGAGCAGTTGTATTATTGAATAAAAACTTCCTGTGTTATCCGTTTCTCCCCTGTACAACCTTGAGGAAGTTGCTTTACCTCTCTGACTGTAGTTTTCCTTTTCCAGAAAATCTAAAATTTCATGGAGTTTTGAATTCTTAGTTTAAATATTACTTTGCCAGAGAGACCTGTCACCATCACATGATCCAAAGTTCATCTCTGCTACGTTTTCATAATATTTTCTATCATGGCATTAATCACAATTTGCAATTTTTATTTATTGATGTGTTCACTTTGTGAATGTCTTACTCTTCCAATAGGCTGTGATATACATGAAGACAGGTTTAATGAATGGCCTAGTTTAATGCCCTGACATAATAATAGTTTTATCATTTTTGTGTACCTGTGATTACCAGATATTTCTGTAGGCATTTCTATGAAATTTTCACACAACTCTATGATGTAGGTGTAATTATTTCTATGCTTATTTTATAGGTGAGGAAAACAACATAGAGTCCAAAATGTTAAATAACTTAACTCAAGATAAAAACTTGAATAAGGTACAGATAATTTGATTCGATATTGTTATTTTAACTAGTTGTTAGAAATATCCTGTAATTTTTAGGATTGTGGTAACTTCTCAGTAATTTTAGATGAATAAAAGCTTAAAAGCTAATAATTTGGATTTTGTGCTAAATAAGTAACATAAAATCATCTAATTATTTCAACAATGTTGTAATTCTGTCTAACAATGGGGTATTAAATGACTGGACCAAAGTCACCCAATCAATTTGTTTCAAAGGTTAGAATTGAAATACATTATCTTCATCATTAATTTTCCTTCCAGAATTTTTGAGAGGATGGAATAAAGAAGGATTGTGAATGTTCTTTGTAATGTGTAGAACAAGTTCTGGTAGAGAACTATAATAGGAGGGTGTCATACATAGTCTGTGATGGGGGGAAGTATCATGTCAACTCTTCACACCTCCTAATATCATATTCTTTGCAATGAGACCTTGAAACTCCTTCCACTAAAAGTCAAAGTCTTTAACCACCCCTCTCATCTCAGCTTGCCTTTATGATTTGTTTGGCCAATTGGATAATAAATAATATGATGCAAAGAGAGGATTGAAAATCACTTTCTTATTGGGACATTTCTACTTTCTGCTCTTGGGAGTACTGCCACCATCACCATGTGACTAAGTCTAGGAGAGGCTGTGGGGTAATGGGAGATAGCTGGGCTGTTACCCACTGACACTGAACCAACCACCAGACTTGTGAGTAATGCCACCTTGACCAAGCAGCCCCACCTCATCTGCCAAGTGGCCCTGGACTAGAACTGCCCAGCCAACTCAGAATTATCAGGAATAACAAATTTTGTTGTTTAAGCCAAAATGTTTTGGGGTGATTGTTACACAGCGAGTTAACTGACAAAGTCCCCACCATTGGTTTACCTGTGATATTCTCATTGGGTTTGCACCACTAGATACATGTTCCAAGTGGTGGTTATGGTAGAGGAGGGAGGGTGTTTTAAAGATAAAATAAGTGATTGGGACCAAGGTGGGTGCCCACACTATGTAATAACCTGATTTACCTGTAATTAGAGAGAGAAAAATATGCAATTGATTGAGGCTAAATCCATTCTACCCTTCATTGCAAATAATCATGTTGTACATTAAATATTTCTCCATGATTATATTTTACTGAAAAGAATGCTATAGAGGATCCTTTCTTCTATTATCCAAATGCACTAGCTGGCTTATTTTTAAAACATCTTGGAAAGGATGTTAATTAATGGTCACGCTAAACTTGTTCTTATTTGAGGAATGGATGTTAAGGGCGACTTCCGTAATGTTCCCTTCAGATCATGTTGTCTAATCCTCTTCTAGCCATAAGACATGTCATATACATGCAAATATTTGCTGTTACTTAAAACTGTAAATAGGACCTACTGAATAAATGCCAAACTATGCCAAGATGATTGTGGTGAGCTCACAAATTCAAACATATGGTTGACTGTCATCAATCAAAATCAACTGAATATTTTTATTATAAAACAAAATCCATTTAACATGTACAATACTTAATGAGTTATAGAGTTCATATTTGTCATTGTTTGGGAGAAATATTCAGACACCAAATTCCAGGCTTCTTTCTTCTTGGTCAACTCAGACTAGTCTTTTGCCTTTGGCCAAATAGTATATGCCATGCACGTGGAAAGAATACAGGGTTCAGAATCTGAAGAATTCTGTTTGATCATCAGTACTATAATTAACAAGCCATGTTTTGTAAGACAATTAGACTACTTAATATCTTCACAAATAAATTTTCTATCTCTAAAATAGCTTCTATTTATTGAATATTTACTATGAGCCAGGCAACGGATAATTAAGGGATATCTCATTAATTCTCACAGATACCCAAGGAGGTAGACTTTTCATTATTTTCATTTTACCTACAAGGAAATTCAGTTAAGGTTTGGATATTTGAAGGGACTTTTCTAAAATGGTAAGGCCTGTGATTTGTAGAGCCAGGATTCTAGACATTTCTGACTACAGAGGCCAAAATTGTAATTACTTTGCTATAGCCCTTCTCTCCCCAGGCTACCTCCATTTTAGTTCTCTTGGGAATATCTTCCTCTTCAATATGAAAGGATTATAATAAGGATAAAATGAGAACGCATATGTAAGAATTTATGTGCTTGAAAGCACTATATTTTAATATTTATTGAACAAATAATTATAAGCAGCTACCATGTAAGTAACAATTGCCAGATTGGATTTTAACCAACTCAGTGTATGGATACAGACAGTTACTCCAAGGAATGTGAGCCAAAAGTCAGAATTGTTCTCTAGGACACCAATGTCAAAAAGTTAGTAATGTATCCAAAATATTTGTGTTTCCTTTTAATAACCCTGCAATCATCTGTGAATGTATGTAATATATATTTTTATTACATACATATATTACATGCATCATATATATATGTATTTTTTTTTGTTTTGAGTTAGTATGTGTATCTTCATCCCCTACCTCTGGGGTAACAAGTTCCATATGTTTATTCTTAACTCAGTTGTCCTTTTGTTTGTGGCTTAAAGTCTCTCTCAAATTTCAAAGAATGTTTCTAGTATTCTGAGATTCTATGAATGAGTTTATATTCAATTTATTTAAATCCATCATGATTGTATAGACTTCAGTTCTCTCTTTCCAGGTCTTTGTTTTCCCATCTTCCAATCTGAAGAGTCATAATATTTTTGAAAGTCTTTTTAGAAACATTAGGTGTTGTCCACGTGATGCCAAACATCTGGCTGAAAATAGAATAAAGAAGGGAAACAGGAGGATATATTCACATATCCAGCTGTTTGGCATTAGGTAACTGAGTTTCGAGTTCTCATCCAAAGATTTAAAGGCAGAGAGTCTGTGGCCATATCTTTCTTTCTCTAAGGGTTACTGAGCAGTGCAAGAGGGTATTAGGGTTTAGGGATGATAAACCAGGACGTCATGATGTCAACACATCCAAAGAGGTGATTGAATTTGATTTCTGTTCTTTGGCTCTCAAACAATAAGATTATTTTCCTCTAGTGACTTACAATGGGAGAGAACTCAAATGAGTTTCCAAAAGGGAAGCCTCCAAGAGTGTTTAGTAACCAGACAGGCATTTTGCTGCGATTGTGGTAGATTTTTAAGTTAGGGCATCCTGTGGTTTGGTACGGATTAGAGAAAGTGGCCCAAAAGAATAAAGACGTGTTCTCAAAAAAACCTTTTCTCAAAGGAGGCCACAATTGTCTAACTTGTATAATATAGTCACACTACTTTTGTAGTATGCTGCACAAGACATCTTACAAGATAAATTAGCTACAATATTTGGATAATGGAAGAAAAGAGCCATTATTATATTACATAAAATGAGAAAAGGACTGCAGTTTCTAATTAAGTGCCCAAGTCTGTTGTACAATGAACTATTTGTTGAACTTTTAAAATATAATTTGGAATCTTTGAATAAATGACTTACAGCCATGCAGTAAAAACAGAGACATTTATGCTGGGACACATGGATTGCATTATCTTTTCTGAGGCTTGTTTGCTCTTCTACGGACTGGGCCTGACTACCTGGTATAGCGATGCAGCAAGGAGCCAGGTGGCTTGGCAGAAAGGACCCTGTTCTACCTTAGCTGGCAGGAAGCCAAAGGTCATTCTAAAGATATCCTTAACTCAGATTAGTTGTTGTCTGGGAAGTGGTGCCTTCTGATTTTGAAATGTTCGTGCCATCAAGGACAAAGAAATCCCAGTCAGACCCAGGGAACAATGTAATATTTTAAGAAGGGTTCCTTGGGTCATGTTATGCAACTACCCACTTCCTGAAATTTACCTTCAGGGGGAAATTGAAAACCTTCCTTGTGCATAGATATATAACTTTAGGACGAGAGAGCACATGCCTGTATCTTCATGCATATATTTTGACCCCTTTAACAGTCTAAGCTCATTTGAAGTTCCCATTTACTTGGATTTGGCCAGAAACGGACTCTAGTTCTCAGGAGAAAATGTCTTAAAGATCCTCAAAGGAGGCTCAAGGCTTCTTGGACATCAAGCTCTCTTACAAAACGTTTTTGATGAGTCAAAGGCAAACAAATTGGATTCATAGAGGCCAATTTTTTTTCTTGACAAACATGAGCTTAATAACAAGAGGCTGGGAGGGAGAAAGAAGAGGTGGTGAGGTCTTGGGAAAACATGTGCTGAGTTTTGCTGATCATAACATATTATACAAAGATGTCTTGATACATGAACACAACCAGAGTTGAATTCTCTCAACACTGCTATTGTTCCAGCAAGAAATCTGGCGATAACATTTGATTTAGTTTCTATTTAGTCTTTGTCCAAAGCAACTCTTGATCTACAACTCCCCATGTCACAGTTCTGCATAGTAATCGATGCTACCGGTATTCTTGGGTGCCTGCCTTTTTTTTTTTCTTTTCAGAACCAGAATGCTTTCTTGCTTAATGATGGTGAATATAATCACATCTAGAATTTAGGAAATACAACTAAAGATATCAGAAAAGACTTGCTGTATAAAGAATATTTGAAATAAATTTTAAAGGATGTAAGGGATTTAGCCATTCATAAAAGGATGGTCAAATCAGTAGGAAAAAAAATGCTATAAAGTACAATGAAACTGGATGGTATATTCAGGAAACTACAAATAGTCTAGATTCTTAGAATGTCAAATTTGGGAGGAAGTAGAAGAGAATGAGATTGAAAAGGAAAGCGAGGGCTCAGATCATAACAACATTTTGAGGGTGATAATTAACCTTCGAAAGATTGTAATGAGGAAGAGAAGTGATTATATTAAACATCAAGTGATTATATTAAACAAACATGACTACAATGTGGAAAATAGATTAGATATACCTAAGACTATAAGCAGCGTAAAAGATTGCCGTGGTGTTTCAGTGTTCCAGGAAAGAGATGAGATGGGATGGCAAGATGGGAGATTAAATAAGAGAATCACTTTGTCCAGTTACAGTACTGTGAGCTAGCAAACATGAAGAGGTGATGCACAGCCTCCCAATAAGCTCCGACTCTAGAGCACAGATTTCGGGTCCACAAGTCTGGCTTCAAAGTACACCTTCATCACTTGCCAGCTGTGCGACCTTAGACAACTCAGTCTCTGTCCCATAGGTTTCACATCTGTCAAATGTGAATAAAATGATATCTGACTCACAGGCCTGTTATAGGAGGTTATTAAATGAGTTAATGTACAAAGAAAGCATTTAAAAGAATGTCTGAAGAGTAAGCATTTTACTATTAGTGCTAAACAATAGGTATCTTGCCAAGATATATATGTATGTTAATCTTTAAAATAACTTCATGGGAATGCCACTGTCATTCTTATTTTTCAGATGAGGATGCTGCAGCTTGGAGAGTCTGCCTAACTTTCCCATAGTCACCAAATTGGTAAGTAAGAAAGATGAAGCCTAACTCCAGAGCCATTTGCTCTTAACACTTTGCTGTGATGCTTGTGGAAATTCAGGCTTCCTTGTCTCTGAATATGGAGAAACTTGGGAACAATGTAGGGTATAAGATGCATTTTTTTTTTCCTATTTGTGTTTTCCTATTTTTTTCCTATTGTGTTTTCCTATTTTTTCCTATTTTTTTCCTATTTGTGGGAGAGAGTGCTCGTAGCACTACTCTTCATGGGAGACTGGCTTGGAATAGCAGAAAGTAGAGAAGTTAGAATTTAGGACACCGGGTTTAAATATCTGCTCCCCAATTTATGAGTATTACTTTGAGAAATGTCTTCATCTGGGTGTGGCTGAAGATGGAAAACAATCAAGTTGGAGAAAGCTCTTCATAAATAATAACATGCCAGATAAGCATTAGTCATTGTTTGTCCCCTTAAAATGAGTGAAATACTAGGCATCCATAATCATGACTTTCTTTTTCTCAACCACCAAAGTAAGACATAAATGAAAGCCTCTCCTCTCTAACAGCATTAATTCTACATGTTCAGAAAGAATATCTTTGTCACTCTCCTTTGTACAAAAATTTGAAAGGTGATTCAGGGATGCCTCTTACCTCCTTCCACCCAGCTCTATTTGAACATGACTCAAACAATATTCTAAATCATTTGCTGTATAAACTGAAGTGCCTTCAAGACAGGAGAAAACAGCAGTTAGACCAACACTGAGCAGCTCAGAATTTTCCTAAACTAAGATCTTTGGTTTTCTGGGGATCCTTGAGCATATCCCCGAGTCCATGGTAATGTTTAATTTGGGAATTGCACACCAGTGGCAATCTAAAAATATGTACATGAGCATATTTTTGACCATCTGACCATTTTTGAATGTTGGCAGCCTCCCAAACAATAATTGCCCCCATATTCAAATACTTTAATAGTGTTTTTGTTTTGTTTTGTTTAAAAACATTTTTTTCAGTTACAGTTGACATTCAATGTTATATTAGTTTCACGTGTACAGCATAGTGGTTAGACACTTATATAACTTATGAAGTGATCCCCCCACTAAGCCTAGTACCCACCTGACACTACACATAGTTATTTTGATATTATTGATTGTACTATCTATGCTGTATTTTACATGCCAGTGACTATTTTATAACTACCAATTTGTACTTCTTAATCCTTTACTTTTTCCACCTGGCCCCTCACCCCAATCCTCTCCATCTGGCAACCATCAGTTTCAGTTTGTTCTCTGTATCTATGAGTTTGTTTTTGTTTTGTTTGTTCATTTATTTTGTTTTCTACATATAAGTGAAGTCATATGGTATTTGTCTTTCTCTGACTTATTTCACTTACTTCACTTATTACTCTCTAGATCCAACCATGTTGTTGCAAATGGTAAGATTTCATTCTTTTTTATGGTCGAGTAATGTTTCCTTGTATATATGTACCACTTCTTCATCCATTCATGTATCATTGGACACTTAGGTTGCTTCCATTTCTTGGTTACTGTAAATAATACTGCAATGAACATAGAAATGCATATATCTTTTCCAATTAGTGTTTTGGAGTTCTTCAGATAAATACCCTGGAGTGGGATTGCTGAGTCATGTGGAAATTCTATTTTCAATTTTTGAGGAACCGCCATACTCTTTTCCATAATGGCTGCATCAATTTGCAATCCCATCAACAGTGTCTGAGGGTTCCCTTTTCTCCACATCCTTGCCAATACTTATTGTTTGTTGATTTATTGAGAATAGCCATCCTGGCAGATGTGAGGAGATATCTCATTGTGGTTTTAATTTGCATTTCTCTGATGATTGGTGATGTTGAGCATCTTTTCATATCTCTATTGGCCATCTGTATGTCCTTTTGGAGAAATGTCTATTCAGATCCTCTGCCCATTTTTTAATCGGATTGTTTAGTTTTTTGCTTTTAACTTATATGAGTTCTTTATATATTTTGGATATTAACCCCTATTGGATGTATCTTTGGCTGTTATCGTCTCACACTCAGTAGGTTGTCCTTTCATGTTGTTAATGGTTTCCTTTGCTATGCAATTAATTTTTTTAGTTCAATATAATTTTTGTTTTGAGCTTGTTGTACCCAAATAGTTGTCCTTTATCACGTGTTAAAGTGAAGGGAAAAAAAATGGAGGCAGAATTACTATGTAAATGGTGAATTTCTGCCAAGTGAGGGCCAAATGACATCATGTTACGGTTTTGTAGTTGTTGGAACATAGAAGAGCGGTGGAAAAAATGACTGCTCTCACAGTCTACAGATATATGGGCAAAATAACCAGAAAAGAACTTGAACCTTAATGGTGAGCACCATGTTCTTTCCTGAGTGGTTTTAGTTTCAAGTAAACAACAACATCCATCACATTAAATAAATGTTACTAAATTGAATTTTACTGGGTTGCATCTTTTGTATACATTCAATTAGTGAATGTGTTTGAATTTCATAACTTAAATGATTTATAGGCTTAAGGAGTTACATCTAGGTTTAGATTTGTGCATATTTTAGCAACATTATAATACAAATCATTTTAAATTAACACCAATGTTAAACAGACTTTTGTTTCATTTAAAAAGAGTCTGTCCATTATTCATGTTTGAGAAACAGTAATATAATGGGGGAAAGCATGGGCTTTGGAATCAGCTAGAATTAGAATCAGCTAGAATTTGGAATCAGCTAGAATTGGATTCAACATCCAATTTTTCTATTCCCTGACTGTGTCATCTTGGATAAGTTGCTTGTCCTTAACTTCTTATTTTCTAAAAGGTGTGATTATAATAATCAGCAAACACGCCTGATTTGCATACATAGATTACTCAACAAAAACAGAATATGTTGTTGTTTTTTTTCATGCTCCCATGGGACTCTTAAGGTAGAAATATCTTTGGCCATAAAACCAATCTGAACAAATTTAAGGCCCGGCCGAGTGGCGCGGTGGTTAAGCGCTGGCCTGGGAAGCCAGCGGCCCCGGTTCGGTCCCACATATGAGGGCCAGTGACACTGCCCTCAAAAAAAAAAAAAAAAAAAAAAAGAAAATGAACAAATTTAAAAGAATTGAACCATTCATACCACAGTCTCTGACTATAATGGTATCAACTAAGAATAAATAACAGAAATACCACAGGAAAAAGCTCTCTATACACTTGTAAACTAAACAACACACTGCTAAATAATTCATAAATCTAAAAGGAAGTCTCAACAGAAATAATATACATAGAACTGAATGAAAGTAAAATATTTTGAAATATGTGGGATATATATAACTAAAGCAGTGCTGGGAGGGAAATTGTGTAGCCCTACATCCTTACATTAGAAAATCATGTAAACATTATAGAAAATAATGTAAACATTCAAATAAACATTATAATGTCATTTCCTACCTCAAGAATCTAGAAAAAGAAAAGTACAGTAAACCCAAAAGGAAAGAGAAGGAAGCAAAAAAGCGAACTCAATGATATTGAAACAGGAAAACAATAGAAAAAGTCAATGAAACAAAAATCTGGTTCTTAGGAAATCTTGATAGAATTAGTAAACCTCTAGCAAGACTGAGAAAAGAGAAAGAGGGAGAGAAAACACAATCACCAATCACTGGCAGCAGGAACACTTTCCATTTCATTTAATAAGGCCAATATTACCCTGAGGGACAAAGACGGTAAAACGGATCAGTATCTTATGAACTTAGACACAACATACCTCAAAATAATGATGAGCTAAATATAACAGTGTATGAAAAAAAAATTGTATACCATGACTAAGTGGGATTTGTTCTAGGTATGAAGGCTGATACAACGTTCACAAATATATTAACAGCCTAAGAAGAAAAATCATATGATCATGGTAATTGATTCAGCAAAAGAATTTGACAGATTCCAACATTTCATGATAAACACTCTCAGCAAATTGAGGATGAAAGGAAACTTACTCAATTTCATAAAGAACCTACAAAAATCCTACAGCTAACATTGTCCTTAATGGGAGATTAAGGCACTTTTCCTCAAAGACTGGGAACAGGACAGTGATGTCTGCTGTCCTTTCTCTTATTCAACAAAGTACTGGATGTTCTAGCTACCACAGTAAGGAAGACAAAGAAATAAAAGGCATATAGTTTGGCAAAAAAGAAAGAAAATTGTGACCACTTATGGATGCCATGGTTGTCTGTATAGAAAATTCCAAGGAATCCACCACACTCTACTCACCTCCCCCGCCAAAGAAAAAACAAAAACGCTGCTAGAATTAATTTAGTTCAGCAAAGTCATAAGATATAAGATCAATACATAGAAATCAATCATAGTTTTATATAATAAAACAGTGTGCAGCTGAAATTAAAAACAAAATACTATTCATCATGACTTTAAAGAAAATGAAATACTTAGGTATAAATCTAACAAAATGTATCTGAATCCTGAAAATGGCAAGAATTTTTTTTTTTTTTTTTTTTTTTTTTGTGAAGGCAGTGTCACTGGCCCTCATGTGGGACCCAAACTGGGGCCGCTGGCTTCCCAAGCCAGCTCTTAACCACCGTGCCACTCGGCCAGCCCAAGAAATTTTTTTATTGAACAAAACAATCAACAAGCACTGGTGAACCAATCAGCTCTAGTGAATTAGACAATGTGGGGGATACAAAGAAAGTCTAGACTTGGTCTACTTTCTGAGAGCTGAGAGTGGAAATGGGGAAATGAAAGAAGCACAAGAGAGAGTCTACAACAGAATGCAGGTGGCATAGAACGGTAGAAAGAGCTTGAGACTAGGAAACTGGAAAGTGTGTATTTCAACCCCAGAACTTGCACTTCCTGTCTGTGTAGATTTGGTACATTTTTTAAAAATCTATGAGCCTCATATCCCTCATCCACAGAGTGGAGCTAATAATAGCTACTCACTTCACTGTAAAGATTAGACAAAATAACCTATATGATTAACACTCAAGCATTCCCTCTGACTCAGTCACCCGCCAGCTATTACCACATGTAGTATATGCATCATCCCCAAGAATTAGGTATGACCATCATCCCCAGCCTACAGGTGAGGAAACAAGCCTCAGGAAGCTAACTATCTTCTCCACAGTGTCAAAACTCTTACACTGCAACACTGAGTTCCAAATTGTGTCTCTGAATCCATAGCTCAAGTTCTTAACTGTTACATGGTATTACCTTTCAATCTATCTTATTTGTTTTCATAACCCTAAAATCTTTTCTTCAAAAATCCCCAGGCTAAGGGCTGGAATGAATTGATGGGCAAATAAAGCAAATGGGTAGTCTGAGCTCCTCCTTAAAACAAGTTCATTTCCTAAAAAAGACACATTAAGTCTTATATCCCATCCCCTGCCTCTATTTCCCCCCACCCTTCATTAGATTTTAATTCCAAAGTCACTCCCATATAGAATTTGTTTAATCCCTGTATAGGATTTTGTTGGTTATCAGGATAAACTAAACTTGTCCCTACTGTCTTCACCTCTCATTCCCACTGCACCAAAGATACTTGTGGAGAAACAGCAACAAAACCTTACCCTCGCCTCTTCAGCTTCCTCTTCCCCAGGTGGTAACGAGAGACATACTCAGTAGGGACATCCTTGAAGAGACACACCTTGTGGGATACAGCCTCTGGAAAACTACAACAGGAAGAACCAGAGCTCACAAGCGTTCATTAATGCTTCATTTCTGGATTTCTAGACTTCACCTATAAAAATGTAGCTTGAGCTTGGGTTCCATTTATAAAGTATCAAATCTGTATATTTTAAACATATTGACAAAGTCTTAAATGTTTCAGTTATGAAAGATCATAGAATGCTTTCTGAGGACAATTTTTGTATTATAGGTAATAGTTGGGCATCAGTGTGACCAATAAATTGTGTATTTTTGAGGACAGGATGACATTTATTTATCTTTGAATATTCAGCTTGGTATAATGCATAACACACAAAAGAAAGTAAAATATTTATTGATTTACTGACTGAATGAATACATGAGTAAATGTGATCAATGTCTAACTCAGCTATCTAAAGGATTACAGTGATGGTTAATTTTATGTGTCAATTTGACTGGGCCATGGAGTGCCCAGATATTTGGTTAAACATTATTTCTGGGTGTGTCTGTGAGAGTGTTTCTGGATGAGATTCACATTCATTTAAATCAGACTGAGTAAAGCAGATTACCCTTGCCAATGTGGGTGGGCCTCATCCAATCCACTAATGGCCTGAATAGAGAAAAGAAAAAGCTGAGTAATAAAATTCTCTCTCTCTGCCTGACCATCCTCAAGCTGGGGACAAAGATCTTCTTTTACCTTTGCATTAGGACTTAGACTGGAATTCATGCCATTGGCTCTCCTGGTTCTCAGGCCTTCAAACACACTGGAGCTATACTATTGGCTCTCTCAGCCTTTAAAATCATGTGAGCCAGTTTCTTATGATACGTCTCTCCATCTCTTTCTCTGTCTGTCTATCTATCTATCTGCACACACACACACACACACACATGTATATGTATATGTATAGTATATATGCATATGTATATAGGATGTATAGAGGATATATTATATATATATATATATATATATTATATACACATACATGTAGAAAAGCGTACTATGTCTACTCCATATCACTCAACCTCACAATGCAGAAAGCCAGATTTCCCATTGTGTCTCTTGCTCTTAGAACAAGTATAAACATCCTCTTCTATGTCCTTGTGGGAAGGTTTGAGGTTTGTCTGACTCCAAATAGCTTATCCAAGGAAATATCTTCTGTTGTTCACTGGGATATCTGTCCAAAAGAAAATTGAAGGCTGCTGTGGCTGAGCAAACAGAAACACTGTCCAGAAAGTAGCCAGCATGTCACAGTACTGCCTTAGTCCTTCTCCTTTCTGGAATTGCAAGGGTACCTTGAGAGCTTTCTATGTAGGTGCTAGGCACTGTTAGATGTTCTAAACATTATCTCATTTATTCTGAACAATGGTTCTGTGCAGTCGCCACTAATATCCCAAAGTTACGTGTGAGAAACCTGATGCCCAGAGAGGATGAAGGAGCCATATTTAAACTCAGGTCTGCCTGAATGCAGGGCACCCCTTACATTCATGGTATAGTGAACAGCTTTGTGAACAGATATGATACTTGAGAGAGTTGGGATTGACTCAATTTGGTGAGGAAAACCAGGCTCAAAGGCCACAACCTTGGGCTGCTCATCCACCTCTTTTTCACCCACAGCCATGCTCCTTTCAGACTAGGGGCCGTTTCTGTCCGTGGAAGAGACAGAATAGACAGCTCGTTGGGCCATGCTTTGGGCCACAGCAAACCTGCAAGCCATGTGCCCCAAAGAAAAGCCAGACTCGTCAGGAAACGTTATCTTTTCCAGATTGTACAAACTTTGGGGAGTGGAACTTAGGCAGGTTGATGCAGTTTAACGCAGACGCAATGTAGGAGGGGAAAGCAAGTAAAACTAATGAAGCTCAGTCTTTGATCTCTCCTAATCAAGGCCTTTCATGAGGTACTTTATGATCATGTAGTACTGAGTTCCTAATGAAAATGGTTTAAGAATGATTTTACTGGAGAGATCTAAGAAGCAGCCATCTAGGGAAGCAAGCCAGATATTAGGTAACTCAAGACCACTCAGGAAATCAAAACAAAGTTACAGCTCCATTAGCCAAGTGTAATGTTTTTGGAGGGAAGGCAGAGGGGCCCAGGTAGCCACAAATTTTCCCTGCCTTCATCCTCCCTGGGGAAAATATCAAGTGCGTTGCACATTCTAATCTAGGGCATCTTAATCCCCATTCTTAACTTGTATTCAGGCAGGACTGCAAGTCTTTTGCCACCTTTGCACACTAGCACTCTGCTGTTTACCTTAGAATAATTTGCCTTTCCACTCTTGGCAGCATGTGACTTGCCAGATGGACACTTCATTGAGTGTACATGTTCTGGAAGGAAGGAAATGCCTCTTGGGATGTGCCTGATGGAAAACAAAGATGTCCAGTGTATTACTCTACATTTCAATAGCACTTCATATTTGCAGAGGGCTTTATCATAATGTTTTATTAGTGATGCATACAAAAACCCACCGAGAGAGAGAGGGTGATGTTTTCACCGTGCAAACAAAGTGGAGGCCCATTCAGGCTAATTTGCTCCAGCCCACACAGCAAGGATTAGAAATTCTAGACCCCAAGTTACATGTTTTCAGAGCCTCACTTGTTTTCGGTTCTCTGAGGTTGCAGCTATGACTACACAAGCCCAAACTGAAGCTGAATAGCAACTTAAGGCAGTATTCTAAGTGTGCATGCTAAATATAGATATTGTATGAGGTGTAATAAATACGTCACAATGGAAAGATCATGAGAGTAGTTTGCCATGTTCTTTATTTACAAAATCTTAATGTTTTTCTGGTTCTTCCAGTTGATCTTCAGAGACTCTTCTATTATACCTTCCTTCTCCATTCTACTGCCAACTATGAATATCCCTAAGGCTCTCCCTCTTGAATTTTGATCCCATTACTCTCTCTAGCTTCAAATGACACCACAATATTAATAAATCACAAATTACCAAGTTGTTCTCTCTCTTCCAAATTACTTCTGTCTTTTATTCATTTGTTGATTAAAGACGTATTTCTTGTATCTACCACATGGTAGAAGCACAGGACAAAGAGATGATTAAAACTTGGTGCTTCCTTTCATCTAGTTCATAGGCTAGAAAGATATGGCCGCATAGAGAAATTCCAATATTCCATGACAAATGTCATGATGATCTCGGCACTTTTAGGGCAGACAAGCATCTTGCCCTGCCTGGGGCTAGGGAATCAAGGAAGGACTCCTAGAGGAAATAAATTTGTTCCTAATTTTTCTTCCCAATTTATCACACAATAAGTCATATATCTGGTGTTTAATAACTTAGAATTTATTGTGTGTAAGTCCAGACTGAGAACACAAAACACCACATGCGACACTTATCTATATCCTCAAGTATTTTACTGTATAGGCAAGAAGAATGGACATTTCTACAGAACCAGAAGATACCAGATTGAGATTTGTTTTTCTTCATCTAACTAGTTAGGCATTTTTATCTCTCAATTTCAGTGTTTGTTTTTGTTTATTTTGTATGGTTCTTGATGGAACTAGTTTTTAGAAAAATAAATTCTTTTAATGGAAAACTTTGTGTCCACTAGTTATTTACCATGTAGCTGAAAGGAAACTGCAGAACATCTTTGAATTTACTTTCTTATTCCCCAAATGGGACTTATTAATAAAATTAATACTATGAGAGTTTTATGAGAATCAAATTACAGGGATGCCGTTATAAAAAGTGCTTTTCAAACTCTAACCTGCTCACCATGTGAATAGTGGTTAGATTATTTTACATTTAAGTAGAATAAATATATTTAAACATTTTAATTAATTGTGAATCCATGAATAAAAAATTTTAAACATCTGTTTCAAATAAGATAGATTACAAAATGTTTAATAGTCTTGAATTTACTTTCATCATATGCTCCAAATAATTTGTACAGTGCTAGTAACTCTCAGAAGGCATTGAGAATCAGAATTTTAATTTTCTAGGAAAGATTCAAGAAATTATCAAGTAATAGTTCTCATTTTCTGCAATAAGACAGTTGGGACTTAAAGAGGTTTAGTATCTTTCTTAGGTTCATAGAACTTAGGAAACGTAGACGTGGAATTAGAGCCGTGTCTCCTGAGTTCTCATGCATCACACTTTATTTGTTGGATTGGGTGAATTTCTTACTGGAGGCAATTTACTTAGGTGGTATTAGGCCAAGGCAAACAAGATCCCATCTGGGTGATATGTGTTCCAAAGGCTTTTATTTCTCTGCTGTTCTGCTTTACTTAGCACCATGTTATACACGAGATGGAGCAGGAAACATGCTGGCACTGAAAATAAGGGACTCTCCCTCATAGGGTGGGCATAGATACTTATAGCCCATTATGAAGTCCCAGAAGCTGAAATCACTTGTTCCTGGGAGCTCAATTCACTACCATCTCCAAATGTCCTCCCCACCCCTGGCGCACACATGCATGTGCGTGCATGCACACACACTCATACACACACATACACACATACACACACACACTCATACACACATCGAAGGTCTATGTGAAATGATCCTCCAAATGGTCTCTTGAGAGATGGAAGGGGTAGGCCTGTATTCACCAGTTCTCATTCCACGTCCATAATTCCACAAGGAAATAATTCACTCACACATCCAGATATGAGGTCCAGTAGTTGCAGATACAGGATCCGTGCCATAGTGTCAGGGAAGGCTCAGAGCAGGAAGTGAGACATGGGCGGTGATGCAGTAGTAAATCTCAGCAGGCTACACCTAAACAAAGATGTTGCTGAAGCCATGCTGGGCTAGGGTGTGCCTGGAAGAGGAGAGGGCAAACATAGGAGGCCAGACCTTACGGTGCATCATGTCTTTTTGTAGGCAAGCACTAATACAGTACTTACTGTGCATCATATGTTCTTCTGAATGTTTTCCTCATGTCAAGGCATTCATTTCTCACAATAACTTATGATGTAGGCCCTAGTGTGATGTCCATTTTGCAGATGAAAAAAACAGACACAGAGGGGTTCATTAAGTTGCCTAAGTTTACACATTTGTTCAGTGGTGTACCTGGGAGTACAACTCAGGCAATCTGGCTCCAAAACTCATATTCAGACTATCCTACCCCAGGCAGTGCTTGGGAAGTGGATCAAGAAATGTTATGACTTTGAAACTGGCACAGAAAGAATAACTATGAAAGACACACCCAACTCTTATTTTAATGAATGTGAGACCGTTCAGTGTAATAGTTCAGAGAATGAATTTTGGGGTCAAAACTAGTATTCATTTACTTTTTCAACCTCTCTCTAGCTACCTTGCACAAACCACTTAACCTTTCATAACCTCAATTCTTTCTTCTGCATAATGGAGCATACTTATTTCTTAGGGTTCTTATGAGAAGCACTTTTAAAACACAGAATACTCAGTAAATCCTTCAGAAATAAGTGGTAGATTAAAATTGTATATTTTTGTAGAACTTCCATTATTTCATACGTCTCTTCTGTTTTTGAGAGGCCCCTTTAAAGAAACAGGAAAGTAGGAAGCTTAGTGCTGGCAGTATATGGTTCAGGAGGCAGGCAAATTATTAATTATATACTTGCTTTCTAGTTGAAATTTCTCTAAAATGTTTTTTCTGTCCTTGGCCAATATAAAAAACAAACAATCCTAACACTGAACAAGACTGAGTTCTTTCTGAAGAAAAAGCCAAAGGATTTCTTTTTTATGAGGTGACAGATCTGAGAATCGCGGCTCCATAATTACTAACCTGCTAGGTATTTTTTTTTCTTCTTAATATCACTCATCTTTAGTTTATTCATTTTTTTAAATGGGTATAATAATTCTTTTTTAAATTAAATTTATTGGAGGTAACAATGGTTAGTAAAATTACATAGGTTTCAAGTGTGCATTTCTATAATACATCATCTGTATATTACATTGTGTATTCACCACCCCGCAGAGTCAGTTCTCCTTCTATCACCAGATATTCGATTCCCTTTTCCCTCTTCTACCATCTCCCAGCCCCCATTACCTTCTGATAATTACTAAACTGTTGTCTGTGTCTATGAGTTTTGTTTATTTGTCTGGTTTCTTTGTTGCTTTCGGTTTTATATCCCACATATGAGTAGAACTATGAAAAGGCTGTGGAGAAAAAGGAACCCTCATACACTGTGGGTGGGAATGCAGATTGGTACAGCTGCTATGGAAGGCAGTAGGGAGGTTCCTCAAAAATTTAAGAATAGAATTACCATCAACCCAACAGTCCCTCTCCTGGGTATCTACCCAAAAAATATGAAAGCAATTATACATAAAGATACATGTATTCCGATGTTCAATAATAATTCTCATTTAGCTGGTTGTCCTGACAATCATATAATATGGTGTAGGTAAAGCAACTGGCCCACCCTACGAGTATTTGCTAAACTAAGACTGCGTGCTGGGGAAGAACATATGAGACCAAAACTTTGTCCAAAGTAAAAGAAGTCTTTGCTATGATGGTCTTCACCCTTCTTTGCCTCCTCATTGTCTATTAGTATTTGGGGGGCATGAGGGGTTATCCTTTGTGTATGTATAAGTTGGCACTTGATTCTTAGCCCAATGAAATGGCGAGTGACTAAAGATAATGGGACTAGTGCATGACAAAATGGCTAGTATTGGAATGGAGAGGTTGATAAATAATCATAGGGCAATTCAAATTTAGTTGCCAGAATTCAATTTTTGAAGAATCATTTTTATTTTTGTTTTTGTTTTTGTTTTGTTTTGAGGGCAGTGTCACTGGCCCTCATATGTGAGATCGAACCGGGGCCACTGGCTTCCCAAGCCAGTGCTTAAACACGAAGAATTATTTTCAAGACATGGAGTAAGTTGCATTGTTTAAGGACAGAGGGTAGACAAGAACTAAGTTTTATCGGTGGGTGGTATTGAGGGTGGGAAAGACAGGCTGTACCTCGTAGTTTTCCAGGAGATTCACATGGGACCCATTTGACTCCATAGTTGCATCTTGGGCACTGTAACCGCAAAACCAGTTCAGCAGCAGTTCTTGCAGTTTTAGTGTCTGGAAACGAGAACAGGGTCATATATAAGACTACAAGTGCATGTTGTTTGTTTGGGTCTTAGTTTGAGATTTGGCCAAGGCCAGTATTGGACAGGTGCCTAGATGCCTCCTTGGAGATGATTGGATCCAGAGCACAGCATCTGGGGCACAGCATAACTCCATCAATGTGAGGCTGTGGATGAGATGTCCTGGCCTTAGTCATTGTCCAGATCCCTTTGGTACACAGTGTAGATTGGTTCTGGGACTTGGAAATAAAGTAAGCATTACCCAAATCCCCACATAAATTTAGTGACATTAATAGAAATATATTTTATACTTTGAGACAATAGCCCACTCCCCAGTAATTTCTGGAAAGCCCTGGGGTGACTCTCACCCCTGCTTACGATCTTCCCATGACTCACGCACTTCCATGGTAACCCCCCTCCTTCCCTGGCCCCGCCATCCACACTGCGGTGCCCTGACAATATTAGGGTGGTACAGCACACTCTTTGTTGCTTGTGATTTCTGAGAAATGCTACTAACTGTATCAAGAATACTATTTCCCAACACTCCTAAGGTTGTGACATCCTGGAGATTCCAAAATGGTTTGCTCTCAGAAAGCTTTCCAGGACTGAAAAAAAAAAATCTCTTAGATGCAGAAAAGAGGCAAATGCACTCCAGGAGTTTATAAGGAGTCCTAGCAGTGTGTTTGCATGATTCTATATTTTTTATTAGTAGCATATATTTAAACTGCAGTCAATTAAGACTGCTCTCTCTTTCTCCTACCTCTTGATCATATATATCCCTGTGTCTAGTGGTGTTGGAATGGCTGAGGGTATCTGGGAGGTCCAGCTAATGGAAAGTTGAATTGGAGGACTCTTTAGTTTGTGTTTAGTAGAAGAGATGCATTTTATTCTTGTAGTTACTTCTGTGTTGTAATTAATATATATTTAATATATGTCTAGCCACCCAGTGTAGACTGGCTTCTAGAAAAACTTCTACTGCCCCATGTCCTGACTGACCCAGCATTGTAATATCACATTCAAGGCCAGGTGACTTAATGTGATATTAATGGATCCTTTGGCATCTAGAACCAGAATTCTATGGTTAGAGGGGAGGAAGAAACAATTTTGAAATGTATGAGCCAAGAGTTAATTCTGGAAAATTCTACCATTTTAAAAATGTGTAAAATTGCAAGCAAAGAATTTGGTTTTTGACAAAGCCTAGAGAAAAAAAGAAGTTCTCTTCTGTTAAATACATGTCTCATGAGGTAGCATAGAGAATTGTAAATGTACCATGTTTTTTTGTCACAAAAAAATAGAATTTATCATTCTGTGTTTGTAAGGGCATAATCTCCCCCAAATACTACAAAGAGCTGGTATGTTTGTAAGTGGATTTGCATGTTTTATGAATGCCATTAATAATAGAATGCAAAATTTAATCAGATATAACTGCAAAATCTGAGCTATTTTTCTGTTTCCCCTATTTTGCAAAAATCACAAAAAAATGTCCTGTGAATAGTTGGTCAAAGAGTTATGTAGCCAAGAAAATGTAGGGGGAAAAAAGAATAATATAGGTGTCAGATAGTTCATAAAAATATTATTTTTTGTGGATTTTTTGGTCACGCTTATCGCATTTATCAGCTTTTTACTTGTTGACTGAGGCCCTTTATCTCATAAATTCTCACTGTTTTCTTATTTTGCACTGATAATTTGTATTCATTTCCTTGAAATGGTATACGTCTATTGTGTAAACTTCCAGCATCACAAAACCTAGATCTGCTTTTTCCTCTACGCTCTGCACATTTTGTCATCCAGTCCTATCATGGACCTGCATTATTCTGCCTTCCTGTTACTCAGTGAGCTCCTTTTGAATAGCTCACATTGCCACCCCTCCACAGATTCCAACATGGGGCATTGGGTTGGGCCAGGGACCAGGGATCATCCTGACCTCTTGAGATCCAAAGTGTCCCTACTGTCCATCTCTAATATGAATCATTAACCCTAGACCACATCCCTTCTGGATTTCTCTTTCTAGGCAATCACCCAGGGATACCTGGGGGACCCTGACTCCTAATATACACATGTCTGAATCGCCCAACTGTCTGGCTCATGCAAGACCCTTCTCCAGAAGATAAGCTAATAGAAGTAAGCAAGAGGCCAAAGAGTCATATGGGTGTGGGAACCAAAGCTCTTAGAAAATCCCTAGTAATAGGTTTAGGGAAGATGAATCACTAAGCAGACAATGGGCAAAAGAATTAACCTTTTTTGAAAAATAAATTGTATTTATTTTAAAGCCTGTCTGTGACTTTCCTTTACATCTGAAATAAAGCCAAAAGACCTGGCAATGGTCTTCAGGGTCCTTCATGATCTGTCCCTCCCTCCAAACTCTCTACCCCCATCTGTTGCCACTCTCTGCTTTGCTCACCAAGTTCAAGGCACATGAGCCCACTCCCAGACCATCAAACTTGCATTGATTATGTCCACTTCTGTGCTTTTAAATACATACGCCTTACTTTCTAGAAATTCTTGTCTATATTTTTATAAATTTTTTACTGTCTCAGCCGTCAATTCTCCATTTAAATGCCTGTTCTTAAATTCATTCTCAGGAAAATCTTTCATGACCGCACTGCCTAAACTAGATCCCATCCTTTACTTTCTATCTCAGCATCAATCACTTAACATTTAGTAGTTTTTATAGTTATTTGATTAATCTAGATACGTACTTGGATTTTTGTCTCAATCCTTCACCACACTATAGACATTTTATGGCACCTAAAAGATGCTTCAAAGATATTTGCCCACTATCTTCAAATGCCGTTCATTATAAATATAGCCACAGGAACCTATAAAGAGGATATATGTGATGCAACTTTAAACTTGTGTACAATTACAAATCACACTGGCTGTTTAATAGATGATAGATAGATAGATAGATAGATAGATAGATAGATAGATAGATAGATATTTGCTGAATAAATACATGATACATGCATGCATGCATGAATGAATGAATCCTTAAACCAAAGATAGGGAACTGGGGCAAGTTCAGATCATCTCGAGTGGATATGAATACAGGCATGTATTATTACGTATGGCACAAAATTTAAGGAGATGCTCACTCTCAGTTCCTGCAAGGTTCTTGTATAATAATATTTCATACCCCGATTCTGCACTTTCATGAACTGAAGAAAGAGCCTCCTTAAATTTTGAGTCCTAGCCACCTCTCTTGTGTCATCCTACTCTGGGTCCTGAAGTTGTTTCCTGGCAGAGACTCCAAACAGAGAAAGATGCAGCACACTGACCTTTACTGACTATTGTTTGGGGTATGAATAATTTATGGTGACCTAAATATTCACGATTGGCATGGATGGCTTCGTTTCTTGCTGGCCTGGATCTTGATAACTTCTAGGACAGTATTCCTCCATCTTCAGTGTGCATAGAGAATCACACAGGATGCTAATTTAAAAGTGCAGATTACCATCCCTTACCCCAGGGGTTCTGGCTCAGGGAACATGAGAGCACACTTTGAAACCCACTGTTGTAGTCCTTCTTTTTATTTAAAGATTTTATTGGGGAATTGGGGGAGGGGAAAAGACAAGTTGCTGTCTTTTTGTTCTTCAGTCTAGTTGCGGAGGACGTTGCTTCACTGGCCAGAGTTGGAATCGTCATTGCACTCTTCCCGGATGAGGCAGATCGGTCGCTGGCCGCTGGATGGTTGCTCACCGTGGCTATTGGCAGCTCACGCTGGCTGCCGGCCACTCACGCTGGCTGCTGGCCACTCACTGTAGCCCATGGCAGCCCACTGCAGCAGGGGCTGCAGCCTACACTGCCGCCAGGGCTCACACAGCCCAGCTCCTGGTGGAGCTGTTGTTAGCTGTAGATTGCAGGACCACTGGCCCTCATATGTGGGATCTGAACTGGGGCTGCTGGCATCCCAAAACAGCTCTTAACCAATGTGCCATTCGGCCGGCCCTGTAGTCCTTGACTGGAGGACAGTCAGCTGATTGTCCTCCAATCAACTCTGTGAAAATATGATAGGAACTTGTGGCAGAGACATTGTTATGTGGTTACAAAACCATTTCATTTTCTTTCTAGAAACACAAATAGACCACAATTCCCACCTGCCTTGAAGTCAGGTGAAGCCACGGGACTGATTTCTGGGCCAGGGTGATTGTTCAATAGCTAATGTAGCCTTCCGTCACTAATGCAAAACTCAATTTTCCCTTCTGACCAAGGTAAGAACTGTCGTACGTGGCATTAGGGATGCTGTGTTACTTTTTTAAATTTGACTTTTTATTCAGCATATTTAAAAGCACTGAAATGCACATTTGATGATGAAACATGTTAAATTAACATTGAAAATAAAAACGTGGGTTCTAAAATCAGATTGCTTGGGTTTGTATTTCAACTCCACCAACTAGTTGTGTGTTTGAGGAAGTTATGTAATCTCTTTGAGCCATAGTTTCTCATTTATAAAATAAAGGGTATAATACCTATAAATAGTAAAAGTGGAACAGTAGCTATTATTACTGCCATCATCATTATATTGTTAATATTATTTATATTTATTAGTATTAATAATTAATATATAAATTAACTCATACAATAATTTAAAATGTAAAAAATAATATGCTATAATATACCTAATATATTATTGTATACCAATAATAATATACACAGTGTGCCAAAAAATGTATACACATTTTAAGAAAGGACAAAACGATTAAATTTGTAATACTCAACATATACTGATAAAAAAAGATGAATACAAATCACATTTGACTTCTGCAATTACAAGAGGTGCTCAAAGTGGTTACCATCAGCGTCCAGACACTTCTGTTTCTGGTGAACTACTGATTGAGCAATGCTGACCAAAGAGTCCACCTGTATACATTATTTTGGCACCGCGGTGTATTACGTATTCATAATATGTACTAATGTTAGCATTATATGTTAGCATTTATCAATAACAATATATTGGTGTTAGTAATATATATTAATAAATATTATATATATATATACACACACACACACACACATATTATCAGCATTAGTAAAATTGGACTAATCTTATATGTATTTTTTCTTCATCATATTTTCAAGTTTTGGAAACCCAGAGTTTTTATCCCATCTACTGAATCTTGACATTATGGTTCTAATTATGTTGAAAATGCTCTCAATTAATCCATAAGGAGGCTTTATAACATTTTTCATATAGAATGGATATCTTTTACCTTAGTACACATGTGATCCTATCGAGATGCTGTGAGGTGAAGTACTAACTACTGGCCCCAGAGTGCACACAGGTGTTTTGTCTCCTTGGATTCTCCTCCTGCTAACAAATCATGAAGCTATGTTATGACTCTCCCTGCAGGCTTTTTCTATCTGATTAAAGTCAATAAGAAAATGCCTGAATTTTGCATTAGTCCTCAGATTACAACAGATTTCAACAAGATGTCAAGTCAAATCCAAAAAATGTGTATCAACAATCTTTGCCAATAACATTGCAAGCAACACTGAAGTTTCTCCTATGAAAAATTCAACTCAAAAAAGGTTCTCCTCAGGGGATGGCCGAGTGGTGTGGTGGTTAAGCGCTGGCTTGGGACGCCAGTGGCCCCGGTTCCGGTCCCACATATAAGGGCCAGTGACACTGCGCTCAAAAAAAAAAAAAAGAGTTCTTCTCTTAATGAATTAAAGGCAAAAACAAAAGAGACTCTTTCTCCCACACATCAGAGATAGGCAATCTATATGTCAATACATGTTACATTAGATACATATATGTGTATGTATAATAGTTATATTTAATAGTTAACAAGTAGTGATTTCTTTGCAATGGCTTTATTAAGATACAAGTGGCAGGGCCAGCCCAGTGGCGTGGCAGTTAAGCGCTGGCTTGGGAAACCAGCGGCCCCGGTTCGGGTCCCACTTATGAGGGCCAGGGAGACTGTCCTCAAAAAAAATAAGAAATCTCCTTCACGAAAAAAAAGATACAAGTGGCATACATTAAACTATACACATATTTAAAGTGGACTATTTTAGAGGCCTGGGCACCTAGCTTTCCTGGGGTTAAGTCCAGCCACTACCCCTCACTCCTCACCCCTCACCCCTTACCCTTCACACCTCAGAAAAAGATTAAAAATAAATAAATAAAGTGGACAATTTAATAAGTTTTGACATATATACACACCCATGAGCTTATCACTAAAACCAAGATCAGGAACATATCCATCACTCCCCCAATTTTCCTGTGACCCCTTGGAAGCTTCTTCTTCTCCCCAGGAAACACTGATCTGCTTTCTGTCACTATGGATTAGCTGGCATTTTCTAGAATTTTATTGAAATGGAATTATACAGTATATACTTATTTTTGTCTGGCTCCTTTCTCACCTTAATTATTTTGAGATTTATGCATGTTGTTACACATGTAAGTAGTTCATTCTCTTGTACTATTGAGTAGTAAGCCATTGTATGAATATACCACAATTAGTTTAGCCATACACCTATTGACGAACATTTGAATTGTTTGCAGATTTGGCCTATTACAAAATAAACTTATGTATATTCATGTAAACATCTTGAATGGACATATGCTTTTATTTCTTTTTTTGAAAATACCTAGGAATGAAATGGCAGGATCATATGTGAGGTATATGTCTGACTTTTAAGAAACTGTCAAGGAAGACTTCTGGTAAAATGGCGCAATAGACAGACGCTGTGCTAACTGCTTCCCTGGATCACACCAAAATAACAAGCAAATTATACAGCATTCAACCCTGGAGGTCCCCGGAACACTGGATGAACAGAACCACTAAACAAAGAACTTAAAGAGGAGGCCACGTCGGGTCTGGTAGGAGAGCGGAGACAAGAGAGGGCGAGCCCCGTGAATGAGGTCCCAGCCGTGGGAAGCTTGTCTGGTTGGGGGAGAGACCCTCCAGCTGCACTCCAAGCTCACCAGCCCAGAGCTCCTTTGCCGGGAAGAGGAGTTCTAAGATAGCTGGCAGTAAATTAGTGAGGACTCTCTTTGCTCAGCTCGGTGAGGCTAAGAGCGGCTGGAGAATCAGTGGGGCCCGCGCCCGGGCTTGCTCGCTGGTGAGCATTTACCTGGTTCCTGGTGGAGGGAGTAGCTGTGTGAGCCGGACCCGGGAGCCTGCGGGGATGGACTGACCTGAACACCTTTGGTTCAAAGGCTGGAGGTTTTTGGACTGTTGTCCCCGTGGTGCGGAGTCCGCACCCGAGTGTAAGGGGGGCGCCATTTTGTCGGGCTTGGGCCCTCCCACGGAGGATCAGGTCTGAGACCTCATTGGTCTGGTGGAATTGGCACAGAAGTACGTGTGTGTGCGCGCGCATGCGGCCTTGGATCCCCACCGTGCACCCGGCTTATACTGCGTTGCCAGGAAAACGCTGGGCGGGTGCCCTCCGGCTCCAATACGCCGCTCTCTGAGACCCGGGAGTGCAGGAGCCACCTCGGATCCCCACCCTCCGCACAGCTTGTGCTGCGTTGCCAGGGAAATGCCTAGTGGGAGTGATCCGCCTCCTACAGGCTGCCCACTGAGACAAGCCACCTCGGTCCTGCTCTCTGCACTGTGCTTGCAGAGTTGCCAGGCTGGTGATTGGTTGTCAGGCTGCTTGGTCTGATCTGCGAGCGGCTGATTGGGACAGGCTGAGACTGGGAGTTTTCCTGGGAGTGTTGGGCCATGAGCTGTGTGCCTGCATGATCCAGCCAGGGCTGTCCTGGTGATCTATCTAATACATCAAAGCAATCCCAGAGCGACAGCAAGAATGGGGAAACAAAGAAACATGTCACAAGTAAAAGATCAGAAGAATCCTCTAGAAATGGAATTAAATGAAACAGACGGATCCAACCTTTCAGAGACAGAGTTTAGAACACTGATGATAAGAATGCTTAAGGAACTTAGCGAGGACATAAAGAAGGATAGGGATACCGTTAAAAACAACCTGTTAGAACTAAAGAATACAATAACTGAAATGAAGAACACACTTGAAGGAATCACCAGTAGAGTAGATGAAGCAGAGGAGTGGATCAGCGATTTGGAAGATAAAATAGCCAAAATTACCCAGTTGGCACAACAAAAAGACCAAAGAATAAAAAACAATGAAAATAGTTTAAGAGCACTATGGGACAAGGTGAGACGCAACCATCTTCGACTCATAGGAATACCAGAAGGAGAAGAGAAGAAACAAGGGGTCGAGAATGTATTTGAAAAAATAATGACTGAAAACTTCCCTACCCTGGTGAAGGAAATCAACATACATGCCCAGGAAGTGCAGAGGGTTCCAAACAAGCTGAACCCAAACAGGTCCACATCAAGACACATCATAGTTAAAATGGCAAAGGTTAAAGACAGAGACAGAATTCTAGAGGCTGCAAGAGAAAGACAGCAGGTTACATACAAAGGAACTCCTGTTAGACTAACAGCTGACTTGTCTACAGAAACTCTGCAGGCCAGAAGGGAGTGGCAGGAGATTTTCAAAGTGACACAAAATAATGGCCTACAACCAAGACTGCTCTATCCAGCACGGCTATCACTTAAAATTGAAGGAGAAATAAAGAGCTTCTCAGAAAAGAAGCTTAAGGAATTCATTACCACCAAGCCAGCATTGCAAGAAATGTTAAAAGGGCTTTTTTAAACAAAAGAAAGGGGTAAACAAGGTAACCCAGGGAGACCAGGAATACAAATAACAAAATGTCAATACATATGCAGCTATCAATAATCATTTTAAATGTGAATGGGTGAAATGCTCCAATCAAAAGACAGAGAGTGGCTGAGTGGATAAGAAAATAGGACATATGTATATGCTGTTTACAGATGGAATAAAATATTTCATGCAAATGGTAATGAGAAAAAAAAAAAAAGCTGGAGTACCAATAGTTATTTTGGACAAAATTGACTTTAAAATGACTATAATAAAAGACAAAGAAGGGCACTAGAACCCTAATAAACATCTATGCACCCAACATAGGAACACCTAATTACATATAACAGATTTTGACAGACATAAAGATAGAGATCAACAGTAACACTATCATAGTAGGGGACTTCAACACCATTGTCACAAATGGACAGACCCTTTAGACAGCAAATCAACACAGAAAGAGGGGCCTTAAATGATACTTTTGACCAGCTGGACTTCGTTGATATTTTTAGAACATTTCACCCTGAAAAAACAGAATATACATTCTTCTCAAGTACACATGGGACATTTTCCAAGATGGACCATGTTATGTCACAAAACAAGTCTCAGTAAATGTAAGAAGATTGAAGTCATATCAAGCAGACATAAAGGAAAAACTGAAGTTGCTGGCTGGGAGGGAGTGGGGAAGAGGGAGAGGGGGAAGGTTTTGGACAGTGTAGATGAGACTACAATGTTGCTACAGGGATATGGGGACGGTTCTGGGAATGTAATTGATAATGTTGTGAAGAGACTATTATGTTGCGAGAAATAAGTCAGAGAAGAACAGGTACCATGTGATCTCACTTGTGTGTGGAGTCTGAAGAGCTGAGTGAACGATCAAAGTAAACAGACTCGTAGATGTAGAGGGAAAACTGAGGGTGGCTAGTTGGGAGGGGGGTGGGAATGGGGGAGAAGGGGAAGGGATTAGACAGCATAAATAGACAACTACAATATTGCCACAGGGATATGAAACACAGTTCGGGGAATATAATAATGCTGTAAAAATTTTGTGGTGTGTCAGATAGTCACATGTCTTGTTAGGGAGACCACTTCATGGATGGAGTAGAGGCTTGATCACTGCACTGTACACCTGAAGCTGATGTTGTATAATATGGTATGCCAACTGTAACTGAATATGTGGATGGTCACGGGATGTGGAGTATACTGTGGAGGGGAGTCAGGGGAGTTGTGATAGATATGTATGATATGGGGGAGGAGTGGGGTGGCAAACTGGGGGAGGGGGGTTGTCACTTTGGGGGGTAAAGAATGTAACTATTGCATTGTGTTGTACACCTGAAACTAATAATAAAAACAAAAAAAAAGAAACTGTCAAACTGTTTTCCAAAGTGGTTGTACTAGTTTATATTCCCACAAAGAGTGTATCACAGTTCAAGTTCTTGCACATCCTCAGCACTCAGTATGCCAGTTTAAAACCAATGTTTAGCCATTCTCATAGATATGTAGTGATAACACAGTGTGGTTTAAATTTGCATTTCTCATATGACTGATTATGTTGAACATCTTTACATGTGTTTATTTCCATTTATATATCTTTGTGAAGTTTCTGTTCAAATTTTTCACCCATTTTTTATTGGGTTGTTTGCTCTTAATGTCCAGTTTTGAGAGTTTTTAATATTCTGGATATAAGTTCTTTATCAGATATGTGGTTTCCAAATATTTTCTCCAAGTCTGTGGCTTTTCTTTCTCTTTTCTTAGCAGTGAGCCAGGAAGTTTAGAATTAATCTTTTAAGAAAACAAGACCCTGAAGTAGAGTTTAAGTCAGTTGTTTATAATATGAAATAAAATGACAAGTGTGCTTTGAAAATATTTGTATGCCATATGTACCCACATATGATTGCCACAATCATATTGCCACAAGGTTTAGTGACATCCTGCTTAATGGCTCTTGTTGGCATGGATTCCACTTGTCTTTGACACTCCTCTAATTTTAATAACCTCAGTCTGCCTTACCTGTCTTAGTACAACTAACGCTTCATTCCTACCAAAATAGCCTTTCAAATATGTAAATCGGATTACGTGGTATTTGTTCCTGTCTCTGTTAAAAAGAGAGGTACTCAGGATTCTGAATCCCAGATCCTTCATCAGCTGCCAGGTGTGGCCACCACCTCCCTGGATGGTATGATATCTCAAGGTGTGCTACACAGAGTGCAAGAATGCACATGCGACTTTCATACTGTTCCTGCCTGAAGCATGTCACAGACCCATGATAGAAAAAAAGAGACAAATCAGTGCAAAGTGTCTGGTAACAGGAAACCCTCCAAATGTGGGGTCTAACCACCCCATAAAGTGGATCAAAGAATAAACTTTGATGTACAAATATATTCAAACCCTGGCTATGCCACTTATTAATTTCACAAATTTGAGTGACTCATTCAGTATCTTTGTAACTTGGTTTCCTTTACAGAACAGTGGAGATAGTAAGCTCTAAGTCAAAGAATTGGTATGGGGAATTAAAATAATGCATCTAAAACTCACTATGGAATAAGGGATCAAATGATGAATTATTTTCATCACCAGGAGACAAAGAAAGTAGAGCAGGAAAGAGGAGTTTGGATCAATAATTATAATTTCTCACATGTATAGAAAATGCCCCATGTGTTAGAGATCTACATGTGCTATTATTCCTGTTTTAAAGATAAAGAAACTGAGGAAGAGAGGTTAAAAAAAAACTTCTCTGGGACTGGCCAAGTGGCACATTGGTTAAGAGGTGGCTTGTGACACCAGCGGCCCCGGTTCAGATCCCACATATGAGGGCCAGTGACACTGCCCTCTACAGGTGGGCAACACAGCTCCACCTGAGCTGGGCTGCGCGATTCCCGAGTCCAGAGTCTCGCCGATGGTGTAGGCTGCAGCCCCTGCTTCAGTGGGCTGCCATAAGCTACAGTGAGTGGCCGGCAGCCAGTGTGAGCGGCTGGCAGCCAGAATGATCTGCCAATAGCTGCCATAAGCAGCTGTCCAGAGGCCGGCGACCAATCTGCCTTACCCAAGAAGAGCGCATTGATGATACCAACATGGCCGGTGAAGTGATGTCCTCCACAACTAGACTGAAGAACAAAAGGACAGCAACTTGTCTGTTCCCCTTCCCTGGTTTCCCAATGCTTTTCCCCTCCCCCAATTCTCCAATAAAAATCTAAAAAAAAAAATCATTAAAAAACAAAAACTTCCCCACATTCATATATCTTGAACAGGGATTTGTGTGTAGTCCATCTGACAGATCCATTGAAATATCTTGTCTGTCTATTTATTGTCTGATTAATTCTAGATGAGAATATCTGAACACTACAGACATTTTGAGCCAGATAAAATTCTTTGTTGTAGAGTTCCGTCCTGTGCTTTGGACAATGTTTAGTCGCATCTCTGGCTTCTCAAACATCTCTGGCATTGGCAAGTATTTCCAAGGCACTAAAATCCGCCCGATGAAAACCACTGTGGAAGACAGAACTGCCACCCTGGACGTAGATCGAGTTTGGCCTTCCAGTGTATGAGTTCAGAGCATATATCACACCGAACAGTTGATGCAGCCCCCAACTTCTGTGCTGGGAACGTGTGAAGTTGTAATTTTGCAATCTAACCAGCTAGTATAATGCCGGAGGGCCTGAACTTTGACCCCACTTAAGAAGTAGAGTTTTGCAGGTGGTTGTCTCCATGGGGCATTTGGAGTCTTTTGTCACTGTCATCTAAAGCTGGAACATGTCTTTGGGACACCTTCCTGGCAGAGTGCCTCTGTAATGTTTTCAAGCTGTTGTGCACGCGAGGCCAATACATTCAAGTAAGAGAGAAAGCCCTCCAGGAAGTGGGAAATGTTCTCTAGATCTCAGTGGGAGCTCTCTGCCAAAGGAGTGAAGACTGCAGCTTCTCGGGGCCCCTGGAGTGGCAGAACTTGCACGTGTTATTAAAACATATTTCCTGGGGTCTAGAGAAAGGTGCAAAATGAGACATTTGCCACAAAAATTGCCAGTGGATCAATTTGGCCCTTGTTGAACAGACTTTGTTATGTAGACATATCTTGTTGGGACACTTATTTTTGTTTTGTTTTCCTTTTTTTTTTTTTTAATATAGCTGAAAAGCCTGCTATTACCTCACACTCCATCATAAATTTGGTCCTTTGTGAAAAAAGAAAAAAAGAATTTGGAACTGAAAAAGGGAAGAGCATTTTTTGGGCTGTAGCCATCTGCTTCTTGAGGAATGGTGGTCAGAGTAAATGGGAAGATATGGGTTTGTCTCTTGCGAATTAGTTGTGGAAGGAAACATTTCAGTGCTAAAAGGGACTTAGATGATATTATGGTAGGACTCCCTGTGTGAGCTGGGGAATGGCCCCTCCCTCTGTGAATCTCATTTTCCTCACTTGTAATTTGAAGGAGTCTGACTACGTAATGTCTGACGTCCCTCTCAATGAAAGTGTTTGGCAATAGGATGATTAGAACTGGGTTCATATGACAAGCGAGAAAGTGCTGAAGCAAAGGAGAAGCTCTTCTACTAAAATGTTCCCTTGATAGATTTGAATGGCTTGCTTGACATCTTTTCCACCCTCCTTTGGGCATGTTTTCCAGGCTCAGAGGCCTGCAAAGCTGGGTTCCAGGTGTGATTTTAGTCCTGCCAATTGGATATGGTGACTGGCATTGACACTTGAGTTCTAAATGGAATTAAGGGCGGAGAGAAGCAGCAGGATTCCAGACTCCCATTTTGCTTGTGCAATACGGTAGACAGGGCACATCTCTGAAGATAATTCTAGAAGTGGTTACTTGTTTCTTAACATAGAATGTGATTACTGTGATCACAGGCATGATTTCGACTTCTCTAGCTCCTGTCTGTGTTGGAGGTAGCTATCTCTCTGGCAGGTCAGCTCCGCCGCACTCTCCTAGAAGTCAATCCTGGAGGCACAGATTTTCCAGTCCTTTGGGAATTTGGTAAATCACCTTATTCTCTGTACTTAAAAGCAGTAGATCATGTAGATCATAGTATTATATAGTTAAGCATGCATAATCTGGGGCCAGAATATTCTGGTTGATATCCTGGCTCAGCTAATCAGTAGCTGTGTAAATTTGGGCAACTCTCTGAACCCCGGGTCTTTCATCTGTATAATGAGGAAATCGCTTACTGCTACAACTGTTGTGAGGACTAAATCAGTACATACACATACACATAACACACTCAAGAGCAAAGCCTCGTACGCAGGGAGTACTCTGTTTTAGTACTCTGGTTAGTACTCAGATTTTAGTTACTATCATTAGTAAATCCTTTTCTGCTTAAAATAATGAAAGTGGCTCCTGGTTTCTACCACTATATCTTGACTGACACAAAGTGCACTCAAGTGTGTCATCACTTGTGCAACTCTAAATAAGTCCCTTTTTCTTAGTTACAAGGTTCATAGTCTCAAAGGTGAACATGATTTTGATGGCCAACTAAATAGATTTGAGCCCTTGCAAAAATATATTTCTCCAACCCTTCCTTGTAATTTACAGAAAATATTAAGGAAACAGAGGTGAAAATGAGTGAATTCAAAAACTCTGTAGGATAATAAGAAAATAAATTTTTTTCTAACTTATTTGTTCTTTTCCATACTATCAATTTTTATAAAATCCATGCAAAAGTTATGACTTAGGGGCCGGCCGAGTGGTGCGGTGGTTATGCGCTGGCTTGGGAAGCCAGCGGCCCCGGTTTGGTCCTACATGTGAGGGCCAGTGACACTGCCCTCAAAAAAAAAACAACAACAAAAAAAGTTATGACATACTTCCACACCTACAATTAGAAATACTATTCTGAAGTGCCACCATCCTTATCCTTTGTAAAATCTTCATTCATTTCTTCTTGGCATGTTTCTTCTTGGCAATTGGAGGACATGTTTAGAAGGGAAAGAAGGGAGCTATTCTGAATCTGCACCTAAAGATTATTCTGAGAAGTTAAGAACTAGTATAAGAACAATAGGCAGGCAACTGTAGTGACGTCTCTGTTCTTCTGAGAGATGCCTTCCTTGTGCACAATCAATTAAGATCAGATCAAAAGAAAAAGGAAAAGAGTGAACAATACTAATTAGTATGATACTGTTGGTCCTAGGTTTACTCTTTACCAGGCCTGGTCCTCTTAACACTGACAAAATCCCCATTAGGTGGCATTACTATTATCCCCATTTTATAGATCAGGAAATGAAAGCACAGAGAAATTAAGTAATTTTCATTGCCACACAGTTATAAGTAACAGAGTCTCGGCTGAAAACAAAGCATTCACGACATGAAGTCCATGCACTTAATGACTGCATCATACTGCCTCGTAGGTATTAGAGCAACCTTGCCAGTTTTCAGTCTTTAAGTCTAAGAGCCAGTACTCAATATGTAGGGATTCAGGCTCATCCCACATAGGACAAACAGAGTAGAGGCAGCTTGGAGATTCTTCCCATGGCTCAGGGCTAAGCAGCCACAAATCTCTTTGTACTATAGCAGAAGCCAGCTTCCTTGCTTAATTGACTATGGGATGTAGCATTTATAAACTATGACATATTCAATCAACCACACACAAGTAAAATACTCAAAGTGAAGAGTGAAATTACATCTGTTTTTTCACAAGCCCTGTGTCTTCTTAAATGCTTTTCAGACTAATTGCTGCAGGTAGGGGCAAAAAGTGCTTGAGTTTCACAAGGTCTTTCATCTTCCCCAATCTTCATATTTCCAAAATGTGGAAATATCCTGACCACATTGTTGATTATTGATACTTATTACCAGGGAAGAGCCTATATTTTTTCATAATTTGATGAGTGTTCAGGTGTTGCTAAACTTCAAGTTTGATAAACGAATCATGATTTTCTCATGAGAACATACGCTGATTATTATTATGGCAGAAAGGACAATTTCTATTAGAATGTTTGGCTGCATGTGTATAATACTAATGATTTTTCGTTTCTATCCCATCCAGTGGAGAACTTAGTAGGTACTGTAAAAAAATTTATTAAAATTCTCATGTTACTTTTCAACAGTAAATAAAGGCTCTTTTTAAAGACACACACACACACACACACACACACACACGCACAGCCATCATATATTATGAATGGGATACATTTCTGAAAACATTGTGATATCCAAACTTCAAAATAATACAAAACAAACTCTGATAAAAAATAGACCTTTTCTTTGCATATTAGTCTAAATCATTGGCCCACCAATTTTACTTATTTATTTAAATATTTTTATTAAAATATAGCTAACATACAACCTTATATTAGTTTCAGGTGTACACAGTAGTTATTCAACATTTATATACCTAAAAAAGAGATCACCATGATAAATCCAACAACCATCTGACACTGTACCACGCTATCACAATATTATTGACTATATTCCCCATGCTGTACATTACATCCCCATGACTTATTTGTTTTATACAGGAAATTTGAACCTCTCATTCCCCTTCACCATCCCCTCCTTTTTAAAATTTTCAATTACAGTGGACATTCAATATTATTTTATATCAAGTTCAGGTGTACAGTATATTGATTAGACATTTATATGATACAATTTATGAAGTGATCCCCCTGACTAGTCTAACATCCAACTGGCACTATAGTTATTACCATATTATTCCCTACGCTTTTCTTTACATCCCCATGACTATTTTGTAACTACCAATTTGTTCTTCCTAATCCCATCAACTTTTTCACCCTGTCTCCCAACCTCCCTCCCATCACCCCAATAAATCTAGTACCCATCTGACACCATGCATAATTAATATAATATTTTTGATTATATTCCTTCTGCTATACTCTACATCCACATGACTACTTTGTAACAACCAATTTGTACTACTTAATCCCTTCTACTTTTTCACCTACACCTCCAACCCCCTCCTGTATGGCAATCAAAATGTTCTTGGTATCTATGAGTTTGTTTCTGTTTTGTTTGTTTGATTATTTTTTTCTTTAGATGCCACATATAAGCAAAATCACATTGCACCTGTTTTTCTCTGCCTGCCATACTACACTCAGCACAGTACCCTCCAGATCCATCCATGCTACCACAGATGGCAAGAACCCATTCCCTTCCATGACTGAGCAATATTCCATTGTATATATATACCACCTCTTCTTTTTCCATTCTTCCATTGAGAAACACCCAAGAAGCCCCCACACCTTGGCCATTGTAAGCAATACTGCCAGGAACATATGGATGTACACATCTCCTCAAAGGAGCATTTTAGGTTTCTTTGGATAAATACCCAGAAGGGAATTACTGGGTCCTTCTTTGTCTCTTGTTACAGCTTTTGTTTTAAGGTCTATTTTGTCTGGTATAAGTATTGCTACCCAGCTTTTTTTTCATTTTCATTGGAATGAAATATCTTTTTTCTATCCCTTTATTTTTAGTCTGTGTGTGTCTTTTGATCTGAAATGAGTCTCTTATAGGCAGCATATGTAAGGGTCTTTTTTTCTTATCCATTCAGCCACCCTATCTTTTAATTGAAACATTTTATACATTTACATTTAAAGTAATTGTTGATAGATATGTAGTTATTGCCATTTTATCATTCATATTTTTTGTCTTTTTTCCCTTCAACTTCTTAAAGAAGTTTCTCTAAAACCCTTGTAATACTGGTTTGGTGGTGATACCTTGTAATACTGGTTTGTTGAGAAATCAGCTGAGAGTCTTATGGGTGCTCCCTTGTAGGTAACTACTTTTCTCTTGCTGCTTTTAAGATTCTTTCTTTGTCTCTAACGTTTGCCATTTTAATTATGATGTGTCTTGGTGTGGGCCTTTTTGTGTTCATCTTGTTTGGGACTCTGCGCATCCTCAGCCTGTATATTTATTTCCTTCAGCAGGTTAGGGAAGCTTTCTTTCATTATTTCTTCAAATAGGTTTTCAACTCCCTGCCTTCTCTCTTCTTCCGGTACACCTACGATGCAAATGTTGTTACACTTGATGTTGTCCCACAGGCCCCTTAAACTCTTTCTTGGATTCTTTTTTCTTTTTCTTCTGTTTGGGTGTTTTCTGCTACCTCATCTACTATATTGCTGATTCTATCCTCTACTTCATCTAATCTACTGCTAATTCTCTGTAATGTATTCTTCATTTCTGTTATTGTATTCTTTATTTCTGACTGGTCCCTTTTAATTTTTTTTTAATCCCCATTTTTATGTTTCCTATCTCTTCGTTGAAGTTCTGAGATCATTGAGCATCCTTACAACCACAGTTTTGAACTCTGCATCTGGTAGATTGCTTGTCTCCATTTTGTTTAGTTCTTTTTCTAGAGCTTTGTTCTGTTCTTTGATTTAAGACATGTTTCTTTGTCTCCCCATATTGGCTGCATCCCTGTGTTTGTTTCTGTGTATTTGGTAGAGCTGTTATGTCTCCTGGTCTTAGTAGAGTGGCTCTGTATAGTAGCTGTGCTGTGGGGCTCAGTGGCACAGTCTTCCTGGTCACCTGAGCCAGAAACTCTAAGTGTATCCCTCCTGTTGTAGTTGAGCCTTGGTTGCTGTTTGCACATCTATGCAAGGGATTGATCCTTGGGCTGATTGGTTGTGAGGACTTGCCATGACTACAATGGAGGAGCTGTTGTTCAGGGGCTGACCCTGCAGAGCAGGATTTGCTTTAGCAGGGCTCTGGTGCCTGCTCACTGTGCCCTTTCGGTGTGTCATCCTTGGAAGCAGCCAGGTAATACTATAGTTGGATCTAAATCTGGCTACCAAGCATGCCTCCTGGAAACGGCCTCCTGGAAGCGGCCCTACTGCAGACCAAGTTCAGCCTCAGCCTATGCCCTGCCCAGAGGCACCTGGCATGAGCCACAAGCAATCCGCAGATGGCTGCTGTCTGGTTTGGGCTTGGAGGTGCTTCAAGAGGCCAAGTCATGAACCGAGGCCAGCTGTCACTAGGGCTGGTCTTAACAGTGTTCAGCCAGAGGTACAGGACATGTTGAAGCCAGATGCTGCTTGTTTGGGTTTTGTTAACCTTTGAGAAACTCTAGGAAAGTCTGCAGCATGAGCCAAGGCAGGCCATTTGTACAGAAGAGGCACTGGAAGCAGCTTTGGTGAGTTTGAAAGTTAGGTGGGGTGGGGTCTTCGGGAATAAGAGCAAACAAATGGTGTTAGCCAGGTTGATGGAGACTCAGATGTGTTGGCCACCTGTGTCTGCATGCCACGAGAGTGGGGTGTAGGCTCAACAAAGAAACAATGGTTTCCACCAGCTCCTCCTTCTGGAAAAAAGCTGACCCCTCCAGCCGCCACCCTGAAGACAGACAACTCAGTTCCTCCCTGTATGTCCCTGGCACCTTTTGAGCTGCTGACCCAGAGCTGGAGCTCAGAGTGAGTGCATCCCTCAGAGAGTAAATCCATGCACAGGCCCTTTAAGAGGAGTGCATGGTACTGCAATTGCCCTAGTCTCACTCAACCAGATTGTTTGCTAGTTTTCATAGCCAGAAGTTATGGGGACCTCTCTTCCCAGCATTGAAACACCGGGCTGGGGAGCCTGGTGTGAGACTCTGCGGGGGAACTCCCTCCAAATTTTTAGTGATTACACATGGGCATGGGACCAGCCATTCTGTGTCTTTGCCCTCCCACCAGTCTTGAGGTGGCATCATCTGTATGTCCTTAGTTGTAGGCCATCTGTTCAGCTAGACTTCAGGCCATTATCAATGATGGTTGTTCTGTAGTTTAGTTGTAATTTTGATATGGTTCTGGGAGGAGATAAACACAGCATTTAACTACCCCACCATCTAGACCAGACCTCTCCACCAATTTTAAATTACATAAATGTTCACCCATTTTTTTTCAAATTATGCCAATACAGTTAAGCTCTATTAATATCTACATGGCCTGATTTAAAATTTAAGGCACTGAGGGCTGGCCCAGTGGCTCAGTTGGTTGGGAGTTGGCGTGGGAGTGCAAGCCCTGAGTGGCAGGGCCATCGGTTCGATTCCCACATTGGCCAGTGGCGCTGTGCCTGAGTTGAGCTGCCGCTGAGCTGCCAATAGGTGGCAGGATGTCTCAGCAAAAAATAAATAAATAAATAAATAAATAAATAAATAAATAAATAAAATTTAAGGCATCAAATTAATATAAAATATATAAACAAGAAATTTTTTTAAAAGAGCTGCATTTAAGTTTTCAATATTCTGTGAGTATAAAGTCTAGGTGTATAAAAGCAGCTTTTTATTAACTAATAGATCTGTCTGCAGTTGAGCCAAATGATGCTCATCCAGTATGAAAGTATATAGGGCACTTTTCAAAATGACTTAACTATGCATACACTTTGACAGAAGTCTATTAGTGATTCAGACAGAGGGACATGTGAACAATTTCAGCTTTAATGTAGTGGCTGAGATTGAGTTGTAACTGGTTTAAGTAGGGTTTGTTTATCCCCTATATCTAAAATCAAAGCCAATAAGCCTCCTACTTTTGAATAGTTTTAAATGCCTTTTCCCATTTGGGCATAGTTGATAAGCTCATTTGCAGATAAATAGTACTCACATATGAGCTGTTACACATGTGTCAGTTGGACCAAGACATGTTTTGAAAAAATAGCCTCCTCTGCAATAGTATCTATATTTGCATTGGGGGCATATGGGGTTAACTTCTTCCTTGAGAGTTCAAGGTAAATGTATACTTTGGCAAATGTGACTCTGTAATGGTTGGCCCATCAACAGGAGATTAATGAGGGGGCAACTGAACAATAGATCAAAAACAAGTTACACTGATGTGTGTTTCTGGAGATGGATGTTGGGTCAAAGCACAGTGCAAGAACCCAGGTTTTAGAATGTACAGTCCATCGAGAAGAATGAGAACAGGACGGTAGTCCAGTAGCTGGCTAGCAAAAACATTAAAATAACAGGAAAACAATATGAGAGTAATTAGCCAAGAAAATATTGAAGAAAGAAGTGAAAGGGATAAAACTTTTGTAGGGGGAACCAGGAAGAATTACAGAATTCAGAATGTGGGTGATGGAAGTCTTATTAATCTTACTGAACACCTTAAGTAGTTTCCCAAACAATGGTAGTTGTTCTTATTGTCAAGGTAGGATTTTCATTGTTGCTGTTGTTGTTGTTCAGTCATCTCATTTTATTTTGCCCTCTTCACAACTGATCATACTGGACTGATACTCAGAAAATTCATTATGATTGTGTCTATCATGTAATTGTTTACAAAAATGGACTCACATTACTAGATTAGAACAATTACGTTGAGATTTAATTTTCGGTTCTTCAATTTACCAGTTTTGAAGGCAGTATTAAATTCATGGGCAGGCTACCAATGCATTTGATAAGACCCCACACTCAGAGGAGACCCATCCTTGAGATTTAATGCTCTTTGGATGCCATCTTCATAATTTTATCTTTTCATTGGAGTTCTGTAAGTGAAATCTGACTGGACAATGGCACGTAAGCAGGGGCTTGCAGCCTGAGCACACATGCAGTCCTGCCTCCCTGCCTCCCTGGGATGTGTCCTTAGCCACTTGCTCCCCTCCTCCACCCAGCAACCTTCACCTCCACCAGGGGTGGAGAGGGTTGGGGTCAGGTGCACTTGCTCCATATGCTGAGTAGCGGGGTGTGGACCTGAGTGCCTGTGAGGGTTTAATTCACCCTTGAACATCCCTGTGCCCAAGGAAGCATAAGATTAAATAGAACATAAAAACCTCTATGACAGAGAGATAGAGATAGAGATAGAGATAGAGATAGAGATAGAGATAGAGATGAGAGAGAGAGAAGGAGAGAGAGAGAGAGAGAGAGAGAGAGAGAGAGAGAGAGAGAGAGAGAAAGAGAGAGAGAACCAAAAAAGAATATGGAAAACAAAATCTTTGTACTGCTTTTCGAATTTTCATTTTTAACTGGACCCCACAAATTATTTAACTGCTTCTGACTAAAGTTCCTTTCCTCCTTACCTCCTTTCTCCTGTCCTTCTCTTCTCTTCTCTTCTCTTCTCTTCTCTTCTCTTCTCTTCTCTTCTCTTCTCTTCTCTTCTCTTTAGAAAGAATCTAGTCCAGTGCTATTCAAGCATTATTTAAGGAATGGAACTCACTTTTCAAAGAAACATGGGAATCTCCAATACTTAAAGAGATCAAAGTGAAGCTGCTTTTTCTGGATATGTGGGAAAAAGCATAAGACCCCACTCGTTCTGTTTCTTCACTGCCCCTCCTACAAGAGTACACAGGCAGTCCTGCAACCCCACCATTCCAAGGAATACAATCTGAAAACGCACCAATAACTCCAGACTCTTCATTTGACAGAAAGTGGAAATTTAGGGCCAGAAATTGAGTAACTTCTCCAGGTTCACAAAATGTTTCATTGTCAAATTTTGATTAGAATCCAGATTTCTTGATTTTTAGTCCCATGACTTTTTTCTTTCACAACATTCTTGTACTGCCTCCCTAAGAGATTTTCTTGTAGTTTTTGAAGGAATACACTTGCCTTAATTATTTTAAGGATGACTAAGATGGCTTCCCTCATCAGCATGTTGGTTGTGGCTGATAAAATGTATAAGGGGAGTATCCCCTGCCCAGGACACTAGCCCTTTCATTCGCCTAAATGTCCCTTCTCTCACTTCTGCCTTTCTGTTGCGTACTTTCTGTATGCTAGACACTGAGCTAAGAGTTTTTACATGTGATAATTCTGCACTTAATTCCCGTGGTATCACTAACTGGGCAGAATCTGTGTTCCTTCTTTTACGCATGAAAACACGGAGTCTTAAAAGAGTTAAAGTGAAGTTAGCACAGCAGAAGGAGATTTGAACACAAATCTGGCTGCTTCCAGCCAGCGTGAGCGGCTGGCAGCCAAGCGTGAGCTGCCAATAGCCGCGATGAGCGACATCCAGAGGCCAGCGACCGATCTGCCTCATCCAGGAAGAGCGCAATGACGATACCAACAGTGAAGCAACATCCTCCCGCAACTAAACTGAAGAACAAGAAGACGGCAACTTGTCTGTTCCCCTTCCCCGATTCCCCAGCGCTGTTCCCCTCCACCAATTCCCCAATAAAATCTTAAAAAAAAAAAAAAAAAAAATCTGGCTGCTTCCACCACCCAGAGCACTTACTTCTCGGCAAGCCATCTCCCTTTCTGAATGGAGCCACAACTAGAACTAGTCCCTCTGTGCACCCTAGCACCCCCAACCCCTTTCAGCCAGCAACGAGGGGACATTTGAGGTGCTTAACGGACCTCTCTTCCTCTTTGCAATGAGGTAACGGGGCTCCCTCATTGCAGCAGGCTGCCCATGGTCCAGCTTCTCCTGGATTCCCAAAGTGGGGTGCCCATGACTCTCAGGGGGACTTCTGATAAAGTTGCTCAAGGTGTATGTCTTGGGAGTATGTTCCACGGGAAAACCAAATCATAATTTTTAATTACTGTGCAAGCTTCTGAGGCTGTAGCCTCAGCTGGAGTTTAAGAGTTGCCAGCGCCTGCTGCTGTACCTGGGCTATTTGCCAGCAGCCACTCTTGGAAAGTTGACAAGTTTTTGCCATGAGTGGCAATTCTGCTTCAGCTTCTCATTTAGATCAATCATAACATGTAAAGAATTCACTACAATTGATGTCTTAAACCACTGGGTTCTAGATACTATTTGTTTACTGTACTAAAGAAAAAGGGAAGCATAGAATTGTCATCTGTTATATCAAGATTGTTCTTGAGCTCTGAGCAACAGTGGTTCAATTCCCGGCCCAAGCTGAGTTGCTGCTAAGCTGCAAATAGGTGGCAGGATGGCTCAGCTTAAAAAAAAAAAAAGATTGGTGTTTTTTTTCTTGCCTCAAATAGTTGAAAGTTGAAGTACCAACTTTTACAATCTCCAATCTCAATCTTCAAATATCATCTGTTTAAAAAAAAAATCAGCTGAGGTTTGGAAATATCATTAGCCAAATGTTAAACTATTTTACAGTGATTATGCTTGACTTCTGTGCTTAATTAAGTCAGTACTCATTTTGGGTGGCTCTATTATTTAGGGGTAAGTCTCTGAGCTTAACACTGCAAATTTCCTGCCCAGACATACAAAGAAGGAGGTTCTCATGCAAAAATTTGAAATGATTACATTGCAACTTAAATGCTGTTTAAAATAGAATACCTGTATGCATTAGAAATACTCAAATTATGTGGAAGATAGTTTTCTGATTTTAAAAATTTATATCAGATTTTCAGGGACCCATGTCCTTGAAAACTTCAACAAAGCAATACGGAATAATAATAGTGGTATACTTACATTGTGTACATTTATGTATTTGTTCCATAATATTCATTGAATATCTGTTATCTTCCAAGCTTTGCACTAAGTGCTGGGGATGAATTGGCCCCATCCCCACCCCTGTATATAACCAAGATCAAGATTTTTTGGTGTTGTGATTGAAACGGTACTGCATACAGGAAAGGCAGAAAAGAAAGAGCGAAAAACCTGGAGGGTTGGTGAACGTGGGGCTAAGTGAGAAATAAAAGTTAAAGAAAGCATCATAGAATGGGAAAGTAAATAACAGAAAGGAAAACATGAGGCAGAATTCAATGTATTTAGTGCTTTATTAGTTGCTACCTTATTTAATTTATGCAATCTTATTTGGCTATACTAAGAGTGATGCAACAACGGAATCATCTCTATTTTGCCAGTGAGGTTACTTTTGGGGGAAGATCAAGTAAAAGTATGTGTCTGAAGCAGGACTCAAACTCCGATGCTTTTCGTGTGCTTCTATTTTTAGTCCTAGTCACAGTCTCTTTCCACTGGCCTTCGCCAAGTGAGGGCAGGGCACGTGTCTCGTATTTTCAGTTGTTACTGTCCATAATACTCAGTGCATAGCCTGTCTTCCTGACTCAGTGACACCCCAACAATAACATAGTAGCTCATCAAAGCACAACACACACGCTAGTGTCATAACAATAAAGAAGCCCTTGGAATCAGGACACCAAATGCAAATTGCTGGACTGTCACTCACTAGCAGGATGACCTGGGGTCAGTCGCTTGGCCTGTTAGGCAGTTTCCTATCCTGTACAATCAGACGGTCATGTCCGTGCCACAGAATTGCTGCACAGAAATGTATCTACTGCATAAAAAGAAAATCTATTTTCTTTTAGTTGAATCTAAGCGTTGATTCTCCACTAACCTCCTGTTCCAGACTCTTCTATCACTCCTATAATCCATAGCAGCTACCCCCACCAACCCCCAAAGCCATCAGCGATGATGGCAAGTTATGGAAAAGTCGTAAGTAATGGAGTGATGATGCCAAAACTGCTTTTTAAATTCACCTTTCTCTTCATATCACATTTCCTTTATAATTTCCTTCAATTCATTTGTAAAACAATTTTTTTTTCAGACAAGATTGACCTCCCAATTTTAACACAAAAACCCTTCACTTATGTCTTTTATTCCATCCCAGTTTCAACTCTTGAAGGGAGGAGGTCCAAACTCTCCCTGCAAAGTATGTGGCTACAGAGAGACGTGAACAACTGCGTCCATGTTGGCTACCAATCTACCACAAGTGGCGGAAATGACGAATCTTCCTCCGTAGCCACAGTGAAATAATGCCCAGACATAAAGCCAGGATTGATTTGGGTTGAGTTCTTTTCCTTAGTGGACCTTTTCCAGATCATTCCATCCACACTAGAGCACAGTTTATGAACATGGGGATTCCTCTACCACTGAAGTTTGGAAAGGTTGTCAGAAGTCAAATGAACAGAGATCTGTTAGGCAGCCCAGCTCATAGGGAGTAGTAGCCAGACCCCAACTAGGAGGCATTCGGGGTACCGGGCAATAAGTCCAATGAGGGAGCATGTGGCTTTGTACAAGTCGGGAGGGGCAAGGAGGGGAAACTGAATGACCTAAGTGGCTGAACAGCCCAAGCCCTCTCCATCGTTATGACTAATGATTTGATAAATGAAAAAATGTACTTTAGCTGACAACTCACTACATCATCATTGTGTGTTTTCCTTTAAACCCCGAGAGCCAGAGAGAGGAGGTTCCTTATGCGGTTTCAAATGGAAACGAATGATTTATGTTCTCACACGTGGACCTGCAAATAGGGACTGTGTCATTGCAAGCTGCCCATTCAGGTGACCCAGCAGGCGTTCGTAGCATAGCGTGTGCCTGCCTCCAGCCTCTCCTGTGTATATTTCTGCTATGGGGATTTTGGGGTCATTTACACCAGGGAAAGAAATAGAGAATAATTGAGTGTGACAGTTTATAATGGCTGCCTTTGTAAGGTTCTCTAGCATGCTGCGTCAAATTGGAAAACGAAAACATTATTTCAGGGAAGTAATTGGGTAAAAGATTAAAATGTATAAAAGGCATCTTTTATGATGTTAGGATATTGTGGCATGGACTTTACAGAGGCAAATGTTTACAATGTTTGCTATCAAACTACATGTTTTCATCAGATTAACACACTACAGACACCTGCAGCTGTTTTCACACTTTTTTTTTTCCTATTCATCCTCCAGGAAAAGTAGGTTTCAAATATCTCATTCATCCTTTAACCATATCATATAACTTTGAGTCAGTTACATAGATGGGTGAATCAGAGTCAAAATCCTGCTGCCAGTATCTTGGCACCAGATTAGCAGTTACCACTTCTTAATGGCACTTTAAATCTACTTATATTGCTTAAGTGTCAAATGCAATTTCATCCGTTGAATCAGTGGCATAGAGATATAGATCTCTCCCAATTCCAAGTCCAAATCTCTTTCAACGATATTGATGTGATGAGTTTATGGCTTACTGAATTCCAGTCCCAAATTTTACACGTGGTATTCAAATATAAATATGAATCTTTTACTAGAGGTTGCCATGTAGGATGTGAAATATTTAGACTCATTGGCTTTGTTTTGCTTTTCTTCATCATGCAGAACTAATGTTTTGATCAATGGCCAAAATTCAGCATATCTCTGCTGTCCAAAACAGAATTTCCTGCTGGGAGGTTTGGCCAAGAAAATTTCTTGTAAGATATAACTAATACAAGAGACCTGGGGACACATTTGCATATTCAACCATTTTTAAATTCTCCCAAAACAATCTCATGGGAAATTTGCTACCTCCCTGTGACCATGGAATTTAGATTGTAGTGGTCACTTGCTGGATTGTGTTTAAGGAATATTTAAAGAAGGCATGTACCAGATTGTAAGAAATTAAAAATAAAGAAAAACCCAGATTTGGCAAAATTGGTTTGGGGAAATCGCTTCTGTCCAACACTGCTATTAGAAGTATTAATTAGTACAGTTTCTCTGGAGGGCAATGTAGTAATAGGAATGAGAAGCCATAAAAATGTGTTTTCCTTGCGCCTATTAATTCTACTTCCAAAAATTTAACTCAAATAATGAATCGGGCAAGTATTTATGCAAACATGTGTATAAAAGGATGTTCAATTCAGCACTCTTAACTCCAGTTAACATTAGAAACAATCTAAATGCTCCTTAATTAGAAACTGATCAAATAAATTAAGGTACATTCAAAAAAAAGGAAACTATGGAACCATTAAACTGATGACATAAATCTGAATGAAGGCATTTATGATTCTGCTCTGGCAACTAGAGAAGTAATTTTATGTGCATGGGTGTATATTTGTTTCTATATATTCATGTAGACTTGTGTGTATGTTCGCACAAAGCCAGAAGCAAAGTGAACAGAGTGTAAACAGTAGCTATACAGGGATAGTAGCATAATGATGATAAAGATGATGATTGCTTTTTAATTTCTAGTTAAATTTCTTAACTTGGATTACTTGTAGAAAAATAAATACACAGAAGTAGAGTAAGCTAATTCTGTTGAGTATATGAAGCAGGAACTAAACTGCTGCTCAGGTATAATTTATTGCCCAGACCAGCCTCGCTGCTAGAGGACTCTTGAGGCCATTGGAATGTAGAGAAGAGGGTAGGAGAGAGACCAGGAAGGTTACGCTGGTAGAGCTTTCTCCACGTGGAAGGAAACATCAGGTCTGTGGAAGGATCATTCCCACACAACAATTTTAATTTGTGCAGTGTGATAACTTCAAGCATCAAAGGGTATAGTTTCTTTTCCAACTATCATAAATTTTATCAATTCTTAAAAAAATAAAATTAAATTAAAAAGATAAAATAAAATAGGTTATGACAAACCAGGAGAGCTGGGTCTCTTCCAGCATTCTTCCTCCCCTCCATCACCTCACTTCCTGACACTCCCTAACCCAGATGAGGTATAGATACATCACTTCAAGTTAGAGGAAGAAAACTTTATTTGTAAAAGGGAGGAGAGCTTTGGACGATGAGATTGCCAGGGAAGAAAGGCAGTTGAGGAACCCCTCATTGATGTCTTCTGCATGTTGGGAGGATCCACAGTGTAGAAGAGGCTGAGATTTTCACCCAGCAGACATGTTCTGGGACTCAGCAGCATAAAAGGCCACCGAAGAGAGAAGGCAGTATAGGATATCTACAAATATCTCCAGAACCTACAACCCATGAGTGGAACAGAGGAGATACAGGAATGCCAGCTTGCCAAAGATACACATGTAGAAAGGCTCAGTTGCGGGCCCTGGATGTCGCATGTTCAGGAGAAATGAGGTCTCCCAAAGCAAGTGTGAAGAGCAATGTTGGCTGTTTGCACAGCTGGAAAGTCTGAGGAGGACCCACAACATTAAGCATGTTGCGTGGAGGGCCAGCCCAGTGGCACATTGGCTAAGAGCTGGCTTGGGATGCCAGCGGCCCCAATTCGAATCCCACATGTGAGAGACAGTGACACTGCCCTCTACAGCTAGGATAGTGAACAGCAACTTGACCTGGAACTGGGCTGCTGTGAGTTCCCCTGATAGCACAGCTGCAGCCCCTGCTGCAGTGGGCTGCCATAGGCTACAGTGAGTGGCTGGCACCCAGCATGAGTGGCTGGCAGCCAGTGGAGCTACCAAGAGCCCCTGTGAGCGGCCATCCAGAGGCCAGAGACCAATCTGCCTCATCCGGGAAAAGCGCAATGATAATACCAACATGGGCCAGTGAAGCAATGTCCTCCACAACTAGACTGAAGAACAAAAGGACAGCAACTTGTTTGTTCCCCTTCCCCGGTTCCCCAATGCTGTTTCCTCCCCCAATTCCCCAATAAAATCTTAAAAAAAAAAAAAAAAAAAGAATGTTGTGTGGAAACTGAAATAGCCTCTCAAGAGAGCCAGGCAGAGCATCAACTGGGCATCATCACACATAACTTGAAGCAGACAAGAGCGAGACTTGAATCCCACCTTCAGTAAAGCAGTGTGTGGCCAGTCATGAAACAACTGCCTGCAGCTTGCATGAGAGCCTCCCTTCTCCTCCTATTCTGCTCCATTCTGGAGAATTTAGGCTTGGATCAGGTGGAAGAAAAATAATTTCCAGGAGAGAGCTTTGAGCTGGAATGAACCTGAGATCGCAGTCCTGAATTTACACAAAAAAGTTGAACTAAGAAATCACCAAAAAGGGACTATATTAGTTATTCTGCTAAGGGTCAGAAAGCAAGCACCATGAGCTAAGTTAAGAAAAGTTTCCTTTTGCATATATAGGTTTTGTGAACTATTTTAACACTTTGTAAGCGGGCATAAAAAGCTATATGACGAGTTTACTCGTTTCCCACATACAATGTGTTAACTGTGGGTTGGTATAACCACATGCATAGCTTCATTGTGCTGCTGTGTTGTCTTTTCAACTAACCACTTCAACTTCAATTTGGTCTTGGGGTCCATTTGAAAAGGAAAATTAAAATCTATCAAATGCACTATAATTAACAGAGGAGCAAACATTTATAGACCTGATTCTAAAGTTGTTTTTTGTTTTATTGATTTTTTATTTTTTTAAGGCAGGCAATTCTAAGTGCTTCCACAAGAGAATAATCTTGTTCAGTGATTCTCTGGATTTCAACCAAGACCCTCAAATGAGATAAATCTAAAATCATAGCTCTTGACAGCAGTAGCTCAGAAATGGTTGTTTGGAGGATGTAATCTCCATGACAACCTTGTGCTTATGGAGAGTTCTTTTTAGATTACATCAATGATACAAATTTCCCTGATGGATGACATAATGGGTTTTAATACTCATTTTCTATTTCTTTATTTTGTGCAGATGATGATGTAAAAAGCTGAACCAAAAATAACAACCAGTCTTATATACACCATCCCTTTGCAGCATTGGTAAATTAACAGCTGTGGTCTCCACCAATGTCATTAAAAGGTGTTTATGGATAACAATCAACTTATGGAGTTATCTGGTGTCCCACAATACATGATCCAAGAATCTTAGAATCAGAGAGCTAGAAGACTTACAGATTTTTCTAGGCCCCTCTCCCATCCCCAATTTTACAAATGTTGGCAAAGGTTCAGAAAAGTGTTTTGTTGTTGTTGTTGGCTGGTTGGTTGGTTGGTTAAGATGATTGAATTCACTCATGGAAGAACTTTGGTCTTAGGAAAGTCATTCTCAGGCTTCTTATACTTGCAAGTAATATATTCCTATCTTGATTTCATTCCACAGAAAACATAACCTATGGAAATGTGTTATCAACCTAAAATCAGGCAGGACACCATAGAGTTTCAGGGTCTGGCCTCTGAGATTAGACTGCTTGGTTTCAAAACATGATGCCTCCACTCATTAGCCATGTGAATGGATAAGTAATTTGACCTCTAGCTTAAATCTCTCATTTTTAGGATGGAAATATTAATAGTATCTACTTCACAGAGCTCGTATGATGGTTAAATGATTTAATCCATATAAAGTGTTTAGGACATGATCGACTCAATAATGATATCTCTTCATATATATGGGAACATGAACCCAAGGAGGAAACACACAATGATATGAGCACAGTGGAGAGTTGAGGGGACATTTTTGTATTTATGTTTGCAATATGTTTGCATATAGGTACAATGTTTATTGGAAATGGGTAGAGATGGAACATTGGTGAGAAAGACTAAAGAATATTGAGTAACTCAGCCCCTTGACTTTGGATATCACTCCCTTCTTCTCTTGACTATTTTTTTTCTCCCTTTCCTCTTATTTCTAAAATATTTAGAAAAGTTTTAAAGGAAAAGAGAAAATTAAGAGCAGCTGATAGAACTCACCTGGATCCTTTACTGAACACTCTGAATATGTAAAGTGACCTAGATTAAAACACAGACTGCCCCATGGATATTTTAGAATTCCAGATGCAAACCAGTTTTTCCCTGATGACCCCTATTTCCCCACCCTGAGTCTCTCAGCTGGGGAATTCCTATTTGCAAACTTGGTGTGTCTTCATTTGGATGAATCCTGGGAACCCAGACATCACACAGCATCCAGGAAAACATGGGAAGCCCTTCAGTTTGCTTCCTCAGTGTTATCTGGGGACGAGAAACATCTGTTATCATCCTCTCAGTGACAGGGCGTTTGATGAGTTTATTTTTCCGCTTTATTTTGAACAGTCTCAGCTCAGCAAAATGTTTTCCATAAAGAAGTCCTTGTAAATAAGGTATGATAAACTCATGAACTTGAGGTGTTATCAATTACAAAAACATTGTAAAACATCCCAACTATAATCATCTCCCATTATTGAAAAAAAATATATAGTTTGGAGAGTCAAATGATTGTGCTTTTGGCTCTCTGTAGACTAGCAGTCAAGAAGCAAGCTATCTGTATTAGTGGTTAAAACAACTGTAAGAAAGAAAAATGCAGTGAAGCAGGTGCAAGGGCATTAGTCATTGAAGCATTGATGTAACTGTCTTAAGTCCCATAAAAGAGTAGCATTTGGCAGGTCTTTACATAAATGAAGTTCAATTTGCCAGAAATGTAAAATAACACTACTGGTAAGTTAAAAAATCATATCCTATCAGAATTTCCCTACATTCCATCCAAAATTTCTATGAAACCTTAGTAATAGGCTGATTCATCATGTATAAATTTCACTACAAAAAAAAGAAAAAGAAAACAAAAAGTGATAAAGTTCCCACTATTGCTCTATAGAACAGCAAAGAGCAATATCAAAAATATATTTGCCAAGGGCAGGCCGAGTGGCGCGGTGGTTAAGCGCTGGCTTGGGAAGCCAGCAGCCCCAGTTCAGTCCCACATATGAGGGCCAGTGACACTGCCCTCAAAAAAAAAAATATATATATATATATTTTTTTATATATATTTATATATATTTATATATATATAAATAAATATATATATATATATTTGCCAATTTCTCGTTCATAAAGACACACGTCATTTTGCATAGTGGCAACTTCTCCCATCACCTTCACATCGCTAGGTAGTAGCATGATAATAAAGACGGTATCTAAAATGATAAAAATCTGGATTGTAAAATATCCTTTCTTTTGAATTAAATGGCTTTGGTTACATTATATAAATGAATATAGATAAACTTACCTGATTGCAAACAGTCATTCTCCTGAGTTTCAAATTGAAGTAATCCACCTCACCCATTTAAGCAGCAAACTGATTCAGTGAATCTGTGACTGCAAATCAGAAGGATGGCTTTAATCAGGGTTTATATTACATGGAATTCATAAATCATAAGATCCAGAATTTTTTTTTTTCTTTTGGGTGTGGGGAGAGAACAGAGTGGGAAACAAGTCTTTGGATAAAGTAATGGGAAAATTTTTTTTAACTGTTAAAGATCTATATACAATCCACGGTGTCCCTTTTGGGTTAGACTTTAGCTAAATAAAATGAATGACAACCATTCCTGTTTATAACTGAAAAATTCCTGTGGTTGTAGACCTTCAACTCTGGGGACTAAACCTAACTCACAGAGCCCCCCCACACTCAAACCCTCACTCCACTTTTTCTTATCCATCAAATTTTGTAACAACTCCATTTACAGTCCAGAGATAAATGCTTATGATTGTAAATTGGTATGTGTGAAAATTATAATGTGGGAAGTTATTTGCTTTGCTGTTGACTGAAAATAAAAGTACATTAGATCAGTTTATTAAGCACGGATTGGGCTAAATGAGTGCCCAGAGGAAAAGGATCTGTAATAATATGTGTCATCTGACTTTCAAGGTGAGGACTCCAGCATACAGAGAAGATGAGGGAGAGGTCCAACCCTGGCAATGACAATCTAAGCTTCTGACTATTGATTTTTATGAAACAACTCGCCCAATTGGGTAGATAAAGCTTTCAGGAAGCCACCGCCAGGCAGGAGGTTGTAGACCAGTTCAACAACCAAGAGCATCCCCCTCCTGAACTCCCTGAGGAACTGACCATAAAACTGCCTGAATACGATGAGTTCTCATGATGATGAAGAGCAGTGGAGAGGGGAGTGAGGGAAGCCAGTGGCTCTATTTTTGTTCAGTAAGGAGACAAGGGTCTGGGAGAGGCCGTTGGTTCTTCCTCTGACTTCTTAGTTTCTCCATTTTTGTTCTCCAGATACATGAGTTGGGAAGAAGACTGAACATAAACACTTCAGGAGTCAAACATATCCACTTTTACTCTCTGTTAGCCAGGTTCAAAATTGTATTCTATGAGCAAGGTTTTTTTGTATGCAATGCTATGCAAAAACCATTCAGGTGTGGCTATTCAAACTAAAAAGACCATTATATTGTCACTAATAAAGCATTGTGTTGATCAATGTCTAAAAAAAGCTTCTAGGAGGGACTAGTGTCTTCTGAAATATTAGTAATGAAAATTCTTCATTTAAAAAAATGTTCTGTGATCTAATCAGTTTGGAAATCACAGATTAAAGAAAGTTATGTAGGTTTATTTTCTGTGTGAATTCTCACAGCCTTTAATATATTGTTAATTAGCTCTTATAGCATTAAACAGTATTATCAGATGGGAAAAGGAAACAGAAGAGAAAAAAAATAATGAATTACTTTAGAGAGGCAATCAACCACATCTACCACAATAATAATCCCATGCATTATGCCCCTTCCCCCTGGCCAAGGAAAAGGGACAAATAATACTGGGTTTAAGCATTGGTTATGCTTTAAACAGTGGCCCCGAACATCTCACCATTACATAGTTTTGGAAGTGTAGCTATAGGGCACAGCCCTGGTGCCAAACCTTGTGAGTCACTGTTATGTGAATTTGAGCAAATTACTTAACTTCTCAAAGCTTCCATTTCCTCACTCAAAAAAGGGAGCTGATAACCTAGCTCTTGAGTTACGATAAAGCTTGCATGCAATTATGAATGCAGCACTTGGCAAGGAAATAATTGGTTGTTTCCTTCTTTCTCTCCAGGACTTCACTCTTTCCCCAGCTCCCATCGGGCATTTGAACTTAAAGTGCCTCAGACCGGAATGACTGTCCTTCCATAGTGTAGATGGTTTCCCCCAGAGAACAGTCAGTGCTCAAGAGCGATTGCCTTTAAAATACCTTCTGTCATTCATTCCATTTATCCATTCAGCTAGAGGCAGCCTTCTGTGAGGCATCTACTATGGATCAGGCACGAGGGACAAAGATAGACATGGTTTCACTCTACAACTGAGCTTACTTTCCAGCAGTAAAAACAACCATTTAAATAAGCAATAGCGGTCCAGTGTGACAGCAGACCGGATGGGGGTGTGCAGGGTGCTAATTGTGAGCCTAGGAATCCAGGGGTGGCAGTAGAGGCACTCTTCCTCTGATATGCAGTGAAGGAGCCAGTATAAAAGTATGCATCCACAGTGAAATAAGAAGTGAGAGCCTGGAGTGAGGAAAGAATGGAAAGTGCCTTCAAAATGGGTTTCTAACTTGACCTCCATAGCTACTCTCAGAGATGGTAATGCAGAGTAAGTAATTCTTCTCAGGGACAAACACTCAGTTCCCAGTGGGGCCAAGGCTATTATTGCCTGGGATTTCTTAGGTCTAGTGGAGACTCTTCACCATTGTACCATGTTAAGTGGCTGTAGGTGAGAGAAACCTAGAGATATGTCCTTAAAACCTCGAATAAAGAATGAAATGACCCCATCATTAGTTCTTCAGAAATAATTAGTTTCTTCATAAATAATGCTTCCTCAGAATTCTGTCCTTCATCTTCTCACTTTTCATGCTCTTCCCAAATTTTCACTCTGTTCTTACCTATGTCATAACATAACTGATCATATTTCCAAAAGACCAAGGATTATGTTATTTTCATCTATATATTTCAGTGCCTAGCTTGTATTGATTGATATAATTAGTTGACATATTAGCTGATATCAGCTTGTGCTGATGTATATAAATAATTAAACCCTAGTGATAAATTGGATATTCTTTAATTAAATGTAATAACTTCTTACTAAAATCATTTTGACCCTCAACTTTGCCATCACTGTGACTCTTCATACAAATAATTAGAGCAGAAAAAATATAGTAGTAAGAGAAAAGCTCTCCTTGACTGATATTTTAAAATCTAAAGAAGTTATAGTCTCCTTCTCACAATGCTTTCTGGGAAAAAAATATATTAAAGCCCAGCAGAAATTATTTTTAATCCCTCCCCCACCATTTCTACATAACTGGTGGGTTAGTATCTTTTATCATAGTAAACATCATCAAGATAAAAATGTTCTGGAAAAATTATCAAGACAAGTCAAACAGAATTCAGCTCGAGCCACTTCAAGTCTTATTTATTTCAACTATCTTTTTGGAAATAATTTAGGCTTTAACAAAGAAAAGGAGTATATTAGATACCAAGTTAGCCTTGGGCTTAACGGTTAGTTGTGGATTTGAGAATCTTTCAGAAGAACTCTCTATTGATGATGGATGGTGAAGTGAGATGGATGCTTAAGCAGGTGTTACAGTCCTATAGCTGTGTCTCAATGTTGAGAACTTGAGGTTCACCTTAAGTGGGGTCTGGTGATTCCATTCATGGAAGCTGTCTGATGAGGATGCTTGTTTTAACACGCCCCGGCATGGTGATCGTCAACCTTCTTGAACTGAAATTGGAAAACGGATTTCCTGCTTGTTATTGGGAAATCCACTCTAAATTCATGTTGATCTTCCTTCATTTTGCTTGGTAGTCAAAATTTGGTTAACATATTTAACACAATTCGAGGGGGAGGGGAGGAATGTGCCTTGGGATATTTTTGCACAGTTTTTCTAGAATATTCTTTTATAACTTGGATTTAAGTTGAGCATTGACACCAAGGTTGGAAATGGAAATGTCTCTTTTACCTATCTTCAAAGGATGTTTATATGATTCTATTTGTCTGCTTCTAATTCCTTAGGGGTAGAATTATTTTATTGGGTTTCCTGAAGGGTGTTTCCATATTTATATGGTTTGTTTAATTGACCTTTGTGAACAGAACTATTTGTCTTGCCAAATGGACAGCCCACACAAAAGTCACACACACACAAGTTTAAGGAAAGGAGTTTAAGACCATTTGCTTGAATAAGAGATGACACCTTTTCTTCTAAAAAGATATAGGAGAAATCCAACCTTCATGATGATCACTGATTATTAAGAAACCCTACTTGAGTTATCTGAGTACAAATAAAACTAAGCATATAAACCAAATACTCTTCAACTGCAAGGGTTTATTGATTGATTGACTTTTTAAATCAGGGCGAGACTATTAAGCCAAATGCACCGTGGAACTAGTGAAAATAAAATATTTGATAATTTGAGATGCCACACAACCTCTGAATAGACAGTATACACTCACGCTACTACAGAATGACATTAAAGACAGAAAACTGTTTGGTAATTCTGGCTCTGGGTCTTTCTTATCTCCTGTGGTTTTTCTGTAGGTCTGGGACTGAGATATACATAGAAGTCAGATAAAAGTCAGAACTCCATGAACAAAATACTGCATTCCCAGAAGACTTGATTATTCACAGGCAGGAAGCACCCCCATTGCTGAGGATCTGCTCTTATTACCCAGACGAGACACACACACACACACACACACACACACACACACACACACACACACACACACACAGAGATTCTTCTCTCCTTTACCAACCATACAAATGATAAAAGTCACCTCTATGAGGATTAAGGAAACATAAAGAGTCTCGGATACATTTTTGAAATGTTTTGGACACATTTCAACCCCCAGACGGTCTTAGCCACAATGATTCAAGAAGTATATCCCTGGCCACTTCCTAATTTGTTTTTATTATGAACTAAAACTCTACTCAGAACATCATACCATCCACATTCTTTATAAGTACTAAAATCCTTGTATACAGCTAGAGATGCCATTTGCGTCCTTCCTATACCCATGCCCCTTCTTAATGAAACTTGTGCACTTATACACCCCAAGGGTCTGTCCTCAGAGTTTTAAGCGAGAGTCATTTGGGGCAACTTGAACCATCTGGAGTACCCCAACCCAAGATGGACCAGCCAAATTCCATGGAAATTTGAAATTTAAATGTAGAATTCGAATTAAGCTTTGTTTGTCTCTTTCAAGTCAGGAAATATTATGGACAGAGAGAGCACATAGAGAGGTGGATGCTCTAAACAGTTTTTGAGACACAAACTGTGGTTCCTAATTTTCTAAACCCTAGGTGTTATTCCTCATGAAGCCCAGCTATATTTCCTGCCTTTGTACTCTGTGAAATACCCTTGACTTATTTCAATAAATTCTCCCATTTTCTCTAAGTTAGTTTGAATGAGTTAAGTGGGTTTCTACCCAACTTACCCTAACTAAAAGAACTACTATGATATTCCCGTAGGACTAAATGTTTTCAGTTAATTCCTGAAGCTCTATGTTTTAAAAGACTATGGTATGCTATTATATGTTAGCACATATACAAAAATAAAATAATAGGCTGCTCTTATACTTTCAAACCATATGCTATTTCAGAACTCCATGAATATTTCCCTTCCATATTAACAATTTTACAGTTTATTCTTAAAAATAAGTTTGTTTCCATGCCCCAATTTTATACCTTTTCTGAAAAGACCAGATTATTTAACTTCCCTAAAAATTCCTGTTTATAAAATAAAAACTAAAAATAAGTAAATAAACAAAAACAACCTCCCCCCCAAAAAAAAGCCCTTTTGATCCAGAAACTTTAGCAAAATAGTTTTTGATTCTTAAGATAGCATTAAGCATCAGATGTTCTATTGTTAAAGAGGAAAACATTTTGGAATGAAGTTTATACACAGCCCCTAATTGTTGGCTGGGTACCCACAGAAGTTGCCTTTTTGCCATTGGACTGAACCTAAGAAATATTTGGGGGTAGGAATGATTCCTTGTTGAGAGTGCTGGCCCAATATTAGCACATTTAATATTTTAAGAGAACCTAAAAATCTAGACTCTATATGAAAATTCTATTTTATTTTAAAATGCTAACATACAGTTGAATTAGATACACACACACACACACACACACACACACAATCTTCAAACAAATAAACAAACAAACAAACAAACACGGAGTTTTGAAGCAGTTTAGCCCCCTGACTTACTGCTTTGCTTTAAACTCTTATTATCTGGCGTTTACTCATACTGCTTGATTATTGAGGCTGCTGAAGCCCAGAAAAATTTACGTGAATTGCCCAAGGCCAAATAAAATTATGCTGAAAGTGGGGAATTAACATATTTTGTGGCTACACATAAAGACCTGCAAGGCAAGAAATACATCTGGTTCTGACATCAGCTATCGAATGACCCCTTTCACTAAAATTATCCTGTGTTCCTAGGTTTCTGATATTTTTAAATTAAATGTATTATATTTTAAAAAGTCAGAACTTCAAAAGCATCCTCAACCCCAATACTCTGATGAGTTTCTGTCTTCATAAACTTGTCTTTGGGATGTGTCAGTAACTTCTAGCTTGTGTCCAGGGCCCCATTTGCGTTAGTTTCTACCTGTTGTGTATCACAGTGGTTAGCCTCAAAGGAAACACATTGCATCATGTAATTCTGTCTTAAAAAAAATAAATAAATGAAAATAAAAAATAAAAGCACTCCATTACATATATAAAGCCTAAGATCCTTAACTTTTCAATGTGACTAACCCAGCTCTCCATCTTATCACCCACACTTTATGCCTTACCTTAAAACCCTATACTCCAACGGCGTTCTTCCAAGTTTGCTCATCCAAATGGGTTAAAAGGCATCTCACAGCATGACTGATGGGGGTGGGGGTGGGGGGATTTGTAGTCTAATAAGTTTGGGAAAAGCTAGCTAACCTAGCTAAACCAGTTTTTTCAGTTGGTCTACAAGCAATTACTGTGATGAGCAGTGGAGATGCTCTGATGACAATCGAGGCACAACTCCTATTTCTGCTAGACCTTAGGTCCTGAGCAGAAATTCTTAGAGCCAAGGTTATTTAATCAGCAAACAGTGCTCCTTAAGCACCTACAATAGCACACGGGTTTATGAAATGTTCTCCTTTCCCCTGTTGATTTGACCATGTGACCCTGCCTCTGCTCCCTTTCACAGGATTTCTTTTCTACTTTGGATGTGGCCCACCATCTGTGATTCAACAAACCCCTCTTACCTCTCACTGCCCAGCAGCTCCTAACCCCCTTTCGTTGAGAAGCTGCTCTGACAAGCTCAGGAAGTGCTGGTTGCACTGATCTCTCTGCCTTGGAGCCTTTCATAAGCTTCTTCACATACTTTCCACAAAGGCTTGGGGTAATGTTTTTCTTCTGCCTACCAGCTATATTGAGCAAGGGCCTATTTTCAAGCCTTTTTGTACCGTGCATTTCTTGCAGATCCCTAAGCAGATACTCACTAAAACCATCCAATGGCTTCCGGGTTCAGGCAGAAAAAAAGCCAGAGTCCTCACAATGGTCTGTAGCATCCTGTGCATTCTGGCCCCACCTCCTGACATTCTCTGTTTCTCAGCTTACTGCAGGTTCATGGGCCTCCTTGTGAGTTTTCACACTCAGTGCACAATATTCTTGCCTCGGGGCCCTTGTTTTTGCTGTTCCCTCTGCTCAGAAAGCTGGTCCCTGGGGGACTTCTGTAGCAATTTGCATAAAACAGCATATCCCCCTGACTTCCCTGGATGCCCATGCTCCGACTCTGCTTTGTTATTCTGCAGAGCGCCATGTAACATACTGTGCAGTTAACTACTGCTGCGTAACAAACCATCCCAAAGATTAGTGACTTCATGATTTATTGTTTTTCATGATTTTATTGGTTTGCTTGGGTTCATTCAAGCAGCTGTATTCAGTTGGGAAGATCAATGGGGCCAGGAGCTAGCCTCATGAACATGTCTGGCCTTTGATGCTAGCTGTCAGCTGGACACAGTAGGTCTCCTCCATGTGACTTCCCATCCCCCAGGAGGCAACAGTGGCTGCCTTCTGTGAGTGACTCAGAGTACTGTTCCAAGACAGTGAGATGGAAGTGGCCAGGGCCCTGGGGGCCAAGGCTCCCAGACTAACAGAACTGCTGCATTCTATCAATTAAGTCACAAGGAGTGAGAAAGGGATTCCATCTCTTGTAAAGAGAGGCTGCAATGAATTGTGATCATATTTAACCTACTACAATATATTTTCTAATTTATTTATTTATTTGCCTGCCTGCTTGCCTCTCCCATTAAAATGTAAGTCCCAGGAAGATAGGTACTTGGTTGTATTCCCTCCTCTATCCCCAGTACACAGAACAGTGCCTAGAACATAATAGGCTTTCAATAAATATGTGTTGAATGAATGAATAGTCTCTTTTTTTCTTCACAAGCCCTGCAAAATCATCAGTAAGACTAATCTTTGAGGCAAGGACAGGTTCTGTCTTTCTAACTCTAGCTCCTAGCACAGGACCTGGCCCACGGAAGTAGGTGTAGAAAAATATTTGGAGACTGGCTGCTGCTATTGTGTTTTTCTTGGATGAGAATTCTGAACATTGAGATGCCAATTTACTGACTTCAGGATTTATAACTATTGTAAAAGCTGGGCTTAAATATTCATCTTCTGTCTGAAAATTTGGTGTACTTTTTGCCACCCTATTTCATAGTCCTCTCACCAAATTACATTGTTTGCATACAATGGAGTGAACATTTTGCTGTGAGTTAGAGATACAATGAAGAGGAAAAGCAAATCTCATCCATGGACTCAAGACATTTAATGTGGGGTTGGCCAAGTGGCCCAGTTGGTTAAGAGCTCGCTCAAGAGTGCGGACTCTGAGCAACAGGGTTGTTCGCTGGATTCCCAGTCCAAACTGAGCAGCCACTGAACTGCCAACAGGTGGCAGGATGGCTTGGCTAAAAAAATTTTTAAAAAAAAAGACATTTAATGTGTAGTGAGAGAGTAAGACCTTGATTAAATGGACACACAGACCATGTGGTGCTATGACGTCGTCTACAAAAGATAATGCTATGAGGCTACCATAATAGTTTTTGATATTAGAGAAACAGCAGTGACCCAAACAGACATCCCTGCTTCCCTTGGAGCTTCTGTATAATAATACATAGGTGGTATCAGAAAGGTCATATGTTAGTGATATAAGCATTGTGCTTGGATTCACAAGACATAGTCATATTGACTATTGGTATAACCTCGGGTAAAACACTTAAAGTTTCTGCTACATGGGGATAGTAATATATTCTTTAACTTGGGAAGAATGTATTATTGAGACTGTCCCCCTTCTTGCCATACATCTCTGTTAGTCTCTGGTAAGTGCGCAATTTCTTATCTCACTGAACTGAACCTGAAGTAGATGACCTCTCAAATATTATAGCAACAAAATTCCTAGAATGGAGCAATCATTTTTGCAGACAAAAGACCCTGATTCTATTGGGTTGTTGGAAAAGTCATGACATATTTTTCTATGGTTTTTGTTGCAAAAATGTGTCATGACTTTTCCGACAACCCCATAGTTCTTACTCTCTGATGAGTGGTTGCCTTTGCATGAATCAGAGTCTCCTTAGGACCTCAGTTTCATCTTCTCTCAGTGAAGGAATTTGACTAGATTAGTTCTAAGAGCTAATTCCCAATAGAGGGTCTGCTTCTTCTCGTCCCCTCCCCCCATTGTTCTCCAGCACACACACACACACACACACACACACACACACACACGCACACACACACGTTCCCCCACATGCACATTTTATAATCCTCTTTGGAAATCTCTCTCTCTCTATTGTCTCATCAACAAATAGGTACATGTCTATCACAGGCTGGGGAGGAGAGAATGGAAAATAGGAAGAAGCCCCAGGCACTAAAAGCCATGTCATGTATACCTCATACTGAGATAGTGCCTGCTTTTCAGTTGTATGGACACCCTGGAACTTCTGACCAGTGCTCTTTTGGGGCAGGAGTGGAGGTCTGTATGTTCATTTAGCATTAAACGTATAGGCTTCTCAGCATTAGTTTCATGGATCAGGCCTTGTCTCTGAGCTGCGTTCATGAATCAAGCTCATGGTGACCCTCCAAGATCTCAGCTTTAGGGGAAATTTGTTCCAGGAAAAAAAATGCTGTTAAGAACAGAATGCAAGGGTAAGCAGAATGCTTTGCAAATAACTCCTAATAAACAGACGGGGCCAGGTGTGAAGCATGATTTATATCCTCCCATGGTACAAAGCCACATGTATTACAATGCCTTGGCTGCCGATGGTCATCTTGGAAACGTGCCATTCTCCTCCAGGACATACTTATAGGCTCGCACTCCAGGTGGGAACAGCAATTCCTTGGTTTTCATCCTCTGGGTTTTCAAAACTCTGGGCCAAAATTAATAAAGGCACAAGAGCATGAGAAACAAAGGAGACAATGTGACCAATGGTGAAATGAACCCTTCATGATTGAAAGTCATCTGGCTTGAGGCCTCCACTGGCCTGAGAAAATGTCTTCCTTTTAGTTGTAATAAAAAGCAAAGCTCCTTCCCACTCTCAACAATTTTTTTTTTTCCCCAGGGTTTCCATTTGTCCTGTCTGCCTGAGACTACTCAAGCCCAGCCTCATGCTAGGTCATAGAAGTGATCAACTAGAAGACATTATTTTACCTTCTCCACAGGGTAGGAAAGAAGTCCTAGACAGGAAGAATATGAGCAGACAGATGAAACGATCAGGAGGGAAGTGATAGGAGGAAGAGGTTGGGAAAGAATAAAAATGAAGAGAAGGAAAGATAGAAATGCAGGCTGGTAGAATGACCCCTGGTTGAGCAGTCAGACATGAATTAGTTCTAGTTCTAGTTATATGTGACCCTCAACGTTCGCTTCTTATTTCTGAACCCCAGTTTTCTTATCTAGAAAATGGGTTTCATAATCTGGAATTGCCTACAGTCCCTTCAGCTGTAAAAGTTGAAGGATCTTTCTGAAATATTGAAATTGTCATTGTCAGAAGGAGTCACAAGGAGATGTGACAATTAAATGTAATGTTGAATCCTGGGTTGTGTCGTGGAACAGAAAGAAAGGACATTGTTGGAAAAACTCTTGAACTCTGAATAGTCTGTAGTTCATGGTACTGTGCCGTTATTAATTTCTTAGTTTTGATAAATGTACTGTGGAAATGAAAGATAGCGACAGTAGGAGAATCTGGGGGAAGGGCGTACAGGAACTCTCTGTCCTATTTTTGAAACTCTTAGGTAAATCTAAAATTATATTTTAAAGTTAAAAGTTAAAAAAAAAAATAGTCCTGATAGAAGTACACTGCCCTCTCTTTGCAATTTGATTCAGTCCCATTTGTGTTGCGAGGCCCAAATCATGGTATTTGCCTGGTAATGTCTTGCCCAGATGCTTCAAGAAATGTCTACCCTCTTTCTCAGTTTCCTTAACTGTTGTTATATATCACAAAGCTTGAAGGTCTTCATTTTTATGAAATCCCCGATCCAGCATTCAGTTAAGATCCATCAGGATAAAAGATAAGTTATTTTTTAAAGACAAATGTATTTGATGGAGCAAAAAGCTATCAGTACTCATGTCTAAGGCTGATTTGCTTTGGTGGGATTGGAATCTCCCCAATACCTCATTGAGAAAAATCAGGGTTTTGTTAATGCAAGAGAGAAATGGGGGGGGGTGGGGTGGGGTGGCGTGACTAGAAGCAGGAAGGTGCACAGTCACTTGAAGATTGGAGACAGAGGCATTCCAAAGGAGAAAGAAAACTGAAAGGATGCTGAAAGGCAGCATGTGTAAACATGTTAGACATGTAAATGTGTCTAACAGGCTGCCTTCCATAAACCTTAGAGAATAGGTTTGGCTTTAGAGTGTTTCCTAGTTTGGGTTTCCCCAGGAAGTTTCCATGAGTCAAGCAATATATGTGAGAGGTGGCTAAAAAAAAAAAAATACTCATAGTGGGTGGGGAGATAAGACAGGGAAGATAGTCAATCAAATGTGCATTACCACCAAGTAGCAGGAGCTTTATCCTACTGGAGACCTCTGAGAGTCAATAATATATGGGCCTCAGAGCTTTCCCACCCAGAAGGTTTTGGAGCCAGAGTATGTATGCACTTGCTGTCATCACCCATCGTTGGCTGTCTGCTGTGTGTGTGCAGGGGGCTCTCTGGGACTCCTAGCCCACCTTGGTGCTGCCACTGGGAGTTCTTGGGCAGGGCAGTGACTGGTGTGCTCACAGTAGGAGGGGATGCAAATGTGCACCAACAGCCTCTGCTTCCATCTGCTTTCTTCAAGCTTCAATTCTTCCATTGAATAGCTGGGGGAGGTTTAACAAGCTACGCTATGCCCTTGTCCTTGGATTGTTAAGAAAGATGAAGAGATTGATTGTGTAACAAAATTTCACTCATGGTCTCTGACATGACAGCTACGCAATAATGATTTCCTCCCCAATCAGGCTCTCCCCAAAACATACCCACTCTGACAGTGGCACAGACCCAGAGCCCCAGCCCCAAAGATTACACTGGGGTACAGAAACCAAGTAAGCCTACGACAGCGTAATTCCAGACTGGTATAGGATAGATTTCCCTTCACTCAAGGGGGACAAATGAGGGTACCAAAAAAAAGAGAAACCAACATCATGGCAGTTGAATGACCATTTCACTGGGTTTTTAAGGCCTATGTAAGGAAACAAGAAGGTCTGTTCCCATCAGTATCTTTCTCATGAGATCTCCCAGGGATCACTCCCCCAGAAGGCCCCATTAGCCCCTCAACATATGTATTACATATTCTAGCCTGTGGGTTTCAGGCACCAAGATATTTTTAACGAAGTGCATGTGTGGTGCTTTGCCAAAAGCTACTCATAGAAGAACTAATATAGTTTCCATTTCTTGGGTCCTTGGGGAAAGATAATATTATAAACCATTATCCAGAGATTCCTCTTAAGACTTTCCCAGCTTGACAGCCCTTTCAGTTTCGTATTCTTTTCCTTGAAGGTTGAGTTTCAGTTAGTGACACACCAGTGTTTTCCAAAATCCTCCCTTTCATCCAAAATTCAACAACTTTAAACATGAACCACACATTTTAAACATGAACTTCATGTTGCCAAACTTCAAATTACTGCTACCAGACAATGGAGGACCCTCAGGTAACTATTGGAAGCCAAGAAGAAAATGTCGATACATCAATCCAATGTAATTTTTTTTAGCAGCATCTTGCAGGGAATGGTTTGGAGATTTCTATATCCAATTTTATCTCTCATCCATCCTATATTTATATCTCTATTTGGATGAGCCAAACAAAACTACAAGGCTGTAATTATCTGAAAAGATCTGTTTATGCCAACAAGGCAACACCTATTAATAAAGACAAGTAGCCTAGTCCTTTCTCTTTTCCTAACTGTGAAAATTATAATTAAACCTTTGGGACTAAATAGGGCTTGTCCTACATTATTGTAGAGGAGCAAGTTATGATAGAAAAAATACAAGAATTCAAGAACTAATTACTCACAAAATGTGGGTCATTTTTCCTTTGAGTGTATCTCACACCAGCACTTCCTTCCATTCTTTTTGCCTTTCTCATTTTCAAATTCTCACTCCCGCACAATCAGGATATCTCAGTGGTTACTTGACAAATCACCCAGCCTTGATCAATCCAGGCCACTGATTGGATTACTTCCATTCATCATATCTCATACTTTCTCAGAAATCCATAGCAGCTCTCTCCTTCTCAGGGGGAAAAGTGACAACTCCTCCAGCTGGGATGCCAGTCACAGCCTTAATGCCCACTACTTCCCTACATAAATCTTTACTTTTTTCAGGCTATTCCCTTTACAATCTCCCAAACACATCTCACCATTTCCTATTTCCACATGTTTGGCATTTCTTCTTCGCTCTTATTCAAATATCACCCAGCTATCAAAGGCTGACAAAAATCACACCTCCTCCATAAACCTCACTGAAGCATGAAAGGCATAGAGAGAGGGAGAGAGGGGGGATGGGGAGGGAGAGCGGGAGGAGGAGGGGAATAGGAAGGGAGAGAGAGAGGGAGAGAGAGCCAGGGGTGTGTGTTCTACAGACAAATTAAAGTGGTTTTGAATCTCACCTTTGCAATTTGCAAGATTTGTGGTGGAAGGTAAATTTCTTAACTTCTTTGAGTCTTCTTTATAAACAATTGTATGTACTTTATTGAGTTTTCAATTGGAATAAAGAGGATGAGAGGCAGTTGTCAAGAAGAAGTGAATTTATTTATTTATTCATTTGACAGTTTTTAAGTGCCTCATCATGAGCCGGCCAAGTGGCGCGGTGGTTAAGTGCTGGCCTGGGAAGCCAGCGGCCCCGGTTCGGTTCCCACATATGGAAAAAAAAAAAAAAAAAAGATGTTAAGTGCCTCATCATATTACAAAGTCATAATAAGGTCACTGGAGCTTTGTGAAGCTGCCATTGTACTTGATGTGATTAAGATGTATTAAGTCAGCGAATAATGTTACTACAGTATTACTTGGCTATTCCACTCTTAGATATTTGCTAAGGAGAAGTGAAGTTATATGTCCATTCAAAGATTGTACCCAAACATTCATAGTAGCTTTTTGGTAATAGTCCCAAGGTGTAAATACCCCAAATGTCCACTAATAGGCGACTTGTCTATCCATGCAATAGAATACTACTTAGCAATAAAACGGGGGGAAACTGTCAATACAAACAACATGGATGAATCTTAAAATATTTGTGCTGAATTAAAGAAACCAGGTTTTTAAAAAATGTATATGGTTTACATGTATATTATGTAGAATTCTGGAAAATGAAAACCAACTTATAGTGGCAACAGGCAGATCTATGCTTGCTGGGGGTGGAGTGGGGGTTGGATCAGGAAGAAGCTTATTACAAAGTGATACAAGGAAGCTATCTTGATTATAGTGAGCCTTCATGGATGTGGACAAGTCAAAATTTATCAAATTGTACACTTTACCTTTGGGCAAATTACTGTGTGTCTGTTATACCTCAATTAAGCTGTTTTATAAAATGAAGCATAGCTACTTTATTTACTTGGAGCTAGTGCCCTGTGGAACCATGCAAAGAAGAAATGTGTCTAGCATTTTGGCAATGGACGGTAGGCACATGTGCGGGTGAAAGGTATGATATGGATGAGGAAAAATCGTCATTCTCCTTTTGAAAATGTAAGTGAGAATCCATACATTAGACGTTCAAACTTCAGGAAACCTCTGAAAGGCTAAAATTTCAAAAACGGTTTTCTCATTTATTACTGAGCTTTATAACACGTGGCCTTCAAACGACATCATTAAATGTCTCTCAGGAAGTTAAACCATCTGCTCACTTTTATGATTGTTTGAGGTGTATTTTCAATCATGAAAATGTACATCACAGCAGACCTTTCCTACTCCTCAGCCCTAAACACATAGGCTCCAAATCCCAGAAACAAATCTTCCTGTGAAGAATAAAGCACAGTGTTTAGAACCTAGAGGGTGGATTTTGTCTAAGCCTAAACAGGAACATCTAAGAGTAAAAAATGTCAGTAGGTGCTGCGAACTGCTTCCATCTGTAGTGAATTGTGTGTTACTGGAGTATCTGAGATATGCTGCATTCAGCAAGGTACCATAGCAGGGGAATGATAATGTGGGGCAGGTTCAGAGGGAAGTTGCAACAGAAGGTTCTCTCATTCTGTGGAGATGTCCATCCTAAACCATAGCGTAGGCAATACTGTGGAGTTGCAATTGCAGAATTCCAGTAGCATGTCTCTGGTCCAGTGTAGAATTCTTACAATTCCTGCACAGTAAGGGAAAGGTCCCAGGTGGTATGCTATGCCCCTGCAGCCTGCCACTAATTTTTAAGATAGCTTCTCCCTGCTATTTATGGCATAGAGTGGCTAATTTTAACATGGGAGAAACACTGTGTGAATTGGCATTTAGGAAAACATGCATTTGGCATCTTTCTCCACTTGTGAAGGGGTCGATCCAGTGGGAGCTGGCTAAGCCAACAGAAGACCAGCCTTGTCCAGTATGTTTTCCTATATCCAACTTTGGCTTGTTTTATGTCAGAGTAAGGAAAAAAGATTCTGTGAGTGCCCTACTAACTAGCATTGTCTACATGGAAAAGGAAATTGAAATCACACAATCTGACACCTCTTCCCCACTTCCCCTCCTCCATTCTCAGGCCATTTTCTGCCTCAGAGGAGAATCTTATCATCTATAATAATAGCTTCCAGGTGGGAAAGTTGGCATGGTCAGATCTGCTTCCTCTTCTCCTCCTACCGTATTTATCCACCCATCTGCCTGAATCTGATTTACCTGGGTTCCCTGAAAAATGCATCAACCTAGAAGTATTGGCACTATGGGAAGAAAAAAAGGGAGAAGTATGAAAGGATGAGGTGGTGAAAAAAAGAAGACTATCCACACAAAGATATGTAAACTGATCTTATTTATGAATGGTTATACGAGGTCTGACAATTCAGTTCGCGACTTAAGTTCGACAATTAAGCAATGATGTTGCTAACCTTTTTTTGATATCAGAGGGATTATTCATTATGAATTTGTACCAACTGGACAAACAGTTAACCAAGTTTACTATTTGCAAGTGCTGAAAAGGCTGCATGGAAAAGTTAGACCTGAACTTTTCACCAACAATTCATGGCTCTTGCATCACGACAATGCACCGGCTCACACAGCACTGTCTGTGAGGGAGTTTTTAGCCAGTAAACAAATAACTGTATTGGAACACCCTCCCTACTCACATGATCTGGCCCCCAATGACTTCTTTCTTTACCCAAAGATAAAGGAAATATTGAGAAGAAGACATTTGATGACATTGAGGACATCAAGGGTAATACAATGGACAGCTCTGATGGCCATTCCAGAAAAAGAGTTCCACGATTGCTTTGAAGGGTGGATTAGGCGCTGGCTTCAGTGCATAGCTTTTCAAGGAGAGTACTTTGAAGGTGACTGTAGTGATTTTCAGCAATGAGGTATGCAGCCCTTTTCCTAGGATGAGCTCGCAAACTTAATTGGCAGGCCTCCTATAGATACCTAAATCCCAGCTTGTGCAGAAGGACTAAAACCACAGGAGGAGAAATGTCCTGGGGTGAGATACCTGGTTCTGTCTGGTTCTGTGACCTTGAGTAATTCCTTTAACCTATCTGGATTTCAATTTCTTTATCTTTATAATGTTGCCTTGAACTCTATAGTTTCCTGAATAATTCGAATTTAAGACGAGCATTTATGAAAAAAGTGAAAAAGAATAGACAATACTGAGGGAATATTCAGCAGCAGTGACATTTCTATGCATTTAGCAGGGTGGTGGAGGAGTTGAAATGTCATTGGCACAAAACTGCAGATTTTGAAAATGTACTAGTGTATCCTTTTCCCTGTACTAAGAAATGGCAAGGCATGGTGATGATGTGAAGAGGGCTTGATAAAGATCCAAAGTAGAACATAATTAGGAAACTCAGCTGCCATTCATGCTGGTGAGACATGAGGATTTCTCTGTAAGTAAGACTCACAATCCCAGCTTCATGGTTGTGTTGCAAATGATTTCTGAACTGGTGTGCCCAAGTTATGGTAATTGCTTTATGTGGTAAAGCTTGCCGGACTCTCCCAGCCCTGTTTTTATGAACGATTAGTGGTTTCAATGTAAAAATTTTGCATTCTACTTTTTTTTTTTTTGGTGGAGGGGTTGTTTTCATCTGTATTGTCCCCGGGACATGTCATTGTTATAAACACACACACACACACACACACACACACACACACACACACACTTTTAGGTCAGATCAATAGCCAATTTTTTTTTTTTTTCTTGAGGGCAGTGTCACTGGCCCTCATATGTGGGATCCGAACCGGGGCCGCTGGCTTCCCAAGCCAGAGCTTAACCACCGCGCCACTCTGCCGATCCTCACTAGCCAAATTTAACCCTTAAATATTACTGCCTTTTATTATATCTCCAAATGTGCTATTTGACTCATCTTGAGTGAGAAGAACATTAAAGCTAGGGCTTCTGTCACCACTATCTGTCCTACTTGACTACTTAACCAACTTGACCAAACAAGAGTTTTTTTTAATCTAGACGAATCACACCCAAAATCTCACAGAAAACATCTACGCATCTTTGGTCATTTGTGACAAGAAAGCCAAGCCTAGGAGTCTCTTCAAATATGAAGTATAATATTTATTTAAATTACTACTTTTAAATCAGTGTCTGAAATCCAACTGAGGATGAGGATGATGTAAGGCATGAGGGAAAAGAGGATGAAGACTAAGAAAGGGAATTGCCCACAAAAAGCCATTAAGATCACCAGGAAGGCAACACTAAAAAAGAAAACAAAAAAGAAAAAAAGCATAAAGTCACATAAGAAACACACAGTCGCTTTGGCATGAAGAGCAAAGCATGGCACTTGAGCGACGTAAATTCAATAGCAGAAGCTTGTCCACTGGGGTCTGGCCTGGCTCTTGTTGGCTCTCCTGTGATTGCAGCCCCTTCTCCCACCACCATTTTGCTCATACACCACACCCCCCACCACAGCAAAACACCCCCTTGTCCCTCCCCAATCCCCCTCTCCCTTGGTCCCCTCTCCCTCCTTTGTGATGTAGACCTTCTGCCTGGAATTCTCTATCTGTTCACCACTTGTGCTATCTGTGCTAACATTGCCTGTCTCATAAAGCCTTCCCTGACTAATGAGGGCTCCATCAATAACCCTTTTCTCACAGTATCCACAGCAGTTTAGGCATGACTATCGATGCTGGCATTTCAACAGTATATTATCATTTGTTTACATGGTGCCCCTCCCCAAACCTCTCTGCTCTCACTATCGTTTTCTGGGAATTCTCTTTCCCTCCAATCACATCAGTGGCTGCTTATGAACTGACGCTGACTCATACACATGGAACTGTGGTCAAGGCCCCACTGATGCTGCATGCTTACTGGCATTGCCGCAGGGCAGCCGTCACTGTCAGGCCTGAGCTATCTAACAGGATCCTGCTCACGTATTTATTTGTCATTTATTTTCTGTCTCCCCAAGTCCCTACTCTTCTTTTTTTTTTTTTTTTTTTTTTAGTTTCAGGTATACAAAGAACGTAAAACACATTTAAACCCCACATAAACTGATAACCCACCCTTCAAGCTACTACCCCTCTGACATCGTATATAGCTATTACAATACTATCGACTATCTTCCCTATGCTATACCCCACATCCTGTGACTATATATACCTATATACTTAGTTATAGTTGACATTTAATATTATTCTACTTCAGCTTCAGGTGTATAACACAGTGGTCAGGCATCTACACAGTCTATGAAGTGATCCCCCTGATAAGTCCAGTGCTCACCTGGCTCCTTACATGATCTTGACATCATTGTTGATTGTATCCCCCATACTGTATTAACTACCAATTTGTATTTCTTAATGCCTTCACCTTTTTCACCCTGTCCCCAACCCCATTCCCATCTATCACCCTGGTAGACCTACTACCCATCTGACACCATACCTAGTTATCACAATATTATTGACTATATTCGTTATGCTATACCCTACATCCCCATGACTACCGTATAGCAACCAACTTGTCCTATCCCCTGCTCTTATGGAGCAGATATCTTTTGCTTAAACAAGTGCCTGGGCCGGCCGAGTGGCACAGTGGTTAAGTGCTGGCCTGGGAAGCCAGCGGCCCCGGTTCGGTCCCACATATGAGGGCCAGTGACACTGCTCTCAAAAAAAAACAACAACAACAAAAAACAAGTGCCTGTTCTACAATAGGCACTTAACACATATTTTTAAAGTATTTACCCCAAAGTGAACTCATTATCTGTCTTGTGACATATGTATCATCTCCTGAGCTCCCTACTTTGATTCGTGATGTACCCATTTATCCATTCACTCAGAGCAGGATATGTTTTAAATCATTCTGTTTTACTCCTAACATTTCATTAGCACATAAATGCTTCTTGACATCCTCTTACCTCTTTCTTCAATGGTTCTCTAGCCCAGACATTCATCTTCTGCTGAAATACAGCAATTGTCTTCACTTCTCTCCCAGCCTTCAGTTTTGATTGTCTCTGTCACCCACT